>OY978022.1:12554866-13754866 GCA_963854515.1 Pandemis heparana | reverse complement strand
GACTTCTACCAACTCACCGAAAAACTTAATCTATGCCATCTATGATAACGTCTGCGACGTTCATATTCTAGTTCTGGTACCTAAAGAATTCTTCCAGTAGGTACTATAGGAAGATCTTTGTCGACGACATTGTTTTTACCCAGCCAAGAGGATCAAAATATGTTCAAAAAACGTCACGGGATTTATGAACGCTCGTTAACTTGTGTGTGCCCCATTTTCGGTAAAGCGATAGGTAGGTATCAATAAATTTTTGTTAGAAGCTTTTTTTGCTGACTGTACTTTCTACATATGTATACCAAATTGCAAGTTAATTGGACCAACTGTTGAAGAGTTCCCTCCTGCGGAGACGGTCCTGGCTGGACCACCAGAATTATACCACCAGATTATTTGAATTGTCATCCGACTGATACACCAGTATGCACAGCTCAATCGTTTGAAGATATCTGCTTCATAATTGATTTGCAAGAGTCCACCCGGACAAATATACCATACATGGCAAGTTAAATAAAAGTAGACATAATGTTCCAGATGATATCGGACCTGCGCGCGCGCATCGGCAACAGGCGCAACATTACACGCGCGCTGCGCGGCGCGGCGCACACGTACGGCACCAACGCGGACTACTTGAGCCGCTTCCTCGATCACTGGGCGAATGAATACGACTTCAAGAGTAGAGAGGCCTGGCTGAACAGGTTCTCACAGTACATCACTAATATTCAAGGTTATAACAACTTTACTGATGTAATAACTCTAATAACCTAACCTAATCTCAAATTTACATTTTTAATACAAGTGTAGCGACCCTGGCGCCACCTAGTTGTCGACTACACTACTGCGACGCACGAGTAGCTAGCGCCAGCTCTAGTCACAGCTGTCACATTGTTCTACATCACGCCAGCAAAGTTTCTCAACGCGGATGCATAAGTACCAAATTTCAAGTCAGTCGGACTAACCGTTGAAGAGTTTCCTCCTGCGGAGAAGACCCTGGCCGGGCTATCGCCGTCAGATATTTTTTTTAAATTAAATTAACTAGATTTTGGAAAATTTTATCAAAAGCGCTGGTCCGTAGTCTGTAGCATCAAAAAAAGACATGTACACTATTTTCATTCTTACTTGACAAAAACTAGTGATTGGAAAAGTCGATAAAATATATAGCTTGACTAACTTTTGCCCGCGACTTCGTACTCGTAGACAATAACTCAAGTAATATTAATACCGTTGTTAGACAGATTAAAAAAAACTTTCACTGTTTTTGAATGACATAGACTACTTTTATCCCGAGAAAGTGTAAAGTTCCTGCGGGATAGAAATAACATCATAAGAAAGGTAAGAATGATAATAGTGTAAAGCTTTTGCAGCCTTTTGGTCATTATAAACTTTTGCTTCCGATCTCAACTTCGATTTAACGTATGCCGCATACGTTTTCCAGGATTGGATATCCACTACATCCACGTAAAGTCTCCTAATCCTGACCAGAAGAAGGTGCTCCCGCTGCTGCTGCTTCACGGCTGGCCAGCCACCGTCTTCGAGTACGTCTACGTCATCGACTTCTTGCTCCAAGGTCGGGAGGAGTGCGACTTCGTGTTCGAGATCATCGTGCCCCACTTACCAGGGTTTGGGTACTCGGAGGTGAGTGCGGCAACGTCATTATAAACGCAGAATTATTTATATACAGGCAGGGCCGTCTTTAAACTATTTGAGGCCCTGGGCACATTAGGATCATGGGGCCTCTATGACCTAAATATCGGTTATCATTTGGTAATCTGGCAGGAACTAGGGGGCCCCATTCGATCGCGGGGCCCTGGGCACGTGCCCATAGTGCCCAGTGGAGAAGAGGGGCCTGTATACAGAGCCTCTAGTGTAAGTTTTCGCATATAAAAACGTCTCGAACGCGTTCACGTAAACGTCTCAATTACTATGGAATAATTGACAGCGCCACTTGCGGATCGAAACGGCAACAAACTGTGCTTATAGTATTTGACATTTTGACGCGAACGCGCTCGAGACGTATTTTGTGACCGAAAACCTACACTAAGCATACTGAGCAGCTTGACTCTTCCCGACACTGTGCGAAATTCTACATGCAATCCCTCCCCCCACTGCTGCCACATATTTAAAACACACATAAATCCCACACATCTAACTATCCACCACAAAACAAACTTTGATAATATCATTACAATTATACAACGAAATGGCAATAAAAATCAACTATAAACTGGTTTTTTATTGTCATTTAATCGTACCTATAATTGTATGTATGTATGTAAACTCTTTATTGTGCAAAATAAACAAGACAAATACAATTGACAAACAATGAGAATGTAATGTGAATTGTAATGTTATATCTAATTTTAGTTTACATTTTTGATCTTAGTTAGTAATTACATTATATACATACTTATAAGTCTGAACAGATTTTGATGCAAACTTTACTTATCTTTTACTCTCTCTCTTATACCTAGTGCCTTTCGAATCTAATCTTTTTAAATGGATTCAATTCCCTGCCATAGTTTTGTTTTCGGATTTTTCTGTGTTCTAATTTTCAGTGTCGTTAAGAAATTTAATTTCTAACGGAAAAACCGTAAAACGAAACAAAAAATCAAGAAGTGAAATTCTTTAAATTGATAGTAACTCTTCCGTGTTTACCCAGGCTACCAACAAAGTAGGCATGTCGCAATACCAGATGGCGTTGATCATGAAGAACCTGATGCTGCGCGTGGGCAAGCCACGCTTCTACATCCACGCGGGGGACGTCGGGCAGGCCGTCGCGGACGCCATGGCTGTTCTCTACCCCAACATGGTGTTAGGTCTACACACTAACTTTGCTTTTAGGTGAGAACATTTAATTTACAACTATAACCACTCGGTACTTAAGGCCGGCGCACATCAAATGCGTGCTGCGTGCTGCGTGACACGCGCACGCACCAGTTGTAATGTATGAATCTATGAGATGCTAGACCAGATGCGTGGTCACGCGCGTGCGTACGCCGCGCATCTGGTCTGGCATCTATCACATAGTTTCATACATTACAACTGGTGCGTGTGCGTGTCACGCAGCACGCAGCACGCATTTGGAGTGCGCCAGCCTTTAACATTTGATAAATTTACTTATTGATATTTTGAACGATAGGCCTTGTTTTCTTGTGCTATACCTAACCTACCAAGCTTAGATAGGGGTCCATATATGGGCTTTATAAAATTCTGGAAACGCTGTCCTAAAACTATTATTTAACAAGATTCCATTAAGAATGCGTTTCTTGTCACTGGATAATAAGTAACACCATGAATAACAACAACGAACAACTTGCAGATCCAAAACATTGTTCGCAGAAATTTTGAAAAATTTAATATTACTTAAGTAAATAATTTTCTTTTTCTTTTCCAGTATCCGTCCCCAAACTCTAGCCAAGTACGTGTTGGGTCAGTTGAACCCTTCGGCAGTGGTAGAGCCGCGGTACCAGGACCGAATGTACCCCCTCACCGCCCAGGCCAAGTTTTTCCTGGAGAACTTTGGCTACTTCCACATACAAGCCACGAGACCGGATAACTTGGGTTCGTTTTCCATTTTTGATTTCCAGTTCTAAGTACAGCCTCATCATAATTACCATCATCGTCTTCATCGTCATCTCCAGTCTATCCCCCTTATTCATAAACGCTCTATAGGCTTCTGGTAACTTAATAATCAATTTTTGTTTTTATTTTTGTTTCATTTTACAAAGGGTTTTAGCCCAAGGGAATATTCATAAAATTTTAATCTGTGTTAAATATTTTTTTCTCGAATCTTTATTATCGTCACATTATGATGAAAAGGTATTTTTTTTATTTTGTTGTTATTTAAACCCATAAAATATTATTTAAAAAGTGAAAAATAAGGTGGGGAAATTCAAATTTACAAAACGCGCCACCATTGGTCGAAACGGAGTGTGACGTCACATGTCATAAATTGGATTTATCGCCGTTGAAATTCGTAGTGCGTCGTGTAGTTTTTGTCAGAAAAAAATCTTTAAAACTGTATTCCTGTGGTAATTTCTAGTGAATCTATATTTGATGTATCTTCCTTAACCTGAAATTTATTTCAGATGATTAATCATCATCATCAATCATCAAAATTTCGTAAAACCTCAATATGAATATGAAAGGTTTTAAAGACAGTTTTACCGAACTTTTATAAACTTATATAAGCTTAGGTTACTTTTAAACTGAGTTTTCTAGTGTTTAAAACCTGTGATCTGTATAGCAATTAAAACTGGAAATGTGTACGTAGGAATGAAGGAGTAAACTAGCCTCCCGGCCCGGCTTGGCACGGGTAGATATAGGTATTTAACAAAAATTATAAGTATTATCAAAAACTATATTTTTGTGTCGGGGCTTAATAAAAAAATTGGCCAAGTGCGAGTCTGACTCGCGCACACCTAGGGTTCTGTATAAATTCGGCTCAGCTAATATAAAATCCATCTTTAGCAGAGTCCTGGTTCTAAGCAAAATGTACGCAGCGTGAGGTCATTTTATACTGGTTATTTACATAGAGAGATATTATAAATTTAGATTTTGAAAAGTAGTTATTGTGACATAATTGTAACAGTTAAACATATAGTATTGCGGACTTTTTTGTAGATATTTACGTCTTCTATAAAAGTGTAGTACATCACTTCGCTATATTTGTCAACAGTTTTGGCAGCCGTACGCAATATAAGGATTATTTTGGATTTTTTTTCACACCTTGGGTGACATTATCGAAGTTTTCATACGGATCCCTAACTTTTTGAAAATATTCTACAGCCTATGTTACTCGGGGATAATGTAGCATTCTAATAATGAAAGAATTATTAAAATAGGTCTAGTAGTTTTTGAGTGAATCAATAACAAAAATACTCATTTTTCCTTAATAATATTAGCGTAGACAAACACGGAATATGACAAATGACGTCATCAAAAGTGCGCGCTCAATGGCGGCGTTTTGAACGGCGCAAATTTATTCGATGTTTTAAATTTCACTTTAAAAAATAATTTGACTATTTTCAAGCCTGTTTATATTTTTTTCTGTGTTATAGAGATGCAAATTATTATTATGCGCTCGCTGTCAGATTCATACTAAAAGTGACAGCTAAAACTTGAACTGAGTCGGAATTAGGACGTCATGGTAAGGCCCCTGAGATCCTCTTCTGATAGCATACAAAAGCCAGTCTGTGAGCTCATAGCCATTCGGGTTGGTCTTGCTGTCTCCCTCACTCGGCCGATTCAAGAATCAAACCCGCAAGAGTTGAGACAGAAAGACAAACCCGAATCATTGTAAGAGCTCACGTACTGTATCTATTTTGAAAATCTTCAGGATTAGCATTTTGGGGCCATTTTTTATTTTGTTGTCGAAAAACTTTTTTCTTGGATTTTGATTTTTTAAGCTGAGAATGATAAGTACCTATCATGAGCACTATCGATCTTAGTAGGTGAAAAAAAGTGTCCTACAATATTGCATTCCACTTCGTTACGTTTTCCATTAATACTATATGAACGTAACGGGCGCGGATCAGAATGTATAAAGTTTAAAATGTATAATAGGTTAAAATGCATATTAATGGTTCGAAATTATATAATGCCATTTTCTGTGAAACTACTAGCTAGATGTACTTTTTTGTTAGTGTAATCTATAGATTGGTTTAGGCTAGGTTAGGTTTAGTTTATAACAATTTTGTTAATTTGAAATTCTCTGAGAAAATCGCATTATATATTTTGAACCAATATATATTTTAACCCATTATACACTTTAAACTTTATGTATTGTACGTACCCGAACGTGACTAAATGCAACTGCAAAAAATGTATAAAAAGAAATTCGCAATTTTTTTCACCTATTAAGATCGATAGTGCTCATGATTCTATCATTTTCAGCTTAAAAAAGTCAAGATCCAAGAAAAAAAGATTTTCGACAACAAAATAAATAATGGCCCTTCGATGTCTTCTTTACCTTCTTTACAGGTCATGGTCTCGACGACTCCCCAGTGGCCCAGGCCTCTTGGATTATCGAGAACCTCGTTGCTTCGACGTCGCTTGACAACCTCCTCGCAACCGATGGCAATCTGAACCGGGCATTCAACATGACTGATTGGTTGGACTCGTTCACCGTCTACTGGGGCTCCCAGTGCATGGCTACCAGCATCCGCCTCTATGCTGAGACCCTCGCGTGGTTCCAGGACCCACTAACCCTTACTATTCTGACGTAAGTGTTTTAAATTTATCTTCATTGCCTTTTCTGTGCGACCGAGTGTACACGGGAGTGTACTTCAGGCTTTTGTGATATTTGGTTTGAAGTTTGGGATTTAATAACAACTAGCTGTTGCCAGCGACTTCGCCTGCAAAGAATTCGTTTATCGCTATCCCGTGGGAACTACGCAATTTTCCGGGATAAAAAGTAGCCTATGTGCTATTCCAGATTTTTCTCTATCTATGTGCCGAATTTCATCCGGATCCGTTGGGCCGTTCTGGCGTTATGTAGGCAGTCTGAGGTCATTTTATATTGGTTTTACATAGATAGACAAATATTAAATTAAAAAAAAATCTACTTACTAGATCTCGTTCAAACCTTTTTTTTTAGTTTTGTCACTCATTTTTGAAGACCTATCTAGATACCACACACGTATGGGTTTGATGAAAAAAAAAATGAGTTTTAGTTCTAAGTATGGGGAACCCCAAAATTATTTGTTTTTTTCTATTTTTGTACGAAAATCTTAATGCGGTTCACAGAATACATGTACTTACCAAGTTTCAACAGTATAGGTCTTATAGTTTCGGAAAAAAGTGGCTGTGACATACGGACGGACAGACAGACAGACAGATAGACATGACGAATCTATTAGGGTTCCGTTTTTGTCATTTGGCTATGGAACCCTTAAAAAGGTGCCCGCATTATGATAGTTTCTCCCATGCTGGTCTGGGAGCAAAGAAAAAACATAGAATGTACACTTGCGTCTCTTCCCGCGCAAATAGTAAAAACCCAATCGGCGGAAAATCTTAAGAATCATGTTATAGGCGATACTGCAGCAACTCATCACCATTTCGAGTCCCTTTTCCACCTATACGCCCACAATCATGCTAAACGTGGCCTTGTTACCTAAGCTACTGTACATACATATCGTCACGCCTCTTTCCCACAGGGGTAGGCAGAGACTACTTTGTTCCACTTGCTACGATCCTGACATACCTCTTTCGCTTCATCCACATTCATCAATCTCTTTATACATGCTCGTCGGTTTCGGGTACTCTTGACCTGGCCTTTCTCCAAAACGTCCCCAATTTGATCACGGAACGTCCATCTAGGCCTTCCCCTCCCAACGCACCCATTCACACTCCCCATATAAATCTGTTTAGTGTAAGCTACTGTACCGTAACGGATACAGAAGTGATTTTTTTGTATGTATTGTTAGCCTGGTATCTGAAAGTTGTAGCCTAATGCTACAGTCTGTGGTTTGATACAGACAGAGATTCCTGCGTGGCTTCCCCCCGCGATGGTCGTATTAGAAATGGCTGCCACCCTTCCTATGATTACACAGTACAAATTCAGATTCATTCCTACTGATTGTAGTGACAAAGTACGGCAAACATTGCATGGGTATAGGAGGATGAATCGACCAGGTATATAGGATTGTTATATACAGCAAAACAGCTATTTATTGTATTTGCATGTAGAAACAATATATGATTTATCCGTTGAGATTATACCTCTATAGTCCTCGGCCGCTATGAAGTAAATCCTGACACATCCTCTTGAGTTGTTTGTTACACGTTCGATCATTGTATCGATAAAAATTGAGTCAAGCGTGAGTCGACTTAAATTCAGTTTTCTACAGCTATAATAAAAAAATATTTATCAGTTGTACGAAAATACGAAAGAAAGCGAAGAAATACCTATTTATAATTAAAAAGGTTCTGTTCTAAGTTTTTAGAAGTTGCCAAATAAATAAACATACCTACGCATTTATTCGAATCCTTCCTTTTTATAATACTAGTGTAAATGAAATAGAATATATTAAGTACTTTTACAATCAGTAAATTTAATTTTAAGAATGCACATAATCATAGACAATATTTTTGCTATACGAACTTTTCAACGCGTGAATCGCGTGATATTATGTGGTATTATTGCCACTCACTATTCTATCACACGCAACAAGCAAGTCTAGCATTTTTCTCCTGTGGTTGACAGAGGGTTGACATTAGCAATAATCAGGAACTTCATAGTTGTGCAATGTGTCAGGATTGACTTCGTAACGGCCGGGGACTATAGCAAGCATTTCTCCTGACCTTATTTAGCTCTCTGTCACACTATGTGCAAAAGATAGTGTGATATGATATCTCATTATAATTCTTTCTTTTAGGATCCTCAACGTGGTAGCGAACTTCACGTTCCTAGTAACTAGGGCATCGCTTCAATATATCACAGCTGCATAGGTCTATGATTCGGGCAGCGGTCGACTAGCTCTGGTCTGAATACACTTGTACTCTGGTGACCATTAGCATGCGTTGGTCACCAGCCGGACGCGAGGACATTGTCCTCACGAGGACCTCCACCTTCCCCATAGTCTTGCCTCGGTTGCTCCAACAATAGTCGACCGTGCCAGTGTGCTGCCGGATCACACTTCATGGTGAGCTACGGGCTCTCAGATGTCCATCGCTTAACTCTAGTGCTATGCACTTGCAGGATTGGACCGCCTAGTCTAGATTGAACTGAATATGGTCTCGTCATCGTCCCATGGCTCATACAACATTCAAGATCTAGATCGACTTAGTAAATACTGTGCAAACTCACACTTAGAAGATACTCCTCTCTCGTTCCTGATCACGCGCCGACTCCAGTCCACGCCATCTTCCACGCCACCCGCGCTCCTGTCTATTCTGTCCTCACATTCTAACTTACCCGCGCCATCTGCCATATATGGCCGTTATGCCGGTGTGTCAACACAAGGTCAGTCTTACCTCATTTGGAAATAAATAGATCGACGTTACCCTCATTAACACTTACCGATATTATACTGGCGACTCGCGCTGTGCGCGACAATGGCGTTGTATTAATATCTTGGAAGTAATATAATACTTGAATACCAGTGATCAGTGCTTTTATTCAGTTTAACAGTATGTAATGACTCCGATATAAGAGAAGCAACAAAAGTAATCGACGCACTTCAACACTAAATCCATGAAATGGAAATGGGCATGCCACGTCGCTAGATTAGAGGACCAAAGATGGACGCATACAGTGACGACATGGCAGGGCCCGCAAGGGACAAGACGGCGTGGAAGACCACAAGGTAGATGGGCCGACGACATAATATTCATCGCGGGAAAGCAATGGATAAGTAGAGCCCAAAAACGTGACAAATGGAAAGGCTTGGAGGAGGCCTATACCCAGAAAAGGGGTCCTTAGCATGAAAAAAAAAATATATATACGTAATAATAATAACAATAAATATACACAATAATAATAATAAAAATTTAATTAATTTCACAATGAATAATAATAATTGAATGCATGTTTTGTTTTTTTTTTTAGAAAAATACAAATGATTGAAATGATCCATTAAAAATAAACAAATTATAAATCGCATTGAATACTATGTCAATACCTACTTTGAAGGATTAATAAATGGCTTTTTTATTTTATTTTATTGTAATGACGTTCTCAGGACACCGACGCCAGTGCCGTTCGCCGCGATCCGCTTCCGCTTCGAGGTGATCTACCAGCCGGACGCGTTCCTCCGCGACAAGTACCCCAACCTGGTGCAGGCCTCGACCCTGGACTTCGGCAGCCACTTCGCAGGCTACCAGGATCCGGCCGTCCTCACTGATAGCATTTGGATGTCCGTAAAGAAGATGGAGGCATTCAATGCTAACAAGATTCTTTAATTTTATGCTACTGAGACATATTAACAGGAAAAGGATGGCGATGACCTACCTTTAACGAGTTTATTATATGCTTTGCAAAACTGTGTAAAGATCCGTTTATCGAATGCTGGGGCCTTAATGCGATTCAATTCTGATTCAGTTTAGGTTCGCTCGCTGCCAGATGCATACTAAAAATGACAGCTAAAACCTGAACGGAGTCGGAATTAAGACGTCATGGTAAGGCCAATGACCTCTGGCTCGGGCAAACTGTTTCACACTTTGCCATCAAAACTTACCTTTTTAAGCTACCACCCAAATCGTCAGAATGTTAACTTTTCTTTTGTTTTTGTCGTCGCACTCGTCGTCCGCCTTTCAAAAACAAAATCGACCAAATAAAACATCGCCTGATTAGCAATTTCTTTATTTTTAAATTTAATAACTTTAGAAATTGTTCAGAAAGAAGACAATGGTTTCAGCATCATTATTATTAATATGATATGAACAATAATAATTACCGCTATTTTATTACTATTCATTATTATAATTGAGATAACGTATAATAATCTATCCGCTACGTTACTTATGTACATCGTATTAACTACCGTTGTAAACATTAACGCAACAATAACTAGATGGCGTTACTATAACTTCAAAAGTAGCACTTGGCGATCAAATTCAAAACTTTAGCATTAAACCACTTTAAAAAAACGAAGTTTTTGTTTTTGAGGATTGGTTTGAGACAGTTTTATTGGCAAGTATTTAAATTTTGATTTTGACGCCAATCATTCTGTAATATTTTCATTCCACCTGATTAAGTCAAAAAAGGCGATGAATTGGGCTGTTTGAGCCACTTTCTGAGCTTAAAAAAGTTGTCTATGGTTTACTTTCAGGATTTAATGGAAGAATGTGACGTTATTCTATTCTATCTATTTAGTCTTTGGAGCCTAGTTTGGAATAGTACTGTGAACTTTTTCTGATCTCTGAGTAGAACTGGTGGCTCGAAAATATTCAGAGTAAATATTAAGTAACGATATAAATGTATATTTTGAAAGCAAAAGCTAGAAAAATATTTTAAAACTGATTCGGAATAAAGACAATAATTTCATTGCATCATGGAAGTATCAAAAAGTCTGCGTTTTAAAAATTTAAAATGATTTCATTGACTGTTAAACAGCTGTAAATTTCTCCAATATTGCCTATTATATGCTATGACTTATCTAACTTACTGGTTTATATATAACATCGATATGTATGCAATTCGGTAACACTAGAACTGAACGTAAAGACTTGTATCTTTTATCTTTCAAACCGTTATATTTTTGAATTTCGAAAACTGGGGCCTAGAACTATATCCGAGTGTTTAATACATTTTTCGGACACATTTTAAGAGACGATAATTTTGATTATTAATGATTGAACCCTTTTACCTAAGTTACGTCGGGGCCTCTATTTGCCTACTTAACCATACTTTTACTAGCTAGATGTGGCATTTCAATATTTACAATACGAACTCAACATAACTATATACACTGCGATGCAAGGAGTACGGTTCCTTTAAATATACAATTTATCGTTTAGTTACTCTAAGGAAAATAAAGGCAAGGGAAAAACAAAAATGAAACAAAAAACGGAAATAAGATTAAAAGCAAATTTATTGCTAAAATAAAATAAAACTATAACCGCAAGCAGTACATTATTTGCTTATTCGTATTCGTTTTAATTTGTACGTTCTCTAAGGTCGTTAAAAAGTTGGCTCTACTCTTGCTTTGTCTATGGAAATTAAAAAGTAAAAATGACAGCTAACTACCGCAAATCACAAACTTGAGCGTCGCGTACCTACCTCTCGTATAAAATAAAGTATAGAAAACATACAATAGTAAAAAATAAAACATTCATAATTTAAATGTAACTTATATAACCCAATTATAATATTTAAAACCTCACCGGTTCATATAAACGTAATAATACTTTTCAACTGGGATTCAGTATCGATCTTAGCATAACTTTACCTACATCAGATTGCACTTTCAATTTTTTTTAACAATAATGAACCTACCTTACTTCATCCGTATCTTACAGCCAGGCCTACGCTATATGTACACGCTCCCTATCCGATACATATTTGGTATATTTATTTACAATAATCGATTTCAAAAGTTAAAAACGAATTAAAAATACTCAGATATCAGTACCGAGTCAGGGTACTTTTTGTCTATAAATTAAAAATTAAAGCAAAATGCATAATTTGTATCGTAAGTTTAGTCGTCCGCACGGGACTATGCCTGGCATATCACGAAACAAGCTAATAGAGGGTCTATGTACAAAGTCTTTGGCCTTACAATGTAATTATAACAAAACAGTACAATTAACTACACAATAATATTTGCACTCAAAGTCTACGCCGCGCAGTCGGGGCGGCCGCCCGCCATTCCATGAATCGGCGCCTCAAATAAATAAATAACCGTCCATTGATATGATACTAACTCAGTACAGTCACTACGCTACGCACTCGGACCCGTTTAACCGCTAAGACACTCGGCAACAGTTCTATCACACGAATTGGCTACAATCTAGTACTCCCACCGGTCGTCGTCCGCCTCGGCTTTGATCTTGTCGTCGGGCAGGACGTCAGGGGGGGTGAGGGGCGTGTGCGGCGTGTGCGGCGTGTGCGGCGTGTGCGGCGTGCGCGGCGTGTGCGGCGTGTGCGGCGTGCGCGGCGGCGCGTCGCGCGGGGGGGACGCCTCGCGCGCGGGGGACGGCTCCACGCGCACCGTCTCCTCCGCCTCGCGCCGGAAGTCGTCGCTCCGCATGACGCAGACCCCGTTGATGATGACCTCGTCGGGGTTCCGTTTCTTCTCGTCCTGCCAGTCGGGGTTGACCCACTGCGGCGCGGCGGGCTTGCGGCGGCTCGAGCGCGCCGGCGTGGACGCCGCCTTCGGCTCCGTCTTCGACTCGCCGTCGTCCATCGAGTCCTCCGAGCCGAGGTTGCTCTCGACGTCGTCGTCTTCGAAGTCGTCACCGTCAGGTTCGCGCTTCAACGGCATCGACAGGTCGAGGCCTGAAGCTTGGTCCTTCACTTCGTCGGGCGGGAGGAGGCCGCGCCCGATCAACGCCGCCAAATTGGAGTTCGCGGCGAAGTAGGGCGGGTAAGGCAGCGGCACGCCCGCCAGCCCCATGCGTTCCTTCTGCAGCTCCAGCAGTCTCTGGTTGAGGAGCAGCCGGAACTGCACGGGGTCGAAGGGCGCGGCGGACTGGTCGCGGGCCGGGGGCTCCGCCGGCAGCCCGTGGGGCGCCTGCTGTTTCAGCCGCATGCGATGATTATGGAACCAGTTTGTGATCGTTCGCGTCGACAGACCGAGCTCCGCCGCGAGGAACTCGATGGTAGGCATGTTGGGGTAAGGATCCAACGCGAACGCCAGCCGCAGAGCCTCCTTCTGTTCTTCGGAGAAGAGCACGCGCTGCTTTTTCGCAGAAGGCGCGCCCGTGGCCGGGCCGGGCGAGCTCGAGTGGTAGAACTCGGAGGTGTCGTTGGAGGAGGTGTCCGAGGAGTTGTCCTGGCCGGGCCCGCTGGAGCGCCGCCGCTTGTTGGCCTCGCGTCGCTCGTTCTTCAGCGCTTGGAGCCGGTCGATATTGTGCGCGTCGCTCAGCCACAGCTGCATCCGGATGAACGGCTCCCGACCCTTGATGCTCAACATGTGCCAAGGCTTCGGCTTGGAGAGGAGCTCGCTCACAGACCCTTGCGATAACCCTAACACGGCTTCGCCGAAGATCTTCTGCCCGATGTTGTTGGCCAGCAGGGCCTCCTTGATTTTCGTCGTGATGGTCTGCGTGTCGAGGTCCTGGGTGAGCGCGGCCATCTCGTAGACGCTGGGGGAGATGTGCTGGTGCAGCGGGCGCATGGTGGGCGGCGCGTGCGGCGGCGGCTTGCGCTCCTTGACGTCCAGCGGCGGCAGCGTCACGGCGTGGTGCGGCGGGAAGCCGGGCGGCGTCAGCAGCAGCCCCGCGGGCGGCGCCAGGTGCGCCAGGTGCCCGCCACCCATCAGCTGCTCTTGCTGCATCTTGCTGAGCAGCGACGTCGCGTCGGAGATCATCTTTTGCGTCGGGGGCATTGGCTTGTTCATGTTTGGCGGACATGCTGGAACGAATGAGAGTTTGGTCAGTTTACTGCTGTTTAAAATCAACATTTGAAGCTTGGTAAGTAGTTAAGGGTTGTGTAGACACGTAAATTTAGCTAAAAGTCAAGTCGAAACTGTGTCGAATCGTTATAACCAAAATGGGATTAATTTTTTTTAAGGTTCTCGTGAGAACTACATACAGCCAGAGGTTTGCGCTCAGCGGTTGGACAAGTATAAATGGGAGACGATGCTGAATTATTTTAAATTTATCACTTGAAAAAATACTGTAATGTATTGTATACTTACGAGGTGCTCCGCTATAGTTTCCAGTTCTCATCAACTTCTCCGGCGCTATTTTGTACTGCGACGCCACCAGTTTGTGGACGGCGTGGTCGTCTTCCAGGAACATCTTCATCCTGATGAAGGGTTCCCGGCCCTTCTGTGTTAGCATGTGCCATGGCTTTGGCCTCGCCAAGAGATCACTGACCGACCCCTGCGACAACCCTAGAACGGATTCACCGAACAGTCTTTGGCTGATGGAGTATTGACTTAGCGCTTCCTTCACTCTTCTGACGATGTCTTCAGTATTCAGGTTGTTAAAGAGATCAAACTGCTGTTGAGTGATTGGAGGGAGAACCGCCTTCATGGAGCGCTGAGCCGGCGTGTGGTGGGTCGGATTGGTCGGTTGAGAGATCAGACTGTTGGTTATCGAAGCCATTCGCTGCAGCGGACTGGCCGCGGCTGAATTGTTGTAGTCTTCGTTGGGAGTGATTGCGGGAGGTAAGATAGCATTGCCTAGCGGGCTTGACGCAGAAGACCCTGTCGACTGCTGCCCCGGTTCTAACTTCGGCCTGACGAGAGAGAACGCGCTTCCCGCATGCCTTATAGCCTCTTCAGCGTCCAATGGCTTATCTTTATCACTATCAGTTATACCATTCATTTTGGCATTCTTGTCTTTTGGAAGAGAAAGATCCTGGATGGCTCCAGACCCGTTTATGTGCTGATTCTGCGCTTGTTGCATGGCCTGTTGTTGTAAAGCCAGCAGGTTCGGGAACGGAGGCATCCCTGGTAAGTTGTGGAGGTTAGGGATGTTCCCACCTGGCTGGATCTTGGCGAGTTCCCTGTGGTAGGCTTCTAGCGCCATACGGAGATCTTCAGGGGGTCGTTCCATGTGTGGGGGCATGCCACCGCTGAAAAAAGGAGGAAACATTCTGGACGTTAGTTTTAGACTTGCTGCTCTCGTTTAGTATACCATTTTTAAATTATTTCTCAATTCGCTCGTTTGTAACATGGTGATAATTCCATTAGAAAGACCCTAAGTTTTCAGACAGTAGTTGAATCTAAACATTTTGTTTCAAACGGTCGATTATATAGATGGAAACTTCTGGAAAAGACTGTATACGTACCCAGGGAAGCCGTCGCGGTTGTGGCGTATGTCATCCACCCTTCGGGTCATGATCTTCGCCAGCTCCTCCTGGTAAATGCGGACCACCTTCTCTTGGGGGATGTCGTCGTTCTCGTATTTTTTCAGTCTTCTGTTTTGACTCGAATCCTGGAACGTTGGGAATACAGAAGTGAATATTGGAAAGCAATTTTAATCAATGTGGAAATTTGATTAAAAAATCATACGTAGCCAAAGTGACAGATGAAAGATAGAGCTTTATCAGCTTCTTTAGGCATTATATTTGTCAACGTCTTTATTGCTGTGCTATGCACTAACTATATATAAAATATGTTAACGTGGAGGTACCCACGGTAGGTACCTACTCGGAAAAGTATTACCTAAATTTTAGTACTTAGAAACATTTTCACTTATGGTAACAGAGAAATCGAGAATACGATAACTAAGCGAGTACCTAAGTATTTGAGTAATATGAAAATGAACCTTAGCGGGCTAACCCAGTGGTTTGATCTATGTCCTTTTAAATGGAAAACCGTGGATTCTAACCCGAGTCCAAATTGTCTAACCGTTCATTTCTTTGTACCTTCAACTTAAACCTCGAACATAGTCGCTAGAAGCTATACTTTACGATATCCTTCTTACCTTATTAGAGAATGGTGAGAGGCACTGTGTGCGGGGCGAGTTCGAGTCATCGTTGCTCCGTGAGTCGTCGTTGTTTGGCTGGCTGGGGGTCTTCATGAGGTGAGAGGCTTCCGTCAGGATGTGGGCCAGCCGTTCATCCCCTTCCCCCTCCCCTCGCCCGAACCCTGGACCCATGTTGCCTTCCTTCGAACCCACTGGAAAAGGAGAAGAGACATGTTAGTTACGCTTTAAAAGAATACTCGAGAGCATACATGAATAACTTAACTTCTAGCGTTAGTTGCACAAAGTGACTTAAATCGAAATTATTTTTTGATAGAAACCTATGCTATCATGTCAAAATAGTCTGCCATGATTAAAGTTATTGTTAAAGCAGGTACAGTTCGTAAGCTCTTAGAATGCCGTTCGGGTCTTGCTGTCTCGCTCACTCTTATGGGTTTGATACTCGAATCGGCCGCGGCTCAGTCTGTAACTTGATGCAACTCCCGCTTAATTTCCTCATGCTAGTGTTAAAATTTGGTCTGGATATATTGATTTATTGTGTCAGATAATAAACAACCATGTTTATGTCCGATCTCAAAGCGAGTCTTGCGTGACCAAGATTGATTGCGTGATCTTTGCTTATCAGAATATTTGTTCACGATTACCGCCCACATGCATGTATGCAAGTACATCGGATCAGCTATCTCCCACACATGTTTTAATTGCCGCTAAAGTGTTACACACACAACGATTCATATTAAACGCTTGCCAAGTAATAAATACAAAAGTTATATTTGGTACAATTGAAATTAGGCGAGTCGTTAAAACTGGTAAATGAATAGCGCGTTAAAGATAATCGCTGAATGGGAACAGGCAGTCATCGCCTAAGCCAGTAATCCAAAACCGTCGCGCGCGCAACCATAAACAAGCAGAAATACGCGCGAAAACCGCCGCCATATTGTGGTCATTCATCCTGTCAACATATTGTCTGTGGCCCCACAATGAAATGATACTATTTAGATGCTGATTTATGTCCGGCATTAGGTTAATTAAAGCGTCTAATTAGTTCGGAGGGATACGGTTAAAATAATGTTCTTGCGCATGCCTATTTGCCTTTAATATGTCCAGACTTATGGTTAAATGTGGAAGTATTTGACCAGATACATTATTCCAGCCGTTTGCGAGCAAGACGCGGCGAGAAGTGAGGTCGATTTGTTCACTGTTGGCATACCTACTGATGGTGATGTTCTACGATCACCACTTAAAAAAAACTATTCTGTCTTATCTGTGAGACAACTTTAGGGTTAGTGTGAGACTAAAAAAAATATCCGTTAGTAAATATTACTTCCGTCGGAGGTAAATGACAGCATTGTCTTATTTGCTCTGTGGTTTTTTTAATGGCTCCAAGAATGGCTCGAGAGCTCGCGTATTAATTTCAAAGATCACAAAGAAGTCTTAAAACTTTATTTTAAAGTACGACATTAACAAAATCGTTTTCCGAAATACGAATGTTTATTTTGTATGTGGTTCCAATCCTTTTGAGCTGACGCTGCGGAATGCAGTATCATTGTTTTCGCTTTGGGTTTTATTGCCAAGTAAACCGTTAATTTATTGGGAAATAAAGTAGTATTTATAAGGTAAATATAAGTATATTATTTCATCATTAGCAGTGGAAATCCATTTTTTTCTCACGTCCCAAATAGACGCAACAAGACCACGAAATGACTATGTCCTTCTGTAGAGTTTTTTACCATTCACAGTCTCCTAACGACTTATGACTAAGCGAACGTGATCTAAATAAATTCGTAAATATGGCCGCCACGGTTTTTAGATTATAATCTTACATAGCCATAATGTCTCGAGTTTCAACTCGTAAACGTACAATAACTCCAAATACGTGATTCGGAGTTATAATTGCTGCATTTACTTTTTAATGCTCGCCTAATGCGCGACTCTCTAAGTACCAGGCTTTACACGTAAAAGAAAAATAAGTGTCTAATTTATGGTCGATTCCCGCCAAATATAAATAACAATTGTCGCGATAAAATCTATTTTTAAATACGTCGAATTTGCCACGCCAGTTGAATTAGCCGACATTGAAAGTATGTTTAAAACATTACATTTTGCGCATAAAATTTTCCGTCATGTCAATAACGATCAACTTAGGATGTGCGGCATGTCCGCTCAGTCGCGCCGCCAATTTGTTTGTTTCGGCTTCATTCTTCGACATGGGTACGAGGCCGATAAATTTCAAACCACGTATATTTCGCCTTTGATCTTCTCGTGTTATTTTGTTATTCCGCGTACGACACACGGCCGATTACCGCGACGTGCCGCCGGAGCAGGCTCGGGTTCGCGCGGGCGCCGCCGCTGTCAACTGCATCCCGCCATCTTGTGCACGGCAGAACCAACATGGCGGCCGCATCAATTACACTCATTTAGGTACTTATCGAGCCCGCCCGAGCCCTTATCTCAGCGTAAGACTATAAAGCATACGGCGATTATGATCTGCTTTTATTACCAGTCGTTACGATGTGCATTTTTGATGGATATTTAAAGTTAAAAAAGGAGCTCTCAATTAATGCCGTCCGGTCACGAAAGCTTCGTATTTATCGGATAGTGTTTGATCGCGCTGCCCGCGGGGGACAAAGGCGAAGTGTAAATTCGAGCAATAATTCCATAATTCTGGTATAATATAAAAAGGTGATATATTTGTTTATGCGACACAGTATCGCGTGCGTGCACGCGAAAACTATTTCTTTGTAACTGTTATTGATTGCTATTGCCGTATGAATATTCAAAGGCTTTGGAAACTAAAGGGGAGGCGGTGCCCTAAATTATCGTGTCACGGTGACATAGTGAAAAAGTGTTTCGTATTCGTTAGTCATTTAGTTTTTAGTGGAATCGAATGGGACGCGGAGCGGGCGGTTCGAGATTGTAAATGAGGGTAGTGGCAAGAAAGGGGTGAGAAGTCACGCGGCGATCGATGGCTCATTTGCATCGGCGTCCGCGCGGACGTCACGCCGCTGAAAGTGTTGCCGGTGCGGAAAAAATGCCGCATTTGAATTGTTAATTCAATGCAAAAGAAATAGTTGCATAAACTTTTCGACGCTAAAATTAGGTGCTAAATGTTGCGACGTTGAAATGTACAAATGGTGCACGTACGATCGCGATTTCTCCAATTCTATTTTCATTTTCCAACCTAAGGACTTCGAGATAGGTGCATCGCATTAAAGCTATCTGGGTCAATGCTTGCGCCGTAGATAGGGACCTCGTACTGTTTACTGATGTCACGTCCTTTCG
This sequence comes from Pandemis heparana, assembly GCA_963854515.1. Classification (NCBI taxonomy): domain Eukaryota; kingdom Metazoa; phylum Arthropoda; class Insecta; order Lepidoptera; family Tortricidae; genus Pandemis; species Pandemis heparana. The sequence continues at coordinate 13,735,549 of OY978022.1, read as the reverse complement.
TGTCTCATGTCTCATCGGACTGGCTATCAATTTGATGCTGTCCCGAGGATCGCTTTGATGGACTTTAGAGTTACACTTGACAACCTTTCAGATTTACTATTTGATTCTAAGAGTCAACGAAGACATTAATCAAGTACCAGTAAGTGTCTAAATAAACATCTAAACAAAACCTTCGTGCGATCCTAAACGACACTCAACAGAAATTACAGGAAGTATGTACTAAGGCTCAGACACGGAGATTCGGTTTCCCGTTTCGGTTGGCATGTTCTCGTCGGCGTATCGACGTTGCGTGCGTAGGGTCGGTTGATCGGTATCGCGTGCGGCGGGGGCACCGACCACAATTGATTCCACGAGAGGCTGAGTGATGTGCAAGTTACCGGTTATTCGACGGTTGACAGTAACGGCTGTATACGCAACACCTTTGCTCAAAAAAAGTGAAGCATAGACAATTTTGAAGTGAAGTTTAAATTTTTTATTTAGCATCACTTTTTTTAAATTCCATTTGTTGCTGGCCTTATACTCCGAAATCCGATTTTCGAAGTTCGTTTCGTGCCGTTCCGCTCTCACTAATAGTTATTAATTCGAGAGTGAGAGGGACGGTGTGATACGAACTTCGAAAATCGGATTTCGGAGTTGCCCCCCTGGTTGGTTTTAATGCGACTAGGTTGTCGCGTTTCGTTTGTAACTTGAATCCGTTGCTACAGAATGTTGCAACACAAACGCTAAATACAATTTGATGGTGCTTTCTCTCGTATTATAGGTGTAATAAAAGTAGAGGACATTCGGCCCGCCGGGGGCCGGTGGCATTAAATTTTTTATAACAGCACAAAAACTAACAGAACAAGTGCAATAATGGATCAAGATTAGATTATGTTTTTGTTGTAATTCTGGGTATTCACGTAGAATACGTAGATGCGAGATGTGTACTGGTTTCAGCGGTTTAGATCAAAATCTACAATTGTTTCTTGTTTAGAGTGCATGTTACAATAGAAAACAACAGTACTGTATTACGTACCAACCGAGACCACTTAAATATCCAAAAATTCGTCAAGATAGAACCCCAAAAATAAAAATTGAAAACAACTGGCTGACAACACCAAATTCTTTAAAAAAAACTCACCAGAGACAATATCAGTCGTAATTTAAGTAAAACCAGCCAGCTACACTACAGGTAATCCGTTTAGCGCGAGGTAAAAATCCCCCGTGCCCGTAGTTCGTAACTGCCGTAACTAGATTCGATAATCAATTTACAACTGCAAGTACGCCGGCACGAGTGAGAGAGGTCATTTTGTAATTCAAAAAAGGAAGGCTTTTTCAAAATATGAGTAGAATACCAAGGTACACGTTGGTTCGTTGTTTGAATAAAATTGAACATTCGTAATTTGTATTCTGCAATAGTTTTTTTTCTCACAAATGTCTCACTCTCACGTATGCGAATAGCAACTTTCACGTGCTTTCGAAGCGAGACATTACCGAATATAGATGTAAATGTGATCAGAATTTGACATCTGATCTCCATCATCTATTTTTAACAAAAATGTTGGCAGTCTCGGAAAAATGGTGGAAAATCGTAAAATCGCTTCAGTCGATGCCCCGACGGAAACGCCAAACATCGCCCTCAGGGGGCTGATCAAAACTTTTAACGATACCAAAGTTTTTTAACGAAATAACCGAATTCCGCGCTGTAACGGAGTTAGACGCTTTTGGTTCTCGCTGAGTAAGGATGCAGGCGTTACTCCAGTGCATTGGAAATTAGATCAACCAATACACATTAAGTATTTATCATAGATCACGACTTTATCCCTTACGAGGTAAACACAGTCGGTGAGAAGATCTAAAGGCCAAGTTTAGCATGGTTATGGCGTACAGGTAGAAACAGGCCCCTCTTCTCCACTGGGCACTATGGGCACGTGCCCAGGGCCCCGCGATCGAATGGGGCCCCCTAGTTCCTGCCAGATTACCAAATGATAACCGATATTTAGGGCATAGGGGCCCCATGATCCTAATGTGCCCAGGGCCTCAAATAGTTTAAAGACGGCCCTGGGTAGAAAGGAGAATCTAAATAGTGATGTGTTGCAGCCGCGTCGCTGATTCGTAAACAGTTTTGGCCCAATGCCTCGATGGGCTTTTACCATCTGCGCGGGAAGAGAAGCGATTGGTACATTCTATGTACTTATACCGGTTATCAAACTTGGATACCTATCTACCTACGAGTAACAAGGAGTTGAGTGACGTGTATTCATAGGACTTAAATAATGTTGGTTGAATGTCAGTGTGACAGTTGATTATTAGCGCCTTCTGTGTTAACCAATATTTAAGAGATCAAGGAAAAAACAAACAAAGTATTATGAGATTAAAGAGTTTTACTGAATCTAACTAATATTATAAATGCGAAAGTATGGATGGATGGATGGATGTTTGTTTGTTATTAAATCACGCTAGAACGGCCCAACCCAACGGATCTGGATGAAATTCGGCACATAGATAAAGAAAAGTCTGGAATAGCACATAGGCTACTTTTTATCCCGGAAAATTGCGTAGTTCCCGCGGGATAGCGATAAACGAATTCTTTGCAGACGAAGTCGCTGGCAAAAGCTAGTATAACAATATTTAAAAACCGGCATAGAAGTAATTTTATCATCTTGTGCGTAATTTTACAAAAATTTTGCCAATCATGAACCAAAAAATTAATTCTTAGGGTTTTACACTTTTGGCTTCGGCCTGAGCCCAAGAAAAAGGACGTATACCTATGTACCTATATAGATTGGAGATGATAATGATGAATGGACAAATAATAGTAAGTACTTGCTGAAAGTGATGAGGGAACAAGAAAAAAGGTAAGGGGTGATTGGAAGACAAGAACGCTAAGCTACTGTCGCCGAAAATGCTTCGCGAAGCAATTAGCGTATCTTTCACTTGTTAAACTATACGCTACTTGTTACAACTAAACGCAACGATAGGTATTTTTTTCAAAATGAATGGCCAGAGCTACTGCTCATTTTTCTTAAGTTAAGGCATCGATACACGTTTATTGATTGTTGCGATTGATTGCCGGCGAGCACGCGACGCTCGTGTGAAAGCTGCTTTATTGTTTCAAACTATTAGCATAAACGATTTTTTCTTACTAAAAAGTTTCGACACTCGAACTAGTTATTCATCTAATACCCTTTGTTCAAAAGGCTACAGTTTCGCGATTCTTCACTTACTTGCGTTAGGTATTGGCAACTGTCTTTTATTATTCGATTTTGAATGTTATTCTCTAAACCGCCAAGCACTTAACGAAACGCCAGCGCTTAAGCTAACTAACAGTTATTAGCGCTATTCAAGCCCTAATAATACCCACTTTAAGTGGGGGCCAGTGCACAATAAACATGACAATTAACTCCTATTAATAGATCTGCAATAGTTTCATCAACGCTCGAATAAACCCTAATTCACTGTGGAACAACGAGTCATTCACAGCCTGCATTAATTCTTACTAATTATGCAAGCCGAGATATAAAATGGCCGGTCACAAATCCCGTCCCAAGTGACATGTTAAACAGGCCGTCTTGCGGGACAGATGCCTGAGTTATACGCGACGCAAGTAGAGGAAACGCTGGTAATTAATTTAAACGAATAATATGTCACGATGCACTTAATTTCCTATTAAACTGTTTAGAGACAAACAAGATGGCGGTGCTTCAATTGTTTCGCGCGCGAACGTAAAGTTTTTTTTAAATGGCATTGATAGAGCGCTTTTTCAGCCAGTATCGCATGACCATAAAAAATAAAAAAGTTGTAACTATTTTTGGTAAGCCAGTTTCGCGCAGTTTCGCGAAAGTAATCAATGATTAAATGCGAATACTGAGTTAGTGTTTGTGCTTAATGAGGTAGCGTTGACATCGAACTTTGTTGCGAAGCTAATTTTATCTTGTTTTCGATGGTTATCGCAAAATCGAAGCGAAAGCGATCGCGCGTGGGCGGGTGACGAATGCGTCGACGCCGTCGACGGCTTTACGACCGGCCGCGGCTTATTCGAATAATTATCGCGACCGTGAGCGTTAATAATGAGAATAATATAATGAGAATGCCCTTTTGGCGGCAAAACATATCCCGATTTAGACGGTATTGTTGTCCATTTTACGTTCCATATGGAATGGATTGCGTGCTGGCCAGTTGTGTCAATATTGTCGATGGGACTGGCGTAGCGCTGTGAATGTTTGCAAGCCATTAAACTGTCAAATTGACGTGTGAACTGGTGTGATCGTGTCCAGAGAAAAAAACATTCATCGATTATACAGAATTGACATTGAGTTTTTTTTTTAAACTGGTTATGGACGGAAGCTTTGTGTCGTGATTCTTGCACGCGGGCAGTTTGATCGATGTTCGATATTATTTTAGCAAAGTTTTATTTACATTAAGCTAATAACAATTTTACGATTAATAAATAAAGAGTTCCGCCGGCGTTGGCCTCAGCACAATTAATTTGATAGCAACTAAAATTAAACAAACAACTAAAATAAGATGCAGTAAATTATTGCAATCAACTCGGGTGATATAAATTTTCGTTTACATTAAATTTTACCACTACATGCGTTTTGATGGATACCCTCTCAAGCTCTATGCTATTTGTCGTAAAAATAGTCAATCTCTTTCAGTGTGAGATTTGTCTATGGTACTTTTTTTTAGATATTTTGCAGTTTCGCTCGCGTTTTACGACTTTATTATGGAAAGAGCTGTAAAATATTTTTAAGAAAACTATGCGTAAAACTTGAATGCATCCCTTTTAATAAGAAAAAATACATCACGCTGATGTTCGACAACACTTTTCAACTTTTTACTGATTATACTTAAAAGAAATGAGATACTTTCAGCTCCTTTCTCATATTTAATTTCTAATAGATATATTGTATTATCTTTCTTCACTTTTAACGTAGGTTGCTAACCTTTGAGCTAATGTTATGAATAAATACTATTAATAAAAATGTAAATAACAGTCAATAATTTAATTGTTCAACGCCATCTATCGATTGTTGACAAATACGCTTCACTTTTAGTGAATTACAAGCACTTTTACTTGGTTCAGCTCAAACAAAGAAAACAATGATAAAACACAATTCCAGACCAATTAATGCTTCCCTAGAATTAAACGATCTAATAATAGCTGAATCGTTGAAACAACTGTAAAGTGTAAACTCGGTGACATTTCACTAGCGCTTAATACATGGGAATGTTGGCGGCGTTGAAATATAGATGGCGTTAATCTCTATGTTATTTTTAGACATAGAAATAATTTTAGTACCTACGTAATTATGAAGAAAATGTTAATAAATCTATTATGCGGTTTTGTAGACTCAGAAGGTTGCGTTTTTGAATGATTGTATTTTATTGTGATCTCGGATAGAGTAGGTACTAAGAATAACAATTTTATCGCAGTAAAATTTATTTGCTGAACAAGAGGATGAGCTGGATGTGTCACAGTCGACTTGACGCGTCGCCTTCCCAGTAAATCGTCAACGCCATTTTAACGTATAATATAATTGAAACCTATGCATAAACTTTGTTAATTACCCAAAATAATCTACTCGGACCAAGTAAACGATTATAGATCGAAGTTTTTTTTTATACATAAACATGAATTAAAAAATAATGGCACAATTTACCTACAAGGATTAGGTAGGCCGTCTCGTCGCATTCACAACAATTACAATTACGGTTTGGTATAAAATCATAAAGTATATAATGAGACACGGTATTATAATCATAAATATGCCCTTAAAGAGGCCTGATTGCTTCGTCGGAACCCGTCAAAGGGCCCGCCGGCCGGCAGCATTCCTCGTGGAATAATTTCCTGACCCCTGCGCTAGTGCGGCCACTCGACAACAGATGGCGTTACGCGCGCGTTGTTGCGCGCATACCAAACTTTTCCGCACTTTTTTCGAGTTATTTCAGAGTAAACACTGTTAAACGGCTATTTAGTTTTTCAGACGCTTTCTAAGTGGCTGCATCGCGATTTTTTGCTGGAACGCGCGTTGTAATAATACTAATGATTGCGTCGTAAATTGAGTCCGTCTCACTCATTGTAATTTCATAAAATTGTCTGATGCATTCACGCCGGTTTAATATAGTCGAGCTTTCCGTTTCCTGTAATCTAGACAGAGTTAAGTTTAATTCCGCCACTCGCCGAGAGATGGCGTGCGGATGCTCATAATGATCGCGGCGTGAATTTTTAACAGACAAAAGACGATCAAAAACAATAACGAAACCAAAATTGTATAGTGTCGTTTCACACAATGTTTATCGGTTAGTCAAAAGTTACCGATTCGCCCGCACGCTAGAAGTTGAGTGAAACTTTTAAACAGGGTCCGTAATGGCGGGGCACATTCGATCGGGCGGGTATCGGGTAATTATTATGTGATTATCAGCCGTTCGCCGGATTTTCGTGTTTGTTTTAAACTTTATGATTTATGAGGAATTGACCTTGTTGACTGCGGGAGGTGTTGACACGCCCCTGTGTTGGCAACACTGGGTTTATACGGGTTTAATTTACTGCTTAACCGTACCGTGCATTTAGAAACGAAATATCCGGTTCAATTTTGTTAATTGTGTTGGTATATCTTCTTTGAACTCTGCTTGTTACTGGCCACTAATAAAATCAATTCAAATTAGGAATTCGGTACGAGTTTGGAAGCCATTTGCGTCCACTCCGCCCGAGCTAACACACTTGCAAAGTTGCCAACTTAACAGTTTAAAACGTTCTGACGGCGCGTTCTGAATCCGAACGTGACTTGCCATTGATAAAATAATTGCGTGCTAGCTTATGCCTGTCTTAATTTGCTGTAATATGAATCGCATACTAGTTTTTTATGGAATCGCAATGATTCCATTAAACGGTGTACAACGCAAAGCGAGAGTGTTTTGTTTTGTTACGACGAAACAGATTACAGTTCTCGTGCATTCAAGTTTCGATTCGTCCTAGCGTTTAACCGCTCGAAAGCTCAATTGAATATTAAAATTTGCTTAGCATTAAACTAAGCCAGGGTCTGAGCATCGAGGAGGCAACTTCGAGCGTAAACCCTTGGCCTGCTCCGCCCGATAGTGCCATTGAAAATAGATTTTCACGCGTCTCGAACGCTCTCAACTTTGTCCAAACACTGCCGTTGCTGATTTGAAATACACAAACGCAAAGTGCTTTTCAAACGTGCGGTGCAGTTTACAGATTTTTACCGGTTAGTGTTACCGGTTGGGAATAAAATAAGTACTTAGAACAATTGCGAATTTATTCCGCAGAATCGGTGTTACGGTGTTGTGTCTGTCTTTTACCAGCCATAACACAAGGGCTTTTTTACAATGAACTGTAACAGCGGCGACTGAAAAATAGTCGGTAGGCTATCGTCACTGAAGCGTGTTGCGAGTAATAAGAACAATTATTACTGCCGCCGTAACTATACTTAATTGGACCGATAGATTACGCGAATAAATAATAAGCGGTTAACCCACACCGAAGCTTAATGGCCGTGAAAAAAAGTAGATCTTTATTTCACCGGTATTCTTTCTGATATATGTTGATGGGTTACCGATTTATTCGTGGCAGCCGTGTGCCTGATATTGTACTCAGTCACGGCACTAAAATATCGGCTTGGTAAGCGCATCACTAGTGTGACGGACGCGGCAATAAAATTCTATATTTAAAAAATATAGAGCATTTTCACGGCGTCTAGTTTTTCTGCTAAAGGCGGCGTCGCTAGTTAAAGGTAAGTGTTGCAAGCTTCATGTCTGCAGTTTAATAAAAAAGTTAATAAAGGTTGATAGCGCATTACAAATCCCGCCTTCCACGGCAATTAATATGGTGTTTTTGCGTTTTTTCCAAGTCTTGGAGCTATAACAAATTGTAAGGGTGGGTTACATTGTAATTGGTTTTATTGTCTATGCCACACGTGGCCATAGAGTTGTATTTTTAATTATTGGTGGTAGCGCTGGCGTTTAGAGTTAATGAAGGTAGCGTTTTCCGGTCATTAGAAAAGTTTATTTATACATTTCAACTTGAGTAACTGAATACCGAGTGTGTACAAGTCTGGCGCGTTGATATAAGATTCATACACCCTTAAAATTCGCTTATCTCTCAGGGAAAACGTAAAAAACTGCCGAAAAAGCCTATCCCGTTCCGCAGTCCGCCTTTCAATTCATTTTCCAAATTCAGAAAAGACAAAGTCACACAGCGCGAGCAAACAGAGACAGTTCCCGAAAGAATCAAAAAGAATCCACGCTGTAAAGCAGTGTACACATTAATGACAAAGGACGAGGTATAAATCTGCGGAGACAATGGCACCGTTGTGCATTAGCCTTTGTCCGCATCGATAGGGATGGACTCAAATAGATTGAATTTCAGATAATTCCGAAGGGTTACGGTTTTCTTATTTGCCGCGTAATTGTATGGTTTTTATTGAGGTACAGGAATTTAAATGGTGAGTTATCGGTGTTTTGATTTGCACTTTTGCGGATTATGTTTGCATTCAGCTTTTTAATTAAGCTTTGAGGTTAATAATTTTTTAATACTTTTTCGGCCGTGGTAATCCAGGAAGAAGGCGTGAACTTGAAATGTCTCTCAGTTCCCGTAATTTTAAGACGTGGATATTACAACAATTATATTTAGGGGATACAGACGTAACTTATATTATGTTATATCATTAACACAGGCCAAAGAAACTACAAACAAAGAAAACAAAAGTTTAGCCACGCTAGTTCTTTACTCATAAGTAGAGAAGCGATATTTATAAACGGTCCAACATTTTGTTATTGAATTTTGCCTAACTTTTCACCAACGTCTGTGCTCTCTTAAAAAAACCGGTAATCTGATTGTGTCTGTTGGGCTCATGTTCCGTTAGCGTGATATCGAATGGCCTCGTTGAGTGTCCGTTGTCCATAATGAGCTAGTTACTGGTTGCATACAACCACCACTGCGTGGGAACGGATGGCTACTCTAGTATTTTGATACGTAGGTATGTAGGTACTGATTTTATGTAGGTATGTGTAGTATTTGCAATTATTTACATACTCGATGACAGTTCTTATAACGTAAATGTTCCACTTTAAAGTTGACTCAGAAAACTATCACACCTTTTCTCGAAATGTTAAATTGAAGATGAACTCCTGAGCTTATATCATGTTACAGACGATGCGGCTAGCAACCCATCACTGTTTTTGATTCCCTTTTCCACCTACTCACGCTAAACGTGCTAATCATGCTAAACGTGGCCTTTAGGTCTTGTTATCTTTGACTCTGTCTACCCCGTAAGGGATAAAGACGTGATTTACGTACCTATGTATGTATGGTGCTCTAAAAATACCTTTTACAGCTGCTAACTCCATACACCGATACAGCTTTTGTTCTCATACAATAGGCCGGACTGGATCGCCATTATTGCTCAATACCATGTCATTTGCCTCCGTTTCCTCGTTTCCCACGTGTCCTAGGTCCGTAATGTCGCAATGTTGTTTCACACGCGTCGCTTACGGCGTGTATTTGCAAATTATGTGAGCCAGCGTCTTACGTTTCCGATTTTAGCGCTCGAACCGTAAAGTGTGTCGCGTCGCCTCACTATTTGACGTCGGCTTTTGTTGTTTTAATAGTGTTTATAAGAAGTTGTGATTCTAAGTTTATGTAGTACCGTACAGAACATGGTAAAAGTACAGTTTATTTTACGTGTAATCTAAGCTTCACAAAGTAGTAGTTCGTAGTAAAAACAAGGTTCGAGGAAATTAAATGGTTAAATAATTTTACAAGGGAACGTTGGCGTTACTGTAAAACCGAAGCTAGTGACGTGTCCGCTTACTTTTCCAACCACCAATTCCGATTGAATCGGCAAAGTGTAATTTAATAATTTAATAGAACAATATGGCGGACGTTATTAACAAAAGAAACACGTATTAAAACAATAAATCGAAGTCACCGACTCCCCGGGAGGATGCAGTTGCCGGCGAGGCGTGCTCGCTTGACCATATCTATTTAGTCTGCCCCCTCCCCCCTTTGTTGGGATGGGGGTGGTTCAGTTCCAGATCTTTCCGCTGTAGTGTCACGCGACGGGAGGGGACAAGGACGGGGTCAGGAAAACAAAAACAAAAAAATAAAAAGTTAACCTAGAAGTGCGGACGCCGGTGGTCAATCATTCCCAGTACAAAATGATTGAGCAACGGTTAAGTGCATAAAAATAAGACAGATTATAAGGTCGTTTAACCTATTGTTTTTGTCTAAAGACTCGGTAATCGCTATCTGCATTCCGGCGGTGATTGATGAGCCCTATTGTCAGGTGGCTCGACAAGCCTGATATCGTGCCAAACCGTTCGGAAGATTGCGCTAAGGGGGTGAAATTGATGGGCGAAACATGCAAGAGTTGACATAGCTAGGCGTTGTTGCATTGAACACGCAATTTTTCTCGGTCACTCATTAGCGGGGAGATATGCGGAATGCGCTAGTGTGTACTTAGCCTAATCATTTGACACTGGCCGCGCGATTTAAGAATCGAATCACGATTTTTTTTTGTCCGCAGCCAGTATCAAATTTAAAACAAAAAAGACGAGTTTTTTAATCGGTGTTACGTTCGAGAATCAGTTCGTTGGCCTTTGCAATTAGGCCCCTGCTTTTGTGTTCGCCGATTATCAAACTTGCCAACAGTAACAGCAAATACGGTCAAATGGTACCTTTTTTAGGAATGAGGGACTTGAGCAGCATCACAGCGGCCTCATCACACGCCCAGGCGTGCATCTTCCGGTACGAGTCTCTTCCCTTTTCCGTAAGTTTGTCCCAGGGTTTTGGTTTCGATAGGAGCTCCGACACGGTCCCCTGGGACAGTCCCAGGACGTATTTAGCGAACAGCCTCTGTCCTATATTGTGGACGGACAACAGCTCCCGCACCCGTCGGCTGATGTGGAGAGTGTCTAGGTTGGTATTCGCGTATTTGTCCATGTTGTACCGCAGCATCTCTTGGAGTCTCGCTTCCATGGGATCTCCTTTGGGGATCAAGGAGTCGCCAAGCCTCCCGACCAGAGCGCCGGGCGGCAGTGGTCCCATGTCGTCAGCGAAGCGGTAGGGTCGGTGCTCTTCGAACCTGAAGGGGCTCGGCGGGGGCAGCGGCAGCGGGGGGTTGTTATTGTGATGTGTCGTGTTGTTGTTGAGGGGCGGCGTGCTCGGCCAGTCCTCGCCACCTGTCACAGAGCTCAGTCAGGGAGGGAAGGGGGGAGGAGTCGCGCACAGAACCTACACGTTGCCTAGGCAACGTGGTCCTGCATGGGGAAGGACCGCGTTCCCGAGAAAGTGAAGCGAACACGGGCTAGCTACGGACACGAACACAAAAACACAAAATCGGGACTTGCTTCTGATACTAACTTTTCATACTAGTCATATAAAGGTCGCACAGCAGCGATTAGCTACACTTATACGACTTATAGCTGTATAGTGGTCATATTGGTTGTTGCAGCTTACCTGTCTCGCGTCGCTCGCTGCTTCGCTCTCGCTCGTCGTCGTCGCGCGGCGCGGGCGCAGCGGGCGATCGGAGCGGCTCGGGTTTGCGTTCGGCTCTCTCCGCCGCGTCTCGGAGGTCCATGGAACGGAGCATGCTAAAACAAAGATAGTATTTTTTTATGTTTTTGATACTAAACATGTTACCTCGGCTACTCAAAACAAATTAGTATAGGAAATATTACATAAATATAAAAATTAAATTAAGTCCACACAGGTACTTATTATTTGTTTTTTACAAACAACAACAAATAACTCATTAAAGTCTTAACCACCAGTCTAAAAACTTTTCCATACCACCATAATAATTTTGAAATAAGATTAAAAATTACAAAATACCCTCAAAAGAAACAATTTACGTTCAAAATATCAAAGTAAACCAATGGAGGGTTTCCGAAATACCTTTAGCCGATGGCATAATTAAGATAGGGTCATCAGCTATACCTTAATAAATTGAGCACACGAATTGATTAAAACCATTTCAGGTGAATTAATTAAGTATTGTAATTAATAGGATGTTCCTTATTGGCAATACGCCTTTCATAAATTTATTGAGATTGAACCCTTGGGGCCTTCTTAGATAATCATATTTTATCACGGCTCCTATTTAATAATAATAAATTGAGGTATGAATATTGATTTTCCACGCGCTTCGAGACATGTTATAACTAGGTTAAAACACTTAAGAGTTCTGTATTGGCTATTTGGCTGACTTAATTATAATTAATCTGAATTCCGTCCGCTTATTTTCTAAAGTTTTAAGAGTGAATTAAAATTGGGCATTACTAATCTTATTAAAGTTTTATAAATACAACATTTACAAGCACTTTTGTATGTACCCATGTAAATGTTGTAATATTTTCTTTTTTACCTCATACCAAAGAAGTATAACAGACGTATAAAGGTCATATAAGAGTTTCTAACACCGCTTACATCGCAATAATACTAACTAGGGCGCTCAACCGTTCATAAAGATCCCCTTTAAAGCAAAACTTAACTTAGTGTTTGTCCATTAAAATCTCCGAACCAAGGCGAAGTTAGAAGCGTTCAAATCAAACACTAAATTCATACAAAATGTATAGAAATGAGACGTTTAGTCCGTTCACCTGTTAACAGCTACCTCGGGACCGACACAATTCATGCTATAATGAACCATATTGCTGCAGTGCGACCAAATTAGGAAGTTGGGAAACTTTAGCTGTATAAGGGGAGTGGGTGACTACTGTATTTAGTCGCGTGTCCCGATCGCGATCTAATTGGCGATATATTAAATTGTAATTAAGGTACATTGTGGAGGTGTGAACGTCGGGTCGATGCGAGGGCGGATCGGTCGGTCGATTAGTTGAGAAACTGTAGGTTGTTTATGCACGCCTGGTACATTGCGTTGTTAGTTATGTCATAACAATCCTTTGGAGCCAAGTAGCAAGAGACAAAAGATACAAAATGTTTGTTTACTAAACCAAAGCCGCCGAAACGAAAAAAGAAAAACAATTTTTAAAGTGTTTTTTTTTTTATGTTTTGTGTTTAATCTGAACCCGCCACCAAAATGATAAGTTACAAGAATGTCGGCACGTAATTAATACCGCGGAGTTTTACGGCCTCATGTCAATATTCTAAGCTGGCAAACTTTCACTATAGCGTTTAACGACTGGCAACACCGATACCCTTGTAGGACTTGGTGACACACTCGCGGGAGGCGATAGCGGAGTTTTAACAGCCGACACAGAGGTGGCGTGGAGTCGACGATTTAATATTAGCTTAAAAGTTTTTTTAGAGCTACATTGCAGAACTTTAAATTGCTGAAGAAAAAAATTACTTACAATCAATCAAATTAGTGTTTTTCTTCTAAATTCATGTTTAGACTAAAAGGCTTCAGTAGACACTCTTCATTATCAAAAAAATAGTTTTTTTCATAATACAATACATAGGTATATTAGCGTATCCCGTACTGTGATTAGGATTAAGTGTACCTATCATGCACCCACTATAACAAGCTACCAATGAATACAATGGAACAGCAGGCAGAAAACTAATAACGGGATTCGAACCCAAGTAACTGTTTAACGTTTTAGTGGCCAGCAGTGGGCTTAGTTACAACTAGGGACTCACTTGCTCAAGTGGTGTCTATAGGGCTGAGCAGGGCGCGGGATCGAATCCCGGAATGGGATAAAGTGCCTCGGGTCGAGGTCTGGCCCCGCCTGGCTGGGCCTCCTAAGAAATGAATATCACATTTAAACATACATTTACATACAAACTACACACAAACGCCCGTCTCATGCCGTATTGCAAAAATATTAAAGCACAAAATTAACATTAACACAACCGGACAAAGGTGCAGTTTTAATTTCGCTTGGCGTAGTTACAGTTATTTTAAGGTACGACAAGAAAGGCACACGAGCAAGCGGGTCACCTGCAACACTAGAGGGTTGCAGATGCGTTGCCAGCCTAGAGGGCTACGATAGACAACCTCATGTGCCAATAATCACCGGCACACTTATTCTCCACGACGGAGCACAGCAGCGCAAGCACTGCTGCTTGGCGGCGTTAGCAAGTAAGACGGAAAAAACAAATAAATATGAATAATACGTTTTTCATGCCAATTTCACATCTGTTTAGGTGCGATAAAATTCGAAACTTTCAAACATTTTTAGCAAACTTTTCGCGGCCTACTCCACCGCGCTCTATGTTCGTTGGAAGCTTAAAAGCATCTTTGTCTTGGCAAAAGCCTTAAATTTAATACTGCTGCTCCACAATGAATATTTTACCAAACACCATACACCTACTTACGCTACCCAAACACAGGATAACACATGGGGTGGCGCATTAGAGATATTTACATTAAAATTAATGACCATTTGAACCTTTAAACGTACCACTAAACTGGTACTCATCTGGTTAGTTTTTTTAGAAAGAAAAAAAAGAAAAAATCTAGACAAAGAAAAATTAAAGTTCCTTACATATATAGCGATGGTCTTCCGTTACAACAATCTATATAGTACTCGTATTTATTTCATCTAATAATGTTAATAATACACTATGTATTAAACAAATAAAAGCAATTTAATATTTTCAAAGTAATTAAGTATACGCCAATTCTAATCCGACCATCGCGGGAAGGCATCTCTATGCTATCATCTCTGTCTGTGTCAGACCACAGATTATAGCATTAGTCTACAAGGCAACGTTTAGAAATCAGGCTAATAATTTACCAAATTGTTGTCAATCCGATTTAAGAGTGGTATCGTAATATTTTAACCAATTAAAAAAAACCTTTACAAATTATATGCCTAAATCATCGTTATGAATCACAATCTATTAGTGTAAACCAAATTCAACCACTATTTGAGCTCGCGACAGACGCGGATGCGGCGGACGACATTGATTTAAGTTGGAAGCATTCTATCAAATCCTAATCCACCATTCTCAGGCCAAAACCCGACCACAAACAAAATACGTACACCTGAAAATCCGAAAATTGCGGCCGTAGGTACGGGAACCAAAATATCAATAAGTAGGTAACGTCTTCAAACAAAAATGGAATCCCGAATATTCGAATAATTCATCAAAAGAGAGGCATCTGTTACAATCGATACCACCCCAAGAAATATGTCTTTGACTCACCCCTTGCCGCTGTAGCGCTGATCAAATTGTCACTGATTCTTTAATTACTTTAAGCTTGGTAATAGACAAGGGAATTAATTAAAATGTTTTCTATTGTAATAAGAAGTTTAAGAAGTTTGTTACGTTTGGTACGAGTCCTTAGGCATTGCGCAGGCAACCGCATCGATAGTTAGTTGGATATCTTTTACATCAAAGCAAATATGTAGTACAAAACAAAACACAATTGACACGTTAAAATACACGAACAAAGGCCTACTTATCCTTTTAAAGTATCTCTACCAGTCAACCTTTGAGTTGATGCGAGGAGCATTTTTTTTGTATTGTAAATAATTGAAATATCCACAAAATTGCATCGGAGCAACGCGTTCGAAGTGCCGTCCTCGGTTAAATATAATTTGGAGTAAATTTCTTATACCAATGTTAAGTGTAATTTTTTATGGAACTGCCACTCCTAACCCAAGTGAATCGACCCTATAGGGTTCAGTTTAATTGGAGCCAGTTAAAAATCTTATTTGACAAAATAAGATCGACTGTGGTATCAATTGACAAAACGAATCAGAATAATTTGAATAACAGTATGTTTTAAATTAACTAATTTGTCGTGAGCATGATTAAAGATACGAGGCAACAATGACCGCGTAGGCGTTCCAGGAGCCTGTTACGTCACACGTGAAGTCACAATCGAACGCTATCAGCCAAATCATCGGCCGCCGATAACGAGGCCCCGCCCCGTTCGATCGCGCTGACCAATCGCCGCCCGATTGATTGGTCAACGGACGCCTTCGAAAATGGAACAGCATACGACGTACCAACGCTCCGCACCAAACATTGACACAGAGTGCACATATTGACACAAAAGTCAGTTTTAATTTTTTTCCGAATTCCCTAAAGCCTAACCCGTGTCAACAGAGCGTAAAGAGCTCACGAGAAATCTTTACGGCATGGAAAAAAACTATGGTAAATTAGTTGATAATATGTGTGTGACTGGTGAGGCTAACTTTCGTTAAATGTAAGTCAAACAAGCCTAAGCAAATGGAGACAGGTGTAGGGCCCTATTGATACATAGACGGCAAACATCTACACGTGTTTAAGAAATATGTAAATCACATGCCCGTTTAATTAAACATAAGATAATGGAGTTTTTCTATTTGACTTTTTAATTTTGAACGTCAACAGAGCATAATCTGTGGTGCGTTTACGACGCGTCTGTTGTCTGTGGCTGAGCGGCGAGGTTTTTTACGGTATCGTCATAGACTAAGGTAAATTAGTTTACTTTTTAATTTTTTATACAATAAACTTTTTCATTTTGACCGTTAAAACTTTACAATAGAGATGAATTTTCATTGATAAGATTGTGTCTAATTTTGTCTCTTCTCTTCTGAGTACCTTTTATTGTAAGATAGTTTTATTTCAAAGAAATCAACCAAATCTAGTTACTCAGCTTGTTTTTATAGACAGTTGTGTAGCTGTGACTGGACGCAAAACGACTCTATATCCAATTGATCATTCATCTATAACCATAGACAAGTGTTCTTACCAATTTCCCTCACGTCTCTTACTGTCACGATATTCGATATATCGCCCAATTACATTGCTAATAGAAAAAGTATAAGTCCCGAACACGGAACGATAGAAAAATAACAATAGAAAAATACCCATTTCAATTATTGTTCGTAGCACGCGAACATTTGTGCGTTCTCATGATCGGACCCCAGATCTTGTCGCATGCGGCATGCCAAGGATTGAGGTTAGCTTGCGGCATGACGCAGGGTGTCACATGGTCATAAGCGTCAATGTAGTAATAAAAGTTACGTGATAAAGCTTTATTGGAATGGATGACCTTGCAAAAATGTTGATAAGATCATGTTTATCAAGTATTGCTAGTGTATATTTAATGGTAACAAAGTAGGTACCTATTAGATAGTTTTTGTACTTTTCTGACTGTATTAGACCTAGAAAAGGGTTAAATCGACACATTTTGTAAAGATAACGCGATTTTGTCCGTAAATGTGATCTACTAGGTACGTGGTAGGAAAAATTGCGGCGTGACAAATGTGTGGCACGGTCACATCCCGCGTCTCATGTCATGCCGCACAGTGTACTCAACTAACCTCTCCGTAACAACCTTTATAACACACTAAGCAATATAAGGCACCTGTAGCGGTTTATTGCTTATTTATTCCGCTTCTCAAGTCGGGATTAAGTTATAGCCAGCTTCCGCAGATTAAAGCTTAATAGGGGTTGGATAGATTGATTTCTGAGCGCCAAATCTCTCCCCGGATTGGCTTGTTTGCATTCTGATTACATTTTGAATTTGGTATCTTGGAAGGTTTTCGACGCCGTTTTGTTTCTAGTTGCCAGTTCCATTGCAAATGTTGAATCGGGAAACACTCGATGCTCTTTTGTTTTTTACTAGCCAGTACTTTTTTTTTAAACACCAGATCAGACGCTGTTTTTTTTATTATCAGTTGCCAGTTTCATTTTAAATTTCAAATGCGTTTCCAACGGTTAATTTCATCGCAATTATTAGATTAAACACGAAAGAAGTAAATCGACGTTGCTATAAAAATATCAGCCAGTTGTAAAATTTGAATTTCACGGAACATTTTTATTCCAGAAAAAGTTGCCTGACCGTTAAACGTTGGTTCCGTGAATGGGCTAAATGACAATAACTTTATGGTTTCAACAGCTTTTTTTACTGCCAATATGTTTGAAGCCGCCTCTGATCTTTACAACCCAAACAATGTTGGGCATAGAGTATTACGTTGTTTTTCCAATATGGCGGCGTTTGATGATCAAAGGGATCAAAGGCGACATGTGACATTAAACTAGCTGTTAAAAGGTATCGATCGCTTTTTGGGGTTCTTCGAGGTAGTAAACAAGCGCTTCCCAACACTACTTTCTCAGTACAGGTACTATTTGTATTTAATGTGACGTTTGAGTTAATTTTGACAGTTTGTTTTTTTTTTGTGACGGAGGACCAAGGGTCAAGTCATTCTGCCAATTTAATCAAGGAAGAGAGTATTCAGCCTTTTAAATTATACACAATGAGCCATACGATTAGGTACTCTCAAGCCAAATTAAAAATTACACTTCTATCAACTAACGTTTTAATAGTCCAGTTCCCATTAAACTGTATCCCGTACGTAATTGATTCCATATAAACGCACACCGTTTATCTGTGTGAGTATCTTATTTGTATGTGTTGCCAACGTACATAACTTAACAAATCACTGTCAACAACCTCGCTGTTGATGTAGAAATTACTAGGCAATGAAAGCGGCAAACAAGATCCCTTTCCCTTGTTTGCTGGCCTGCGTGTGCGCCGATAACAAGGCGCCTGCTTATCAACTAATATCAACGTTGCGACAGACCCAGTTAACGGGTTAATAAAGTGTAAGCGTTTGAAGTATTTAAAAATCGAAGGAGCTTCGATTTTGTTTTTTATTACGAAAACGATTAGGCGACTGTCACACTGGCCAGTAATAAAACAGGTCGATTGTTTTACAAAGATATTTAAAAACAAGTCTATACCAATTTTTTACGTTAGTGTCAATACAATAAGGAGTACGTATATTTTGCAAATCCGCGTGACCAGGCCAGACGCGCTGCTGATTTGACAATAGTAGTAGAGAATGGAGTTAACGCGATAGCACTAGGAAATCATACCGCTTCTTTATGATTGTTTTCGAAGTAAGTAATTGACAAAGAGTGAGCTTTTAGATTCGTACAAAACAGTGTTAGCTTACTCTAAAAAATGTAGAGCCAATAAATACAGCTTAAAAATGGCAATGAGAAAAATCCTATGGAAAAGCGTGAGAAAAACTAACCTGAAAGTCTTCGAGTTTCAAGAACCAGATAACACATTCTATATTTGAACATTCCCCGAACGTTCCAGACCCTACTTTAAACGCAATACACTAAATACTTAATGATCTTTCAAAACAAACGCCCGAACAGTCTCGGGTGACCAAACCCTTTGACAAGTTACCGGGAACATTAAAAAACTAAAGTTCCTAAAGGAAGTGCCGACTAAACAAACAATAGTACATTACGCTGTAACAGCTCATTTGAGAAAAAATCTCGCTTATATTTCAGTTCGTTTGTTTTTTTCAGTCTCAAAACACACACACAATGATGTCATAGGAAATAAGACGTAAAAAAAGTGAAAACGCTTAAAATCGTGAAGTCATTAGAAACACAATAAATTTAAGGGCTTGTTACATTAGTCTCTGTCTGCCCCGTTAGGGATAACGACGTGATTTATATATGTATGTACCTATGTACAATAAATTTAACTATGGTTTTTTCTACATTATCATTATCTATTACAACCATTAGCATGAAATGACGACAGTTTAATAATATAAAAATGGCTCCTTAAATCTTGCTATCAAAACTTTTATATAAACAACTCGGCAGTCAAAAGTTCTGTACATAGCGCAGTGTATCTCCCAAGAAGAACTCAAGATTAAACCACGGCCGAAACCATGTAAAAAGTATTGACTCTCACAAAAACCTCAGAAAACGGTTGACCAATATTGCCTAACTAACCGTGGGTCCACACACCGCTTACCAATACCATCAGAGGCGGCCATCTTTTTTCTTTTTTTTAAATGTCACAGTCCCACAGGATCCTAGCATGGGCCCGCTAAACGGTTCGAGATACGGAATTTAGCGCTCAGCCGTGTTTGAACTTGATATTGGTGCTCCCTGAGAATTCTTTTTTTATTTCCTGCGCCATCAGTGGGAAATATAAATAGGATTATCGGCTGGATCACCGCCGTGGGATTTCCTAAATTAATTATTACACTTCCGCCGAGGAAAAGTAAATATGGCGTTTTTTCGTTTCTATACGATCTAGCGAAAGGAAAAGATTAGGCAGTTTGAGTTATGCTTTTTTCGATGATAACAAATGCAATGAGAAATATCATTTTAAGTATGAAAAATTGTATGTAGGCTATGAACAGGTTAAAGAAATTTCAAATACTATGTATGACATTGACATCCGATCATCTTGTCAAACAACATTTTGCTAAATCTTTTTGAGTACGGGAAATGTTTTTGTAGAGATACACTACGTACACGTATTGGCAAGTAATTCTCTGGAAGATTCGAAGGACTACTCATTTATATTTCATAGCTTTTCAATTGTGACGCAACATATACCTTTATATGTATTATTTCACGAGGAATTATCTTGACTAATCACTTCCGCCCGGTTCGTCGTGGGAGCATGTATCGTATTATCTAAATTATATGTTATCTATAATATTAGATGCCTGCATTTTGAACTAAAGCGTTGACGCAAAGTTTCACAGTCAACCTGAATCCGTAATTCAAATGCAATAACATCGTCAACGTATATGACGAGATAATTCGTTTGAAATTCTACTTTGTGAGCATCGTTTGCAATTCCAAAGATGGCAAATTTAAATTATCTATAATAATACGCGGCCGAGGACTTAGTTTTCTGAAATGTGCCTATAGTGATATCACATCTGTTTGTATGTTCACTTACGCATACAGTATTTACATGGTTCTTCCTTGTTACAACAACTATGTTGAGACATCGACCCACTCCAAGGCTTGTGAAGGCGTCGACCCACCCGAAGGCTGAGGCCTCATGGCTCCTGGCAAACAATGGTATCAGGCAAACAGAAGGTCGTTGCCCTGATAAGGTATCTAGCTGGTGCAAGATGCATAGCTTTATGAGGTTTGGAAATAATGAAGACTATGCTGAAGCACTATAACAACAATGAGTAAGGGCATAATAATCAGGTGCACATTGCTGATAAATATCTCTACGACTTTAGTATTACTTAACTTGGTAATGGTAACCCTATGTATCCCAGAAATTTGGTGCTTTGAATTCTTTAAATTTAGTTAATGTAAATTCTATTAGTGGTTAAGTAAAATTTAATTATGTGCGTGTATTTGTTTTGGAAAAAACAATTGATTTTTTGCAAGTTTCTTGTCCATTCTTCTTGGCAATTATAGTCTTCTTCGAAACGCTGTTTCAAAAAAATGCAATTAATGAAAATGAGCCAATGCAAATCAAATGAGCTCTTAGTGGCCTATTAGCAAAATTAACCTTTTGATATTGATTGGTTTTTGAAATCAGAGATGGGAGCCTGGGTTCGAACCCACAACCATCTGCTTGAGAGATCCTTCAAACCACTGAACTTGGCTTTGATATCGATGCATAATTATGCACAACAGAATCACAAGCAATGCTAATGATTGATACCTTGAACGGTTGTCATGGCCGATGGCTATCAATTCCAATGACTAGCCAATCTTCACCGTCACAAACGCAAGTGTCAGTTTGTAATTCCGTCAGTGTTCTGGCCCTTACGACGTTTTTAATGCGTTTCTGTGGATCTGCGATCTCTACTACATTACATACGGTATGCTTATGTTTATCAAGGTTTAGGTATATCACTGAGATTTGATTCACACATCATAATCTTTACTCTGAATCACACGGTCCACAGTAAACACTAATGTGCTCAGTTAGTATTGTTTCGGTAAATAATGTCTGTATGTACTTTACTAAGAATCAGGAGAGTAATTTCAAAATAACATGTTTTCAATATCCTGCATTACGTTCTATTTGATACTGATAGTAATCACAAGTATTTCTGAATTATTTTGGGGATACTTGGCCATCGTACTAGGATACAAGTAGAGGTTAAATGGACACTTAATACTTTAGGTATCTTGGAATGAATTTATTATAGACGAGATGTCTTTGAATCATTCTAGAATATTGCAACAGGTGCTTGAGTTATTTCGATTGAACGCAGTTGTAAAGGATTCAGAATTTTTGATTCAAATATAGATTGCCCCTTAGCCGTCTCACACTTTGCACATCGACCAATGTACGGTAATATTTGTCAAACATGATCAAAAATTCCTGAAAAATATTTACAAGGCTGGTTAATCAAAGTAGCCCAATGACCGCTGAAGAATTCCCGTTCAGCTTTAAGACATACGAGTACTAAAAGTGCATGTTTACCACCACCACAAAGTTGAGAAACAGTAGACCACCATCGAGACGTTTACGTATAGGTTTATGTTTTATGCAGTATATTTTATCTGTTTATCGTTTAGCGAGTCACAGACGGTTCTGGCTGAAAATCAGTGCTGCAAGTGTCTAACACCTCCGCGTAATGCTGAGCTAGCGACCGTTTCACTTTTGCGAAGACAACACTCAACACTGATGATCTATTTTTCATGTCTGCGTTTTTTTGTTTCTTTTCTATAACATTGTGTACGTCTATGCTATGGTATTTGTGTCTTGCAAAAAGGAATTTTCTCTAACTTTTCCCTTAACTTTTTTTTTATGTGAATAGGAAGGGAAACGAGCAAGTGGGTCACCTGATGGTAAGCGATCACCACTGCCCATAGACACCCGCAACCCCGGAGGGATTTCAGATGCGTTGCCAACCTAGAGGACTTAGATGAAATGCCTCTTGTGCCCGTAATTTCCCCGTACTTAAAAGAAAACTACGTCATCTGATACAACAACTCACCTGATCTCCCTCTTTACATCTTCATAGTCCCGCTGGTTGTCCAACCGCGCCTCCAACCGGGCTATGTGCTGTTTCTTTTCGTCCAGCCGCTCCTCCAGCCGCTGCAGTTGCTGTGCGTGCGCTTCTTGCAGCGCCGCCAGCGACGCTTGCAGTCTTCGCACGTCTTCCACCAGTTGCGCGATCTGGGGGAGAGATGGCGCTGTTTTTAATATACTACATTTTTTTTATAATAGCAAAGAGACACACTGGCCAGTTACAATTTTACTTTATTGATGCGTAATCATAACCTACCATATCCGTGTTTTTTTAATTGTTAATCGGTTTCAGGCATCACGTGGAAGAATATTTATTAAAAAAAAAACATGTTTCGACGTCTTGTTGCGAAAGTCATGTTGTTTAAATATTTTGAGAAGACTAGCTACTTTGTACGGCTTACGTCTAAAACTAACTGAAAATAAGTTAGTCCCTAACATTTGTTGTGGTTCTATAATAGAACTTCTATTTTTAGGCTGTTTCAGTGTATTTTGATTTGAGTGGTTGTCGAAGTAACTAGGCAGTTATTGGTTTTAGTAGATGTATCTAACATTCCGTAGAACGCCTGATTCAATCAATGGTTTTATAACGTAGCTTTTAAAATTTTCGTCGCCATTGTCTTGTCAGTACAGGTAGTGTAAAATGTACTTTCATTCACAATTCAAAAATTCATTTTTTTTTATTTCATTTTTGTTTCTTTCCTTTGACAATATAAAGTTGACAGTTGCGAATGACACTAGAGTTCTAGTCTAGCTTGGCGGCGAAAAGATTAAGATTATTGTTATCTACACTAATATTATAAAGAGGAAAGATTTGTACCTATTTTTGTATGTTTGTAATGAATAGGCTCAAAAAGTACTGGGCCGATTTAAAAAATTCTTTCACCAATAGAATGCTACATTCTTCCAATTTGACATAGGCTACATTTCATTTTGAAAAAAATTAGGGATCCTTGGTAAAATTTGAACAATGTAACCGAAGGTGTAGAAAAATGAGTCTTAAAATGTCTTTCGTCGAATGCGCTGCCGAAACTATTAGCGATAGAACAAAATAATATACAACAATATTGAAGAACATCATAATGTCTACAAAAAACTCCGCGGTAGCATATGTCCAACTATTGTAGTTATGTCACTACAACAACTTTTTCATTTTATACAAATATAACTGTGGGATTTTTTTTAATACAAATAAATATATTTGTGAAAAAAAGTGTTTTATATCCAAATTTCCAAAAACAAATAATTGTCTACCCCGTGCGAAGCCGGGACGGGCTGCTAGTAATATGTATAATGGTTGTGAACAATGTGAACTGAAAACTTCTGAACAGGGAGGAAATAAATAAACGTCTCTGAGTGCGGAATTTAGTTAATCTTGTTTAAACGTAGTCGTTAACTGCCATTTACGTCTACTGTCTTTTGTTGCGTAACTTTATTAATCATATTTAATATGAACAACGGCATTGACGATAAAAATTACGGCTTAAAACAAGTAATTGCAGACAAATAAATAATTAAATGTGTACGCTGCCACAAATACAATACAATGTCGCGGGATTACCGAGATAAAAAATCAGGCCGAGATCCGACACTAAATTATAAGACGCTTCATGGAAAATCCGTTGCCTCAATAAACTGCTATTAAAAAAAACCTAATAGTTCATATACATAAGTGCGTCACAAAAAGACGATTGCAGTAACACAAAATAAACTTAATCGACAAAAATGGCGCCACTGTCAACCTGAAAGTATGAAATCGACTCTGAAAACGTTAGTTCAAAGTTTCACCACCCGGACGCATAAGTTGGTAATAATATGTTTGTGTTGGCATTATTTCGTTAATATGGCGGCCTCGGAACAGCTGATCGGCAAATATTTACCCGCTAATACCAGGGATTTTGTTTGACATGAGTGAAGGAAATGTGTCATTCGAGTAATTCAGTAAAATGACATTTTGTCATAACCTTATCAGCGATCAAAATTATTTTTTTAACGACTTATTTGATAACGATATTGCAGCTTTATCACCGTGACGATCTCCAATGCAGCTGTCTCAAATGTCAAAAACGAGCTTATAATATTTCAAAATGGCCGTTTTATCCAACAAAACAATAATTAAAAGCAACAATTGGTATATACCTAAGTTACGCGTCAACCGCCTACAACTTCCCACACCTGACGAACCGAAAGCCATTCAAGTACGACCTTTATTACCGCACAATAGAACATATCCTGATCAAATTAGCGGGTAAATATAAAGTTGTTAATTACAGACGCGTTCGTTGGGTGATATTGAAGCTTATACGGAGTGTTCGAGAGTTGGTGTTAGGCTGGTATGGTTGAAGGTCTTGGTACGTGTTATTTGTTGACCTTCGGAAGGTATCAATTGTTGGCGGCGCGCGGTGGACCGTGAAGATGCATATCGAGCAAGATAGATGCGTCGGAAGCCGTGCAGTCGAAGATTGTGATTTAGCGTTTATTGTTTTCCGCACGTTTGTAACATTACATTATACACAACAGAACTGTTGCCCGCGACACCGTCTGCGTAGTATACGCTCATTGATATCCCGCAGCAATTTTAGAATATTTTAGAGACTACCTAATGGGGCAACATTTTTCAGCCGCAATTTAAAATCATGAACAAAAATTACATACTAACCCAAACGTCTGCAGAATTATCACTACGTATATAGTTTAAAACAAAGTCGCTTTCCGCTGTCTGTCTGTCTGTCTGTTTGTCCCTATGTATGCTTTAATAGACAGAGTGATTCAAGAGGAAGTTTTATACATACCTATGTATAATTCTACGCAAACGAAGTCACGGGCAGAAGCTAATCGCAGAATATTTTTAAGACATTACCTATACTATGTTTCGGTACTTATTCGAAATTTCATTACCGTTTCATGAACCAACTTATTTTAATTCAATGTTGTTACTTTTTTGTTTTAATATTGACGATCCTTTTATGAAATATGAACCCCTTGTTTTAGGAATATAATAATGTAATGTAATTTCCATAAAGTAGTAAAGATCTACGTTAAATTATAAGCAATTGGCTGTTGAAAACTACGTGATACAAGAGCCTATTATGTCAACAGACCAATTTATCAGTAAGCAGACTTTATTACTATAGTTTTAGAGTTGAAAACGTTTTGATCTAGTCCTTGACATCGATAGGCATTAACTATCAGAAGATAGCAATGTTTGATTAATATCTAATCGGGTAAGTGATGTCGTTAATCATTAAGTATTATATTGCGTAAAAATGATTGAGAACAATAATTTTAATTATGTATGTAAAACTTCCATGTCTGGTCTGGGAGCAAAGAAAAAACATAGAATGTATACGTGACGAGTCACGTGGAGGGGATCTGCGCACCCACGGATACCGTATTTTATACTTCTACGCATACAAGGTCTGATTAGACTTACGTGCCGGCACTTATACCAGTTGCTTCTTCTCCCGGTAAGATACTTAGATGAAGGAAAATAGATGCTGTTTCATGTCAGGAGAAGGAATATACACCGAGAACAGACTAGAAGGAACTGCATCGTACAAGGTCTTATAAGAAAAACGGGACTTAATCACGTAAATAAAATGTATTTTTTTAAATACCTCGACGTTTGGGACGCGTCTTTGCATGTGGTTTGGAGAGGACGATGGAGGCGGATGGAGGAGGATGGTGGGGGAGGATTTTATTTACGTGATTAAGTCCCGTTTTTCATATGATAATGTGTAATCGCGAAAATTTAAATCGATATACAAGGTCTTACTTTTGAATTTTGATAATGGTGATGATGAAGAGGATGGTAATGATATTTAGCAGGATGAAAGTAACGTGTCTAAATTATTGTATGCAGTGACCTAGTTCTGTATTAGGAAAAGTGTTGGCACAGAATTTTCCAAGCATCAAATCGACCCAAAAAGGTTAAAAAATTTAAGAACTCCGAACGTTTTCCGAATCATTAACCTAAACCAATGGAGGTTTGAAGGGCCACGCATGCCGCACAAAAAGGGTTGTAATTAAACTAAAAATGCGGTGGCCCAATAAAAAGCTGACAGTCCCGGAGACATAATTGTCCATAGTAATGATTGTAGGTAATTGGCCCTTACCCTTTAGGGTCGGAGGTGAGGCGGTGACAGCACTGACGAACCCCGGCGTACAGTCGACGGCGAAAATAAAAATGTTACAGAATTTTTAGCTCGATGCGGTGCGTAATTATTAGAGGTGTTGAAATCAAAGCTAATCTTTGAAAGACAGCAATGAAATGTACGTATTTTTTTGTGGTCGCTGTGAAATGAACACTTTAGAGTTTTATCTATACTGTGTTTTAAATTGGACTCTAAAAAACAACGTGCATACTAAAAAGACCTTCACAAGCTAAATCTATTCTCAAATTTTAATAAATGTATTTTACCACAAATTCCTTAACAGACCTTTATTCTTGCTACCTTTTCCATGTCAGAATTTCCCGTTTTTTATCTCATGAGTCATCTAATCTAATCTAACTAAATATTATCTAACTAATATTATAATTGCGAAAGTATGGATGGATGGATGGATGGATGTTTGTTTGTTACTCAATCACGCCAGAACGGCTCAACGAATCTGGATGAAATTCAGCACATAGATAGAGAAAGTCTGGAATAGCACATAGGCTAATTCTTTGCAGACGAAGTCGCATGCAACAGCTAGTGTCTTATACAGTTGCAAACATTTCTAATTCCGCTTCCGCCCGCTCCCGCTCCCGCTGCCGCTCCTACCGCATGCTGCCCGCACGGTATTAAGACATAACGAGCCGGGAACTTTTCGTCGCGGCTAATATTTCCGCCTAACGCTTGTCTGCTCCATTACAGTTTACAAATTTTGTAACGTTTAGCGTAAACTGCTTAGTTGGTAAGGTTGGTAAATAAGCTTAGTATAGCCTGACGCTTGAGCGAATTACTTGTACTTTTGTATGGACCGTTACCCAAAGTTAACCCTGATTTCTGATGATTTTGTTTTTTTTTTACAATCTTCGGGTTTGAGAAGTGTTTGCAGTCAGTACGTTTTTTTTTATTACGTTCAGATCACTTTTAGCCTCTTTAGTATACATGAGATTGATGACTCTATACGTCAAAAAAAAGATAAATTTTGTTTTTTATTCCGTGTCATATGAACCTTTAAATACAGGTGTAGTGCAAAATGATTTTCCATGACATTTCGTTAAATTTTATCCGATTTTCAACTTTAGTGCCATGTTATTAAAGTCGTGTATACAATGCAGCTGTCCGACTCATTTTTTATAAATAAGAACCTTATCCTAATGTCATTAAAGTTGAAAACAGCATAGGATTCAACGAAGTGTCATGGAAAATATTTTCGCTCTACATCTATAACTTCACTTGTTAGTATGGAAATACAGAGTAATCTTGCAAATTATTTTCAACAAACTTTTAATCGTCGGATTGATACATCCAAAGACAAAGTAAACAATAATAGTAATTCAAGTAAACTCGACCAATACAAAGAAACTACTTTCTCACACATACTTATTGGCAATGATGGTATTTTCGAAAGTGCTGGTAGTCAAAAAAGTAAAACTTTTGAATCACCTTATTCCATGTTATTATCATGAAAATCTAAGTGACACAAGCTTGCTTTGTACTTTGTTTCCTCCCGTAGCACTGCTACGCTTCGTAGCTCTACGAACCTTATTGTAGCTGTCATTACTCTCCAATCATGTCAACATTAAACTTGCCGTTTAACAGGTAACATTTCGCAATATTCCTTGACCCTAGATACTCAGTACCGTAATTCTACCTACTTATCATTCCCATATACAACTCTAACTTACTATCATTTGAAAAGTCAACCATTTTTATTCAGAGATAGCGTTGAGCGATATATTATTCGTAATACTGCATTCTTTGCAAATGCAAATAGTTCGCGGTGGTGGCAGTAAATCCCCCCTCTGTCTCCGGAGGGGGGAGAGGGCAACATCGCGATTATGGAAAGAACATGGGTTCGACTAAGGCTAGATAGGTGCTCACTGTTTAACCCACAATGACGGTACAAGGCAGTTGTACGTTTCAAAAGTATCAAAAGCCACGGGATTGAGTTTTGACACAAAAATTACTTTGAACTAATGTCGTTTTTATATCTGGTAACATTAAAAGGTATCTTAACACTGGTCAGTTACAATGTATACAAACACTTTTTTGATAGAATAGATACTGGCCACTTACATATTTACGTTAGTTGTACATGTTTGAATAAGGAACACTGTCGAACCGTCCATTGAGCAGGGTTCAGAGAAATTCGATTTCATGCACGGAAATAGCCACTGTCAGTTTGTTTACTTTAGGTTGGTATTGCGACAGTGTCATACGAAAACATGGGACGCGTTTCATGCGTTCAAGGAAACTAGCTAATAAAATGATGGATACATTTAAGCGAATATTAAGCTGTAATCCAAAAATATATCAATACAGTCTCGCTGGTGTTGCCATAGGTAATGAATGACTCCCCAATCTTGGCGGGAGATTACCGCAATAACTTGCCGTGCAAGCGGACGGTTGTTTTCCTTTTGTCCGGATTTATGTCCGGCGGGGCGAGCTTTCTGTTCAGGGATAGCGAAGCTTTCGAGAGCTTTTTGTAACCTTAGAATAACTGTATCCGTTGTTAGGGAGTAGAAGTTGGGAGTGCCAATGTTAGAGGAGGCAATGTGACTGTAAGTTTATGGAGTTTTTTGGATCGAATCGAGCTATTTGAAAAAGTGTTAGAAATTCGATGGTAAGTATAAAAACGAGAGCTAAACGAATAGATTTTTGACATTTTAGTCACAGTTTTGGAAGTAATCACGAATATATGTCAAGTATTTTGACAATCTAAAAAAAGTTGTTGGTACCTAGTAAGGAACACCTAATTAAAATGTTCACTGGTCTACTTGTCACTGAAAACCGAACAACGAGAACACACTACGCTCAGTATTTTTTTTTTTATGCGAATAGGAAGGCAAACGAGCAAGTGGGTCACCTGATGGTAAGCGATCACCACTGCCCATAGACACCCGCAACCCCGGAGGGATTGCAGATGCGTTGCCAACCTAGAGGGCTAAGATGAAATACCTCTTGTGCCCGTAATTTCCCCGGCTGACTTACTCTCCACACCGGAACACAGCTGTGCAAGCACTGCTGCTTAGCGGCAGGATTAGCGAGTAAGATGGTGGTAGCTATCCGGACGGACCTTGCACAAGGCCCTACCACCCGCAAAAATGAAGATAAGAACAGAGAAGACTGCAAAATGACAGTTATTTCCACGATCATCGGTTACGTATGCAATCTTTAAACGGAATACGACTTAAATTTCTAAACGACACAGAAAACTAGAACACAGAAAAAATCTAAAAGTAAAGCTATGGCCGATCGAACCCGGATCCTCATCATTCCGTGATGCGTGCTATACCGCTACACCACCCATAGCAGGTACGGAATACGACCTGTTGAAATAACACCCCATATTTCCAGCACTCACTCGTTCCATGCACTGGCGAGGCAGCTTTAACATTATGTACCCGTCTGTGGCCCTTCATTAAAATATCGCTCGTTCCCGCAAACGGTCGCCATCTTTTTTATTTCCGTCCTTCTAACGAAAGATAATCACTTTCATATTTCAAAAGCTATCTTGCAAGCGTTGAGGAATAAAAAATCCAAAACTTTACCAATTTCAGATTGATCGACTGTATCATCAAAAGAAACGTAAAACGAACCGAAACAAAGAACAATCCCAGATTGCCAATAGACAACTAATAAAGGTATAAAACCAAAGCCAATTCTCTTTGACAACGTATCGTTACAAATTCGAGCTTACAAAAGAAGTGATGAAAGACAAGTGCACGAATGAAAAAAGCATAATACGCCATTTTGCCGCCAGAAAAGTAGATTTCATGTCGGCGATCTGTCAAACTGGCCAAACATGAGGCCGGGCCGATATTAACCGGCCGAATTCAAACCGCGCCTCGGAACGTTCGAATTCAGAACGCTCGTCTCGAAATTCAAATAGCGGAATTCAGCAGTACCAACTGTGCGGAGCAAAAAGACGGCCGGGAAGTTCGCCGTTGGACCTTTTTTTACGTATCTATCGCAGTGACTGCTTAGTTTGACGAGGCCAGTTTCATTTCGGGGAAAAATGATAAATGACGTGAATGATTGAGCAGTCGGACAGCGAAAGAGATTCCGCAGCTATCCGCTTTTCATTACCATCGGCTTTGAGTATCGGAATTAAAATGCGGATATTTGGAGCGTTTAACGAATCGTCACGACATTCGTTACGCATTGAATTCATAAATATTCACAACAATTGAGTGAAATGCTTTTACAAAGCATCAGTTTGATTGACAAAAAACGTCATGACCATCAATCAGGTGTCATGCCGAATGCATGCAAGTGGTAAAAATTAAATTCCCCGATATAAATAGTCCGTTGTTGCTGGCTGGGGATAGGGTTGAGAATCGAACGTTGGTTGGTTTTTGAATTTGACATCTGCAAATATGGCGTCGTTGACGTTGAAGCGCGGCAAACTTGTCTATGCACTTTTGGTTTGTCCACGTCAGACTCGTCTGGATTTCGTGCCTGAAAAACGAATTACAATCTGCCGTGATCGTTCGATTAGTGAGTTGTTATTTTTTTTATAGAAAGCTTTCTGCAAATTGTGTCTAGCTACATATTGCTTGTAAATGTAAATACATGTTACCTATACCTACTAATTTTATTTTCAGTCCTCGCGATAACGTTGTACGCTTTTATAATGATAACAGATAAATCTTTTATTGAGTGCTCATAAAAATAACTTGCCGTGATTCGTCGGCTTAATTGTGAAACATAAATGAAAATAAATATGTCATAGACAGCCCGTGTGCAATCGTTCCTGACTGCGGAATGAAGCAATTATAAGTTTTCAACCTCATTTATAGCCTGTCTATCGCTCGCAGTTATAAAACTGAATGAAAACTAAGTTCCGCTTGTTGTGGTTGTAACTTCACATTATGGAGGGGTCGATATTGTTTCCCATTCGAACTTGTTCTACGTTAAAAGGTGTAAGTGGCCAGTGACACACTCGCCATAGTTTGTTAGCAACATAAAGTTGTTAAAGGCATAATTGTAGCCGGCCAGTGCTAAATTTTCTTTTAATGTTGCCAGACGTGAAAATTAGCCACCGTTTTTAAAATTTCGCGATGAAAACGTGGACGTCACTCGGGATTAAAGAAAAATGGTGTTTTTTCGGCTTCTTACGTTGTTAGAGTGCATATATCATCGAGTTTGGTCGGTCGGGGTGTTTCGCGAGATATCTGAGGTAGATAATTTTGACTAACGACCGGCGCTGGGGGTGGAAAAAAGTGCAAGCAACTATAAATTATTGTTTTGGTGCAATTAAAAGGTACGCCCGCGTCGGTTTGGGGCGAGGTTTTTATTTAAATAAGCCATGTGTAATTAACTTTCAACTTTATTTGGTACGTTGTGAAAAATTCTGAAACGCAGTTCATCTCTCTAGGTATTTTGAAAGTCGACAAACATACTAAAATTTACCTGTTTATTATATCATGTGAAATAAAAACGAATCCTAATTAACCGTTGCAGTCGTGATCGTCATTAAGGATCTAAGCTTTTACGATGTGTGATGATTTATCCTTGCCTTCCCCACCGCTGCTAGAATCCAGACTTCATAGTTGGCAGCGGGCGCTGCACACTCACAGATCCCTTAGTCGCCTTTTATGACACCCACGGAAAGATAATTATGGGTCCTAACCATTGCATAAACTAAACTTGAAACGTGTGCATACAATTTTCTCTTTCTAATTGTATTTCCAACTTCATTGCAGTATTCGCTGCAGCTCACAGCCGATTCCCAAAACTGCAATCAAGATAATTATTTTAATTCTGTTCCGCTCGGCTATCACTCGTTCTCCATCACGTTTTCTAGCCAATTTATATTCTTAACTTTCTAGTTGTAATTTTAGATCGAGATACGGACGGTAGGATATTTTGAAACGTTTTAGGTGATAACATTGCAGAAGGTTAGTGTGAAAACATTGTTATACTCTACAATAAATTCTCGTGATAGAATTTAGTGCTTGAAGGATAAGAAAGATTTCTATTACAGAAAAAAAAATGTACGTAGAACTGGTACACTATCTTAGATTATTTCAAGCATTTACCCGCCATTGTCATTTAATACACACTCCATTTTATTATTTTATAACCATAATAATGTTTTAACTAGATAATTCATCTCTCCATTCAATTCTATAGACAACTCCAGCCCATTTGAAACATCGAAACTTCACCGTATTAACTTTTTGTCATCACAAGGCAATGGAATCAAAGCTAACAGCCAAACCTTTGCTACGGTTTGACTGCTGGCGCGTGCTCGATGGCTTCCCTATTCCGGCTACTCGAACCTCGGTGTTGCCAGCCAGGAAATTGACGGAATTATGACGTTTCGCTCGGTTGGCACTACTGCTTTAGAGTTTCGATTTGGATTTTCGAATTTGGTACGCCGGCCGGTTTTTGTTTGAAGTTGGTAAGAGGTTCGACGCTACCCGTTTTGTTTATTTTTTAATTGTGGCCAGTATAATATTAAACAAGCTCAGTAATTGCAATCAGTTAGAGCGCTACAATCCAGAGTAGAATTTTTTGTTACTGCTACATAATAGTGGAGCTTGTATGGCATGGATTAGACTGTCAATAATATCGCGTGATCCAAATCCATGTAACGAAATATTGATGCGTATCGCAGCGTATCCGGTTGTTTTGGAATCCACGATCCTATATTGGCATACTAGTATCACGTTATTGAGCGTCTAATCCATGCCAATATGGGCATTATCTTAGGTCCTCTTTTATCGGTTTTCTGCTCAATATCAATATATGAGATCATCAATACGTATTAAGTTATTACCGCGGCAATTTGTATATTGTTGGCATTCGAATGAAAAAAAAACCGCATCCAAAGTACATTCCTTTAAGAGCTACGATGCTACAGACCCACAGAGACATCAACATCAAACTAAACTTATAAAACCCTTCTTTTTGCGTGGGGGGTTTTGTAGAATTTTTCAGAAGAAACTTAGTCTTTAATACCCGATTAATCAAACCTCACAATTACGCACGCTCATCGTAAATGAAAACCTTTTGTATGAAGATTCCATACAATTATCCACGCGAAGCAGACAGTGCGACAATTCGATATTAGTAATTAGCTGAGTTTTCTAATTAGACTAAGCATACAACGAAATAAAGCATTAAGGAGCGAGCAAATACTGGGGAGGGGTGGCGGATATACGGGTGCAGGATGAGACATACATACATTAAAGAGTTACTACGACAATATACACTCAAAATTGTTACGGAATATTTCAACAGGTGGTTGGTTGGGCTAGTAAGTAAAGTAAGTAAGTAATTAAACTCTTAGTTTGACTTAAATAAATAAAATATTAGGGAACAGTTCACACAAATTGACCTAGTCCCAAAGTAAGGCTTGTTGTGTGTACTAGATAACGATATACATACTTATATAGAGAAATATATACTTAAATATATAAAAACATCCATGACTCAGGAACATCGTGCTCATATACAAATATGCCCTTACCAGGATTCGAATCCGGGACGCTTGCTTCGCAGGCAAGGTCACTACCAACTAAGCCAACCAAGCCATGTAAATGTTTTTTAGCATCTTTGAAACATAATTGACAAATTTTTCCATACATTGATAGATGTTCAAAGTGCCCCATTGCTATTGCTGTCTCGCTTTAGGCTCTGTTTCACCACTCCTTAACTGTCAATTATCTATGATTCCGTCTCTATTTATTTTGACGACGCGGTTGGCCTAGTTGGTAGTGACCCTGCCTGCGAAGCAAGCGTCCTGGGTTCGAATCCTGGTAAGGACATATATTTGTGTGATGAGCACGAATATTTGTTCCTGAGTTATGGATGTTGTGTCTATCTATAAAAGTATGTATTTCTCTATATAAGTATGTATATCGTTGTCTAGTAGCCATAACACAAGCCTTACTAGCGCTTACTTTGGGACTAGGTCAATTTGTGTGAATTGTTCCCAAATATTTATTTATTTATTTATTTATTGCTACGAAACAGACAGAGACGTCATTATAGATAACTGTTAGTCAGGAGTGGTGAGACAGGCCCTTAGTGTCAAAGCTACGCTAAGAATATATTATGATTCAGAGATTGTAAGATAATTAGAGCTTAGTAACAACTAAGTCTCTGTTTCATCACTCTCTGTTAAATTCCAGTAATCTTAAGTGTCAGTTATCTATAATAACGTCTGTGTCTATACATTTCGTAGTAATAAAGACTCAATCATAGATTACTGACACTTAAGATACACATACATACATAAGGTAGGTATTTTTATTCTTGCCTGTCCTATTTGGTAAACAAAACTCTAAAAACGTCTCATTCTTGTTATTTTTTAACTATTTCATCGTAAATAAAGGAACTGGAGATAAAATATCAGCAAAATTATGTATAAAATATTGCCTCAGGTTTATTTGATAACATAATACACCTTATTCTTTACAAAATTCCCAATTCCAATTCCAATTCGCAATTTCCTTCCTCGTACGACGAAGATCTGGAACCAACTCCCTGCTGCAACATTTCCTGAGCGGTACAATTTAGGGATCTTTAAAAAGCGAGCCTTCCTGTTCCTGAAAGGGTCGGCAACGCACCTGTGATTCCCCAAGTCTTGCAGGTGTCCATGGGCGATGGTGATTACTTTCCATCAGGTGACCCGTCTGCTCGTTTTCCCCACTTATATAAAAAAAAATAATTGCACATTGAGGTTAGAATTTTGTTTACCAAATAGGACAGTTAAGAATGAAAATACCTAACATACATACATATCGTCACGCCTCTTTCCCACAGGGGTAGGCAGAGACTACTTTGTTCCACTTGCTACGATCCTGACATACCTCTTTCGCTTCATCCACATTATTTATTTATTTATTTAAGATAATTAGAACTTAATATAGTGGTGAGACAGGACCTTAAAGATAAAATAAACGCTAAATTTCGAATTTCAAATTGTGTTCTGAGTTGTTCCACGTCAACGTTCGGCAACGTCGATAAACGTTTCCAGGGCTTCTTACGTCGCGGACCCGTATGCGAGTTTCAGCAAATAATATGACAGGATAAAGGGAATCGAGAATGTTCCGTGCGGACGTTCTGTTTGGCTTTATAGAAACGTTATTGTTTACTTTTTACTAGTCATTGACTAGCCCCTGTTTCCAAACGCGACAATTGTCGGTGACAAGCGACAATTCCAAATGCAACGGTTTTATTTTTATGAATAGGAAGGCAAACGAGCAAGTGGGTCACCTGATGGTAAGTGATCACCACTGCCCATAGATACCCGCAACCCCGGAGGATTGCTAGAGGGCTAAGATGAAATGCCTCTTGTGCTCGTAATTTCCCCGGCTGTCTTGCTCTCCACACCGGAACACAGCAGTGCAAGCACTGCGGCTTAGCGGCAGGATTTGTGAGTAAGGTGGTGGTAGCGATCCGAACGGACCTTGCACAAGGCCCTACCACCCGCAATATCAAGCAGATAAGCGGCGACACACACAACAACACACAGGAAAGACAGACGGAGTAGGCAGGCGGAGTCAGAGATAGACAAAGGAATTATAGTCCACGCAGCCATGTCACATAGAGTTGTTAGTAATTAAATTAGAGTTTATACTAATTACAGTAAATTTTGCAAATTCATTAAAAAATAAATAAAAAAAAAACACAAATAGAGTTGTTAAAATATCAGTAGCATTAATTTAGCTGTAAGTTTTTGTTTGTTTTGTTTTTTGGTTGCCCTGAAAACCAGCGTACACAGGTAACCCTTGTTTGACACATGCTGAGCGGCAACCTTTTTGATGTTTTAAGATGTTTTTTTTACGCGGTTTTTGTTTTTTTTTTCTTTCAACGCGTAGTCAATAAACCAATCGGCGTAGACTCTTGTCAAGTAATGTAAACAGACTTGTCGCTTGTCACCGACTTGTCGAATTGGTGAAATACCCCGCGGGAGAGGGTCAATGGACGGCAGTGTCGTATGGCATGGATCAGACGCTCAATATCGTGATACTGTATGTCAATATAGGATCGTCGATTACAAAACAACCGGATTGGCTGCGATACGCATCAATATTTCGTGATATAGAACTAATACGAAGCACCGGCTGGAATATTCAGACTCGTTGTAGGCTCGGCCATAAAGATTGCAATTTCGGCTTCGTAGAGCGTTGTCTCGCTTTAACTTACGTGACGCCAATTGTCTCTTTCCAACCGAAGTGCAATCTTTATAGCCGAGTACCTACTGTACACAGTGAAGAAATACTGCTCACTGATTTTCACCTACAAAGTTGCTCATCGTAGAAACCATTTCGAAAAAAATACTTATAAACTAACCACATCAAGCCTATCAAATTAGTTATAACGACGACGGCATTATTAAGGCGTTTAATTGACCGCTGAAAAAACGCGGCGTCTTTTATAGAGTGGCCTCGCTGTGGTGCTATGTAATTGCGTAGAATGCGCTTGCGCATTATAGTGTGTTCACTTCAAAGTGGACGATCTTAATGTCAGTTGACAGTGGTCAACACTCGCTGACAGATATTATATTAATTGTAGAATTGTGCTTATTATAAAGGGCAAGCTAGTTTTCTTAAGACTGGGGCCTTTTCGAATTTAATATTTTTTTACGGGGTAAACAGAGCCTAAGGTAACAAGCCTTTAGCCACATTTAGCATGACTGTGGGCGTACAGGTGGAAAAGTTAATCAAAATAGTGATGGGTTGCTAGCCGCATCGCTTATAACATGATTCATGATTCCTAAGGCTTTCACCCGTTCCCTCGATAACTTTTCATCATAGCTACTATTCATATAGTCATAGAGTTTTATTGTGTCTGATTGAGACAAACGTCAATGTGACAAATAAAGACATAAAAAGTTAAGTTAACAGCGTACCAAGGTGAAACATTTTCACTGAGAATGTCATTATGACTTACCATACACTTGCCAAAGAAATTATTGCGAAGTTGCATGAGAAAAGGTTCCACAGAGGTGCGTCTTTAATTTTCTTCGACCGTACACACGTTGCTTAGTTGTTAGTCTTAGATACAAAAAATTGTGCACTTAATAAATTGCGGGGTTATAAAACGATCGGTTTAACGACGTAATGTAAGGCTCCTCGCATGAATAATAACTATTTTAAAACACAACAAACTTCACATTTTTTATTTATTTTTTATTTTTTATTAACCCGTTGTCAGTTCTACGAAAGAGAAAACAGTAAGCCTACACTTACCACAGCATTCCTAGAAACAGCTAACCCACTTTAAAAATAAACCGCAATTAATGTCAATTTTGCTTATAATTGCGCGGCGGCCGTAAGAGCGTTGAAATCATTTCAAAATACCTGAGACGAATTATCACATGGAATTTTGCTTAAACGTTATAAACGATGAATTTTTCGTAATAAGCGAGTAGCCAGTTTTTATGATGATGCATAGTTTTTTTTTTTAATTTACTACTATTTTACCCTTTAGGACTTCAGAGTCCCTCTGCCTGCTTTTTTGCCTTTCATTCTAGTTTTTATACAAGCAAATCAAAACCGACAATGAATATCGTGTTGTGTTGACATAGAATCATGAAAATTGGCAAAAAGCACTATCGGGGCACGTCAAGAAAATGCATACTTCCATACTAATATAAAAAATGCGAACATGAGCCTATCTGTTACCTCTTCATCCTTAAGAAAACCGATTTAGTTGGAATTTGGTACCTACATAATTGTTTCAGTTCCGTGGTAGGATATACCCAGAAAATTTCAGTTCCCGCGGGTTAGCGACAAGCGAAATCTGCAGACAGAGTCGCGGACAATAGCTAGTAAATAAATAAAATGACTCTAAGGCACAACGAGTCCAAGTTCAACAAATATGAAAACTTTCTCGCCCCACCCTCGCAACATACCTTAAAAATATCCCCAATCACCCCCTAATCAGCAAACCACACGCGCCAAAAATCAAAGCGGCATCGACGTCTAAAAACGTTCGTTTCTTGACGTTTTTGGACGTCGTCATGCTCCGAGATAAGTGCGCCACAAAGGCAGATATCGGAAGGAAAACGAAAGGGTAATGCGGGCATAAGATGCGCATCGTCACACACGGCCTAATCACCCCCACCTCCCCTTTTGCATATTGCCCAAATTGCCCGCTCTCCCCAGCCCTAGGGCTGCCACTGACTAAATAAATGCGAAATTAAAAAGTGTAAGTGGACCTAAGTGACAGCGGTAACGTTGAGCATAGACACCTGCTATGTCAAGTGATGTTGAAGTTTAAATGAAATAAATGAACTTTATTCAGTAAGGCACTTTTACACGTCATGAGTCTACCGGCGTTTCGTAAAAGGAGACACTGTTGAGAAGAGACGCTGAAAGAAACTCAACAGCCAGTCAAGCTTAAGATAAATCACAATATTACGTCAATCACAATCGTACGATACAAGGTTTAGAATGAAAATGTTAGTTTTCGGTATACTCTAGTATTGCACATACATACATGCATACCGTCACGCCACTTTCCCACAGGGGTAGGCAGAAACATGACAGGTGGTCAAATTGATGATGGAAAGATTGATGTTTTGTGTAAATGAAACAAAGCGGAAAAGATGTGACAGCACCAAGCACGGATCTTTACATGGCATATTGGTCTGGTAGCATCGCACGTCGTAATATAATATACTAGCTTCTGCCCGCGACTTCGTCTGCGTAGAACTATACATATAAACCTTCCTCTTGAATCACTCTATCTATTTAAAAAAACCGCATTAAAATCCGTTGTTTTAAAGATCTAAATATACATAGGGACAGACAGTGGAAAGCGACTCTGTTTTATACTATGTAGTGATAATGTTGCCTGCCTACTGATTGCGCTTAATTGGCATTGTTCATTTTTTTTAGTATGCTCCAATTCGAAAACCATTTGGAGGAAATCCATCAAATAACCGATTTATCTTGTCCGATTTCAAAAATACTTTACGATTGCAAATATTTTTGTAAAAGTACTTTTGACCTTTGTTTGATCTAACGACCGGGTTTTGCGTAAGAATCGGGCATTAAATGTTTGCCACAAAAATGAAAAAAAAAGTTTAGCTACGGTATCTGTCATGCTGTCACTGTCACATCTACATCATAACATTACATTCTGGCTTAACCTACAAACATTAGAAATAAAAGCAAATTCAAAGTATAAAACAGTTACAAACAATGGATATTTATGAAAAAATGTTTTCTGCCGGGATGCAACAATGCCTCGAACTAACCCCCACATAGCCCCATCAAAATTATTGTGAAAATCAGAGAAGGTTTTCGGAACGAATAGTGTACGCAAGCTAATGTGGAATATTTCAAAGTTTACACGATGTATTGTTGCGAAGACCATTTTAATGTAAGTAGGAGTCAGGAAAGATGTGCAGAAGTGAAACGAAAAAGCAAAAACAGCACAGGAAACAATAACAACACCAACGAACGGAAAGATTTCGAACACGCGAACATTTGTTGACATTAAACGTGAGTTTGACGTTAAATTCACACACACATTCACAGATCTATGACGTTGACATATATTGACAAAACCATAGACAAAACCGTTTTTTTTATATTTTTTTATGAAGGCGATTGGGATCCTACCGAAATTAACAAATTATTAAACAGCGAAAAAATATTTATTATTAATAAACAAAGCTACGTAGAAGCATAATATTCAAATTAGTTCCTTGAAATAGTCCATTCTATCAAATAAAGGTGTTAGAAGCACAGCTTAAAAAAAATGAACAATGCCAATTTTGGTAATTATTGTCACAATATTAATGAAGTTGCAACACAAGTAGCATGCAAAAATACTTCTTTTCGAGTAATGAAATGCACAAATTGCAAAATCCATAAATAACTTAAAGCATTAAAAACATACGATTTTGAAATTATAAATCGTGTGTCTTATGAAATAGTTGGCAACCCTATCACTAATGTACCCCATTTTTGTATCGCCATTTGCGTTCAGAAAACCGTTTGTCGTCCAGAATTGATCTTTATCCCCGGGGATTAGAAGCGCCCCAGTGTTTTGCGGGCTGTAAAGTAATCTTAGCGCCTTGACGTTTGAGGGATGCGACTCCGTACTTAATTGTGAGCTCTTTTGATATCGATTTTTTAATACGTTGTTAACTCGCGTGTATCGAGGAATCATATTTTAACTCTTATGGATATTTTTTGTATATGCGGTAATAAAATACTTTAATATTAACTGCTTGTATGCAAAACTTAAAGTTACTTGCGATCTTAATCAACATTCTTATAAAAATAGTTCCGTGACTGACAGACAGACAACCACTGGAGCCACCTGTAATCAGGTATTATAAGTATCATAGAAGTGCACTAAAAAGCGATTTTTCCTTCCCAACGGGATATAATTATATCACTATTTATTACTAATAAAAATTATCTTAACCAATATATCCTACTAATATTATAAATGCGAAAGTTTGTGAGGATGGACGGATGGATGGTTTTGTGGAAAAAAAAAACATTTTTAGTACCTACAAACCTTTTTTGGTTAAAAATCATAATATTGTCTTACTTAAGTAATCTTTCACGAGTAATTTCTAAACAGACTTTTAACATAATTAATATCCATTTCAACTTCGTCAATAAACATTCCCGTACCAAAAACCAAAGTTGATTAAACTCGTCAATATCCAAGAATCCAAACTCATCCCGCAGTCACAGACCGTTAATACCCAATTAGCTGGATCCAATCCCAAAACTCCACAATCAACCAAATCTAATAATAATTAGTTATACCAAAAGATGTGTAATGCTAACACACTTATAGACTACCTTTCACGTTCTTCACACCGAGTTCCCAGATTCCACCCAAACGCGAACGAGCTGGAGGACAAACTAATAAACTTGAATGTTTAATATTCAAAATCTTACCCCCTCCGATATCGAAGTATTAAGCTACTCGTACAAGGTTGTAGAGGGTGGTGGAACGCGCTCAAATGGAACCCTGTCGCAGTTAGAGTTAGAGTGATTTCCCTTGGAGCCAATGTAGCATATAAATACCATTATTCTGAAACAATTCGCGTCTTCGCCCCCTTTCGTATTGTTTTTGGCGTTTTGGTAGGTGTTTGCAAGATTTGTTGCTGCTTATGTGGAGGGAATGGCTGTAGCTGCGCGAAATAAATTTTAATAATATCGGCATATGCCCATATTATTATCCATAGAATCAATAAGGCTTTTGCTAAATGGCTTTTACTGTGACTATTAAGGAAAACCCTATACGTCTTTCGACAGTAGTATTATTTGTTCAAAGATAAACATACCTCTTAGCTGATTCTTTTTCGCAAAGATGATCTTATCAAAAGCACTAGTTGTCTCAAAAATACATGTGAAATTGTCTTTCAGTAAATCAGCTGATTTTAACAAACATTGTTGCAAGATCATACAAAAGATACGACACAATTGTACATTATACATAAACACAAACCAGCATTAATAAATAAACACTATTTACCACTCCCAATCGACAAAATCAATTAACACAACGAACACACAAAATTCGACACCACCAACGCACACACACACACACACAGTAATGAAATCAGACTTCCCAATTGTAGATTCAATTAGTACACAGCAGTTACTTCTTATCGAGAGACGATTTCACGAACGAATT
Source organism: Pandemis heparana (assembly GCA_963854515.1). NCBI lineage: Eukaryota > Metazoa > Arthropoda > Insecta > Lepidoptera > Tortricidae > Pandemis > Pandemis heparana. Next base: position 13,693,071 of record OY978022.1, on the reverse strand, counting down.
AATCCGAAAACATACGATTCCTATCTCCCCTTCCCCCCCTATTGTTTGGGGGGAGCAATTAAGTACATGTGGATTGGAGTCTTATGACGGGTTTGAATCAGTTTGAGACGTTTCCGCCAACAATGGCACTTATAAATCGTTGATGAACGAAAAATGAGATGGTAACAAACATTTCTGGTTTTTCTTCTGGATTCGTTGTTCTTACTGTCTTGCAAGGTCATTCAACTATTGTTAATGTTAGTTCTAACTTTTAATTTGGATAAACGACGAAGAAGGGACCTCATTACAAGGTAGATGAACATGAGGAAGGTTGCATATCCCATTTTTAAAGATACCCCTTTCAAACGTTAAATAAGTGTCATGTTAATAGAGCATTAATCAGCAGCATATAGAGCATTGAAAAATGCTCCTTACTTAATACTAAAGATATTCTGGTAAAATGCATCTCACCCTAAACAAATCTAATAAAGTACCTAACGTGACAAATATCAACTAAAACAAATCAATAAGAATTAAATAAACTACTAATGCGTCAAAACCATTGAATTAATCGAAATGAATATTCTAACCCGATGACGCGACTATTAATCCGATTCGATACCGATACAATCGATTAAAAGGAAATAATTCAATAGACGACTCTATTGGGCAATCACAACAACCATAGATAAAAGATTTGAGGGGAAAAAATAGGGTATTTTTTTATCGCTCATTGATCAGTTGCTCGCGCCTCTATTGACGATTATTGATAGATTGATATTAATGCTTACTGGCACAATAGTTGGCTGGGGTGACGTTTTTTTATTACGTACGTCGTTGACGGTACCACAATTGGTTATTGTGTCGCGTTCGATTCTATTATTGCGTTTGAAATTGTTTGTTTACATGTTTGGGGTAAAACCATGTTGAATTTGATCGAGTACTCAAATTCACAATACAGCAAGATCCCATCCAAAACACAAATCAAAACATTGGATCCACCGCACGCGAGTTCTCGCGCCAAAATTTTGACAGATACATTTTTTAATTTCAACGCAGCAAAGACGCGTACCAGAGACAAAATCAATAAGACGCCATATAAAACGGGATTACAAAGCTGCCAGTAATATATTCTCTCACTTCAATATGCGTAATTGACACCGCAATATTACAAACAGAAATAATACCTCCACCCCCGGGGTGGCTCTTTATTGTACCAAGACGTCTCCACGATTGAAACCAATTGTTAATTGAGTCGTATCTATGAAAATTGCGTCAGCGATTCTTATCGGAATTTGTCGTTAAATTTATTACAATGCCGGATTTTACGGGGCCCGTTATGATCGGGTTTATAATCGTATTAATATTCCAGCCGATTATTAATTTCCATTCACGCGGTGAAAATTTAATTACAACTTTTTAACACTGGCAACACAAAAGTCCATTTCGCTAACGCCGAACGAATTTCGAATCCATTCGATAATCAAAACATCGCTATAAGCAGTTTATTACAATAACTCAAATCGTCGGAATGCCGACAATGGGCTAGACAAATGAATAAATCCAAATGGAAATTTCCCTATTCGTGAACAATAGTTAGATTTTAGAGGCTGTATCTCATACAGACAGATTGATTGGGCCCTTGCTCCGGCTGCGAGGTGTGGATGCGGCTCATAATATTTTGAAATTAGAACATTCCAATTTGAAAACTGCCAGGAGCATTCCCTTCCCTTCAATTATTATATTGCTGGCCACTAAATTGTTTTTAAACGTTCTTTTTGATTACCGTTTTGCAATCAGCCAGTACTTCTTCCCGCATTAAGCACAAACATTTATCAAAATAAGATCGCGTTCGAATAAATCCCGTTTCTCTCTTCATATTTTGTTACCTGGCCCGTTTGTTACCATTTTATTATGAAAATGAATGGCAGCCGAACGGGTGTCGGGAGAGAGGGGGAAAGGGGTTCCTAATTCGTACATTCGGCACTACAACTATGAGAGTTTTATGGAGCGGATCTTTTATAGGATAATCAAATTTTGTAATATTAATGCGCTTAGCGTTCGGCAAATCGATTTGAGGAAGTTTTGATTTGTTTTTAGTTTGGTTGGGTTTAGTTTTGTATTAGTTTTGTTCATTGGAAGGATGTTACGCGTACGGGAAATTACAGTTTTAGTTCAATGCTAATTTAAACTTCAAATATTGGCATTGACATCTTTAACTGGATTAGTAAAATTAATCTTTATGATTTACGAGTTTTGTTCAAAGCTTTTCTTCATTATTTCAAGAAAGGCATTAAATAAACAAGATGGTTGTGTGCGTTGAAACGTCTGTGCACACAAATCGCCCGATACGTTACAATACAAACCAACTTCGTTGCAAACAAACATTAATTAAATTAAAAGCAAATACGTTTTCTTTGTGTCGTCAAGTTATTTTTGACATTCGGTTTCCTTCGGAATTAATTTGCGGGTTGTATGCCGCCATATTAAGACAAATATGTTTATTTATTTGTTCCGTTCTTTGTGAGCACCCTCGTTATTTAGTTTCGCGTTTTGTTTGTAATAATTCGAATTTACATTGTTCGAATAACATAATTGCTGTGCCGAAGTCTCACGTTTAAAAAGAAAATAAAGTTGCCGCTGTCTATGGCGCAATTAGCGCTGGCTGAAAACACTGTCGGTACTTAATTGGGTCAAATACATAATGATATCTAAACACGGCAGTCCAAATTCCGGTGTCGGTGGAAACTTTCAAACCGCAAAAACAAATGAATTCGAATGTTACCGTAAATAATTTGAATTTAGAATGTTGTCCATGGTCGATTTGGAATCGAAAGCGCCTCCACCTCGCGCCGGGCGCGATCGTGGAAACCTGTGAAAATATGTAAATTGATCCTCCGAGACGGACCGACGGACGGACGCAAATTTGAATATAAACTTTCACAGACAACCGTATAAGCGTCATTTATTTTGGCCTCCCATAAAATATAATGATTTTTGACGAAGCCCCGTATATTAATTTTGCGGGTAACGCCTGGGGTGTGTATTAATATTAATATTTATACACGATCCATACTCACGTATTTACTTATTCATGCTCGGCGACGCTGTATCGGTTAATATTAAACTGAGGACACGTTTGACAAGAAAAAATCTATTGCAAAATATTACAACTGTAGAATAAAATAACTATAAAAATACTCGTAAACTCGTGTCCCACATTCAAAAGCCGACGATCCGTGTGAAAGATCTCCGTTTCGCAACTGCTAAGTGAATCGCGACGTAAAACGGAACGCATCTTCATAAAAATTCCCGAACGTCTAAACAATAAATCGGAACGCAAAAGGAAAAAGCCGCAAAATGGACGCCACTCGTCTGAATAAGAGATCGGGTATTTACATAAAAAACAGATAGCTAACACTCGGAGACGGGATGCGCGCATAAAATTAAAATCGATGTGAAATATTCTACCCTTCGAATTAAATATCATTGCCCCTCACACACACAGACGGATCTAGATTACCGCTCAAGGGTCGGAGAACCGATAATTTTTAGGGTTCAGTCTCAAACAACAAGAATCCGAGTCAGTATCCGAATTCGAAAAATCGACGGCGCGTTCCATTTCCTAACCGGCATAAAAAGTTCCAAACCATAGAGAACAGACATCCGAACATGCGACGACAATGGGGTTGCTTAAAATATCGGTCCGTATTTGCATACTAACTAAAATAATTTATTATTTTTTCGAGGGGCGACCGAGTGGGGTGCGCACAATAGAAATAACTAGGACCTAAGTGTTATTGGCGCGATCGCGACATTAAAATCGAAACAGAATCTCATAACTGGCGCACGAACTATTCGAAAACAAATAACGAATTAAACGTACACGGAAATGCAATATCGTATGTCAAAATACTGCTTAAACGTTGGTATCAAAGCGGGTTGGAAATCAAAGTACAGTGAGCAAAGGACTCGCATCCTTACAAATATGTGATTGCGGAACAAAGCTCGGAACAGTACAGATAACTTTTGAGCGGAAAAAGTTCCACTTGGCGGTATCTATTTCGCGATGCATTGTCGAGTTCTCTCGACAACCAACGTCTATCGATTCCAGAAGCATCCCTAATTTGAATTGTGAAAAACAAAACAAAGTGCTGCCGTGTTCTTTTTTCAAACACTAAAATCTTAAAAGGATTCGAACGCATTAGGAAATGAGTAGCAAGAGTGGCGGAACGGGAGAAAGAGTTAATCAGATAATTTTAAATGAAGAGTATACTGTCCGAATCCATATTAGCGATCTCTCTCAATCCCTCAAAAGTCGAGAGCGAAAAATAGTCTCACGCTTTCCTTTTCACCAGAAGCATAGACAAGCTTTTTAGTTTTTTTAAGGCGAAGGCAACCGTGTCCATGCAGCCTCGACTGTTTTGCCGACGTTGCATAGACGCCGAAATTATTGGAATCAAAGGGAATATTTTATATGCAACATATATTATATGTTACACAAACGGCCAGACGCGGCAAGATTTATTCACATGATACGGCCAACGCGCACTGAAGCATTATATGTATTTTTTTTTCGTCTGGCCTTTGTTTTTGCGGGTGCGGTTTGCAAGGCGCCTGGACGAGAGTTATTAAAATTATGAAGTATTAATTGATGAAGAATATTTAAAATTTTGTTGAAATCCTATAACATCGACAGTGTTGCTAGTGTTAATAAGATCATCCTAAAGTAAGTCTTGTGACTGTATCTTGGCTGAAAAAGGGCTTAAGGGCTTTTTAGGTGTCAAAATGTCTTGTTTTTTAACGTTATGGCTCTTAGTCCTGTCTTTATTGTTTCAAGGCTTTTCAAGGTCGTAAGGCCTAGTTTAAATATCAACGTAGGTTATCTACCAGATGAATTGAAGATACGAACGATGTTGACGGATGACCTGGTTAAAGTCGCGGGTTCACGCGAGGTCTATGTGGGAGGCATATGTCCGACAGTGGACGTCCTATGGCTGATATGATGATGATGATGATGTTACTAATAAATAAACAAATCTATATTGATAAACAATCTAAAGCTATGTTTATCGAGATTGTTCTAATCTGTGTAGATTCCGACATCTGTTAGACGTATTGAAGTAATAGTTACTTTAACCCTTTGCTGCATTGCTTTTAAAAGAACTATTCATATGCAAATATATTTGAAGAAAGCACCCGGCAATTTTATCGGCGTCTTTAGAATTCAATACGTCATCAAATTATACGTTTGAATACAAGAATGTTGAACAAAGATTTTGTGGAAGTTAGTCTTTAATGGCTAGTTTTTAATGAACATTTATTATTTTATGATTGAATTAGTTTATTAACTGGGCTAATTACTTACTCGTATTGGATAATGACGTGACACTGTAGAGGAAAAATTTACAAAGTGACTTTTGACTTATACGTACGCACATACATACATACAAATATACTGTCACGCTTCTGCTGTGTATGTATGTATGCTCTTATATTTGTGTGTCTTGCAAAATGAATGTCTTCTTTCTTTCTTCTTTCCCTTATAACTTACAACTACCGTGAGATTAACATAATTATTGTTAATATTATACGGATATCTCACGTGATTATACTCTAGAAAATAGCTCGACATGTTTCGGACTACGAAGGCTAACGCTGGAAGGACTTCGTAATAGTCTGAAACATGTTGACCAAATCTCTAGTTGAAAAGTACGCACCTTCTTAGCAATAACTAAACGATATTAATTGTACTGTCAAACCCAACGAAAGCCACGAGGCGGAGCACGTATAAAACAAAACACTAGGGGAGATGCATCGAGCAAAAGATATCGGACAGGAAAAGGGGTTGATTTTGATTGAATATCTGCTATTAAGACCCTCCCTACTCACACAGACAAACAAATATTAAATAATATACATACTTAGTTTATAAATATGCATGAGGTTTCGCTAAATTCGGTGCAGGACGCTATTACGGTAGAGTCGTTTGGGTATTTTGACGAAGAAAATGCATTTTCTTTTGGTCTTTAGCCAACTGAAAGCATGTCGGTGCTTCGGAAGAAAATACATCGATACCCTATCGCAAGGTAGTATGAAAAGTTTGATAATTTTCATTTTGAATGCACGACACGTTAAATAATTTCAGTCTAACAGACTACCTGCGGGTGGTTTAGGTGTATAGCATATACAAGGGTTGATGAATTTTTGTGTGTCCCAGTTTTCAGTAGGTACGCTTTAGAAATGCACCCTTTTTGTTGACGGTAGGTTACATCACTGCGTTGTTATTAGCTCTACACACATCAATGGAGTCAATCGAAGCACAAAGTGGAAATTAGGATTTAGTTAGATTGCTATGTTACTTAATTACAAGTATTGAAAACACAGGCCCGTTTCTCATAGCTACCAGTCACAATTTTAATAGTGTAAACTATCAACATTAGCCCAATCAAGCAATCGTGGATGAGTTTTTGAATACTGAAATCGCAATTTGACAGGTCTAATGGCAATATTAGCCCAATCAACCAACCAATGGCTGAGTTTTTGACCCAATGTTGCCAGGTTACATTTGTAAAATTGTAACTTGTAACAGTTGTAACATTTGCTATTGAAGTAATAGCGAAATTGACTGTGAAAAGGCTAAAAAAATCACGCCATTGACGTACTCCATCCATAGTCACGTGATTCCAAATTCGCTCCCACACAATCACGTGTTATTATTCTTTTTTTCAATGCCACAAACTTTCCTGTAATTTGTATAGGTACAAATGTAATTAAAATTGTGTATTAGAATAATTAATGGCTTCCAAGAACAGGCTTCCTTTTACATTCCGCGTTATTGTTTGTTTTGGGATATTTTTTGTGGATTTAATTTTCCGTTCGATGCGGGACGGGTGAAATGGGAGACTTTATTTGATTATTTTCATTATTAGACCTTTATTAGTGGTTTAATTTGGGGATCGGACTGAATGTTGGGTTTTCTATGTTAAAGTATGTGTGTATCGTTCCTACCTGCTGGGAGTACCTGCGTATCTATTTGTATGTATCTCTGTGTCTATTTACAATTTCTTTATGTGATTGTTTTCAAAAAGAATTTTTTGACGGTACTTGATTATTGTAATAATAATAATTTATTTATTGTCCAGAACTCATCTTTTATCTTTTTTTCTTTTTTTATGTTTCTTTTTTATTCTTATATCTTTGTGTTGTCATCAAAGCTCTACGCGTGTACCAAAAAGTCTTAAAAAATAAAAAAAGCTGCTATCAAAAACTACAAAACTGACTACTTTTTAAAGATGACTTAACTTTTTTTTCTTAAATTGCTTATGACTGCCATTTTGTTTGTAATGCGTATCAACACCGTGTTTCCTAAACCACAATATAATGATAGCTCAACTTAACACAGAAAATGTAAACATTTATTTCCATCTGATAAATAAAATAGAATTATTCTAACAACACCAATCGCTAGTGAAATAGCTGTGAAAATATAACAACCAGAAATCACGACGGTAATTCATTAAAGGAGAGCCAACCTCCAACTAAATATAGCTAAATCGTGATTGGCACGTCATAATCAAATTGGCACCGCGCGGGATAGATGGCGCGCGCGTCGCCCATCATTAGTAGCTGTCAATGTCAGCTGTCAGTTGTCAGCTGTCACTGCGAGTACGACTTAAGATTTGACATCTGCTGTACGAGAATGCTGTGAAAGATGTTAGTTTTGTGTAGTTTATTTAAATGATGAAAGGGCCAGTGCCTATTGGTTAAAATTATGTAGTTATGTGTGTTAAAATTACTTGGAAAACTCCTCCACTTGCTTTAAAATTCGGGCAGAATTTCTGTCCATAAAGATCGTTAGTTAACTTTAGATTTGAGTAGATCTTTAGCCCACAGTCTAGTGCGAAAAAGTGTTGTGTTTTTTAAAATATTCGCAAGATTGACAAATGGTGATTTAAATTGAAACGCTATGCCGGAGGCAATAAAACTTCATGAAGCGGTTTTGGACACTTTCCAGCATCCTAAACTATTATTTTAAACTAGTCTCGCTTCTAATTGATTTGCTCTAATACGCATGTAGCATTAGTTACTCCGAGTTTTATCTCGTATGTAGTTTTTTTGCAAGTATACCAACTTAAGGTGCGCTACCGTTTCCTAAGATTGCCCGTTCCCTTTATGGGCTTTTAACATATGCGCGGGAAGAGAAGCAACTGATACCTACATTCTGTTTTTTCTTTGCTCAAAGACTGAATATGATGAGATGACGGACGACGTGATGATACAGATGTAAGGTTAAGTCTTCGAGTGACATTTGACTTGAATTTATACTTGGTAACCAAGAATAATCAACGTCTTTTTTAGCATTAATGCAGTGACAAAAACCCCAAATATGCAAACAGAGGCTACGCGAATAGGCGGCGATTTACGACGAACAAAAAACAACTTTGTTGCTGTAGGCTGATAATGCAGTTTTATTATCAGTTGCCACGCGATGCCGATTGTTTACTGCAAAATGCTTTGATAAGGTTTTTGGCGATTAAAGAGATATACTTTGCTTTCCAATGCGTCGCGTAAATTAAAAAATTTCGTAACCTTCCTTGGAGTACAATGCTCCATCTATCTCTATTTAGGGCCCGTTTCACATCTTTCTGTTAAGTTCTTAAGCATCAGTTATCTATGAATCCGTCTCTATTTATTACTACAAAACAGACAGAGACGTCATCATAGATAACTGATACTTAAGAAAACACGAAACAGGCCTTTAGTGTCTAAAGTTCAATAACTAGGTACCAACTTGCTATAACGAAAACAGATTCTGTTGTTTTGCTGTAACAATGAAACAAAAAGCGACTTATATAGTTACAGTTACAGCCATACAAATACCCGTAAGTTGCTATTTAGAACTATGCACACCAATGTAGGTATTTTTCGTGGTTTTTATCAATTTTAATGTATTGTTTGATGCTCAAAGTGTGCGGCGTAAATTGATTTTCAATCAAGAAATACGACAAAAAATCTTAACAACGTTGTTTAATCTTACTAACCTAATCACATACTGAAGTTCTCCAGATCCATTTTGAGGCATCTTCACTTCACTACAGAGTATAAAACAAAGTCGCTTTGTATGCTGAGATTTTTAAAACTACGCAACAGATTTTGATACGGTTTTTTTTAAAAGATAGAGCGATTCAAGAGGAAGGTTTATTGTATAGTTCTACGCAGACGCAGTCGCGGGCAGAAGCTAGTGTGTTATATTTTCGCACAAGCAATGTAGTTAAATTCGCGTACTACCCTCTAATAAGAATGCGGTCGCGTGCAAGGCAGGCGTGACACGGCGGGTAGGTTCGCACTCCAAAATTTCGCGTGTACTCGCTTTTCGTACAATTTGATGGTTATCTAGTCCGGTTAGGCGGTAATAGCTATTTTTAGGGGTTACTCTACTTGATAGAAACCCTATATTTGTCTGATTCTTGTTGTTTGAGTTATTAACGCGATACGAATAAATATTTTCAATGAAAAGTTAAACTTTATTTTTCAAGTTTAAGGGCCTGTTTCACTACTCTCTGTAAAGTTTCTGATATCTTAAGTGTCAGTTATTTATGATTCCTTCTCATTGACTTACAATAAACAAATAGACTCCCAATCGCAAACAAAAGTGCCTCAAGAAACGTCCGAGCGGCGTTGTCTATGTATTGTTTGTGTCAACACATCAACTCACACAGATAACATTAACATATTCGTTCAAATTAACACCTTATTTCGTGGCAGTAATGTTTAATATCAATTGCATACGATCGTGAGGCGTAATGACACGACGCCACGCACTGGAAACCTGTCTGTCTCTTGCTCTCAAGCGTTTGAGATTACGGTACGAAAGAGACATGTACATTGTTATCGAAGCGCGGTCGAAACACGACTGAACCAAAACTCTGCACAATAGACGCGTCGTGCAGACTTTTCCTTCCGACAGTTTTTGAGCGTGATTGGGAGTCTAGGTTGTTTATTGTACGTCAATGTTCCTTCTCCATTTCTTACTAAGAAACAGACAGATAACAGACTTAACAGAGAGTGGTGATACAGGTTCTAACTCTGGCAACTGCCAGTGATTTATAGAAACATCGTAAACAAATACATTTTCTTTCCGATAATTCGCAACAAACCCAGCATTAACCCTTAACGCGCACTAAAAAATAAATATTAATGACGCACACACACATACGAGCTAACCCTTTTCTTGCGTCCCCATCAAACATATCGGTGGAGAAATTTTACTAATAAATGAGTGCAATTAATCACACAATGTGGGTAGCGCGGGTAGTCTAAAAAGCGTTCCAAAGTTAACAATTAAAGTACCAAATCATGAATTAAATAGGCAGTGAATGTTGAGGCGTAGGGAACATCTAACTAATATTATAAATGCGAAAGTATGGATGGATGGATGGATGGACGGATGGATGGATGGATGTTTGTTTGTTACTCAATCACGCCAGAACGGCCCAACGGATCTGGATGAAATTTGGCACATAGATAGAGAAAAGTCTGGAATAGTACATAGGCTACTTTTTATCCCGGAAAATTGCGTAGTTCCCGCGGGATAGCGATAATCGAATTCTTTGCAGACGAAGTCGCTGGCTAACAGCTAGTACATACATAAATCACGTCTATTCCTTACGGGGTAGACAGAGCCTAAGGTATCAAGACCTAAAGGCCACGGTTAGCATGATTGTGGGCGGATAGGTGGAAAGGGAATTCAAAATAGTGATGGGTTGCTAGCATCGCCTATATAAATTGACATGATTCCATTTTTACCCATCAATCCATCATAAATCACGTCAATATCTCTTACGGGGTAGACAGAGCTTCACCCATTCTCATACCATATATTGTAAGTGTCCAAATTAACTTAAAATACTTGCAGGGGGGAGGCCTTTGTTCAACAGTGGACGTCTTCAGGCTGATGATGATGATGATGATGATGACTTAAGCAGGTGATTAGGTTAGTTTAAAAAACTAAACAGCTTGATATAAGTTTTAGAGGTTGTTTTTGACATTGTAAAAAAAATCACGTCTAAGGTGTTAAGGGGTGACTTTATTTTGAATTATAAACCTATTAGGGCCACTTGCACGGACCAGGGCTAGCGACTTAACCCCGTGTTAGATGCTAACCCGGGGCTAAGTAGTGTCGAAATGTATGGAACTGTCAAACCTAACCCCGAGTTAGCGATTAAATTTTTTAACTCTGTAGGCTTATTGTCTAACTCGCTCGCATTCGCCATCGTGTTCATTTTGACAGTTCATGTATGGGCTGACAATTGGCATCGGAATCAGCTAGCTGTCACATTCATACAAGAACTGTCAAAATGAACACGATGGCGATCGCGAGCAAGTTAGACAATAAGCCTACTGGACTGTGCGAGTGAGCCTAAGTGTTCAATAAGACTGTCCCAAACACTTAAATATCCCGGAATAGTTCTAAGAAACATTGCAGGGCGAATAAAAACACTAAAATTTCCACGTAAAATAGGTACTCGAAGTATCCCATATCCCCAGGGTGTGTGTAGATTATGCGTACTGTTTACATCCTGTCATCCTCCCATACAAATATTCACAGTCATCAAAAATCAATGATCCGGCCCCGTCTCAAAGGATCCACATAAATCATCTTATGGCACACAATACACGTGATTAATTAAAACGTTAGAGAAAATCGATATTAATTATAATTAACGCGAGAGGAAGGGTTGTGTTCAAAAATATTAGATCAGTAGAAAGCTGAGCGGAGACATGTTTTTTTGGATTTTTAGGGTTCCGTACCCAAACTAAAAACGTTACCTTATTACTAAGACTTCGCTGTCCGTTCGTCTGGCTGTAACTATCTCATGAGCCGTGATAGACAGTTGAAATTTTCACAGATAATATTTATGTATTTTCAAATGAGTCAAGAAATTTTACTTCTTGATTTTTAATGTTTATTTTGTACGTTTTACAAATTTAATTTCTAAACGACATTGAAAATTAGAACACAGAAAAATCCGAAAAGTAAAGTAAGGACCCGGGTTCGATTCCCGGCCATAGCTTTACTTTTCGGATTTTTCTATGTGTTCTAATTTTCAGTGTCGTTTAGAAATTTATGTATTTTGTTTGTACCTAGCGATAAGACCGCCTATTGTATACTTTGTTCTTTGTTTCTGTATTGTTTTGTACTGATTTGTGGTGTTCAATAAATAGTATTTGTATTGTATTGTATTGTATTGTATTGTATTATATTGTATGTCTGTTGCCCTTATAACAACAAATACTAAAAACCAAGTGTGTGTCTGTATATATCAGTGACCACACCTTGTAAGTTGGTGATAATTTATGACCATTATTTGTACCTTAATGGATCGACTTTGGGACAGAGACATCGCGAGAATTGAACAGTAAAAATACACTACTTTGTATTATCTTAAAATCTAGGGGTCCCTACGGATACACTTCGATCCATTTGTGTACTTTGTATTAAGAAACTAATGAAAAAAATGTCCTGTTTAAAACTACGCTAAAAAACCTCATCACGGTTTAATAATAATGTTATTCTAACTAGATCGTGTGACGTCACAGGGCGAAAAGCTCTTACATAGAGCGACATTAAACGTCACTACCCCTTGCAATATTTTAAACTACCCCTTTTGCGCCCCTGTCCTTGGTAATCAATGACCGCCCTATCATTTACTTTGTCACATGCCATGTAGCGATCAGAATGGAGATCAAGTTTCGTCAATTTTAGAATTCTTTTAATACTGTTGCTCGCGACTCCGTCTGCGCAGAAGACGCTTTTCACTATCCCGCGGTAACTATGCAATTTAGGTTCACTAACGTTTGACCTAAAAATTATTGACAAAAAAATCATTTTACAAACTTTAAATATCTGATAAACCGTACCCTTTTTTATAACTTATAAAACACACCTAAGCTAACCTAATGTGAGCCACGCATAAAGGTTTTTCGATTTTTAAAAAAGTTCACGGTTTATCAGATATTTAAATTTTGTCAAATGATCATTTTGTAAAATGATGCTTTTGTCAATAATTTTTAGGTCAAATGGACCGCAATTTAACAATAATAATAAACAATAAACACTATCCCATGTCCTTCCTCGGGACTCAAAATATCTGTGTATAGCAAATTTTAACTAAATCGGTCTAGCCGGTTTACGCGTGAAAAGGTAATCGACAGACAGACATCATACAAATGCTTGCCCCCGCCGGGATCTGAACTCGGGACCTCTATGATATATGTATGTAGTGGTTAACTAGGTCATCACGTCATGTAAGTCCATCGTGTATAGTCTGCATCGTATAATATAATATATCGTTGTGACTTACGTGTCCACATTTCTTAAGGGATTATGAACATGACCAGATTATGGCATTTCACGCTGTATTAAAAAAGAAAAAATAAAACAATGTTTGAAGGCAGAATTTGTGTATGTACTCGTACCTGATTGTATATACTTGTATCTATATTAGTATTGCCAAAAACCAATCAATATCCATGTACTTATCTTAAATATTGACCCCCAATGTCACCCCTCGCTCCAACCCTTTGCAAGAATCTATAGGGTTTGATCGAATTTGATTTTTGCCCTCTCAAATTTTAATCCCTTGAGCCCACACCCTTGGAAAGTGTAATTATCTATATGTACTAAATATACATTAGCTGAATTATGTATTATGTGGAAATTACGCTCTGCAAAGGATTTGACAGGGTACTGTTAAAAGTAAGGCGTTGTTTGACATTGTCAATGTAATTGATTACTACAAAGATAAATATATACGTAAGGTTATATTTTTAGTTGGTGAGGAATTTTGACATCAAGACTATATTCTACGGGGGTAGACAGTGCTTAAGGAACAAGACCCAAAGGCCACGATTAGCAAGATTGTGGGCGCAAGAAGTGGAAAGGGGAATCATAATAGTGAATTTATATTTGAAGATATTAAAAGTAGTTCCTCATTAAATCAGCCAAAGAAATATAGTCCAGTTAAAAAAATACAATCAACTACCGAAAACCTATTATTACGACCAGAACATAAAAACATTGGCACCAGCTCATTCTCAAAAGAAACAGTTGAAGTCAACGGGTTATTAATTCAGATCGCTAAATATTAATTATTTTCCTTTTTAACGACAGAAATATGCAGATGGGGCCGTTCCCAGTTTTCTTTTATTGGCATTTTATGGTTCGGAAACTGAGAATGACCGTCGGCGAATATTCAATACAGGGTAATGACGCCAGGGGAATGATGTCTTCGGTTCAGGGGAATGAGTTATACAAAGCGCTCAGAACGTGCAAATTTATTTATTTCATTGAATTTTATGAGCGAAAATGTAACTTTGTGAGAGATTGGGTAATGACTGATTTTTAATAGCGGAAAATAATGTTATGCAGTGTGCTTTTTATACTACAATATGGAAAAAAACTTATGCAAGCAGAAAAATAATGTTTTACAAATAATTTACAAGCCAATAAGATTCAATCACAACTTTAATATTAATGACTATAGTCACTAATAAAAAGTAAACGTGAGTTCGCTTCAATCCATCTGATATCAGATCGTTTAGTCAAAACTGTCAATGCAAATGCACAGATATTTATAAGTGTGATTGTAAAAGTACAGTTTGACATCTGTAAAGGATTACCGCTCCAGTATTGTCTATGGCGGACGGACGATAAGGAATTTTAAAAATGGCCGCTTTTAATAGTCACGCGATTTGGAGACGTTTGACGTTTTAGATTACGACCATTAGTATATTAAGGGGTATAGAGCTTTGAAATTAATCGACAGATAAAAAAATGTTTTACTTTATTTAGCTTTAGCATTTCTTAAGTTTAATGTTTGCTGGAGACAGTATAAATGACAAAGGCAGTGAGTTATTGATTAAAATAAAAACGCGAACCATTTGAATCATTTAAATTTATCCAAAGAACAAGAGAAGAGGCAATAATAGTGACTGCATTTTAAGAAATACTTAAGTAAGACATAGTCTACAGATCATATTTTATAACAGGTGTCGTGTAGCAATAGATTAACAGCTTCATAACTGAGGTCTACAGGAATAGTTTAATTAATTGAATCAGGTAGAGCTTAAGGTAACAAGACCTAAAGGCCACGTTTAGCATGATTGTGGGCGTATAAGTGGAAAGGGTAGTCAAAATAGTGATGAGTTGCTAGCCACATCGCCTACAACATGATTTCTAACATTTTCGCCCATTGTCTCGAAGGGCTTTTTCCATATGCACGGGAAGAGAAGTAACAGGTACATTCTATGTTTTTTCTTTACTCCCAGATAAGCATAGAAGAAATAATTATTAATTGTAGCTAGTATCTGTCAATTAATTAGTATATAAATTGACTGACAGATACTAGCAAACATATTCTACCTTCCACGACAACTACAAATAAGAGTCCATCGCCCAATAGCACAAACGTTCGCCTTAAACAATAACGTATTGACTAATGCCCCATTATCTTTAATCAGGCGGTTAATGCATTTAAACAGTGATCATGTCGCGTCTGACAGCGGACAAAGCGGCACCCAGAGTAATCAAAATCTTAAATTGTATTGGAAATACTAGTGATTCCAACGCGGAACTATTTTTTTCACTAAAATCACATCACCGTCGTGACCGTCGTAAGCGTTCATTTCGTTGACTTTATGTGGATGAATGGCAGTCTTCGACGATGCGGTTTAGTCGGTCTTTTTTGCCACGAACTAGCAAAATCTGGAACGAGCTTCCCGCTGGGGTCTTCACATCGAGTTACGATCTGGGTGCTTTTAAGAGGCGAGTGTACAAATTTCTGGAGGGCCAACAACGCACTGGCATCGCGTAAAGCGCTGCGGGTGTCTATGGACAATGGTGATCATTTCACATCAGGTGACCCACTAGTTCGTTTGTCTGGCTTCTCTAACATAAATAAAAACTGCAGCGTTTGTGAAACTCAGATTGGCAGGTAACGTCAGAATGGCAATGACCACGCTGTACTTAGCTGCGGAAATGAGGCGCAAAACTGTGACGACTTACCTGAAAAAAAGAAGACAGGGTAATGAGATACGTGCTGATTTTCATGGAAGTTCATTCATAAAACACATTATACAGGTTGTTACAAAACTACCCGTAAAGCCGAAAGGAGGTTAAATGTGACCTTATAACAAGTCCATTTACAATATTTAAGAACCCCAGTATGGTTTCCTGAGATGACAGTTTACTAGGGTTGATAATATTTTTGGCTTTGATATTTTACGGGGTATTTGTAACACGTTGTATACATAGCTCATACTCATACTCATTTATTCGTAATAATTATTGTTGTTACATGCTCATTCTAATTCTACGCTTACAAAATCGCAGGCAATGGCTAGTGAAGAATATTTGTATTGTATTGTATTGGATATGCTAAAGACACTCGCATTAAGAGTCGACAAGCATTAAGAGAGATCCGTCCAACGGGGCGGAACCAGCGGACCGTTTCCGAACCGCATCCGATTTATCGAGCCGGATTAACCGGCATCGACAAAAGATACGCATTCGTTTGAAGACAAGCCTTTATCCGTGACGGTGATGAGTCAGTCAGTCGGGAGTATCTTCTTTATGTTGTACAACGTGTTACACACTGAAAATCTAATAAAAATTCGTTCAGAATCGAGAACTGCATTATTTTAAACAGGTTGTCTTTTATTTTATTTTCTTTTTTATCGTGCCCGGTCTAAATTTTACAAATGCTACAGTTGACATTGTAGAGAAGTCTGGAGAAAGACTGTCGAGGCCCTATGCTCCACGAGGAGTTAAAGGAGGAATCATCATCATCATCATCACAGTTGACATGCTTATATTCATATGGGGTAGACAGAGCCTAAAGTAACAAGTCCTTGGCCACGTTTAGCATGATTACACGTCTATATTCATTACGGGGTAACACACAGTAATTTGGCAATAGATAAGTAATACACGGATTTAAAAATAAAATGCACTAGCTGTTGCCAGCGACTTTGTCTGCAAAGAATTCGTTTATCGCTGTCCCGCGGGAGCTACGCAATTTTCCAGGATAAAAAGTAGCTTATGTGCTATTCCAGACTTTTCTCTATCTATGTGCCAAATTTCATCCAGATCCGTTGGGCCGTTCTGGCGTGATTGAGTAACAAACAAACATCCATCCATCCATCCATCCATACTTTCGCATTTATAATATTAGTTAGATTAATATTCGAAACTGAATAATATTAAACAGTTGGGGTGTCAGAGGTTTTCGGTAGGAGTAATTTAATACGTTATATTGATCGGTGGAACCTTCTAGAACCCGAGAATAACATTAAAAAACTTAACAATATCGAAAGTCTCCAATTCAATTCCTCGCAATTGCATTACTCCGCTTCGCGACGTCACAAAATTTGAGCAAACTCCGAATACCAAATTGGATATTCGAACGCGATTGTTCGAATTGGCGCTATTCAATTTAATTGTAATCAATTACACACTCAGAGTTGTCACTCAGGGTTGCTAGACAAAAGATGCGTGTCGCAATTACTGAATCCTGTGTCAGGGGGGCATGTAAGGAAACGGAGCTAAGGACGATTGCACGCTAACAACTTAACAGCTATGTAGTATCTTTTTCACACACACACACACACACACACACAAATCACGTCTTTATCTCTTACGGGGTAAACAGAGCCTGAAGTAACAAGACCCAAAGGCCACGTTTCGCATGAGATTGTGGGCGTATAGGTCAAAAGGGGAATCAAAATAGAGATGGGTTGCTAGCCGCATAGAGATGTTATAAGTTTGATGTCGATGTGTCTCTGTGTATCTGTCTGTGGCATCGTAGCGCTCAAACGGATGGATCGATTTCGATGCGGATTTTTTCATGCGAAAGCCAGTTTCCTTGCGGTTTTATTCGTAAAGATCTTCTCATGTTTCAGTATCAAAATATAACGTGATTTCCGAATGATAATAGAATTCGATCTAGTCTAATAAAAAAAAATAAGGCGATGGTTTTTTTTTTATGTGAATAGGAAGGTAAACGAGCAACTGGGTCACCTGATGGTAAGCGATCACCACTGCCCATAGACACCCGCAACCCCGGAAGGATTGCAGATGCTGCGTTTTAATATATTGTTTCTTTTTTTCTGTATGCGTAAATAAATATTCCTCTCTCTTTCCCTCAAAAGTTACTACTATAAACGAACACAAACAAAACAAAATACTTACACAGCATGTTTCTTTTACCGAAAACTTAACAACGAATTTATCATCCGCGCTTGTAGTTGCAATACAAGGAATCGTGTACGATCGTCCTATAAGGGTTGCGCCAAAGAAACGGAATAACGGAATTAATTGTATTATTGTAGGGATCGGAAGAATTATCAATTAGGGAAAGAAACAGGGATGCCGCTTTTGACGTATTTATTTTGCGTGTGTGGCTGCTCGCGGTTTTGCCAGAAAGGGTGGCGGTTACAACTGTCGCTAGATGCCGCGGCAATTAAAAACATAATTGTTTAAATAAGTTTTTTTACATACACATACATACATATCGTCACGCCTCTTTCCCACAGGGGTAGGCAGAGACTACTTTGTTCCACTTGCTACGATCCTGACATACCTCTTTCGCTTCATCCACATTCATCAATCTCTTCATACAGGCTCGTCGGTTAAGTTTTTTTTCCGTGTAAAATAAACGGTAAAGGTCAATGGGCTACTGAACCAATGTTTAATTGTAAAAATTAATAATGTATTCTGTAAAAAGTGTTCGAATTGCGTGTGTTTGCCAAGTATACCTTTATTTACGACTGACGTGTATTGCAACACTACTTTTATAGTTACTTAAAAATTAATACTTTCCATAAAATCACTCATAATCACTCATAGGGATCGCTACTAAGCGATAAGACCGCCTATTTTATACTTTGTTCTTTGTTTCTGTATTGTTTTGTACTGATTTGTGGTGTTTAATAAAGAGTATTTGTATTGTATTGTGTAATTTCGTTTTTAGGCGATCTACGCGATGTTGGGATCCTAATTAGCAAGCCGTCGTCGTCTGTCTGTCTGTTCGTTTGGTAACACAATTAACCACAATAAATAAAACTACAAATATTAATAATATAAAAACCTGCTAAAGTCCGACTCGCACTTGGCCGTATATTTTAAAATTAAATTCTCCAATAAAAACAACAGCCTATATATAAACCAACTAACCACACACTGCCACCGAACGCTCCAAAAGGAAAACGTCTTAACTCAAAATCGCGTATTAAAATGTACAAAATATTGTGAGGCCCGTAAATCAGGGGGGAGGGCGGGGAGGCTTCGATTTTCCGCAACATTCGTCTCGGCATTAGTACTTACAAGTCCCCGCTTTCCTCTTTAATTGTATCGGCGCGGCCTCCTTGCGGAGTGAATTTTAAGTATTTTGTATACGTATTGTTTTAATCTTGGAATAATATACTATCGAGTGCTGTATGTACACAAAGGATTAAAATACGCCCTTTGATGTCTTAGGTGAGTGTTTTTAAATGTTTATGCAACTAGTAAGTATATTTTATTAACTTGAAACTTATGTATGTATGTATGTTTGTCCGGGTGGAATGCAACTCAATCTTGAATCAGATATCTTCAACCGATTGAGCTAAATCTAACTAATATTACGTATAAATGCGAAAGTATGGACGGATGGATGGATGGATGGATGTTTGTTTGTTACTCAATCACGCCAGAACGGCCCAACGGTCTGGACGAAATTTGGCACATAGATAGAGAAAATTCTGTAATAGCGCATAGGCTACTTTTTATCCCGGAAAATTGCGTAGTTCCCGCGGGATAGCGATAAACGAATTCTTTGCAGACGAAGTCGCTGGCAACAGCTAGTTTTGTATATTTGTGGAAGTCAGATGACAATACAATAATCTGGTAGTAGAGTTCTGGTGGCCCGGTCAGGACCGTCTCCGCAGAAGGGAACTCTTCAACGGTTAGTCCGATTGACTTGAAATTTGGTTCACATATATGTAGGACGCATGGCAATGTAAGTAGAGTCAGCAAAAAAGCTAGTACCAAAAATGGAATTTTTAGGTTAGGTTATTGAGGGCTCATTTAGGCATATTTATTGTCAGTAGGCGGGCCAATATTCAAGCGTTTCGAGCGCTCGGTTCATGCGTCATTGTCGTCCCACAATTATTATCTTAACAGAACGACAAGCCGCGACAACTATGGACAAGCTAAATGCAGCATCGATACTGTTTCATTGTCATAAAAAGTCAAGTCTCAACATTATCTCTTTTAATGGTATATGCTGAGACGATAATGACGAAAAAAAAAACGCCGAAGAAACGCTGAATATTAGCCAAGACACCATTCGTTCTTTAAAGTAAATGTTTTTAGTATTATGTACTTGTGATTGTTCATAAATACTTGGCTACTTGTTAGAACTAAGGCTCAAACCAAAAACAGTTATTCATTTGCTCTAACAATATCACAAACAGCAACCAATATTTTCAACCACAACAATAACAGAAGTGCGACCAACACGTCAACGTTTGATCAAACAACCGCCAACATTTTCTCCCAATATCCCTCGATAATTAAGAAGGATTCCATTTAATAAGTTTCGATTATTTACTTAAGTCTTTTCCCACCTGGGTCGAGAAATCGGCAAAAAACAGCAAGCGGCCGCGCGAGACAATTTGAACTCTATTTTTAAATGCGTAGAGGTGTTTTTTGCTTGTGTTTTTTATGTAAAGGGTGTGGTTTGGTTTTCTTTAGAAGTATTTCGCCTAAGTAGCTTAATTTGTACTTTAAATATTGGTCGGACATTGGTAATTGGGAAAAGGGTTCGTATCGTTTGAGTTAAGAACTAAATTGTTACAATTTTAACTTTTATTCGTATTGCCTTATTGGTTTGCTGTGGAGTATTTGAAAATCGGGTTTGGAAAATCGGGAGAGTTGGGTTTTAAAACTACTATTAATGTGAAAGTTTACATGGATGTTTGTCACTCAATCGTCGAGAACAGCAGGGCAAATTCGGATGAAAGTCATAGAGATAAAATATATAGAGTCGGTTATTAAGTAGTATGTAGTGTAGGTACTACGATTAGTATGCCATTCGGGTTTTGGGTACCATCGGCTTCAAGTATCAACCCCATAAGAGTGAGTGAGACAGCAAGACAAACCCTACTGACATTCTAAGAGTTAGTAGTCTAGGTTGGCCCCTTTAACAGGAGCAAAAAATTTAACACAGGTTCTGCTACTCAAATGGAGGTTAGTTCTGCAACTTTAAAAAAATATGTAATTTTATCATTATGTTTATTCTAAACAAATTAAATGGTATTTTCAATGTACGGCATCCAATAGCCTAAATGACAGCCTGTCACATTACTAAATGACGATTTATCAATACACTGCTTGTCCAATCAAACTTTAATCTACGATAAAAATGTACAAGTTATTTTTAAACGTTGTAGAACGAAAGCTCTGGATGAATACCGGAAGCTGTGGTTTAGCTTTTGCTTCTGTTACAGGGCCCTGTATATCAAAATGAAAATAAAAGCACCGTTAAAACTCCATGCTTCATAAAACACAGACGATACATGCAATTTTCTATTGAATCATAAAAATCGGCGTATTACAAGTAAATGACTTCCCGCCATAGATGAAATAACTAATTAGAGTGGTAATAAGATCTATTGTGGCAACACATATGTCTTTTTCGACATATATCATACTAACACAAAATAATCTCGAATGGCGTTCCTTTAGCTTCTACATGGAACCATGGAACAAACTTATTTAAGCAAGAGATTTTGATTCATCATGTCAGCCGAAAGACGTCCACTGCTGGACATAGGCCTCCCCCAAGCCTCTCCACTTAGACCGGTCTTGTGTCTTCCGCAACCGCCGCGATCCCGCGATCCTAATTAGGTCACGTTTTTGATTATACATTTGCTTTTTGTTTTTATTAAAATTAATACAGTGTTATTCACTATGCCGATCAACGACTAAACATTAACGGTGTTATTACAAAAAAGTTAAACACGTGTCTAAAAAATAATCTATTGCAAAATCAACATTAAATCAATGGATTTATTTTTAGAGACGCGTTCATCGTCTGTTTAACTTTTTTGTAATAACACCGTAAATATCCATATTTTATTAAATCAGGCGTTACTTTGCGGAGGTCCATTTCAATTAACAAAAAAGGCAAATGGTTTCATTAATTAAATATCCATATCTATCATAGTAGCTGCTTGCTCATCTTTATTTACCCTTTTGACTTACGGCTAGCCGCCAATTTCAGCTTGTAAATTTATTTCATATGACTTGTATGACGTTTCCACTCTATGACGTGTGCTCTATGCTTCCCGCGGGATCGAACCCATTATTCATGGCACGACAGTCAGTCAAGCGCGGACTGTGCTCAAATTACCCCAAGCATACCTATTGTCATTTTCAAACATATATACCTTTTTATGATAGCATAGTTACGTTAACAAGGCCAAGCGGATTTGAATGTAGTTGTGACGTTCGAATAGACTCATACATATACGCCTTAATCATGCTAAACGTGGTCTTGTTACCTCAGGCTCTGTTTACCCCGTAAGGGATAAAAACGTGATTTATGTACCTATGTATTGTATGGATGTCAGATTTTTGTAATCCTACTTCCTACTAATATTACGAATGGGAAAGTTTGTGACGATGTGAGTGAGTGAGTGTGTATGTTTGTTACTTCTTCACGCTAAAACGACTAGACGGATTTGGATAAAATTTGGAACGAAGATAGTTGGTACCCTAGATTAAAACATAGGCTACTTTTTATCCCGGAAAATTGCATAGTTCCTGCGGGATAGCGATAAACATATCAAAGGTGCTGCCTAGTTTCAACGCACATAATTATCGCAGAATATACCATCAAGGTTTTCTTAAGTCTAATGCTAGGCGTCTGCTAACTTAGTAATAGTTTGTCCTTATCTGTCACTTTGACATTTACCTTTCACAGATAAGGACAAACGATTGCCAAGTTAGCAGAAGCTTATAGAGCGTTTATGAATAAGGGGGTTAAAGTTCGCTTTAACTGACAAAGCACCCTAAACCGACGAGCATGTGTGAAGAGATTGATGAATGTGGATGAAGCGAAAGAGGTATGTCAGGATAGTAGCAAGTGGAACAAAGCAGTGTCTGCCTACCCCTGTGGGAAAGAGGCATGACGATAAGTATGTATGTATGTTTACTGACAAAAGCGAGCCTTCCTGTTCTTGAAAGGGTCGGCAACGCACCTGTGATTCCCCAAGTCTTGCAGGTGTCCATGGGCGATGGTGATTACTTTCCATCAGGTGACCCGTCTGCTCGTTTGCCCCCTCTTATATAAAAAAAAAAAAACATAACTGCACTTTTTTCCCCGCGAGTGTAACAGACGTTCCGTCCACTCTGACGATCAGTCAAATTAGTTCTAGTCATTTTAATTCCGATAAGCTTAAAGTATGAAGAAAAATGGCAAGCTTAAGCCGACGCAAGCTAAAATCACCTTTAAAACTCACGGCTAAAGCTCAAGTTCGTCTGTTACGCGGTGCGTAAGTACACTCCTGTTCTGTCTTGTAAGACATCCGTCAATAAAGTAGAAGCAGCTTGCGGGCGTTCGGATCCACACTCTCGCCGACGACAACGAATGTTCGATTGAAATGGTACGACAAGAATGCAGTAGCTAGGAAAGCTATTGGCTCACCATTTTGTTGTAATTTATACCTTCACTAATGTATTTATGTATAACTCTTTATTGTACACAAAACAAACGAAAAAAAAAACAGGACAACACAATGCACAAAGGCGAAGTTATCCCTAAAAGGGATTTCTTCCAGTTGACCTTACTAATCACTAAATACAAGTAGTATAAAACAAAGTTCCACTGTCCGCCTGTCCCTATGTATGCCTAGATCTTTAGAACTACGCGACGGATTTTGATGAGGTTTTTTTATTAGATAGTGTGGTTCAAGAGGAAGGTTTATACAGGATGTCCCAAAACTGGCACGTCACAGTGACATCGGAGGTAGGTCAGTAGAATTAGCAGTTGATATGTTTGTCAATTTTCCGGGATAAAAAGTAGCCTATGTTTTAATCTAGGGTACAAGCTATCTACGTACCAAATTTTATCCAAATCCGTCCAGTCGTTTTAGCGGGAAGAAGGAACAAACATACACACTCACTCACTCACATCATCACATCGTCACATCGTCACAAACTTTCACATTTATAATATTAGTACGATGATGGCTGTATCGATATTTATGCCCTCGACTCTATGGTAAGATGTAGAATAAGACGACATATATTTGACGAATATATTTCCTAAAGCGAGAGTGTACCCGGCGTACCCAGCGTCATAAATCAGAGAATTAATTTAACGACAGAGCATTAGATCTCACTATCCTGAGGGAACTATTCCGATAGATTGGTTCGAAAGCCTCCTTCCTTAATGAACCATCCGATTCTGAACTATAACGAGCACCACATAAAGTTGTATTTATGTCTTAAATACAGGACAGTTTTGAGGCGTATCGATTGCTTATCAAGTAGTGTTGCCGCCAAATCGATAGATTCCCTATCGATACTTTTAATCGAAACCATAATATCGATAGTATCGAATAGTATTGATCTCTTATTCTAAGCAATACTATCGGTATCAGTACCGATATCAGGTTCACGGTGGACGCAAGCCGCTTCCAACCGAGGGAACTGGAGGTCTATGGGGAGGCCTGTCCAACAGTAGACGTCCTACGGCTGATTATGATGATGATGATGATGGTTAAGCAGCAATACTATAGTATAAAACAAAGTCGCTTTCCGCTGTCTGTCTGTCTGTCCCTATGTATGCTTATATCTTTAAAACTACGCAACGGATTTTGATGCGGTTCTTTAATAGAGTGCTTCAAGAGGTTTAAATGTGCCTTTGATCTTTTTACCTTGGGCCCTGTCTACCCCGTAAGGGATAAAGACGTGGTTTGTGTATGTATTTATTGAACGAAAAGAGTAATCGATACTGTCGATACTATCGATACAATTCTCTTTGCTAAAACTATCGATACTGGACTATCGAGCGACAACACTACCAAGGTTTATTTTAGGGTATCCCGCTATAGAGAGACATTAGGTAAATTGCTTAATGTTCCAAACGGATGGTGAAATGTTTTGTTCTGTTGTTGTCTTATCGAACGTCTTTAATTGAATTTGTGTTGCATTAATTGGTTATTTGTGGTTATAGTTTGTAAAATGGCTCTGGTATCGTATATTGGATCTTTGGTTCGGCACTGGAAACAAGAGACGCGCTATTTTGTTTACGACGCCTCTTATCTTCAGTAATTGTTATATCAGTTTCGGTTAGGTTAGTTTTAACCGTAGGTACTTTTAAACTGAACAATTTCATATTTAATTACAACACACCGGATAACTCGCGTATAGAAGCCGAAGGATTGCTCCGACAATTGTTTCGGATTATTCCGTAGCCCTTCATCAGAGAGCGCTCGCCCCGGCGGCAGCGAAACGAACACTGCGCGCCAATGCTCTGCTCGCGCGGCTCGGCGCAGCTGACATCGGCGCACAACTACCCTCATTTTTATCGTCATTTTTATAATATATAATTTTTTCATAATATAAATAAAATTTCATTTAGGCGAATTTAACTAGGCGATACTGAGTCAGTCAGTGCAGACTCTTATTTTGTGATTCATTTGTTTGGCTTGCAGTGCGTTCGGTTCAAATTTTACTAGTCTAACCTAATTTTATTGGTTGGATTGGATGGCCATGCAAGTACAGTAAACAAAAAGTACAACCAGCAAAACAAAGTTTGCATTAAAATGAGATTATTACCAAAAAGCTATTGCTCTTCCATAGTTATAAGATGCATAGCATATCAAAACTAACACTCTGTTAAAAACTTCTTCAAACGCAAATATGTTCGAGTCAAATAGTTACTTAAAATGAACAGAATTAAGTAAAACGCCAACTTCACTGATCACTTTGTCAAATCATAATTAGACAAAAGGATAACTTACATATAAAAGTCGAGTGACGCTCGACATGTTTCGGACTAGTTCGTAGTCCTTGGAGCGCTCGCCCGCAACGAAACGAACACTGCCACCGACTTTTATACGTGAGTTATCCGATTTTGTAACTATGAGCGAATCGCTTGGTAGTTTCATGTTGAAAATTGACAAATTATACTCATAAATAATTAAATTAAATTAATAAAACTAACGAACCTTCACACTTTAATCACAAACACAGTAGCACCGATAACTTCCGAATATGAACTACAAGGAACCGTGGTTATCGCATATTATAATTAGTAGGTGTATCAATCGATTGTGAATTCAAAACAATAGTCAGTTTGTTCCCAAACTGTTGTCCGCAAAGCAAAGGGGCCAAGAGCGCGAGGCTTTAAAAAAAAGCAAAAGGGCGACGGGGAGGGGACGATATATTTTTTAAATACAGTAAAAGGTGTAAAAATCATAGTAAAACAATACAATAACGGGATAAAACTAAGCCTAAAAAAAACACCGGGCAGCAATCCGGGAGTCCCGGCAGAAGTGAAAACTATACACACGCACACTCGCGCAAAAAGAAAAAAAAATGTCCGCTACCTATCTTGGATTTCAAAATTGATCTCATATTCGTAATCACCACCCTCTTTAACCTATAAAATGACACCCATATTATTATCGATATTTAAGGAAAACTACACACACGCACACCCGTGGAGGAAAGGAGGGATCGTTAATATCATCATGGTCAAAGTCATGCTTATTATGTACTAGCTGTTGCCCGCGACTTCGTCCGTGTAGAATTCTTAACGCTGTACCCATGGAAACTGTAATATTTTCCATTTTTAATTTTGAAAATCCCTTCTTAGTGCACCTCTATGATACTCAAAGAATACATCTGAATAATTAAGTGTACTCGTAGTGGTTTCGGCTGTGCGTTCTGTCAGCCAGTAAATCAGTTATTCTTTTATAGGTATACTAGCTGTTGCCCGCGACTCCGTCTGCGCTTATCGCTTATCGCTTATCGCTATCCCGCGGCTACTATGCAATTTTCCGGTATAAAAACTATCCTATATCCTTCCCCGGGACTCACACTATCTGTATACCAAATTTCAAGTAAATCGTTCCAGCGGTTTAGGCGTGAAAAGGTAACAGACAGACCGACAGACAGAGTTACTTTCGCATTTATAATATTAGTAGGGATATAGCAGGGATCCAGTCTAAAAACTATAATGAATAAAATGCCAGGCCGGTCTGTTTGTCAGCAAACTTTAGGAACAACACAACAATTATCGGCTATAGATAAGGAGCTCTCGTAAAACCGACAAAAACGGTTAAATGGCGACCCCTGTCGATAACGCTGTCAATGACTCTACAACGGAAACATCGAATATTGAATATCTGCGCACACGCCGCTATTGCATCATTATCATTAACTATATTTTTAATAATACAACTCGATCGAGCTAAGTTTGTAATTAAATTCAGCAAATAGGAGACGAAAGCAGAAAGAAGCCGTGGGGTACCGGCGTAAGGATGTTGTTCCTCCTCTCTTACCGTGGGTGCCGTATATGTAGGAACTAGTTGTTGCCAGCGATTTCGTGTGCAAAGAATTTGTTTATCGCTATCCCGCGGGAACTACGCAATTTTCCGGGATAAAAGTAGCCTATGTGCTATTCCAGACTTTTCTCTATCTATGTGCCGAATTTCATCCAGATCCGTTGGGCCGTTCTGGCGTGATTGAGTAACAAACAAACATCCATCCATCCATCTATCCATACTTTCGCATTTATAATATTAGTTAGATAAATGTATGTATGTAAAACTCTTTATTGTACATAAAACACATGATAAAGATGAATACAGGAAAACACAAATGCGCAAAGGCGAACTTATCCCTAAAAGGGATCTCTTCCGGTCTATACCGGCTGAGGAATGAGGAGATGAGCAGCAGCGTCATCTTGAGTACTTTAACATCCTATGCTGCGCACGCCAACAGTGTTGTAAAAGACTCGAGTTGTGGACTCCTAATTTTGTAGACTCGACTCACTTAATAGAGGACTCGGTGAACTCGAACAACCCGAGTCCGGAGCCGTGTCGAGCGTGAGTAAATATGGAGCCATAGATAAAAGATAATTACAAGGTCCTTACCATCACGTCTTAATGTGATTCAATTCCGACTCAGTTTACTCGCTCGCTGTCAGATCCATACTGAAAATTCGGGACTCGGATTGTTCGAGATCACCGAGTCCTCTTTTAAGTGTGTCGAGTCTACAAAATTAGGAGTCCACAACTCGAGTCTGTTACAACACTCGCCAACCCGTTTGCCTGTGGCGAGTACCTATTGGCAACCCCCGGATAGCCTTAAGACGAAAGTCTTTAACGTAGTCGTAAAGATAATAATCGAAGGGCAAAGTCGCTGGCAAAAGACACGTAGGCCGACGAAAGAAGTCTTGGCTGAGGAATCTTCGGGAGTGGACCGGCATCGCGAGTGCTGCCCATCTATTTCGCCTCGCGAGAGACAGGGAGAAATATTTAGAACTGACTGCCAACCTTCGCTAGTCGGAGAGGCATCTAAAGAAGAAGAACAACGATAATTATGTCTTCAACTGTACAATGTAATAATAATCGTAGGTGACATTCCCTAAAGGGATCATGACTCATGACCCTTTCTTGGGCCGTCTTCTGACAGGTCAAACTGTAGGTATCGACGCCATTACAATAACAAAGAAACACAAATACGAAAGGGTTCCGAAAATTAATATTAACGCTATCCGGCACAACGGGGACGAGAAAAAAGCGAAAATTTATTCGAGACATTTCTTTTGACGCCTTTGTCCGAATATTCAATTTAATTGGATATTTGCGTTTTTTCACGTTTTTCAAACCCTTTGGCGGGTCATCAGTTAGACAAACAAAAGAGGTGTTTCGACAAATTCGTGAATAATAAAACTGTTTTTGCATTTTAGTTACAATCGGGATTGATGTCTATAGGTTGTATTGAAGTCGAATAGATGCGTGTAGCAATGCACCAAGGAGTTACAAAAGTTGCGAAATTTTCTACTGGAACGTTCTCTTACCTTTTTGGTGTGTGTTTTCATTGTTATTTTTTGTACGGTTTTTCTTAAATAAACCTTTTTCCTTTTTCTTTCAATTAAAATTTAATAATCACTAATGGGAACGTATTACGTGTAACGCCTGGTTCAATAAAATTAAATCAACTTAATAATTATATATCCGTAGTTGTTAGATTGTGCTAAAAAGAATAAAATACGTGTCCAATACTTTTTGATAATCTGCCTGATAGAAAAAAAATGGTCATCCCTTCGAGTATTAGCGACATAACTTTTACTAAAAGGATGTCCAACACAATTAGTTCCAGTAATAAAAATAAAAGCGTCAATGCCAGAGGACGCGTGAGTTGCCAATAGTAAAAAATAATATCAATGGCCGTTCGATTAAAAGCAGCTGGCCAGTAAATCCTGATTCAGTACATCCCGCCAAACAACTGTCACACCAAAACAAAAAGCAAAACAGAGCTCACAACGCACAGGATAAAGTTTCTTTTTCTATGTGTTTCATCGCTCTGTTTGTATCAACACGAGTGGTGAGGTGTTCGAAATTCGACTGAATGGTGGTTTATTTAGAACCGGTTAGAATTAAAAACCGGTCCGACACGTGGTCACTTTTGTCATTGAATGTATTAAAATTATCGGTTTTTTGTCCCTTCGCCCTTTGTGTTCGATTTATTTGAAAACTCCTGATTTATAACACCCGTCCATCTGGAGAATATATTATAAAAAAATTTAATCACTCACCGAAACTGCTCCAAAATAAAATCTATTAATAAAGTTATTAAGATGCTAATCGCGTGCCAGTAGAGATGAAAAGATTAGACATCAAACTAAAAATGTGGAGAATCTTTTAATTAAGCCATTTGTATTAAAATCAGACATCAATAAGACATCGCGAACCGTAAAATGTATCAAAGGATTCCGATATTAATATTCGGAATATCTGAACTACCCTCCCTAGGGGGGAGATGGGGGGAAGAACCCCATGAATCCTTAATGAGTAAATTAACAACACCTATTGTTTAGCGGCTTTTTTAATATTAATATTTCTCTATTGTCTCCCGCTTGGGGCGTAAAGAAAAATGTTATTCCATTCAGAAGAGGGGAAAGTTGAAATTGATTGATTTTTGCATTAATTTTAATAAGAACAATGGTCCTGTCTGCTGTGGACACTTCGTAATTGCATTCGAAGAAAACGAAGTTGCAGGAGAACTTTCTGACGAACTAAATCTTGTTAAAGCCAACAAAGGAGCGTTTTTTAGTTGCGGAAGCAATGTCACAGCGATTCTGAGAAAGATTAAACGTCATATTAGGCATCGGAGTCAAAGCTTTATAGCCAGTGACTCAAACAAAGGTTGTTTAAAAAAAATAGATAACTCGGCACATGAAATAACTAGAACCGATAACGACAATTACGTTACTAATCAAACAGAAAGCCATTATGAGCGTCTTGTCTTGAAATTCGTCAATTACTCAGAATCAGTCGAACAATAACCCTCTAATGGCATGACACATGGTATTACAAAATAGCGTATGTGTACCAGAAGTTGGTGCACATACGCCGTTTTGAAAGTTCAAATAGTTATAGATACAGCATTATTCTGTCACAAATCATCCACGTACGTACAAAGTTTGTAATGAATTGACATATTCAGCGCACGTGCGAACCTTGTGAGCCGGAACCAAACTGAACTTTAATATAATCTGAATTGAACTCGCAATCGATTGAGCGTTTGATAAACCGACAGCCAATACCAGCATATGGCGGCATGTTTCGCTTCACCCCATATTAAACTTAAGTGCACTCGTTTTGAGTTCAATTTCAAATGTTGAGGCATTCAGTTGAGCTTATATCGGGATAACATTTGAAATCCTATTGGGATGCGTTTAAAGTTGATTTTGATCGAGCTAATGTAAATAGTAGGGTCGAGTGTCGAATTCCAATAAGTAGTGTAATATGCAAACTGTTGATTGTTATTATCATTAATATTAATGGAGTCGTAATGATTTTCAGATCGCTCGGCAGACGCAGCTACCTCGTTTCATATCGCTATAGCTACGCTGAATAACCATCTGGTATAAATACACCGTCTGTCATCCAAATTAAAAATTTCAATGTAAAATCAATTAAACTTGTAATCGAATATCTTTCCGCTCCGATATGACATCTCAAAGACGGCGCCCGAAATATAGTAGAAACAGATGTGTCGCCTCAACCGAGGCTGAGGACGACAAAGAAAGAATACACAACGTAGAATTTGAAAACTATAAATGTACCAATATGTGTCACTACTTCAGCGATCCCTGAGTCAATGTAAACTATATTCAGTGACTAACGAATGACTAAAGTATACATAAAATGATGTCATTAAATACTTTAATCGACTTGGCATCAGCCTCCGTTATCAACATTTATTTGAGCGTTAGTTATCTTCAAATTTATGAAGCGTCCTTAATACATCATTACGCGATAAAAGAGCGCTGTTTGCCTGATAATTGTTTTAATAACGCCCGTGACGTTCGCCAAGGATTACATTGTAAGAGAAACAAAAGTTCGAAAATAAGCGAGTCTTTGAAGATAAATAATTTATCGCCCCACTAAAGCTGCATAAGAAAGAATTGTTGATAAACATCGAACATTAAATATGTAACTGTTGGCTATCGTAAAAGATGAACCAGACACGCTTGTAAATATCACTTCGTAGGAATTGTAAGTTTTATTAGTTCCTCGCTACGGAGTGGATTAAAAACGAAATTCCGCGGATCATTTGCGCGGGCCGTTTGATGCCGGCCGGCGGGTAATCGCCGGATTTTTCTCAACGCATCGGCTGCATTGATTTACGCGCTCCGGTTTGTCTCCGATGCTATCGCCGGACGGTCGCTAATAGACGCAACAGGTGTGCCGGGTGGTCTCGCCGGCGCTCCTTTTTTGTTTACATTTCACGAATTTATCGCACGCCGTGACGTCTGGAGGCGCGCGCTTGATTCATATGCTTACGTTGTCGCTTTTTAATACTGATTTACAATAAAAACAGAACTGTTCCACCGGCGATTGATGTGAGTTATGATTAATGTAGCGTCTTTGATGTTCGCTGCTATGAATCTATCAAGTCGGCTCCTGGATATCGACGCGCGCGCGTATAAATAAACCCGCCGCGTTTTAGTTAATTATGAGGTTATTAAAGAAACTTGGGTTTACACTCGCAGGGCAGGAAACAATCGGCATTACAGTCTGGTCACGGCATCGCTTTGTCACGGTATCAACCAATTACACTTTTTTTCTGAGTTAAAATTGGACTAATCAGCATCGGGTACAAAGAAGCAGATAGCTTTCATCATCGACAAGTTGATGTTTACGTCGAATCTTCTGAGAAACGGGGCGCAGCATTCAATACTTGGAAATAAATATGTGAGTTTGACATTTGCTTTCATGTGTTGGCTTGCGTGTTGGTGTAATTACCGAGCTTGGTTGATGACCTTATTGCGTAGCGCTTGGATTGCTTTTCGGTCTTTTACGTCTATCGCTAGTGTGTTTTTTGTTATTAAATTATCGTGCGTGCCGATTCTGACAAGATGATAGGTTGTGTTTGATGCCGCGTCTGATTGCCTCTTGTCGACATTTTGGGCTTTCTCTTTGATTGACTCGCGTTCTGTAATCTCGTGTGGACGATTCGCTTTGAAAAGGTTCAGCTATTTAGCAGAAGTCGGACGCGGTATCTCTAACACTTTGATCTCCTTACCAAGAAAATAATATTTTTCTATTTCATGCACCACACTTCTGAACGTAATCTGTTATTAACATTTATTTAGTGATCAGATAGTCAAATTTATCAAATTCAACTGTTTTGAATGTTTCATGATGATGTAGCGAATCTAAGGAATCTATATTATCGTTTCTAGATTCATTACAGTAGGTATTTACCAATCTAAAGCGATTGTTGATATAGCTGCGGGCATACCTATTAGGTTGGGAAATCTGACTTTCAGAATCAGAATCATTTATTGTTTAACTGTGTAGGTTAGGTACTTAAGGGTGAACAGATCTTAATTTACTTTTGTGGGTTGTAGGCGCTAGCACCATCTTACTCGCTAATTTTGTCACCAAGCAGTATTTCGCCATTAAGAGTATGGAACTGATGACCGCACTTTCCCCTTCTTCTTACTCTTAAATCAGGTTAACTGGAAGCGATATGTTCTCCGTTGTAATATTCACTGCCATTATCATATTTTATTTTTACTTCTTTTTGTGCAATAAAAAAATATCTATATTTCTTGTAGTCGGAGTGACAATTGAAATTTGGTATACATAATGTAGAGATGGCAAAGAAAGGACAGTCGCCATTTTGAAATTAAAAATGAACATTTTAACCAAAAAATTTAAGAGCAACACAGAGATGTTGCTTCTCAGACTTGTAGGGTAAACTAGAGTGGCACCGATGGATATCGATAAGTCGATGCATTGAAAATAGCACGTCGCCTGTCATTAGTCAGACGCATCCGAACATACTTCACCGTCGAACCTCGGGCTTTACGACGCCGCTTAATAAGATGCGCCGACAAAAATAACAAAATTAAAATAAATCGAACGACAGACAGACGTCATAAACTAATTTCGAGCGTTTTCGTTTTGGATACAAAAATAGCGCCATCACTCTTTCATGTTCTGCGCGAGAGTGACATTAAAGAAGAATTACTGTTGCAGCGCCCTCTATGATGAAAGTAGGGTTTTATTACACCAAAATAAAGGTGTTTATGATTTACGTCCCACTATTGCACGTAAAACGTCGATGCGCTCAGTAATGCGCGCTTTAATGTTAATGTTAACATCGGCAGGTGTTGTTAACTTGACAGAAGAGAGCAATTGGATTGTGAAGTTAAAAAAAGTTAAAATCAAATCACGCCGCAATCAGTCCCGATTCAACCGGCCTAATCAAAAAAGTTCCTAACGTTTATCGAACGTCATCAAAAAGGAATAACATTTTTCCAACCCTTTCGCGAACTTAATTAAAATCGAGTAAGATCTCGGGCGAAAACAAAGCGGAAAAAAAACTTCGTCCCCCTCCAAGTCCAAAGTCCAAGAAAGCAGTGAAAAAAAGCATTTTCCTGAATCTCGTGTTTAATTGTTCGCTCACGTTTGATTTTCCCAATCGACATTCGATTTCTTCCGCAACTTATTGAATGGAGGAAGAACCATAAGAAATGTTGTTCCCCGTCTTTTGTTTCATTTTGGCGGTGGGCGCGAGGAAACCATGTATGCGCGAACTTTTCTTTGTATACATTAGCAACTTTTGGATTCAAATACACAATGACTTTTTTCCGATGATACAACTCGTCAAAGGCCCGGTCAGAGGTGGTTAGGCTAACGTAAACACGTCCACGTCTAGAATATGCTCAGAATTATGTTTCCATGCTGGGAGTAAAGAAAAAACATAGAATGTACCAGTCGCTTCTCTTCCCGCGCAGTAAAAGCCCATCGAGGGCACGGGCATAGGAATCATTACAGGCGATGCTAGCAACCTATCACTATTTCGATTCCCCTTTCCACCTATACGCTCACAATCATGCTAAACGTGACGTTTAGGTCTTGTTGCCTTCTTTGGGCTCTGTCAACCCCGTAAGGTAAAGGATGAAGACGTGATTTATGTATATATGTAAAGCAAATTGAGTTTCTGACGATAATCAAAAAGTGAAATCATTTTGATTTGGTTTAAATATGGTTCATTTCAAAACTCTCAAACTTAAATAAAATTACAGAATACATCTACGGATATTCCGCGTTGCATATTGTTCATCTCCGTATCTGAAAAGCTTTTGGGAATCGGGTGGGCCAGTGAAGAGCTTTCATGATTGAAAAAGCTTCTTCAATTTCGGTATTTCAATGGGTAATGACTAAGGTTTGAATGGGTTGTAACGCTTTGCACAGACTGCATGCTGAGGAGCACTTTAAAGGGGTCCTTCTTTGTGCATAGTAGGTTTTGGATGCAGTTTTTTGGTACGCTTTCGGTGCAATGAATGCGCTATTTTTGGTGGTCTATGCTGAATGCTGAAATACTTGGGGAACATTATATACATCTACTAACTAGCTGAAGGCTGCGACTTCGTCCGCTTAGAATTAAAATTTGCATACCAGGTGGCTTGGCTTTTCCCGACACATAAATTAATACATCACGTAAAAAAAAAGTAAAAGTAAAATTTATATTTATTTATTTAATTTATTGTTTTTTTTTTTAATTAATTTATTTTATTGTTTTTTTTTTTTGTATTTTAGTTATTTTTTATTTTTTTTAGTAACGTTTTTATCCCTCACGGAGTAGAAAGAGCCTAAAGAAAGTAACAAGACCATGTTTAGCATGATTGTGGGCGTATAGGTGAAAAGGGGAATCGAAATAGTGGTGTGTTGCTAGCATCGCCTGTAATGATTCCTATGCCCATTCCTCGATGGGCTTTTACTGCGCGGGAAGAGAAGCAACTGGTATACGTTCTATGTATTTTATTTTTTCCAAGACCAACGTGGAAGTATAAGAATGCAGCGATCTATAAACAATGAGTACAGTACGGATGTGGGCGAGTGTTGCCAGCAATTGAAAATATCGCCGCATCACGGTGTTGCCACTTGCTTTAATTGTGCGCGTCGATAATATTGATTGATTGATTGATTGCTCGTAATGATACTGGTGGCAAGATGGATGGGCTTCATACACTGTGGACAGGGTGTTCAAAAATGTATGTATAAATAAATGCTCAAAATTCAAAAACTTTATTTTGCAAATAGGCCGTCAAGGGCTCTTTTACATGTCTTTTTTTGAAACTGTCAGCGCATTTAGCGATGTCAGTGATTTTCTATGATTGTAAAAATACTGTAAGAATCAACGAAAATGGGAAGGTAATGTACAATCGTTATTTTTTCAAAGTTATTTGTAAACTAGCTTCTGCCCGCGACTTCGTCCGCGCAGAATTAGTAATTGGTATGTTTATCGCTATCCCGCGGGAACTATGCAATTTTCCGGGATAAAAAGTAGCCTATGTTTTAATCTAGGGTACCAGCTATCTTCGTTCTAAATTTTATCCAAATCCGTCCAGTCGTTTTAGCGTGAAGAAGGAACAAACATACACACTCGCTCACATCGACACTCACAAACTTTCGCATTTATAATATTAGTAGGATACACATTTATTTTTACTCAGACCGCGTATTTGACGCTAGTGTGTTGATTAAAAAAAAGCAAGGAAATGTAGGCACTATTTAAATATTACACAATTCACGATGTGCAGATTACAAAAGATTTTATAACAGAGCGAATGTTTATTGGTAGTGACTGTCTAATGCACATGTGTGATCCTGAAGTCGCACTCTGTTCGGAAGTGGTCGTGTTTCACGAACTTTGCCGAACTTCGCCAATGCATCTACTAAGTTGTGCCGTACCGCCGTCATGCTTCTGGCTACTCCATTTAGAAATGTACTCTTAAAAGTATCTACATTTTATGCAGAAGCTACATACATCTGAAATTATTGCGACATTCTTTTCTCTTTTTTTTACTATTACTATGTACCTTACGACGCAATTCATTAAGATATTTAGCATTTCTGTCCCTCTAATGGGACATCGGAACTTAAAAGACAAACAAAGTAAAAGACCTCGAAAAAAAAACATCCTGTAAGTACTTACATAAACTTTTTTCCTATACACTCAGTATCTTGTAACACTGTAACAATATTAAAGTTGATTCCAGTCGTATACCTACCTACTTGTTTTCAGTGCAAAGCCATTTGACCTTGACAATTAATTTATTGTGTCATCCTGTAGCCGCGCCATAAAGTAAAGAGTTAGTTTATTACCGATCGGCCATAGAGTACGGTATTTATTTAGCGCGAGGATCGCCGTCCGTTCGTGATCAATCATTCCATTGAACGTATCCTGTTTCCTTCGCTAGTGGCGGTCCGATCAGGTATATCGATACAGCTAGTTCCGAATTGATGCTGGCCACTTGGAATAGGTTTTTTTTTTCAACGGGCAACTTTAAAAAAAATACGCAGTGAGGTAACTGGCTTGCGCTTGCAGCTTCGCCGTTGCTGTCCTTAGTCTTAGCCTTTGGGGATTTTGAAAAATCTGTCGTTGAAGCTTTTTGTGTAAAAGTTTGGGATGAACGTTGATGAGTCAGTCAGTCAGGACTTAATTTTTCTGTACATTATAAGCATGTGTTTTATTATTAACTAATCCCTTTATTTCACACATTTACATAAATCGCAGAATTCGAGCCACTTTTGAAATCCTTTAAAATAGTAGATTAAGTTAGTTACACAAAAATACTAAAATAAATGCTTTTTTTCGAAGTGGTCACAGACCGATTACTTACTACACCCGAAATACCCCTAACTCTACATATCCGTAGATTTTTTAGATTCTTTCACGGCATACCTACCATACAACAAATTAATAGTACTTATTTACCTGACACCTGTTAGTAGATGATTTGTTGAAAAAGAAAAGCATTTTTTTAGCCTAAAACGTCGATAACATCCATCGACTCCCCCCATCGCTAGATCAAGCCAACTGTCAAATCCAATTCACGTTGCCCCCGCGCATGTAATTGATTTATTGATCGTACGTTACATTCGATCCGCCATCGCTGCATCCTTTAACTGTTATATCCTAGCCCGTTAACCGGGTGACCTTAAGACATAACTCATTGTTAACTGGGATAGTTAATATAATGAGACTGTTATAAATAGTTTCGATTGATTGACGTCATTTTTGGAACGATTTCGGTTTTAGTTGTAGTGGTTGGACCTCAAGGTCCGCCCGGATCATTAGTACTGTCTCACTCCCTAATCCTAACGCCAAGCAGCAGAGCTTGGGCTGCTGTGTCGAGTTGAGAACACAACCACAGTGAAGATACTGGTACTGGTTATTGAAATACTTCCCAGCGCCCTTAGGGCTGGCAACGCATTTGCAATTCTATATTGTAGGCTGCGTGGTGCTACTTACCATCACGTAACCCACTTACTCGTTTACAAACCTATTTATTTAAAAGTAAGTATATATACCTATATAAACGCGTACGTTCTTTAAATTCACTACAGTCGAACGAAAATAATTTTATTTTTGGTTTCGTTCAGCACATTAAACATTAAAAAAAAAATGTAATTTTTAGATAATATCTGTCCCGACCGGGGATCGAACCCGGAACCTCAAGCTTCGTAGTCAGATTCTCTAACCACTAGGCTATCAGATGAACAAGAAACATTCCAAAAAAAGCTTCTCTTACCTCTTTCTCCTTAGCAGCTAGTTCGCTCTCCAGCCCCCCCTGGGGGCTACTCCTGGCCGAGTTACTCCTCGCCATCTCCATTTTCTCCTCTTCGTCTTTCTCCTCTTTGATCTCCGGACTGAACCGGTCTATCCTCTCCTGGTCTCTGGGTTCGTGGGACCCATTGGTCTTCAGAGGCAAGGTTTGGATGGGGTTGGTGGTCGCGAGCTGTTCCTTGAGAGTGGTCACTTCTTTTTCAGCCAACGTGGCCCGCTGGAACAAGAGAGAAGGGAGTTTAGTGACAAATTGGATAGACACGACGATAAGACCTGTTCTGGTTTCAGCACCAAGAACCTGACAGCCGGGTTTTTTTATTTTTATTTTAAACCGTTAAACCGAATGAGTTGAAATTTGGTACACAGAGAGTTTCAGTCCTAGAAAAGGATATAGGATAGTTTTTATCCCGGAAAATAGCATAGTTCCCGCGGGATAGCGATAAGCGAGAAAGTCAGTCATGTATAATGCTAGCCTAACATGGCAGGCCCCTGTTCCACCCAAGTGACAATTGTCGGTGACTAGTGACAACTCCACGAGAATCTACGTCGGTTGGCTTCATATTGACCACGCATTGCAATTTGAATTGTCACTTTTCACCGACAATTGTCGAATGGGTCTGGTCTTCCGTTGTCACCATGGTTTTGTCATAGTGATGTCAGCCCAAACTCTGAATAGCGAACAAACCACTCATTCAATGGCGGGAAGCATCGACTGTGTCTGTCTGTCTGCTCTAATCTAATTATCAGTTCCCATAGTTTCATTTTTTGTCCGCCATCCGCTGCATTCATGGCAGCCATTCAAAGGGTAATCGGTTCGATCTCGGCGAGGAACGGAAGTTGTATTGGTACGAGTACTTGGTAATTAAAAATATGAGGTCTAATTGAGCATTGCGGCAATAAAAGCGGTCAGCGAATAGTTTCGCTGTTGAAAATTGAGGTAATATTGGAGCACGCAAAAAATACGTCCGTTTTTACCCACGACGGAACGGAGAATATCATGCGAAACCCGGGATTCGAACCCACGACCCTCTGCTTGAGAGGCCGATCAAACCACTAGGCTACTACGGCTTTTTGACTTGGCAAGAGTAATAGTTCCTTTGCATGGACGTAAATATGGTAGCGACTAGTGACTCAGTACCAATTCAGAATTAAATGTTAAGCAACTAAGTAATGAATGAATAACTGAATCGGTAATTAGTGGAAGAAAGCAAAACTTCGATACGCACGTCTGTGCACGCGCCTGCGATCGCATCGTTAGGGCGGCCGCACGTATTGCGACTGCTGTGCGATTATTTAATCGCACGTTTAATAATCGAGTTCAGTTGATGTACTTGTTTCTATTCGACAGGCGAACTGGGGCCTGGAACGTCCTAATTCAGACTCATTTCAAGTTTTAGCTGTCACTTTTAGTATGAATCTGACAGCGAGCGAACCTAAACTTAATCGCATTAAGACGTCACGGTAAGGCCCCGGTACTTAGTTCTTTATTTAAATGTCTAAGTAATCATCGTTCATTATCATTATTGTATGTGTTACCGAACAGTGTGAGCATTTGACGCCCTAAATTGTGTCTATGATCACATTCGCTGACTTCTCATGTCCATAAAAAGTTAAAAGACTATTAAAACATTTTTATTTCACTCAACAGTGGTCCTCCAAATAATTCATCACACGCATAAAAATGTCATCCGCAGCCGTTAATGACAAGCACAAATAAAAAGTTGTCAGTATATATTCGCACCATTTGCATGTATTAAGTTTAACTATTGTATAAAGTCGTAGTTCATAGTTAACTAATTAAGATGTTTCACAGCGTTTACGCACGCTCTTGTCGTGAGAGGTCATTGTTTTGTCTCTTTCCCACGCGTATACGCATTCCGGTCACTCTTCCGCCATCGTAAAATACAGAAGAGTATAAG
The DNA here is from genome assembly GCA_963854515.1 of Pandemis heparana. Lineage (NCBI taxonomy): Eukaryota > Metazoa > Arthropoda > Insecta > Lepidoptera > Tortricidae > Pandemis > Pandemis heparana. Next base: position 13,652,733 of record OY978022.1, on the reverse strand, counting down.
TAAGATTCAAAACATTCCAGGTCATCTAACAATCAAGAGATCAATAACGGACTACAGTTTTTCAAGTACTACACGTAGTAATAGTACACTAAAAAGAGAGAGAAGATTTATTTTCATACGACAAAGAAGGAAAACAAGCTACTTGCCTGATGATCAATAACCATTTTTTTTTTACCTACACCCGCGTAGGTCATCCCCTCTGTTAAACATTTTTGTCCTTCCACTTACGTCCTCAATTCTTCCATTCTTCTCGCGTTTTCTATGAGTAGCTTATTATTTTCTTCTATTTTTGCTATCATCCAGTCTTCTCTTTTCCTATCCCTCTCATTCCCCTGTTGCCCTCCTAGCTCCTTTTTGTCATGTCCTATGTCGGTTTGTATCGTTTTGTCCGTCTTTATTTTTTCCCCTTCCCTTCCCAGCGCCACTTCTAGGTTTCTGGCGACCAGTACTGTTTTAGTTAGTTCATACAGTCTGTCCAGCGCTTTCTTGATTTGATCAATCACCATTGCCTGTATCTACAATACCTACCTCAGTAGATGCGTTGTCAGCCTAGTGGACTAAGACTGAACGAATGTTACTCTTCTTAGGTTACTTTGTGTGGATGCTTAGTCGCTTGTGCGCGGCAGACCTTAGGTGCGCTTACGCATGTTTTATAGCGTAGTTTCTCGATGAAATCTGAGATATGTTGGATTAGTTCTGAAAGTACGCCTTATGACCACTTCATTTGTTCGCATGTGGAGAAAGCCGTTATTTCGATTGAAAGATAGACGTTATTACTCGAATTCCTTACTATAGGCATTGATGTATATGTATGACTAGCTTCTGCCCGCGACTTCGTCCGCGTAGGAATAGCAATTCGGTTGCAAAATTATTTACGAGGCGACTTTAGGCGGCTACGACCTTTGACTTGTTTATAGCCATACCGCGGGAACTATGCAATTATCTGGAATAAAAAAAACCTATGTTTTAATCTAGGGTACCAGCTATCTCCGTTCCAAATTTGGTCCAAATCCGTACAGTCGTTTCAGCGTTAAGAAGAAACAAACATACACACTCACTCGCATCGTTACAAACTTATACAGGTGGCGAGTTTTCGTTTATAGCGGCGTTCTAAGGGGGAGGCCTTTGTTCAACAGTGGACGTCTTCTTGTATTTAAACGGTAAACTATCAGATTAGAATCACTGACGCTAAATTGGAATCAGATGACTCAGACAATGACAGAGTTGATCAATCACGCTCAATTGAGTGTTGCGTAATCGTAAGATGACAAATCTTGGGTTCAATTTCAGCCCACGACTGGAACGGGCAAGCGATGACCGTCATTTTTACAATAACAAATGCTTCCCGTTGCATGACAGACTAGCTTTAACCAGCGGCTTTGCTCGCACGAACGTGGAAGTTCAAATTCAATCGAAATTAAAAGAAACTGAAATTCAACAAAGTTTCTAGACTAGTAGATTCTTTCGAGATCGTTTCTTCAATGCTGGTCTGGGAGTAAAGAAAAGACACATAATGTACCAGTTGCTTCTCTTCCCGCGCAGATAAAAGCCCATCGAGGGACTGGGCGAACATCTTAGGAGTCATGTTATAGGCGATGCGGCTAGCAACTCAATCACTATAATCTCCCCTTTCCACCTATAAGCCCACAATCATGCTACACGTGGCCTTTAGGTCTTGTTACCTTAAGCTCTGTCTGCCCCGAAAGGGATAAAGACGTGATTTAAATAAAAAAAATAGCCTACGTAGTTTCCCAGGGATCGAGCTACATATGAACCACCCCGAAATTCGTGGTGCCGTTTTAGCTTATAAGTAAACTCCGCCTTGACTTGTTTGGTCCGAGGATTGCGATGTGTACTTAACTGGGGCATCAAAGAAAATGGCCGCCAATCACAACCGATTACATCTACTCTTGTTAGCAATGCTTACAAAAATCATCCGAATCCGTAATCGTTCATAGCATCAACCGTTAGTTTAATTGCCCACCGTGAGAGCCACGAAATTATCCGCTCTAGTGTGTTGCTCAAACACGATGGTTCGAATAGATAATACTCTTTGTTTCTGACTTAATGAATAAATCGACTAATGCTCTAATTGTTGCCTCATTTATAAATAATACCGTTCACGCAAATACGGCTTTCTAATAAATATTGCCAAAGCAAACTAACATACTGCAAGCCACTTGATTCGCCTTTCCATCTATAAGCCCACTATCATGCCTGGCCTTTAGGTTCTGTTATCTTTGGTTCTGTTAACCGCTATCCCGCAGGAACTAAGCAATTTGCCGGGATAAAAAGTAGCCTATGTTTTATTCTAGGGCACTAGCTATTTTCGTTCAAAATTTTATACAAATCCGTGCAGTCGTTTCAGCGTGAAGAAGGAACAAACATACACACTCCCTCACTGACATCGTCACAAACGTTCGCATTTCTAATATTAGTAGGATTCTGGAATAATTCTTAGACCAACTTCCTGCTGCAACATTCCCCGAGCGGTACAACTTAGGGATCTTTAAAAACCGAGCCTACCTGTTCCTGAAAGGGCCGGCAACGCACCTGTGATTCCCCACGTCTTGCAGGTGTTCCTGGGCGATAGTGATCACTTTCCATCAGTTCCGTCTGCTCGTTTGCCGCCTCTTATATATATATAAAAGACACCGTTGTATACGTTCTACCAGATTTTTTTAATAGGGTGACTTTTAACAAACAAGTCAGTGACATCCTAGAGGGCTAAGACGGACATCACGTGCCAATAATTTTACCAAGTCTCACTCTCAAGACCCAAATATTCATATTTATTTTGAAGATTAACTAAACAGATTTATATGGGGAGTGTGAATGGGTGCGTTGGGAGGGGAAGGCCTAGGCGGACGTTCCATGATCAAATTGGGGACGTTTTGGAAAAAGGCCAGGTCAAGAGTACCCGAAACCGACGAGCATGTATGAAGAGATTGACGAATGTGGATGAAGTGAAAGAGGTATGTCAGGATCGTAGCAAGTGGAACAAAGTAGTCTCTGCCTACCCCTGTGGGAAAGAGGCGTGACGATATGTATGTATGTAAGTGTGTATTTTGCATACACAATATCGAACCCGGGACCTCAAGCTTCATAGTAAGGTCAACCACTAAGCTATCCGGTCGTCTTTGACTAAGCTTGTTTCTTAGTTTTAGGTAAACGAGACACGGTTCCATACAAAGTCATTATCTATACCCGCAATTACAGCTTTACGAGTCATGAATCAATGTCGTCAGATAATCATCATACAAGGTCCGCGCTTTCTAGCGACAGTGTATGTATGTATGCGCTTTCTCACGTTACGTTTGTAAACCCCTAAACTATGGCACAGATACAGATTAATAACAGTATGTTAACATATTACAGGTGAGACTATGCACACGCAGTAGCGCCGTTGACGCGGCAATCGCTCGCTTCGTAACGTTTTTGTAACCACGCACGGTCTGTGAGCTCCTAGACATTTAGGTTTAGTGTAATCGGCCTATTCAAGTATCTATAAGTACCTAGAAGAGTGAGTGAGACAGCAAGACAGACCCGATCTTTTTAAATACTGTCGCACTGTAATAGAAGTGTCATACGTCGTAATAATCATAAACACAAGAATATTCTAAATGTATTTGAGTGGAATAGGAATTTGATCGCCTCAAGACACGCTTTATTTACTTAGCCTACCGACATGTTCTTTTTGGATTTACTTCTACTGCGTCTTGTACGTAAACAATACGCAGAAAACACTAGATTCACACTTTGGAGTCATAAATCCCGTAAATTGACGTATTCGAAGTTATTTTTATTTCACTTTAACGTCGCTCTTGGTAACCAACCGAGCGGCAAGTGAACCGCGTCGAGCTGGCATCTTCTGTGTACTGTGCAACCACAATTGTTATTGTACCGACCGCAATATTTAGGCTTCGGTAATTTTTAATGATACTAAATTATTTTTTTATGTCTCGGTTCACACAGGCCGTAATTGAATGGGTTACTTTCATGATTTTTTAATGAACTCTTAATGATTTTTGCGTCTATGCTTTCTAGTTGTAAATTTTATTATTCGACTGGAATTAACGGTTTACGTAACGATATATAACTGTTTTGGAAATTTTGGGGCGACAATTTAGCATTAGTTCGTTTGAATCAGAAAATTTGAACTGCGATTGACAGGACCTTAATTTTGTATTTCGAAACACCCGAATTCCAAATTCAAACACGTATTCAAATTCAAATTTGGAACGAAACGGAAACCGTTTAAAACTATAAATCGAACAATTTAAATCACGAAACTCGGGACATCCCGAATTTATAAACAATTGATTGATTAATCTCGATGAAAGGACAGGAATTAGACGGGTCCGAATTGAGCCGTTCATTGTTCGAAGCGCTATTGTGCTCTAATCGAATGCGACTCGAAACCTTTCTTTCGAACTTCGATGGTTCAATTTGGAACTTGGTTTCGTACTGGCCACATTTTGATTGAGGAAGCGTCTGGTGTTTAAAAATATAACGGCCATTAGAAGAAAAAGAAGGTATCGTTGATTTTGTATGCAAAATTAAAATTTAGCTTTGAGTGCTGTGTTTATAAATTTTAAGCGACTACTCAATTATTTGAAGTACTTAAATTACTTATGTACCTTTTTAGAGATCTACCTGAATATTAAACACCTAATTATTGTAAGTTTTTATGAAGTACCTAATTGAAGTGGTCAATTTTAGAGACTGATGATTTTCGTGTAAGAAGCCAACACTTTTTATAGATTTGTATGCAAATGTCTATCTGTGTGTCTTGTCACATTAACATCGTTGATATGGTAAGTACTACGAAATTAGCAAAACATACATTCACACTTCTATGTCAAATTACACAGCAAAATTATTATTTCATTTTGACATTGTCGTTTCATACCGTTGCCAAGTCGTAAGATTTTGACACTTTTAGACACAAGTACACTAGTAGGTAACTCAAAAGAAAAGTGTCAATCGAGTACCTATGTCAAGTATGTCAAAATGACATAAATTGAAATTACACAGCAATGGCGCCTTTATTTACTTATGAAAACATACAGACTTATTTGAAACGAATGTGTGTAACTTCGAATAAGATAATCCATATTAATTCTCACAGAATTACAAATAAAGCGATTTTTAAATGCGTTTGTTATAATTTGGAGCCGTTATCAGATTGCGGTCGTGTATCATAATAATTGATACTCCACATTTTTCTTAATTAGACAAGATTATTTGGCTCGAATTTCGGGCGTTGTACTGTTTTTTTATTGCTTTATGTTTTTACGATCCGGCCTTACCCACGGTGCAAATGGTCGGTTATGCTTGAAGAAATTATTGTTATGAGTTAATTAAGTATTTCACGTAAATTACTTTCTAGAATTTTAAGTTATGTGAATCCCTTCACGCAGTTGCGAGTACCGCCGCCAAGCAGCAGTTATTGTGCTGCTGTGTTCTGGAGTGGGTAACATTCGGTATAAATTGCTGTATATAAAATTACAGCGTGTTCAATTAAAGTATCTCAACTATACACATAGGTATATATATACATAAATTTATCCTTTACGGGGTAGACAGAGTCTAGGGTAACAATATCTAAAGGCCATACTTAGCATGATCGTGGGCGTATAGGTAGACAAGGAAATCAAAATAGTAATCTCTATCTACCCCGTAAGGGATAAAAACGTGACTTAAGTATGTATGTATGTTTGTAATCTCAACTACCTGCTGTCCCTGATCCCCTGACATGATCCTTTTACAACTTCTGAAACAGATTTTTCATGATATATTTTCACGTGTTTAATAACTTCAATACTATGATCCCGATAATCTTTTTACTGTCTGTCGCATTGCTATCTTAGAAGCAACTTAATATATTTGCTATGTACTCAGTTCTAAATCATTTCATATAAGATCTGATTTCTAAACAATGGCAGCGAACTGCGATAAAGTCATCCATAAAGATAAACGATATAAAAAAATTCGGGGTTTTTGGGCGTACCGGGAAAACACGAGTTCAGAAACTTACATGTTTTATTGGCTCTCTGATTGGTACGTCGTTTTGTATGAATTATATTTAAACCAGCTGTTAACCGCGACTTCGTCCGCGAAGAATTAAAATTCTCGTTATATCATCGATCTTCGAAACTTATTAAAAAAAAATACCACGAACTACATAGCTCCTGCTTGTTACGAAATTAAGATACTTTCCTACTAATCTGCAGATATCTAGAGCTAATTAAGAAAGACAGACAATGCATTGTATTATTACACATCAAGTCAGCGATGACTATGTGTATGGCGGCTTGCCAAATCCGATATAGTTCAATCATTCTTTATTTTACATGTCTGTTTTGACGTGACGAATTATTTTTTCAGAAAGCCACTTTTTATGTCACGCTCACGATTGTGAGAAACTCTCATGCGTTATGGCCGATGCTAAGCAACCAACAACCAATAACTGCCAATCTACGATTTATTGTCATTACATAGCGTTTGCTAGTTCAATTTTATTTATGGGAGGTTCGTAAAAAGAATCATCTGAAACCCTGGTTGTAAGGCATGATAGGCTAGCAATGACGAGACGACGGTTGACGTATAAAATAAATTCACACTGGCCACTTCCGCAAAAAACAATTCAACGTCGAATTTGAATTTATTTCCATTCGAATTGACATAACGAGTACCTGTGCAAGTTTCAACTGGCCAGTTCGAAAAAAAGCAACTTCCTTGAGTGACTTATGACCAAATAATGGCTAGTGCTAGTGTTTGCACGTTCGAATTTTGAATGTTGAATTCGGGTGCGGGTCAAGATGCAATCGAACCGTTACGCATTAGTCTCAATATTTTAAAGCCCCGCGTCAAACACACGCACTCACCCCTCAAGAAAAACGAGCGTCCACTAATTAATGGAAAAGGATTAAACGGTTCGAAATAAAATAAATATGAAGGGTCTTTGGGTTTTTTGGGGGAGGATGGGGGATTTTAGGACGGACACGTAGGGGTGATTTAATTTTTGCTTTAGGAAACGGATGGCGATGTAAGATTGGCTGGAGGATACTTAAGGATTTGGCTCGTATTCATTGACGCTGGATAAGCTTCTTTTAGTTGAAAAATAGTTTGTCCTTTTCTGTCACTTTGATAATGACATTTATTTGTTAGACATAGACGGAATATTTTTAGAGAGCGGTAGTTTCAATGAATGAAATCTCACACTCCTAAACTTTATAAATTTATTAAATTTTATGTAGTACAAAATAGTAATAACCGTCTGTACAAGGTCTAGGTTACAATTTTGAATAGTCCATGAAAGTCGTAAACTTCCTTTGAAACACAACTTCTAAATCTATTCACACCGTGTTAATTGACCCTTCCGTATTTTTCAAATTAAACAAAGTCGCAATTCATTTGTTTCAAATTCTAAACTTAAATGGACGCTCCGCGGCCCAAATTGTCTCCGTCCCTTCACACGTCCGTCTGCACTTTCTAACCTTATTTACCTCCACCCTTCGGTCTGACCATTGTCTGCGACCGCCCTCAAAAATATAATCCTCTCAAACCTCTAAACAATCGATAAAAACCTACTTAAATTCGTGTACAACCATTTCTATCTAAACAACGGACTGGCACACGATAAAACAGCTATGAAAAACAAAAGACGATAGTGAATCGAAATTTGAACGGTTTTATTTTAAATCAGGCACGATTCTTTTGGCTACCAAATTCAAAAATTGTTCGACGTTGGTAAAAATAATGTTCACCTTTTTCTCGGCAGTCGATGCCGAACTCAAGGTGCGCTCTTAATCTCTCAATGTCAGTTTTAATTTGCTGTTGGCATCGAATTACCTTCCAAGAGTTTTATTTACGAAGCTTGTTTCGTAGCGGCAAAGGAAACGCGTTTCGACAGCCAGAAAAAAAGTTAATCTCGCGCTAAAATATTTGAAAAATCGAAGACGCCGCTCTAGGCTTGACGGATGAACTACGCCCGCGTCTATTTCAAGTTTCGAACGACATTTGAAAATTGTAACGTTCAAAACCCAAAAGGTATTGATAATCGGGGGCACCGCACAAAAGAACGCACCCGAAGCGTAAATTCGTCAAACCACATGGCAGGTAGATCGCAAACAAAACCCGAACGGGAATCCAAACAGAATCCAATCGAAAACTAAATAATTCAATTCAGTATAATTCGGAACGAACTCAAACTCGGATTGACAAATTCAAATAGGACGCGTACCGAATTGTGAAAGTTGTCTATTGGCGATAGACAGGTATCAGGGGTACCTAATCATTATTAGATATTGAATTTTCCCAACTTTGGACTCATCCGGTTTCTAATTTACTAATGAATCCAAGTGCTGTTGCCATTAGCCCCCCACCGGGGGAGGGGGCGAAAGGGGTAAGAACTCGCGCGAATTTTCGTCTTTTATACATGTAGAACGATAATCCGATTGGTGATTCGGGCGTTCCACATTTGAATATTCGTGTGTTTTCGGTAATTCTCGCGTGCGGTTTGACTGTAGTGACGTTCCATTTCGAAAATTGGTTTCTCGAATCGTGGATAATTGATCTTTTTGGGACGTTCTAACGACTGTTACGCGACTTGTAGTGTTGTAATGTGATTTATGAAAATCGATGCCCCAGTTTTCTGCATCTCAAGCGAGGCTTATTGTAATAGCTGTTCGGGATTCGAATTAGTTTTGTGAAAGTTTCCGAAGTTGGTATAGAGTCGATATAGGGTTGTTAAAGGGGCAGGAAAAGGCAGGGAAAGTTTGAACTAAATCGGGCGCGTCCCATATGTCGTGATGCATTAATAAGCTAATATTGAGTTAGCAACTCGAAGCCAATAAAACCGCCTTCGCACCTGCAACTTCAGACAGTGTAAGGGTGGATTATGACTCGGTTAGGCGACTGATTTTAAAGTTTTTTGGAACTCGCTTACAAACTGCTCTGGAGAACTGGCAACTTGTAAGACGTTTTAAGCGAAGTTTGCGGTACCTATGTATGTTCAATGGAATTGTACTTTTATTTTATTAATGAAGTAACAAACGAATATGTAGTAAGCAATGCATAAGCAATCGCCATCACCACGGAAATTTACAGTACTATAACATCCCTCCCATCCATCCCTTTTAGGGATAAGTTTGCTTTTGTACATTTGTAATACTACATAAATCACGCCATTATCCCTTACGGGGTAGACAGAGCCATGTTTAGCAGGATTGTGGGCGTGTAGCTGGAAAGGGGAATCAAAATAGTGATGGGTTGCTAGCATCGCCTACAACTTGATTACCTACTATTGATTATTACACATTCCCTCGATTTTACATTTGTGTTGTCCTGTGTTCATTATTTTTGTGTGTTTTATTTACAATAAAGAGTTATATATATACGTTGCAGGTGCCTTCTCAACCTAGAAGGCTAAGATAGCCTCATGCGTCAGTAATATCAGCGGCTGTCTTACTCTCCACTTCAGAACAGCGAAGCTACTGGATAATTAATTCGGTCCTACTACTTAATACAACTAACATCAACTAATAACTGTATTGTTTTGTTTTTAAACCCGTACAATTTGAATCAAGAGTCTATGCTCTATAGGCAAAGGTTGCATGCCGCAAACTTCGCCATAGACTAGAGGCGCCGATCGAACCCGTGCTCGTTACGAACTTTATTCAAAATACGAATCAAAACGCTTTGTTCGGCGGCGAATTCGGGTGTTTGTTGACGTTCGAATTTGGAGTTGTTTAACGGTCGTATACAGTTTTATACGACTCTTTTATTTAGTCGTGTTACTTTACTTTAAGTGTCGCGTTTACAAGAGTCCATAGTATACATTTTCGCAACACATGTTTCAAACGCATCTGTATAAAAACTGTCAATTACTATGGAAAAATAAGCAACGCCACTAGTGGCCAACGGTATCAAAGTAATCTCGTAGCATTTGACTATGAAATGATTTCACGCGAACGCTACGAAAAACTCACGCCTTAGGCTGCGACCACACCGCCGCTTAAAAAACGGTGACGTTACGGAATCGCAACAAAATGTATGAAGAAACGGTGAGAAAACGTGACGGATACGACACGTCACTGCGTATACGCGGCGGTTTGGTCGCACCTCGCACCCTTAAACTTTGCAGAGGCAGTGATGGGACGTAACCTTTTTGGTCATCGGGGCCACTCTTATACGACATAAATTACCTACCCTAGATCAGCCATCAGCCGGTTAACCTAACTGTAACATAAAACAATGGATGCGAACCCGATAACAATCTTAATGAGCCGGTTAAATATTGTTTAAACGAAGCTTAACTCGTAATCACAGGCTTGGTTAAGCTCCTAAATGCTAATTTTAACTCTAACTTTGAAAGTTTAGGCGATCCGTCCTAGTTTCGATTTTAAGACAAGCGTGTACAATTCAAAATTAAACTGCAAATTTATGCATAGTTCGTTTCTGATGCGGATTGTTAACGATACTCAATTCACACCTTTATTTTAATATTCCCATGCAAGAGAAAATCATTCCGATGTAGCGATTAGTATCATAAAAAAATATTAAGTGGTATAAACATTACCATACACAATTACGCTGAATAAACATTATGCCTGGACCGCGTCGTAAAAGGTGACTAAGGGATCTAATGTAAGAGAGCCAACAACGCTCTCAGATGCCAACTGCGGACTCCGGCCACTAGCATGGTGGTATAGAAAGCAAGGGGAAACTATTACTAAGACCTTTCCCAAGAAAACCATCATGAAGTCCGAAAATTATGCTACCAATCTTCAAACAACGGTCACGACCACGTCGGAAAAAGTGTAGTGACAGAAGATTATTGACTGCTTGATATATCGCTTCGCGTGTTTGATACTGATTATATAATAATGTCAAGGTTGGAACTATCCGTCAAAGCGCCTTAAAGGTGTTAATGAATGCTAAATAACAAACTACAACTTGACTTTAAATGCCAAGAATACACCTTTAAAAATGTAGCACTTTAATTCTTTTCTTACCATGACAATGTAGCCGATATCACTACATAGTATAAAACAAAGTCGCTTTCTCTGTCCCTATGTCCCTATGTATGCTTAAATCTTTAACGCTACGCAACGGATTGTGATGCGGTTTTTTTTAATAGATAGGGTGAATCAAGAGGAAGGTTTATATGTATAATACATGCATAATATACCGTGCGAAGCCGGGGCGGGTCGCTAGTTTTCAAATAAAACATTTTGAAATTCTATCTGACAGAAACTTACGAGTATAACGGACACGTCAAGTGGTTGAGACTTTAAGCTGTATTAAGATGGTATAGAGGTCATATAAAGGTATGTAAATGTCAGCGAAGCGAGTTGAAAGCATCGGTAGTTGCCAATAACGTCCCCTTTTAAGTGCTATAGAGTAATCTCATTTATACTCACTTAGACGTTATATTAGAGCGTAAGGAGCTACAAATGATGCTACTATAAAACTTTAAGAGAGCACTTTGACTTGATCATGGAATATTTTTTTAGTATCACTAATTAGTAAGTTGTAGTTTTTCATACTTACAAAATGGGATGAGGAGTTTATACCTACACTAGCTTTTTCCCGCGACTTCGTCCGCGTAGACTTCATTTATTGACAAATAGCTTTTGGCCACGGCTTCGCTTGTGTGTACCAGGAGTACTTATTTCAATCCCGTTTTTTTCCCGTTCCCATAAGAATTTCGTGAAATGCTCTCTTAATGCTCCCTACACTCCCCAAAGAACCCACTTGCCAAATTTCAGCTTTCTACGGCCAGTAAAACGAAAAATCCCGTTTTTTCCCGTTCCCGGGGGAATTTTGGAAATTTCTCTCTTAATGCTTCTTTATACTCTCCAAACAACCTAAATGCCGAATTTCAGCGTTCTACAACCAGTAAAAAGAAAAGTTCCGTTTTCCCGTTCCCGTGGTAATTTTGAAAAATGATCTTTTATAGCTTCTCTACACTCTTCAAGCAACCTACATGCCAAGTTTCAGCTTTCTACGACGAATAAGACGAAAATCCCGTTTTTTCCCGTTCCCGTGGGAATTTTGGAAAGTCCTCTCTTAACACTTCTCTACACTCCCCAAACAACCTACATTTCGAATTTCAGCTTTCTACAACCAGTAAAACGAAAAGTCCCGTTTTTCCCGTTCCCGTGGGAATTTCAGGAAATTGTCTCTTAGTGCTTCCCTACACTCATCAAGCAACCTACATGCCAAGTTTCAGCTTTCTACGACCAGTAAAACGAAAAATCCAGTTTTTCCCGTTCCCGTGGGAATTTTGGAAAGTCCTCTCTAAATGCTTCTCTACAATAACACTCCCCAAGCAACCTACATGTCGAATTTCAGCTTTCTACAACCTGCACTGCAGTATAGCAAAAAATCCCGTTCTTTCCCGTTCATTTCCGTCAGAATTTTGGGAAATCCTTTCGGTAGTGCTGCCCTATACTCCCCAAGGAACCTGAAGACCAAATTTCAGTTTTCTACGATCATTAAAACAAAAAATCGATCCCGTAGATCTGAATATAAATCTTGTTTTTTTCTTATCCTGTTGGAATTTTCGAAAATCCTTAAAACTGTTTTTTACTATTATAATCACCTACTTCTATGCCAAATTTGAAGTCTAGTAATTATAGTTCATAGGATTTCGTTGAACTGAATATATAAATCCCGTTTTTTCCTTATCCCGTGAGAATTTCCAAAAATCCTGAAATTATTTTCTTAGTTTTGTAATCATCTACTTGTGTACGAAATTTTAGATAGGGTCACTCGGAATCGAATATAATAAATCCCGTTTTTTCCCGTTCCCGTGGAAATTTGTGTGTGTGTGTGTGTGTGTGTGTGTGTCAGGTAGGTATGTGTGTTGTTGTTTTCGTAATCAGCGACCCGATATACCGTACAAACAATACTACCTACTATAATATAATAATAATAATACCCACGTTGATTTTCAGACTTTGTCACCCCCTATCCCCTTTTAGGGGTTGAATTTTCAAAAAACCTGAAACAGGTGTTTACTCATTTATTGTTAGGATTACTCCTGTGAAGTTTCGAATAAAATAGTCTAACTAATCGTGTTTCCCCATACAAACTTTGGACCCCCATTTAACCCCTTTAGAGGTCGAATTTTGAAAAATCCTTTCTTAGTGCACCCCTAGACCTTATAAGAAACCTACGTGCCAAATTTGGAATCTCTAGAACCAGCGGTTTGGGCTGTGCGTTGATATGTCAGTCAGTCAGTCAGTCAGTCAGTCAGTCAGTCAGTCAGTCAGTTTCTTCTTTTATATATTTAGATATATTTAACTAATAACTGATAACTAATTTTGTGATTTTTTTAAACATATTTGTTTAAGTAGGTACGCTATTCTATCGTCTATCATGCGTAGGTATAATAAAAAATAAAAACTTTGTACTCTTTTTTCAAAATGATAACGACGGAGTTCAACTGTTTATTGTGTCGTATAGTAATCGATAGTGTCAATAGTCATTTCATTAGCATTAGCAATATTTACGCGATGTAGCTCTTCTCTAGTTATATAAAACACACTATCGAATTAACTTCGCAATTCGCAACTCTTTAAGCCCGCGTCAGACACAAGTATAGATAATAACCAATTAGCCGTAATTATAAATTAACGGCTCGAACTAAAAGTCGGGGCAAATATTGCCGGAGCGAGGACAAGTTCGCGAAACTTCGTAAAACTTCGGACAACTTCGGCAAAACTCGATGAGCTACAAATAGGCATCGGAATGAAGTTCGGTTTACAGTTAGCCTTTTAATTATTTCTTCGGGGGATCTCCAGGTGGGTTGATCGGGCCCTTTCAGTTCACTTTTGATTTCCATTCGAATTTTCGCCAAAGTACGTCATAATTGCGTTAGGTTCGGATTGCTCTTAAACGCGTAATAGAGGCGCTGTTGGGTAAATGGGAACGCTATCGCTTTTGCGTTTGACTGACAGTTAAATTAGTATTCTAATGTAATTGAAATCTAGTACGCAGAAAAGTATTATTCAAACAGATTCAATAACAAAACAATAAACCTGAAAGGCACCTGTAATGATAAAAGTGGAGTAAAAAGTCATGATTCTACAGTATGATTCTTATGATGAGGAATTTGATCATATTTACTAACGCAGCTTAATACAAATTATCTCTGTTAGATATTCGAAACTAGCGTAAACAAAATACTTCGAAATAAGGGCGCTTAACCCAGACGAAAATAGTTCTAATATTATTACTAATCACTCGAAACCCGATCGCGTTTCAACGCTCGAAATTCGAATTTGGAACAAAGATGGCACCGCTCCAGATCGTCACGGGAGCTGTCAGCGAATGAATGAAACGTCCATTCACTCACGCGACCGAGTCATTCGTTCATGCGATCAATCGCGCACGCATCATTTGACGCATCTGCGGCTATCTCATACAGTTCGTATATCAAGTGCGTGCTAATTAAAGATCGCAAGTGCTATTGAAGTTGTTTAGCAGTCGTATAATGGAAATATTGTGGCTGAAATCAGTTTTTATTGACATGCATTTGTTATAAGTACTATGGGACACAAAAATAATATTTAATTTGGTAGGTGGAATAAACAGCTGATTTAACAATATTTACGTAGAAGTTGGGGTACTTACCAAAATATAAAGAACTTATTTGAATGAATGCTAGCTATTAGTTTTATAGTTATATTAACATAATGGTTACAATTAAACTTTATGCAAACACATTGTTGCGGTTCTCGCGAAACAACACGTATCGTCGGTCTTTGCATTATTAAATACTTTGTAAATAGCGAAATTAATATTGATAACTGTTTTTACATGCGGCTTTATACGGAGCGATAAGAGTTCCTATTAATTTCTTATACCTAACGAAAACAGTTAAATATCATTTTTTATTAATTACCAAATTAGCAGTACTCGCTCTATTTTGTCTGTTGTCAAGTCACTATTACCTCGTTATCATCTATTTCAACTATTAAATATCTTTCTGAAAAACGACATTCCTTGATTCTGTCAAACAATATATATACAACCTTTATACTACTAGAGGGAATGGGAGAAAATTTATTGGGAATCATGTTATAGGCTATGTGGCTAGCAACCCATCACTATTTTGATTCCCCTTTCCACCTATACGCATGCTAAGCCTTTAGGTCTTGTTACCTTAGGCTCTGTCAACCCCGTAAGGGATAAAGACGTGATTTATGTATGTATGTATAAAACTAGACAAACAAAGTTATTGAATTCTATTTAAAAGTTACTTGAAACAAATGCAATCGCCTTTGTTCTTAAAAAGAGAGCTACTAAAAGACTAATTAGTCGCTACTAGCGCCCTCTAGCGGACATCAAAGTCATATATCGGTCACAATTGTCATCGGTTCGCACCTCATTTAAAGTCGACGAAGCCGTAATTAGTATCGAAGGCGTATCGAGACCGGGCTAAAATGAGCTCAGGTTGCTTAAGTAGGTTATTTAGCTAGAGATCTCGTATAATTGGTTGGTTGGAGACTAGATTTGTGATGTTATGGTATTGTTGGAAGCTAAAAGGTTTATTTTTGGTCTAGCTAGCAATTATTTAAAGTCTTTGAGTAGAGTTGTTACTTTTTTAAATTTACGTAAACATTATTTTGGATCATATATCATCAAAAGACAAAGACAAAGACTCGCAATTGCGATACAACGCGGGAATGCTGCCTGCGTGTTGGGGACCCTACCAAAGGGTCCAAATTTGTTATAATTTTTATTTTTAAGGTAGCTTTAGTTTATGTTTATATCACTACTTTGTAATCATTTGTAAAATTATTGTGTTTTATGTACAATAAAATACTAATATGTAATTCATAAAAATATAGCGTCAGACTTCTTGCCTATAAAAATAATATCGTAGGAATGGGTACTACGCAACGAATAAATACGTCTATACAAATAAATGTGTACACAAATACAATTTTAAAGATACAGAACTCAAGAAAAAAATTTGTACTAATCTCATCATGACCTAACCGACCGGGGATCGAACCCGAGACCCAAAGCATCGCAGTCAGGTACTAAACCACAAGGCAATTCGGTCTTATACAATTGCCAAAATACGTACTGAACCCACTTTTTGAGTCAATTGTACGTCAATATTTACAAATTAATCTTTCTGTACAGTCAGCCCTTTAAACTTTGGTAAATCGTTTAAAAGTTAAGAAGGTATTTATCGGAACTGCGTTTTAACTTGAACCTTAGTTAATCCCATCGAGCCCTATTTGTGCTTTTGACTTAATTATTATGAATCTAGTTAAGCCAAAAGTTATTTTCCAAGTTACGATTTGATTGATTTCTTCCATACTGGTCTAGGAGTAAAGAAAAAACATAGAATGTACTAGTTGCTCCTATTCCTGCGAGGGATTGGGCGAAAATCTTGAAAATGAAAATGAAAATGAAAAAGTTTATTGTTTTTTTTTATATGATGTAAACAGACGAGGTTGGAGCCTCCCATTAAGCAAAAGTAATGCTTGTGTCGGGAAACACCGCTCCTCCATAACAATAAATGGTAGTGATAGTAATCCAAAATAAACCAGGACTAAACTAAACTATGTAATCATTTCTTGAGATTTAGGTACCTACATTAACTTAATTGTCTCGAGTTTTATTAACACAAATAATAGACAAAAAATTGAAAACTTAAGGGTATTTAGTGTGCGTGTGTGTGTGTGAAATCTTAGAAGCCATGTTATAATTATGAGCGATGCAGCTAGCAACACGTCACTATTTTGATTCCCCTTTCTACCTATACGCCATCATACTAAACGTGGCCTTTAGATCTACCTTAGGCTCAGTCTACCCCATGAGGACCAGTAGCGTGAAATGTGTAGGTACTCTCAGCGTGGAAGAATTTGACAAGAACCCTTTAAAAAAACGCAAAACGTGCCCGAAGGCGGCGAGCACACATCCCCCGAGTTAAACCAATTATGCGGATCGAAGGGAAAAACTTGTAACGAGGCACCCTTTATAATCACATAATCAAACGTTCTAATTCTTCTTTGTTAATTACGTCTCAGAGCTGAGAAGGGTACTAATATCTGGAGATGTTTTTGTAGCAAGCTCAAATAAACCTCAAGTCATGGGTTCGAACTGGCTCGCACCTCTCTTTACCCAACTACGGCGAAGACAAAAAGGTAATGATTTTGGCAGTCTATGTATATTTGTATGTTCCGCAGCAGTGTCTAAACCATTGAACCGATTTTAATGACCAAGTCAAATTACTTATTATGTTTAAAATTCGATCGTAGCCGTAGCCGGAGTATAGTTTGGCTGATATGATGATGACGATGATGATGATGATGATGAACCTTTATTTGCTGCTCTGCAAAACAGTGAAGTCTCCCGTTGAACAACTTTATTAATGACGAAAGTTCTTAACGAAAAAAGGAAGGATTCTGCGCGGACGAAGCCGCGGGCAAAAGCTAGTACTGAAAGCAAACGTGTAGACAAAGTTCATATATAGATTACTAGCTGTTGCCAGCGACTTCGTCTGCAAAGAATTCGTTTATCGCTATCCCGCGGTAACTACGCAATTTTCCGGGATAAAAAGTAGCCTATGTGCTATTCCAGACTTTTCTCTATCTATGTGCCAAATTTCCCGTTCCGTTCTGGCGTGACTGAGTAACAAACAAACATCCATCCATCCATACTTTCGCATTTATGATATTAGTTAGATTCGTGTTTTATATCGTTTGACATTTTATCGTATCCATCAAATTAAGTTCAATGCCCTGCACGGCTAGCACTAGAGCGCACGAGAGCTGTGCCCCGCGCCGGACTACCCATTTCTTTCTAGAACGAATAGTAAGAAAAAGACATGTAGCATAATGCGCGCTCTCATGCTGCATGTTGCAAAGGCAAGTCTCGAAGTAGCTCCAGAAAAAAATCATCAAAGGCACCTTTCGGCCATTCCCCAAAATTTCCCAATAACCTAAAGCTTTTAACAAACGTGAAAATTCAAAGTTAATTAATATCACATCTCCTAATATTCGGTGCCTTTGTGAACCGGGGCTTTTTTACCCGGGACTTCGCACAAAAGGTCGTATGTCCCTCAAGGGATAGGACTCTTACACCCTTTACACCCAAGCGTACGTAAAAACCCCTTTAACTTATGATGAATTAGCGATCTACGTTTTATGTCTCCCGTTATCTCACCCCCCACCCCCTGCTCACCCCCTTCACCCCTTCAGGGTGCGTCAATATGATGGAATTAATATGAGCGGAAAAAAGTTTCGAGTTCAGAATTAAATAGAATTGTTTTTGTGTTTTAATTAGGTACGATATGGAAATTTAATGGATGTATAATAAATTAGGTACGCTGGTTTAATACTGAGGTTATGTTGTTTTTTTTTGAGGAATTACTACAATAACCAACTCAAATAAAGATATGAAACTTTCACATTAATTTCGGTTATTAATTTGGTTATCTTACTTTTTGTAATACATAATTGTTGTTTTTTTTATTCAATATTTTGAATCGAGGTAACCGATTCTTACTGATAACGGAAAAAAAGTATTCAGTCTCATATTCTCTCCAATTTAAAAAAAAAATTGTGTTGTGTTTACAACTTTATAACTTTAAAATAATATTAATACGCATTGTTAAAAAATAAGTAAAATATTATGTCGTCATGGCGTGACATCAATTTCAAAATGGCGACCGCAACTGTCATTAATGCTCCCATTTTTTCTCAAAAGCTTCAAACGAGAAACAAAACAATAGGTACGGTCCACCTAGCACCCACCGTCCGTCCCTTTAAAGCGTCGCGGCAAAAGACCGCGCGTCATGTATTAGCTAATCCCCCGCTAAAAACTTGGGCCCTGATAAGGGAGATGTTGTGATATCCCCCATCATTCACTTATTCGTGTACTTGTGTGCGCCGTATAGAAAAACATTAACGTAAAAAGTGGGTTGGGGGTGGCCCGCCGAATGACCGCTGAGAAGGGTCGACGTTGTAAGGATAACGAGGTTATGTGTTGATCAATTTTAATGCGTGCGGCGAGGACGCTGGCACAGTTTTTTAAACTGGATTTTTGCTTTTCGGTATATATTACGCAACTTTTATGCACACGCGTACGCTACAAGTGTCGATTTAAACTGTCTCTGTTTAAAATAGAGGTGTCTTAGATTTGTTCCGGAATATTTAAACAGGTAGTTGGATTAATTTGATTTAATACTAGTAAAAGTTACGTACATACATACACAACACATACACTACGTCACGGGGTAGACAGACCCTGTACTCTGTGTTGCCCTAGATAACAAGTTCTAAAGTTTATGGCTTGATAAATCCTTGTTTTCAGCTTTT
This sequence comes from Pandemis heparana, assembly GCA_963854515.1. Classification (NCBI taxonomy): domain Eukaryota; kingdom Metazoa; phylum Arthropoda; class Insecta; order Lepidoptera; family Tortricidae; genus Pandemis; species Pandemis heparana. Next base: position 13,633,378 of record OY978022.1, on the reverse strand, counting down.
GCGTTGTCGTGATTTTCTATGCAACTGAGCATAACTTTAAAACTTTCATTTTAATAGTTTTCAGCTTCAATATTGTTATAAAAAAACGTTCTGTGAACTTTGTCTACTTTTTATTGTATTGCACAATTTGTCGTATCGTAATGGCTATGTTTACTGAATTCAAATGAAATACGCGAAGCTAGCACATGCCCGCATTTTCATCTCCAAATAATAACTATGTAATTTTCCGAGATAAAAAATGTTCTGCTACTAATCCAGGTTAAAAAATGTGTTCCAAATCTAATCTGAATATGCTCACTTTTTTCAGCGTGAGTTACATTAGAATATACAAACACATACACATAAAAAAACGGGTTAACAATATTAAAATTATGTGGAAGTAAATGGTAATTACATTTCCAAAATAAAAGAAAAAAGTAAATAATGGTACTATTATAAAAGCTCTTTCTGCTTGTTGTTGCATTCTCTTAATAGAAGCTAACAGTTGAAGTGACGTAAATGTACTTTTAATTTTTTTTTGCATCGTAATGTCATACGTCGTGAGCGGGAATTAAATAAAAACACATGTTTGTTTCTAATTTCAGAACAAATACGTCACGAAAAAACAAAGAAAAAGGAATCGGCATGGTCGCAGTTAATTTGTGCTTGTAATTATGGATGGGGGACGAGGTTGGCGGTGCAGGGGGGAACGGGTCAATTTCATCATCACATTTGAGATTTCTTGTGTTGATATTTATTTAGATTTTTTTAATAATAAATACTAAAATAAAACGAAATCAAAAAAATTACTGAAATTTAAAAAAAAAAGTTTACTGTATGCGCTTTAAATTTTTTACTTTCTTTATTTTTCCACCGTTTGAGTAAAGAACGCAAGTATTAAAAGAATTAAAAGAAAACACTGTTTCGTTTTAGTATTCTACGGAAGCGTAGCACCGTAGCGCCTACTACGCGCTACGAAAAAAAAAACAAAAAGGCCCATTCCAAACTCACCTCCATATAATAATTCCTTATTTTCATAATCTCCGTATAGAACACTAATTTCGATACGAAAATATCCATCGAAACACAACTGTCACTCAAAAACTACACAAAAAAAAACAAATTCGAACAGCGTTCAAAATCCAAAGTTTTTCATAAAACAATTGAAAACCACCGAAAGCAATCGTAGATCGCTTTCCGTGCGTTCCAAATTCGGGCGCCGACTTTTTTTTTAATTCGCGCGCGTGACGTTGCTCGTCAAATGCGCGCGTCCGACTAACCGCCGCAGATAACTTACATCTCGCCTCCTTATCTCATATTATATTACCATACGCTCCCATACGCGTTTCCCATACTATCCCAAACACATTATACTATTCATTTGCATTGCAAGAAAGCGTATGCAAATCTCCTGAGAATAGTCGATATTAAAAATCGGAATCGACTATCAATTCTTGAAACAGGTTTCGTAAATGCGATGCGCTATTGTGTTCCATATTTAAAAAGATTCATTTTCATTCATGCATTGACGAAACCACGCAACTCGCTTCAATATAACACACGAAACTGAACCGTAATCGTCTAATGTTAAGGTTTGTGATTGATATTAGAGTAATGCATATTTTGGTCGTTTTGGTTGTAGAGGGTTCAGTTTTCTTCAAGATAGGATTAGGGTTGGAAGGCAGATGTCAACGGCGTATTGATTTGAATTCGGAAATACTTTTTTTTAATCTGTTTAGAAACATGTGCACGCATTAATGTTGCAGTTTGTTATTGTTGAAATTGTGTTGCAAAGTATGTTTGATAAATTAGACTTTGATATTCAAAGCGCTTTAGAAGCCACAAAAGAAGTTTTAGCTATTTAAATTGTGACTGTCATGTGAAATCGGAATGTCACATTTTGGCGCGAATTCTAACGGAAAATTGTTCGAATTTTCCAAAATGGAATTAATTAGTACGTTCGATCAATCAACCCTTGCCGTGAGAATGCCCCAAGAAATAAGGAAACTAATTATTATTCGCATATTAAGTAGGCCGGTACTGTTAAATAATTATAAAAAAAAATAACGTAACACATTACCATACGCAGGCATAAATCAAAGAACAATTGAGGGGTTAAGATTCGAATTTCAAATCGATCGTAAACTGGTTTATTTTAAATGCGTTCCATTTTTACTTTTTAATTTATTGGGCTATTTAGGGGTGGGTTTCGATGGATTGATGGGTAATTATTTGCATGATAATTATGCGGGATTATGTATTGGTGAGAACGGGGGCTAAGATCGTGACCCTACTTGAGTAAGTTCACGGCTGATCGAGTTTTGATGTTATTTTTACTAGTTTTCTTAATCTTTAGACAGATGTCAAACACGAATTAATTGTGGGTTACACACGTACAGGGTGTAGTTTTTAATCAACAAGGCAAACGAGCAAGGGGGTTGTCTGATCGTAACTGAACACCACTATCCATGAACAGGATTGCTGTCTTTTGAAGATGCTACATATCTAGATATATTTTCTACAGATTATAGAAGACGAATATCTTACTGTCTTCATCAAAAAAATATTCTTTCATTTAATTTCATTGTCATTTCAAATCGATTTTTTTTATTGTATTTCATCCGATTCCAGTGTCAGGATTACCAATTTTGGTTTAGCTTTAATAGGTACTGTGACAATAAAACAAAGTACCGTCACTAAAAAAAGCTTTCTCAAAGAGGTTATTAAAAATTAACCACTGTATTCGCTCGGTTAACGAACAATAACGATAATCCCAAATTATAATTATCAGTAACTGCATTCTGTCAAAACGGGGCCCGTCCGTTGAACCCGTCACGGTACACCCAGCCCCGTATTAATTAATATAAATAAATTACGAATAAAGCATTTTTATTAACGCTCATTATCAGATTTCAAATCTAGAGCTCTTCGACTATACTTTGTAACTAATACGCACCTAACGCAATCAAATAAAAACTCTATCTATTAGCAATTAAAGTTGATTTTTAGTAGATACTCTCATGGTGTTTTTCAGATCTAATGTCAGCTTTGATACAAACGAATTTTAACTCTATTTCATTCGTACTAAGGTTTAAAGTCCTGTGGCTTTCACCACGTGTACATAGTATAAATAAATTACAGTAGTGTATCTCAAAGTTTTATCTACCGTGTCCATTTTTGGGCGATATTTTCCACGGTCCGCTGTTCACGTTTCGGTGATAGGGACCTCAGGTAATTGTACGAATGTGTGTAATCAATTATACAGAGCGTCCGGTTTCTCTTTGCGCGTAAATTATGTGCGTCTACTTATTTATATGCGAAAGTTACTGTAAAATTAACAGATGCGGTTGAAAGTGATTGTTTATATTGTAGACAAACTTCTAAGCGAGATAGGCAAAAATCTTAGGAATGATGCTTTAGGCGCGGCTAGCAACCCATCACTATTTTGATTCCCCTTTCCACTCATACGTGTAAAATCATCTTAAACGTGGCGTTTAGGTTTTTGTTACCTTAGGCCTTGTCTACCCCGTAAGGGATATAGACTTGATTTGTGTGTATGTACGTGTATGCACCGGCGATTTTAATATATTAGACAGAACATGTATAAAATATTATGTCACAATCTCTGGTTATTGTTATTGTTAAAGTAACATGGTCCAACTCACACTAAGCTTCATTTGTACTTGTAACCAACTAACAAAATGCTACTGAACTACATAATCGATCCCTGACTGGTTGTGGAACCTTTTCACAGAAAACGACATAGTGGCATTACTTTGATTTTAGAAGAAAACTTATTGTGACATTTTCTGTGAAAACGCTCTACAATGCGTTACGACTCAATTTCAAAACAACACTTGCAACTCGTTTTTTTCTAACTTTAATTGACCCCCGTGGCTTGAAATTTGGTACGTGTTATTAATATCCACTGAAAGCTTATGTATAAATCGATAGATAGAACATGACCCAAAATCAGAATTTTTCACGAACAATTTTAAACTTCTCGTCTCGCCTTAATATTGCTCTAGGTCGAAAACTTGTTGCCTGGATGGACCTCTGTCACATATAGATATTTCACTACAACGTAACACTTCATTAGTAAGTTGATTGACGTCTCTGAGAGCGGATTACTTTATTGCAGACGAAATGGCGGGTAAGTGCAATGACATCGATACATCCTCTAATAAAAACAAATGAGCGTTCGCCTCAAAACTTCCAACAATTCTAAATTTAAAAATTATTAATTTGAACAATCGTTACAAATTCGGAATGGCTCGTTTCCATTCCCAACTCTAACTAACAAAACATAGAGCTGATATTCGCACGTAATCCAACATGTAAACAGTTTCAATTAATTATAAAGATATGTATTCATTGTTCGAATTCTTTCAAAGCCAACGATTCGGTTATCGTGTGACTGCGGCTTAATGTTTTTTTTTAAAGCGATAATTATCTTTTTGATTGCCGAATTATAATAAAAATAACACGTCCGTATGGTTTCTTTATTATAATGTTGGTATTAATGAATACAGTTGTTTGAAGAAAAACTGTTACGTATTAATTTGAATGTTTTTAAAGTTTTTACTTATTTTTGGTTTGTTGGTTTGTACAGGTACGAACGACTTATATACTTTCATCTGTACCTACTATCACTACATAGTATAAAACAAAGTCGCTTTCCGCTATCTGTCTGTCTGTCTGTTTCGACGTGTCTGACTAGAAATGTTACAAGAACAGAATAGAATAGAATATATGGAAGCCGTGGTAGCCTAGTGGTTTGACCCGTGGCCTCTTAAGCAGAGCGTCGTGGGTTCAAATCCCGAGCTCGCACCTCTGAGTTTTTCGGAATTTATGTGCGAAAATTACATTTGTAATTTGCCATGAGCTTTTCGGTGAAGGAAAACATCGTGAGGAAACCTGCACACATCTGCGAAGAAATTCAATGGTGTGTGTTAAGTTCCCAATCCGCACTGGGCGCGCGTGGGAACTATAGCCCGAACCCTCCAATACACGGAGGAGGCCTATGCCATGAGGCACGCCGAATAACGCGACAATTTAATAAAATAAACGACAATAACAACAACAACAACATGTAACTTACAGAAATTGTAGCGAATTCGGAATAAAAAGGCTTATATAAATAAATAAAAAAATATTTATTTGCAAAGAATAAGTAGATATGACATAGGTTTACTATTTGAAATTCATCCTGTATATGTTGAAGTGACAAAAATATTCAAAGTGATTAGTCAAATATTCACTGTATGTATAAGTGATGATGACATCCTGTTTAATAAAAGGTGTTAATTCGATCGGCCGATGTTAATTGTTTATTTTTGTGCAGGAAATCGCTAACTACTCGCTTCCGGCTGTATAGTGGTGATATAATAGCAACTGATATGGCTGCTGTACGACTAAGTGTTATCTGGATCACGCCACGGGTTATTCGATTTTTTGGTAACGTGTCGTATCAATAATTATAACAGGCTTTTTTTTTTTTTTTTTTTTTTTTTTTTTTTTTTTTTAATATGGGTATTGTAACCTGCCAGTTCGTTGTCACCTTGTGGCTTGAGCTATGGCCTCTCAGGTCACTTTCATAATTTATGGTAAATTCTATTTGTTTATGAGCTTTTCGGTGAAGGAAAACATGAAAAAATGGAATGAATAGTATTGATTCAAAAGAGCCTATTGATTCCTGAAATATATGAATTATTTAGTGGCACCACTTCCATTCCAATAAGCCTAACATTAAGATGCATTGCATCTCTGTATACTATAAATATTTAATTAAGAAATAAAACTCTGAAGACCAAAATGTTCAACATTTTAGTAAAAAAATACAATACAGTATTAGGGTGCGAGCACACCGCCGCTTAAAAAACGGTGACGTTACGGAATCGTAACAAAATGTATGAAGAAACGGTGAGAAGACGTGACGGATACGACACGTCACTGCGTATACGCGGCGGTTTGGTCGCACCCTTACTTAGATAGTTCAATTATAGTTAACTTCGAATTCCAATTTTGAATCCTCTGCGGCTTACCCAAATCGTTTACACTTAATTTTTTATCCGAAACTCCCTTACTCACGATCGACTGAAAACGTTCAAGAATTCGCGAAGTGCACCCCAATGTCTCAATCTACGCACATTTAAATTGCCTTCCCGAACGAAACCTCATTACGGCGAAATATAACCTCTATGGTACCCATAAATAACCTAACGGTGCGCATATTTCAAAACAAGAAAAAAAATAACACATAAAATTTCTTTGCGCGGGGCTAATATTAGAGCGCGTTTCCATTATCGATTAAGAGCGGTGTGAAGTTTGACGGTGACTGCGACGGCATTTTTAATAGATATTATTATGTTATTGTAAATATCTCTGTTAAATAGTCATTTAAGTAAGTTCCAACTAGTTAGCGGCCGCGGCTTCGCTTCTGTTACAGGTTATTTAATAAAAATAAACAAAGGAAGCCTCTGTTCATAATGACATGTTTCTTGAGTTTGGCTATGAAACTTGCTAAAAATCTAACTACATATTGGAAATTATATCAGCAAGTTTTCAGTTTTTACATGAGGTATAAGTTGGTCATTGTATTCATCGTTTTATTTTACCTAAGTATATAAGATATTTGCATAGTTAGGTACAATGAGATAATAATAAATTTTACAAAATTAATCACATTAAATTCTCCTGACAAATATAACAATTAGGTACCTAATTAGTAACATTCAACAAAGTATATGGATGAGTATGGTCTCAGAGTACACCTCATGCGAATACACTTTTTAATGAAACAAAACTTTCCAATTTATGCACATAATGTAATTCAGTTGTACCTACAAACATATAGTACAAGCCTTGTGCTTAGTTTGGGACTGGGTCAATTGGTGTAATTTGTCCCATGACATTTATTTATTTATTTATTTATTTACCTTTTCTTGCACTTAAAGTTTAAAAAGGTCCCTACTTAAACTGGTATTGTGCGGCCACCACCTATAATTTGGAAGTGGAACCCATTTTGCGAAAAATCATTGTAACTGTAAAACAATATGACTGACATTTTATTCAACTTTATTATGCCCCAGTTAAATTTCGCGACCGTACATCATCCATACCGTGCCGTGCCGCAGTGGAAACGCGCCCAAATGCGTCGCATAGATTTTTGCATTACTTTAGTATGCAAATGTCCCGCCTATCGCGACTATAAGAGCGATTTGAATTATTTTTACGACGCCTCCGTGTATTGAGAGTCCCTGAGAATAACCCCCCGTATATTGACTGTGTAAATTTTGAATGAAGTTCTAGAATTGAAAATTTAAATTGCCGGAATTGGAACGCGGTCTCGCGGTTGCGATGGTGTTTTTGTTTCTTTTAAACTGCCGTTGTCTTTTATAAACAGCCAGTATTATAGTGATGAGTAAAAAAAACTAGCGCTCGATGAAATGTAACAGAGTAGAGCAGAATACGCAATGACTTAATAGCGATCTGAAGACGAAAATTTTCTTCGTTTCCAGACGGAAAAAGAGATCAAACTCGTAAAATAAATTGGCAATAACTACTAAATTATCCCCCCTAACGTATTTAATCCCCAAAAACATTTAGGAAATGTACAAAAAAATCTGATTAGCCCTGATGATATATCGCTGGAATTCCTCCTTAATTTGAATATCAGACGCGTTATTGAAAAGAAAACTTCGTGAACGCCCTCTTAATGGTTATTGCCTCCCTGTCTTTAAAAAAACTGCTCAGGTGTCTGGTGGAAAGATATTAAAAGTAATAATAATTCGTTTTTCGACAGAACTCCTTTTCCTGCTCTTTAAAAAAATACATGTTGACAATTACCTACACATTTTGAAAAAAGATTTATTACTCGCGCAAATAATTCAAATTCAGAACGCCAAATCTGCACCAGCCAAGTACACAACATATTCCGATTACGACCGCGCGTCATTTGTTCGCATCGTGTTCTTAATTCAAGCGTTCGAATATCGAACGGAAGCGGAAACGGCGCTGATTCTAATTTCATACGAAATATCGCAATGCTATTGATAAAATTCGTGCCGACATTGTATTGAACGGAAATTAGCGATAGTGCATAATAGGCCACTATAATAATACCGAAAGAGCGTAGTGTGGGTAATGATACAGTGAGGTTGTTCTAACTGTTAGTGTCGCATGAACTGGCGATCGACTAAAGCGTTGTTTTTGTTTTGATTGTGTATCGCATAAAAGTGATCTGTTATTGACAAAAAATAATAGTATGCCACAAAACGGCGGCTTAGTTTCGAATCAAAAGTAGAAAATTGTAGATTAATTTACATCATTACCTGTTTTGTTTGTTGCTTTCTGTTTATTAATTTCGCTTGAATACATCTTACTCTCCATGTCGGAGCAACAGCGTAAGCGCTGTTGCTTGGCGGCAGGATTGTTGAGTAAGACGATGATAGCGATCTATACGAACGGTATATAAGGTCCTACAACGGGGTGATTCTATCATCAAAAGTATCAAAACTCGTCATAAAATCATAGCACGCGAAAAAGTCTCAATAAACAGTGTTTGTCCCGTCCTCTTTGAAGCGCTCATACACAGCTTTCTAATATCCATCAAAATAAAACCTAACAAACACAAGGCAATCGCAATTTGATCTCGACGGGACTTTTATTAGCACCCCAATACGACGAGCGACATTACCGGTAATCATGCTTTATGAGTTTCCAGAATACGCCCCCATCGGCGACACGTTAAAAAGTTAAATTGTGCGTACTTATTGGTACCGGTGTGAGTACCGGTATTTTTATTAGTGTTGCGTTGTTACCGGTTTTTTTGGAGCTTAAGAAGTGAGCTTGTTACGTGGTGATTTCCTGATATTTGCAAAAGCTTTGTTGCTTGTAGTAACGAAAAAGGAAATTTCTTATACGTCAATATAAAAATAAGAAAACCAGTTGAAAAAAAACGCTATTTGAACGATAAATTTAAAAAAAGTAGCGCCACAAAACTAAACGACACTGAATAGGTCCCCAACATTCAAATAAGGTACGGCAAAAAGTAAAACTAGTGTTGTGCCCGATCCCGCATTCATAATCGATCGATTGTGAGACACAGGGAGGTCCGACGGAAGGATTACAAGGCGCATTACCATACGTAATTTGTGGGCACATCACTACGCGTGGGCCGAGTATTGTTCAAATAAAAGGAATAAAAATTCGCTCCGAGACGTTTGTGTAATACGGAAGTTGAGATCGTGTTGATATTATACTCGAATTTGTTTTAAAAAAAAATATTCCCGATCTTATTTTCGCGTGGGTTCTTTATTGTTATCTGGTGGTTTTAAGGCCCTATGTATTATAATAACAAGGGTCCTGATGGGAAGATGTGTCGATATGTCCTTCGCAAGATACGACATTCTATGGTTAAGTATACCTATTTTCTAACATAGGTACCTACTCTCAATCAATTGGATTCTCTATTTCCTACCGACATGTGGACATTCATTGAAATAACGAGTGCACTTAACTCTTTTGTTTTAAATAATTAAATATATTTTAATCATCGATCGCGTTCACCGCTTTCCGTGTGCCAGCAACAAATCAATACGTTCGATTCGAAAATCAAAAATTCAAATCGTGGTGAGACAAAGCGTCGCCTAATGAGCCAATAACTCGCGAGACAATGGCGCGTGGGCGTTCCGAATTCAAAAATTATCACAAAAGAATATTAATGTCACACTTATTCAAATACGATCCATATACGTGTCGTTTAATTTGAATGGGTTGTTTGGAGATTGGAATGGGGCGACGGTTTTATTTGACTTTCGTAGTTTAATAACCGTTGTCTAGTATCTAATAAAGTGTAAGACAGGGCTTTCTTATCATCAAAGGGACAAAAATCACCAGCCACTGCTCAGATGTGCGTTACAAATTACATTCTGGGGCCTTACCAATGACGTCCTAATTCCGACTCAGTTCAAGTTTTAGCTGTCACTTTTAGTAAGAATCTGACAGCGAGCGAACCTAAACTGAATCGCATTAAGTTAAGACGTCATGGTAAGGCCACTGAACTGTATTTCAATGGCGGATTTTTTTATATCCGTATCATTATAATACTGTCCTTAAAATCCGCCTTAGCTCAAAATTATGATTACTCCTGCTCCTCCCTCACTATGTCAAAGCAACTGTCAGGTAATAAAAAAAAATGCGCTAAGCTCTCGCCTCTAAAAAGTAAAAATTGAACCGTCAACAATTAATGTTATCGATGACATTATATCACCAAGTTTGAACTCCAGGATAGGCCCTTACAAGACGGCCGCATTCAAATTTAGAACTGTTTTTTTTTTAATGAATCATTTATTAGTTCGGGACCATGATTGTCCCTTGCTTCCTGTGCTGTCACATGTTATGAATGGACATGTGTTAGTTATTATGTGATATGTGTTTAATTGTTTTAAGAACAGTCTTTTGTGATTGAAAAAAAAAACTCGAATCTATGATAACAGACTGCATAATAATTTATTTTATTTCCGAACGAAACAGATTTTTTTTTTAAATTTCAAATTCGACGAGTCGAAATCGGGAACAGAATACAAAAAAGCGTAGATAAATTTTATTGTAGGTAAAAAAATATACATACATACCGTCACGCCTCTTTGCTTTTTTTTTTCGCTTTTTGCTTTACTTTTTACTATAAAAAATATACAATAAGGAAAATGTCAATGTATTTTTAAAATGACGTACCTACCTAATTAGGCATATCGACTATAACTAATATGGTATGACGTAACTATTTACTACCGGCATCCGTTCCTAATTCATCCAAATTACACCAAATAAGGAATTCTGACGACTAGTGAGGTGCCACAAAAAACCGTAACCGAATCGAGAATCTCGAATCGGTTCCTTTGTCTCGACTAATGAGTTTTTAAGGCGATTATCATTTTTCATAGAAAACCGCATTTAGTGATGTATCGGAGGTATCAATCATTGTATAGAATTACCAAGGTATTAAAACACTCGGCGTGGACTTTACACCACTGAAATAAAGCACGTTTTTGGTTGATCCGACGAAACTGTTGTTTTTGAACATTGATCGAATTAAGGTGGCTTCTATTGCTAAGTAGCATAAGAGCTATTTTCGTTGTATTTAGCGAGTGGATTGTATCATAGTCGATATGAATATAATACTTAGATACAAATTACCTATTTCGACATAACGTAGTTGTAGTTTAATCAAAGTAAAAACTATGGAGCTATATTTTAATATCTTAATCAACATAATATCGTCATCAACATCATCATTCCCAACCTAATATATCTCTATAGTGAGATTGTATGATAACTCGACGTAGAGACGGCACCCAAAATCGAGACTCGATTCTGATTAGAATATAGATTACAAAAAATCTACTTACCTATATAATTTTTATCCAGGTAATATAATTAACTACTTTTATCTGCTTATGATTTTATAGGCAACGCGTGTGTAAAACGTCATGTCCTTTTCTTCGGTCTAAAAACTGTTAGGAAATTAGAAAAAAAAAACAAATTAATCTAATCTAACTAATATTATAAATGCGAAAGTATGGATGGATGGATGGATGGATGGATGGATATTTGTTTGTTTGTTACTCAATCACGCCAGAACGGCCCAACGGATCTGGATGAAATTTGGCACATAGATAGAGAAAGGTCTGGAATAGCACATAGGCTACTTTTTATCCCGGAAAATGGCGTAGTTCCCGCGGGATAGCGATAAACGAATTTTTTGCAGACGAAGTCGCTGGCAACAGCTAGTTACCTATATTTGCTATTCTGCAGTTGTCTAAGTTAAAAAAAAACTATAAAACTAAAGGTCGCACCAGTAACGTCTGAATTTTAATCTGACATTTATAACTGACCTTTAAATTCAAACTAAGATTTATGCTAATCAAAACTCCTTACGAATTTACAATTACTTTATTCTAACATTTCTAACCAAGCTTTGTTTAACCTCCAAAAGTATCAAAGAGTAAACCGCCGCCTAAAAAACGGTGACGTTACGGAATCGCAACAAAATGTATGAAGAAACGGTGAGACAACGTGACGCATACGACACGTCACTGCGTTACGCGGCTGTTTGGTCGCACCCTAAAGCCGCACTCAGAAACGTCAATTAACAATGTCGTACTATGCTTGTCATGAGACCAAAATGTCAACGCAAATGGTTTTTCGTCATAAACAACGGTTGCTACGGCAACGACGAGATACGTCGTATATCGATATCCCACGAGGCATGCAATTTTCCGGGATGAAAAGTGTCTTACATCCGATTTTAGGTCATGGTCTGTCTGTATACGAGAGTAACCATAGTGTAGGCACTATTTTTTTTTTATATTAGTGTGACGGTGGTCCTAGTGACTCAGATGGGACATAGTTAAGTAATGATTAATTTTGGGTCGGCTGCTACACGAAATCAAACAAATGGGTAGGATCGTGCGTGTTCCGACGTCAGAACTGTCAAAATTGACACTTGTTCGAATTCCGACCCTTTTTCGAAAAGGTAACCGAAAAGCACCAAAATAAACTGTTAGAATGCCCCGTCCGTCACTCCATATTCAAATTATTCAAAGCCCCGGATGAATGAGCGAATGAATGTATTGTTTTAACCGTATAATGCTTTCAAAATCGTTAATCGACCTCTTTCACTTCATTCGTTCAACTTTATTTTTATTTTTTATTCGATTGTAGTACCAACTTCCAACTGGAACTGAATGCGGTTCGATTTTTGAATTTCGAATCCCAATTGTTTTTCTGACGGCGTAATTCAATACGAATTAACGGAATCTGTAGTGTTGGACGTCAACCGTCTTTGTGCGAATTCGAAATTAGAACGCTCCTTTGTTTTAGCTATGCAGTGATGTGACATATGAATCGTAATCGTTAATGATTGTGTAATAAGAAATAAAATAGGAATTACCTCGAAAAGACACAGCATCTTCAATTCTCGTTAACGTACCTGTAAAAACAAAATAACAAATGAGAATCATCGGAAACACATAAAATTAAATTCATCCATTAAAGCGTAAGAAACTAACAGCTACATAGTAGCGAGCTTCAATCTTTTCTAGACAAGAAAATGGCTATGAAAATCGTATTTTTCCACATAAGGCATGGGCGTGTCCATCCAGGGCACGCCTAGTGACGTGCAACCTTCGCGCCAAAGAATAGGGACGTTTTTCCAATAACATTTATCGGTTTTCGATCGGTACCGAACGCCTCACTATCTTGCAAGTCGTCGAACGCCTTCTTAAAACTCGGTATATCATTAAATATACCCTCAAAGTATCCCCGCAAAGTCTAGTTTGGCGTGAAGTGCGGCGCCGTAAAACATATTGATGTGGTATCGGTTTTCCATTAGAACGCTCAAGCCAAAATCGACCTTGTCGCTGTGGTAGAGCGTTGAGAGTAGTATGTATGGGGCATAAGGAATGTATTGACGTGTTATCGGAGATGGTTTTGTCTCGCTCTTTCGCATGTTTTTCCCTTGTATGCGTCCTGCTCTAACGCGCAGCTCGTGAGATGTACAGGGCGATTCTTTGTTCGAATGTCTGCGCATTTTCTTATCGAGTTTGATATCTTGTTGTAAAATGTGCGCGCTTTTATATGCCGTGTTTGATTTCTATTGAATACGGTTTGATAATAAATATTAGAAACGAGATACAATTGTTCGTATTGTCTAGATAAAACTGTTTGAAAGAATGTAGGTCAGTCTTGAATTTTAAAATTGCGATATTTTACAAAATAAAAACACCTTTAGTTTTTGCTTCCAGTTTGCAGTAGGTGGCTGGCACGTTCGATTTGGTTCCAAAATAGAAAAAGAAGAAAACTGTTTCAATTTTAAATGAAATCAAAGGTAGTGGGAATAATAAAAAATAGACGTAATAAAACGTAAACAATCTGTTAATCAAACGCACGAGAGTTAAAAAAAATGGAAGTGAGACGTAAAACTAGTAACGTTTCAAATTTAAATATGGAACGTCAAAAGCGAATCCTAAACAGGTGCATAGGCGAAGCGTCGTAAGTCTAAAAATAAGATTTTAATTTACTTCACGGACTCTGTAAGTTATAATTTTTATTATGTTTTCTTATTCGAAGCAATATTTGTATAGCATCGGCATGTTATTTCTGTACAGTTAGAAATAACTTCTCAAAACATAAATATGATACATGTGGCGTCTCAATCGTGTAGTCTTGTTTGATTTTTGTATGGAGATTTATTTATGTTATGATTATATGGATATTTCTCGACGGTAATTAGTTATACGGTATTAATGGTCCTGGTTTGTTTACGAATAAAATCTGGGTGCCATATATTTACATTGGAACAGGCTCACGATCATAATCTAAATCAGGGTGGCCATCTTGCCGCCAGTTCTGATGTTCAAGGAACTTATTGGAATGCTAATATTGGAATGTCACGAGTAATTCCTTTTTAAATAAAAAATCTACAATAACGCAAAAAACGCATTCTGATTGCTGAAGAGGATTTTTTTAAACATGGTAATGGCAACTTTTTAGTCATGTAGCTTTTACACAAAAGAGTAGAAGCAAATTTAAAATTGAGGTACAACGAAAGTCATACTCGAAATCGCAATCGTATTTACCATTTCTTTTTATCAAACTATACAGTACAACGTACGTAGCGACGCGGTTGGCCTAGTTGGTAGTGACCCTGCCTACGAAGCAAGCGTCCTGGGTTCGAATCCTGGTAAGGGCATATATTTGTGTGATGAGCACGAATATTTGTTCCTGAGTTATGGATGTTTTCTATCTTTATAAGTATGTATTTATCTATATAAGTATGTATATCGTTGTCTAGTACCCATATAACACAAGCTTACTAGCGCTTACTTTGGGACTAGGTCAATTTGTGTGAATTGTTCCCTAATAAAAAAAAAAAAAGTTCAAAAGTGATGGCGAATATAAGTGCGGGCCACACGTTACATAATTATAAAGCTTAAACAATGTTTTTCCGGCAGTTAAATCGCATTAAACAGCTAGTTAGTAAAGCCTAGCTAATACAGCAGCTGGGCAAAAGCCAACGTTTACATCTCTAACAACGACACAGCTTCAATCATCTTTATTGCCAATAGTCTGATTCAGCCATAACATTAATAAGCAATATCCGCTAACCTTTCATAAACAGATTGCACGTGTTATAGCCAGGCCAAACCGAACTCAACCGTGTTATAGCGCACTAGAATACATTTGAGGCGATGAATGCCTTTTAGCGTTTCGGAATGATCATTGTGCACGAATCGATGAATGAAATCAATAGCTGTGATGGAATTTGTCTTGTGGATTATTAGGCTTTATTGGCTCGTTTCAATTTGGTTCAGGTTGCATTGAATTCGGAGAATAGAACTGGTCTAAAACTTTTTGCTAAAGTGTCGCACAGTCTAAAATGTAGGTAGTAATACGAAACCTAACATGTTTGAGTTTCTTTCGCAGTCATATGTAATGTAGGTGTCACAAAACGACTCTCCCTTATATTTTGTTGTGGTCCAAAATAAGAATCATTTTATTAGAGTCACGTCTGTGGATTTTTAGTTTGTGATGCAACTACTTACCCTATTGTATAAAGTTTAGGTAAGGCAGAATCAAGATTAAATTAATAAGTGACTTGCACCCAGTACTCAAGTTATGTCCAATTTTCAATCAACTCAAGCCTCCATACAGTCACAATCGACGCATTCCCAATTAAACCAACCCACAGACAAAAAGGTTAAACCAACAAATTGCGAACTCAAGTGTCGGTCAAACTAACAGTCAACATAAACTGCGAACTATCGACCCTCGTTAACGCGATGGAGCGTGGTACAACCCTAATCCGGGATTATCCCGATAAAACACCTCTTGACCGGGTCTTACACCCGGATAGCCAGAATAAGGAGTCCGAATGACAAATAGGTGGATTTTAAAACTCCCACACTCAGATTAAAGTCATAGGCAAAGCGAACCCAGTTTGTGCTACGCATTTTGTTTGGCAAAGTTTGGTTGACCTTGTGTGTGTGCAATAGTTAGGTATAGGTACGCCTCGATAAGGCGTAGTTTGAACAGTCCTCACTTCACCTTCACCAGTCCTACATGCAAAAAGTCGTGTCTGAGGAGTGCTTACGACCGACAGTTTGAAAAGCTGTCGCGTGTTTACTAAATACACTAACGTAACAAAATAGAACCGTAAAATAATACTTACGTAAACGTTTTTTGATAAGGTATGACCTGAAACGAAAAATCGTGAAAACGATTCATCTAAAAAAATGTTTATACAAAAAATCGTAAGCCACGTCAAAATCGTATTTCTCCAATAATCCGTTTTCAACCGGTTCGAACAGCTTTTATCCAGTTATCAACCCTTGTCTATTAGACGAGATTTAATAAAGTATTTGTGAAGTTGGCTTTCTGTTTATTTTCCGTTATGTTGCCTGTCTGTGAAGTTTCACTTCCTTGTCTTTGCTTGAGTTGTTTAAAAAGTGGCCGCCAGACAAAAATAACCATTGAGCGGCGAAAAGTTTTTATATTCAATTTAGTTTTATCTTCGCTAAAAAAAATCTACCTACTACTATAATTACGTAACTTTTACAAAAAAAAACCTATGTTAATAAAAAATAATAAATAAAATAATAGAATAAGAAAGCCAAATAAAATACTGAATACCAATACAAATACAAATAGGGTAAATATATTCAAACCCTTAAGGGTAGAGGTCGAGGGTCAACTCCCTCAAGCCGATACTATGAAGTATTTATTGAGTTGCGGCTGACCGAAAGTATTTTATTGTTTAGTTACACCCTTTTGCCATCCGCCCTTTGTTCTTGGGTCAAGTAATCCTTACTTGAATTTTAAGACGTAAGTCGTGGGGTTAAATGCTGTTTTTGAGTGTTCGCTGTGTTAGTATTTAATTGGAGTTTGATTTTGCTTGATTAGTTTGTAATTGCTATTTTTTGTATTTGCTACGCTATTTTGTTTTGGTAAAATTAATGATAGCATTTATAAATGTCAATTGACTTTAAGCCACTTTGTATTAGCGTAGTTACGTATTCATTTTTAGAATAAAAATAAAAGAAATCTACAGAGAAAAGAACCTTCTACCATAGTGCCACATGAAATAGTTTTTTAATACGCAATATACAATTTTTTACTTTAAGAGTTAAAAAAGTTTACACTATTTATTACGTAGTCCTTTTCTTGAAAACCAAAACAAGAACCCTTTAGTAAAAGGCCATAACTCTTAAATAAATAAAAAAAGTTGTTTTCAACTCACTTTTGGCACTTGCCTCAGCTTTAAATATCGAACGCATTCGTTCGATATCGAATGTCCCGCTAATGGGCGAACGACAGGTGCCGGGAATCAAACCCGGGACAGCGACGCGCCGCATCTGCTGTCTATTTTAGTGGGGATTACGAATTTACTAGTAATTGCTTTTAAATTAATTTGTTAAGACATTTTTTACTCGCGCAGATCAAGAAAGTACTTAAATGCAAAAATTCGTAATTAATTAAAATATAGTAAAACGACTCAAGATCACGAGCAATATACAGTTTTCTTTTAATTAAAAGAAAGGTGGCCGTACTTACGAATACTTCAGTTAATTATATTGTTTCCGTAACATAAATAACCTATAATTAATTGGAACAAAAAATGCTATTTATATTTATAACAAAAGCGAAAAAAGTTGTTACCTCTTTAAAGGTTAGTACAATGACTTGTAAAAGCCGCCGATAATTAAAATTAAGTAAAAAATAAAGTGAAGTTAAAAATGAAAATTAATTATTTTTTTAATCGGCAACCCTACCGCAAGTAACCGTAGATTAGCCAACGTTTAGTTAACCGTAGATTAAGCTGACGCTAACCATCGATGGCAACTGACAATAGGTTTGCGGTCGCGTCCGTCGTTATCCGGGTTCGAATCCCTGCGGTTAACGTTTAACGGTTTGATCGTTTGCGTTCGGATGTGTTCGGGTCTTGACACTACAAACGTATGTTTCATTAGTAAATAAATAAGTATAAATAAGTAGGTACAGTCCGTGAGTTCTTAGAATGCCATTCGGGTTTCGGGTACCATCGGCCGATTCACGTACCCATAAGAGTGAGTGAGACAGCAAGACAAACCCGAATGACATTCTAAGAGCTTACGAACTGTACCAGAAGAAAATTAATTCCTGACCTAGTTTTTTTACGAAAGATGCAGCAGTCAAATTAAATTAAACAATAAAATTAAAAACTTAATTTGTAAAAAAAGTGACTTACGACACTATACCAACACTGCCGAAAGGCGGTAAACAACACAATTTCCAGCAAAACAGAACGCAATCGCATCACAGCCAAATATAAAATTCGAATAAGGAATCAATGGCGCGAGGGCTCCAAATAGACGTATCGTCGGAACCCATCCGATTTCCGAACGATACCGACCCGGAAGCGAGGAGCGGAAAATAGGCGGAAGCTCGCGCCCGGCAGAAAAAAGAATTCGAATTCCGAACAGACAAATTTACATTCTAAAGGGCACTTTTGTGTACAATGCGTTTGTCAGATTGCCGATTCATTGACAGTTTTGTGATGCTAATGCTTGTTTAAGAAAATGTTGAGTTGAATTGATATTTATCCGATTTGGGATTTATATTGGCTATTGATGTTCTCGAGGCGGGGGAAGAATTTGTCTTGGGAATTCGCCTTCGTTTATTTGTCATGGACTTATTATAAATCCGTTACTAGTGTCCGACCCTTTCCTACTTTT
The DNA here is from genome assembly GCA_963854515.1 of Pandemis heparana. NCBI lineage: Eukaryota > Metazoa > Arthropoda > Insecta > Lepidoptera > Tortricidae > Pandemis > Pandemis heparana. The sequence continues at coordinate 13,614,623 of OY978022.1, read as the reverse complement.
GTCATGCAAAGCACGCAAAATAAGAATACATTAGTCTTTTTTTAGATCGCAAACAAAAGACAATCAAGAGATACGTGGGTCTATTTTCGCATTATGCGTCGTCTCAAGATTCAAATGCATTCGAATCGAATTCCGGATTCGAAAAATCGCAGCCGTTAATTAGACAGGTGATTCGCTAATTCGAAAAAGGAATCCGTCCGTCCAGCCAGTGTGGGAACGTCACGTACGATTATCGGTATTCGGGCAAAAACCGGCGGTAAATGCCTTGTGAACTACCACAGATTATAAAACGACTACTAAGTTAAATTAGGGTTGTCATTTTGTTCTGATGATTTTAGAAAGTGACACGTATATAATGCTGTAAGAGGTAGGAACAATATAATTTCTGTGAGATAATTTCTAGTTTTAGTTGCTACATAGTATAAACTAGCTAGTATTTTTGCTTTGGAAATTTCACTTAAAAAATACTTATTTTAAAGTTGTAAGTACCTCACGGATGGATAAATACTTTTTTCAATTCGCTAAGACTTCTCTGAAAAAACTAGAAATAGGTACTAGGTCCTACTTTGAAATGGCAAAGCAAAGCCGACAAGTAACTAGCGCGCAGTTTTTTTCTGCAAATGAAATACTTATTTAGTTACATACAAGTTTTTTCACGCATAATAGGAAAAAACTGGCAGCCCTACATACCGTGTCTGATGAGATTGACAGTTGATTTTAAGCCGAGTGCAGCAAGGTTGCGAATTATATTTATTTTTAAATAGCATACGGATGTGACGTTCACGATTAACGATTGACGATTAAAATGGAACGCAGCAGTCGATTTAATTCAATATAATTACTGTGTATTTCTGTTTTTTTTTTTTTTATTTTGTTAAGTACTTAAGTAAACTTTTTTTAAATCAGCAAACCTTTCTATAAACATACTTATTCTGCTTAAGAATTCAGTACCTAATCGTGATTGAAATAAATTAAAATCTCCCCAGTGTAAGCACGTATAATGTTATGTTATGATTATTGTTTTATTACACGACCTTGTGCCGCGGCCGGTTCCAACGCCCTTAAGTTTTTGCTGCGCGACGAAAGATGGCGTTTTTATGCCCCGTAGTAACCGTAGTACAGTGTCGACAACTGGTTTCGGTATCGGTTTTTGCGCATCACTAATTGTCTTATTTAGTTAAGGGCGAGTAAATTAAACGTGTTTAAAACATACTTGTGTTGTTTTTGTGAAATATAAAAACCCTTATTTAAAATATTAAACAAGCATTTTAATATGCAGCTGCATGTGATTATTATCAGTTCTTTATAGACATAATATATTAGCACCTACTTAAAATAATATTACGCTTTGTAAATATTGTGAACCTTTTTAAGAAACAAGCTGCATAAATTACATATTTAATATTAACAACATTAGTGAGAATCGACTCAGCATTCGATTGTAGAGTCGATTCGTTAGTGTCCACGACGATCGATCCCCACTTCCGGCGGGTCAGGGCCGGCGTCTGCGCATATGTACTACAGATGAGACTTGATTGCACTTTAATATCTGAACCGACTACTGCACCTATATTTTTATCGGTTGCAAATAAAAATAAAACAATAAAATTGTCGTTGTAATGGTAAATTACTATGGACGTAGCGTGGTGAGACGTAATAATAAAAGGATGAAATTCAAACAATTAAAAAAGAACTTAATGCTATGTGACGCGACGACGCAATAAACCGCGGTGAACGATTAATCGTAATTGTAGCTAGCAATCGATTGAATCTGAAAATCGAACTGGCTGGAATCCGCGGCGGCGAGCTCAAAGCCTCAGACGCGCAATTTTGACAATTAAAAAGCTGCGCATCGCGGGCATTGTCTCTGCTCTTGTGTCCTTGGCAGGAATTTCAAATACAGAACGTTTTCTTTTAAAACGAACCGGTTTGATTTGTGCCCGTTTAACGTTTTTTTTACACATTTTATACAACCCTGTTTATGTAGCGTTTAATTTTTAATTTCTTCTTAACGATGCCGCGGAGAAGTGCATTTTGAGACGGTGGTGTGTTGGGTTGGGTTTCGTTCGAAATATTCCTGTTAAAAACTGTCGTTTGGTTCTACTCGTAAAATTAGAACTATAAGTCGTAATATCGAAATTTTTATGTTCGTATTTTAGAGTATGTGCCAAGTGGGGCCGGAGCGTATAAGTCACGTTTTAATAGGTCGTTAAATTTTAGGCGCTCATCGGTGACTCTATTTTGTTAAATCGATCTTAAAGAACTTGATATGTTTTTATGGCTTTTAATTAAAGAATACGTTTGATACGATCCTATCTGTGGTGACACTGTTATCGATTAAAAACGGAATGCATAGAATAAAAAACGAAATTTCTCAATTATTTTTCAAAACTGTTTTAAAGTAAGGAAGTGGTTGTAACCGACTTTATGGAGCATTTTGTTTCAAAGTAACTTTATTGCAAATAAACTTAAGGAAATTTAACACTCGCAAAAAAGTAAAAAATGGGTTATGTCACTTGTTTTGGAACCATTTGGACTAAGATTTGCTTGTCATCAATTAATAAGAGAAAAATAAATATTATAACTCGTAATTTCATTATTTCTATCGTTATTTAAGTATAGTCGCAAACAAAGTTAGCGCATGTTCAATAATTTCCCGCGAGAACTGATCAACTTATAAATCCGAATAGCCGTTTATGAAAGAGTAAACCATAAGCAAACATACAAATATTAAGTATCTTTTAAACTTTGACATTTGTTATATCAATAGGACTAATTATTTACTTTAAAAATGAACAAATGACCAAAAAAATGGCACACTGACCTAAGTTGTAATAATTCATAACCCACAGGACGACCAGTTATTTCAAAACAATATTCTTAGTCTACTCAACGTCTCTAAGCAGAACTAGGGCAAGCCAAATTTGCTTTGATAAATCTCTCATCACAATGCGAGTCGATGAATCGCTAAATCGAGCTCAATTGACTAACGATCGATTATTCAATCGAAACAGATTGATCGGCATTATCTGGCAATGGACTGGCAATTGGATGAACTGAGCTGACGTTGTGTGCTAATATTTGATATTAAGTAACTCCCATTGTATGATCGTCATAATAAAAACTAAAAATAATAATATAAGACTTACTACACTTCAATCAATGTCCGTAAACAGAACACACTTTAAAGAACCTGACCGTTTGCAAAAATATTTAAAACAAAAAAGTATAAATAAAAAAAAGCATTTGAAATTCGAACACGTTCCAATAGGCAACTAGCCCAGTGGTCCGTTCTAATTAACTTTTTTAAAACGCGGTAGGAATCAATAAGGCGCGTTCAATGAGAATTCGCGCGCAAATCGTAGAGACGTCTCACTTAGGGACGTCGGACGTGATCGGTTTGCGAAAAAAATACCTTAAGTACATCTTTAGTCTACCTGAGGGGTGAGAGTTGTAAACACGGATCTGTGGCTCAAACTTTCCTATTGCCTTCTACTTTTTGCTTTACTCCGTGATTTCTTTCAACGAGCAATTTGTCGGTTTACGAGGAATTGTCGTTTGATTTCGCTCGCGCTTCAGTCTTCGACCTTTTTCAAATATGGAACGTTTTCTTTTTAATTTTAACGGCATTTGCAAACGTACGTTATTATAATGTGCCAGTAATTAATTGCAATAACAGAATTGTTTCGAGCTCAAAAAGCCGACTTTAATGATAGCATTAAAATGCCTTTATTTTGGTTTTTCAAGCCGTTTTGGTGTTTTGTCATTAAGGATTCCAGTTTTTCTGTAAAATTTGAGTATGGTATGGAGTGCATTTTTGAAAGTGACAAAAGTGTAATGTCAAACTCTGTAGAAGGGATAAAATATTTCGCAAAAATATAAATAAAAACATGATAAACTCATATATATATAGGTCATAGTCAAAGAAGCGAAAGAGGTGGATAAAATATGAAGATATCTGAATGAAAATATCTGACGGGCTCCTTGGTCCTCTGGTGAAAAAAAGCTGACAAAATGTTAGACCATCGGTACGTCCCAAACGCCACAACTTCCTACTTGTTTTTAGCTCTATAAATATCACCTGCATTTTATTACTTCTTGTTAATGTACATTCCTTGTTTATAGATTATTTTAATTAATTGATTAGTTCTCATGGGACCACCGGGTAAGACATGACAAACTTGACATTTGACAAAGTATATAATTTGTATCATTTACGCGAACAAAAAAGGAGAATTGCGTAAAAATTGCATTAAAAATATAAATTACCACAGATTATGCCAACTGTCAGTATCTCAACTCTTTTACATAAGTTTAATTGCTACGCCATTTTATTGTCTATGCCTAATTTAAATGTCAAATTAAAAGTTAATTAAGAATTTCATAACCACCAACTTTTATTACTGGCAAGTTCATAAGAGCTCTATGCTTTCTAATTTGTTTGAATTTAGATCGAATTATCCATCAAAATTTGAAGCCTTCTTTTATCAAACTCAAGTAATATTTGAATAAAGAAAGAATCGTGTTCGATCCTTCCATTTTCGAAATTCGACGGATTGGCTGAATGACAAAATCTAAAATCAGAACTCGTACATACAGGCTGTGTTTTTTAAGTGTCAGTTATCGGAAGATCAAAGTGAGACATGTTACTTTATTACTGGGGGAGGATGGGGTAACTCTCGATATATTGACAAGTTTTGACACCCGTCCGCGGTAATAAATTTTACAATGCTCCCCCGCACCCTCTCGATACAGGATGTGCTTTAGAACTTACCGAGCGGGTAAAAGCTTTTTGTAGAAGGGTTTATTCAATTAGTTTGACTTAACAAATTCGAACTTCGGAAGTTCTTCGTAATGAATAGGAAATTGGTGCTGGTATTTTATCACGCGCTATTTTAAGGAGTAACAATAATCTATTATTATTGACATATAGTCTTAGTCGCACGCCTTAAAAAGTAAAGTAAACATAACGTATCAGTTACATACAATGTTTCCACAGTTTTATGTGGCCTGTAAATAGAGTTACACCCTGTAGCGGATCACACACAGAGTCAATAAAACTGTTGGTTTCCCTTTCACACTATTATCCGATTCTTTTGATCTTTTTAAAACCCCGACGGGAACTAAATTGAGTGAGTGGAGTTTCGCCCGATACGTCCCTTTTACTGCACTAGGGCGTAAAGTACATTATAGTTGACATCTCGCTTTTGTTAAATACGAAAATTTCACTTTCATTTAAAAAACCTTGTCAGCCTTGTGGCTTAGTTTCTGAAGCACTTCTGCATTTATCGTAATTTATGTGTAAAGTTACATTTCAAATAAAAAAAAATAGTATTAATCAATTGGCCGAGCCAAACAGTTGGTTTCAATAGAACGAATGTCTGTTATCTGCATTTAAATTAGGTAACACTGGTTTAAAAAAGCGTAAGTGCCACTAACATTTATAACATATCATGGCATATAATATGACGTATGTGCCATTTAAGACACCAAATACTTTTTTCTATGCAAAGTGACGTGGCATAAGAGACACGACAAAATTATAAATGTGAAAAATGTGCAATTGATACAAATTGCTTTTGCCATCATTGGAGCGAGAACAAAAAAGCACGCGTCTAAGGGGAGGCGATGGAAACAAATTAATAATTAATTTTCGCGCCGAGGCCGGGGCATTCGTTCGGTGCCGTTTTGTTACAAATTCAAAATTCATTCGTTGAAGTTTAAAAATTTTGTCCCGTGCTGTCGAATGTTAAGTTTTTTTTTTGTTTTCGTTGTTGCTGGCCAGTCTCTTTTTTATATCGATTGTCATTTTGATTCTACGTATAAGGAAATGGGGTGATGTTTTGACTGATTTGAGGTTATGCGTTGGTGTTGCTATTTTTGCGAAGGACATTTATTTTGCGTTAAGAGTTTTTAGATACTGAATAAAAATAAATAACGCAGCCTTTTTACGTCCCACTGCTGGGCTTAGGCTCACACAGACCCAGTACGGAACGAAAACTTCGCACACACCATTAAATGTCAACGTTTAGTTGTGTTTTTAAGAGTCTGGCAATTTGTGTTAAACTAATGACTATTTAGAAGTGTCGTTCTCGGCGACGGAGTAGTAAACAGGATATGGGTAGCCTGAGATGAGTTTTATTGTAAGTCAATACATATATTACAGGGAATGATTATTACCGCATTTCGGGCGCACTAAAATATAAGATTTATGCGTCTTAGAATAATTTTCTAACTCAGACCAACAATGCGGGTTTCGACATTAAAACTTAATGTGGCAACATTAATTTTACTTTATGTTATTTGAATTATTTTATCTTTCATAAATGTTCAATTGAATAATGCCGGACGGTACTTCATTAGGAAACGTATTTGTGTTGCTTACATATATACATAGATCACGTATTTATCTCTTACGGGGTAGACAGATCCTAAGGCAAGACCTAAAAAGGCCATGTTTAACATGATTGTATTTGTGTCTTTTTTAATACGTTAAAACCATTTTTATGTATAAATTATTTTATAAGAATAATGCCTAGGGACGATTACGTTTTCTACAGTTTGAACACTTTAGTATTGCCGCAAGAAATATTAATTATTGATATTTTTATTGCTTGTACTAACAAGCTGAATTACTAACAGGCAATTTAAAAATACGCATGCACTATTAATCGCGTATAGGTAGATACGTCTTTTATATTCAAGTAGGTATGCATTGTAATAATTTGCTACAAATGCATAAAATCGTAACAAGCCAATTAAAATTCATGTATCGATTAAAGTTGAACCATAAAAATGTATTTAATCCTTCGACTCGTAAAATTATTAACAAAACTGACCGCGATCCTTATGAACCGATGACATTAATAAAACCATTTTATTCCGCTATAAATAACAATAAAAACTACATAAAATAGCTTAAGTTTCTGTGATCAATAGGTACGTATCAACGATTTTACAACCGTTTTACGACTCCGTAATGGGAAGCCGAAAAGCCTAATTTGACTTCATTAAGTGCTCGGAAAACAATAAAATTATATTTTATTGGTTTTCGTTTAAAAATCACCCTCTATACCCATGAGATACCCGCCGAGTTAAATCACGATCAGGACAAAACTTGGTTTATTATTCTTATTTTCGTTCATTTTTGTTTATTCAACGTGCAAACCCACAATGACGTAAGTGTACTGTAGTTTACTTTAAAAACAACTTTATCAACGCCTATCAAGAATTAAATTTGAACGAATTCGTATTTCAAATTAATGCTTTTATTTTTAAATGCGCGAAAAGTTTAAAAACTACAAAGTTAACTATGCGTATCTAAAGTGGCGCTGTCGTCGCCGCTTCATACAAAACAGTGTGAAAACAATTAGTTCCAGATTTCCCCACTAGCATGAACAACTTTGTCCCATACATCCTCCGCGTTTTCAAATCAATCCTTTCACACCTCGAACAAACGGTCGCGACGGCTGATTTCCGTTCTTAATTCAAATTTTTCTTTTTCATAAATTTGAATAGAGCGGGGTAACTCGAAACCGAATCGTCGATAGCTTCATTCGATAAGTGATTGTTTGAAACGGATATCGCTTATTTTATCGATTAGGACAAAAGGCTAATCGGTATTCTGTATTTTAATTAGAAATTAGTATTTATCAAGTCGGTAGTAATGACCAATTTTCACTTGAATAATTTTAAACATTATGTATGTTTCACCATCGGTACAAATACAAATTACTTTCTAGCCATCTCTTCACAAAGTATCAGCTGTACACTATTCTCATAACATTGCAAAAGCGTGGGGTCTATTCTCAAATCGCTCGAAACAAAGTTCAAGCTTAGAACATGCATGCTTCCGAACTGGTGAGAGCGATCTAAACATTGTGCTGGAAGCGCCAAGTTAACTTTACTAGTGGCGAAGTAGAACGCAAACCAATTTGATTCTTAAGTCATTCGAATAAGGATGCCGGGGTTTTTGCGGGAGAGTTGGGAACTTATTGGGAATGTCGGTGGCAATTCTACAAGGAAAATGTCATTCGACATGTTGTTTGACTGATTGCTATCGATGCAATCGTAGGGTTGGCGCAACGTGACTCCGCTTGGGAAATTATTTGTGGCTTCTCGATTGAAATCAAAGAACAAAGAACAATTACTAATTTTGATGGAATTTAAAGACCGTATGGCTTAACTTGCCGCATCTTAACGAAAAGGGCAGCATGAGAAATTCAAATTACGAAAATACTGTGTTTTTTAAACTTACCTAGTGTTTTTTCAGTAAAGTTTCAACCGCTCGAGATAAAACCTACAGAGCGCGTTCAGCGCATCGGTTTCGGGTACTTTTGACCTTTTTCCAAAACGTCCCCAATTTGGTCACGGAACGTTCGTCTAGGCCTTCCCCTTCCAACGCACCCGTGGTAACTGTATTGGCAGCAATTGCGTAAATTTTATAAATAATGTTACTAATGAATAAGCAGCCATAACAATTCATATTACTGAGGAATATGCGTCATTACATAAAACGAGAGTATTGTATGTTTTAAATATAGAGAGTTATTTTGAAAAGAATTCGCGTTAAAAATAGTTTGCAGACTTTATGTAGTCGTCAAAAGTGAGATGAAAATTAAAATCTATTTTTGACTAACTATTAACACACGAAGAAACAAACCGGTAGCTAAAATAAGTACGCTACTGATCATTTCGTGTCAATGTGTTAATAGACAATCTTCGCGTATTTTTTTTTTGTATATATTGCTCATTCCAATTTCAAAATATGAATTGTAGAAAGTCACTATTTCAAAAGTAAAACGCAATACTCTGGGTCTTAAGAGGTTAAAGTAAATTATTTGGAAAAAGATTACTAGCAAATTTAATTGCAGTAAGCAAAAAAGAAATGTCGGTACAATAGTAGCAACACTAAACGGTTGCGACGCGTTTTTGCTATCGCTACTGTGGGAGCGGGAGCTATTGTTCGCGAGATAGCATCCGGACTGCTCGCACAATGAAAGAAAATGTCACCTGAGTACAGTGAAATGACCTAATGGGCTCGTAAGATGGTTTCGAAATGGCAAACAAAACTTTTTATGCTAACGAAATAATATTAACAATTCAATTTTTATATTATAAATCTCCGATCATTTTCGATCGAAACTATCGAACATTGAAAGTCAACAATAATCCCCTCGCTAAAACTATCGATTTAAATCGATAGGCACTATTCTAAAAGCATTCGAACACCGATTTTACAATTCGCATTGACGCGCACCGGCAGCCGTTCGAATATCGAAAACATTTCAAATTTAGAACTACCTCTTTCAAAAGACACAACTAAAATCGAAAACAGCGATTAGTTTAAGTGTCGCCGTTCGAACTTTAAAAATATGTCGCCTGTTCAGTTTTAAATTTAGAAGAATGCGTTCCATTCCGTTCGCTTTACGATGTTTGTCAGTTAATGATGGTTGTGAAATGGAATAGGAAAATCGAAAATGCATAGTTATAATTCTGATTTAGAAGAGCAGCCGTTGTTTTGAAACTTCTATTTACTAGAGTTGTCGCAAGATAAATATACAATCCTGACACAGTAACGTCATTTTCGTTTTTATTGACTTTTAAAGCGTTTTGTACTTGGACGACATCTTAGAATTATTTTTTGTTCTAACTGACTGACTCATTAGCAACCAAGCCAAATCCTTAGATGTAGGAAGCCGAAATTTCGCGTAGAGGCAAACAAGGAATTAGGTCATATTTTACAAAATTCCCACGGGACATAGTTACAAATTAGTGTTATAAACATTGAACATTTGTATAGCCCCAATGAATCCCTCTATATAACTTCGCTTACCCCACCGTTGGCTACTTTCATTGACGCAATTGCTCTACCAAACATCTTCTCTGACAACTTAATACAAACTCGATGGTTTGACAGGTCGGGATTCGAACCGGCTTCCCTGTCAAGTCTTGGCTTTACAAACTAATAACTATGAATGTCCCATTTCGTTCGATGGACCTATTTAACCGCAATTTTATCCCGTAGGAATATTGTTGTCCGTGGTTAAAGTTGTTGCATCCAGTTTGAAGTATGAAGCTACAATATGATGATGAAAAACAAAAGATTAAGAATTATTAAGAAACTAGCTGCTGCCAGCGACTTCGTCTGCAAAGGATTCGTTTATCGCTACCCCGCGGGAACTACGCAATTTTCCGGGATAAAAAGTAGCCTATGTGCTATTCGAGACTTTTCTCTATCTATGTGCCGAATTTCATCCAGATCCGTTGGGCCGTTCTGGCGTGATTGAGTAACAAACAAACATCCATCCATCCATCCATCCATCCATACTTTCGCATTTATAATATTAGTTAGATTATAGTAAAATTAGGTACGGTACAGTAGTGGAAAATTAACTGCATAACTATTAAGAGGTTAGTATGCGTTTTGAATTATAAAAAAAACAATATGACACTGGCATGAAAATATAATGAAACATACATCCAGATGTCGTAACAAAATTTTCATGACACCGAATACCTGACTAATGCAGGAATGCAGGAAAATACTTCGACAAAACCGAAACGTACAATAAAAATCAGGGCAATCAACAAAAAAACAACCGTGTATCTATCAACGAAAGCAACGAATCGAGTGTCAACTGTTTCGAAAACAATAAATACATTCGCGATTTCAATTTTCAAAAATAGAAACAATCGGGACGCTTTCGAAATCGTCCGCGAGTTTTCCAACGGTTACAAGCCGAATTATTAATTTTCGAACAAAAATACGCTTGTTCCATTGACACTCACCCACTTGGCACGCTCGCGCTTTAGAAACGCTTAGCGGAAGCGGCGTGTAAACAACTTTTGAAATTCGCGCCTTAACAACATTGTTTGAATATAAATAAAGGAAAATGTTAGGCTGAATTCTCACTGGCCAGCTACTACTATAGGCCCCAAGACAGAATGCAAAACCTACTTTAATCTTTTTTTATTACCCAATAACCTAACCTAACCAATCGGGTATACAAGACCGAATTGGTAAGTAACTATTGTTTTCATTTACCAAAATTGTAAACTGAAAGCGACTTTCCCTTCGTCGTTTAAAAAACGAAAATGTTGAACAACGAGTTTCAAAATCCGAAAAAAAAAACAAAAAACGGACGCTCTAAAATTAAAATCCGACGATATCCCCCTCGCGGTTCGATGGCGTTCGATTTTCGAACGTTCGGAAATAGCGCGCGACAGCTGAGAGACGACACCGGACTGCCTCTTTTATTACCTCCTTCGTGTTTATGAGCACTTTATGAGTTTTTATAGATTTTTTTTCAATCCAACGAATGTCACTCGCTCTGATCACTTTCCTATTTATAACGTCCGCGCGTTTCGTTTGATTTAACGATGCCACGTTTTTCATGATTGCGATATCGTGGATTCTGTGCATTCCGATATTTTTATTTTTACGTTACACGGTTTCTTATTGCGAACAAGGTTTTACGAGTGACCGCTACAGCGCCGCTTTATCGCTATGGTTTTATATCGCTATGTGCATTTACTAAGGTGACTCTGTCTAGTCGTAACTTTTTTAATGCGTAATAGGCATGCGTTTGACCACAATCTCGCATGATGACAAGCGAAGAAGCTCTACCGACCAACTGCTTAAATAAGTCCTCGCCCGCACGGTGCAGGGGCGCGGGGTGTGACGACAAAGGGGGCCGAGAGAGGTCCCGCTCTTTAAGAAGGAGCACGCTTACCAAGCAAAATGCTAATGCACCCTTGATTTCAAAAAGGCCATATTGTAGCTGTAGCGCTCAAGGAACAGACGCTGGTTGGGAACTACGTGGTTTCAGCTGAGATAAATTATGATAAGTCCATCTTTTGTAGTCTCTCTTTGCTAAAGAACAGACAGGGATGCAATGTAGTCTTTTGATCCGGATCTTACAATTTCCCGTAAGGAATTACCGTGACAGTCGACAGGAAAACCGCTGACTATCGTGCAGATTAGATGGTCAATACCGTGTGATCCATGCGAGATCCATATCACGAAATATTGATGCGTATCGCAGCGAATCCGGTTGTTTTGAAAACCAGGTACCTATTGACATACCAGTATCACGATAATTTTGATAGATGCCAAAGCCGTTTCTGTAAATCCGATTCAATATCTACAACAATTTTTAAACCAACGAATGGTACCTAAAACTTTTCTAAATTATATCAAGTTTAATCTTCTGTCTCCAAGTATTACGTTCTAAATTAAGACGCTAAAGCGCACGTCATAAATCCAAAGACGTTATTTTAAACAGCACTTCGTAATTAATTCTGAATACATCTGTAAATGTCGTTTACCGCAATATAATCGTTAATCTCTGCCGCCATTAGCGATGCATCGGTATCAATCGATATTAATCGGTAGCAATCGATAATTAATCGGTAAGGCCCGTGATTAAGCGGAACGCTCGGTGCGGACGCGCGACCGTTTGTTTCGAATTCCGTATTCGAATTTGAAAAATCGCACCTTTTTATCTCTGATGTTCGATTTTCGAATGAGCGGGCTTTAGAATCTTAATTGTGATTTATTTTACGTCTTCAGCTTTGAACAATTCAAATAGAGAACTCGCTTCATTTATTAATTACAGGGTGTTTTTTGATCGCATATTCTGTGGTCATCAAAAAGGTCATAATTCCCGTGGTACTTTTGACCTTTTGCATTGTAAAGTATCATTTTTTGTACGGAAAGTAAAACAATTCGATGGGAACGTCACGATTCATCATCATTAGGCGATGTATCGAAAGATCGCGTGTTCGCTGCGGCAGGAAAAAACTTCTGACTCAGTTCCAGCTTACGAGGAGTTCGAAAATGTATTATTATTGCTATAAATTACGAGTCAACGGCAAACTAGACTTAAAAATGGCGAACAATTTATGCAACCGAAGGAACAGTTACCAAGCGCATATTTGGTACTTCTATAGGAAAAAAATGATGAATTCAAGGAATTTAATTCCTGAAATCCTGCCTGACCCATCGACGTACCTCTTCACAGAAAACGTCTTAGTTTACATTTTAATGCTTGACATATAATAAGACCATTGTAACTAACACTTAATGCAAATAAAAATTATTATTATTATTATTATTATTATTTTTAGTGACATCGCATTCAATCAATCAATAATTTTTTTTTTGATAACAGTAGGCGTTGCAAATATAGGTGACATAATAAAATAAGTTTCTCCACTTTTTTGCCGTTTTAGGCATACAAATAACAAGGCAACTTAACAAGGGCACTTAAATTACGACGCTTACTATAAGAAGGTGGTAGGACCTTCTGCAAGGTCCGTCCGGATCGCTACCTCCATCTTATTCGCTAATCCGCACTGCTGTGCACTGCTGTGTTCCGGTGTGGAGAGTAAGACAGCCGGGGAAATTACGAGCACAAGAGGCATTTAATATCTTAGCCCTCTAGGTTGGCAACGCATCTGCAGTCCCTCCGGGGTTGCGGGTGTCTATGGGCAGTGGTGATCGCTTGCCATCAGGTGACCCACTTACTCGTTTGCCTTCCTATTCATATAAAAAAAGGTTCCATGGTGGGTTAGGAGTTAAATTCCTTAACAGTACTGGTATTTGTTAAAAATATTTAGTGTAATTCCTAAACGTGGTCTTTAGGTTTTGTTACTTTAGGCTCTCCACGGAAGAGATAAAACTTGATCAACATGTTTGTATGTATATATATATTTAGTCGTTGCATGGCAGTACCTAATAAAAATTATATGTCCGTTTTTATCATAATTCTATTTACTTAACCGGCTTCGATGCATGTCAGGGATTAAGGAAAATCTATAAATGACAAATCAATAATGTCCGTTTGCTGAAATAGATAGCTGTTACTAACTGTTACCCGCGACTCCGTCTGCGATGAATTCGCAATCCGAATTTTCCGGGTTATAAACTATCGAGAAGGGAGCCCTTTGCCCAGCAGTGGGACACAAATATAGGCTAATGTAATTATAATAACAATAATAAACTATCCTATGTTCTTCCCCGGGACTATAACTGTCTCTGTACCAAATGTCAATAAAATTGGTTTAGCCCTTTTGCCATTAAAACGTATTGAACTTCCGAACATTCAAACATCAATAGTAAAATAAGATAATATGTATTATAACCCTGAACAGGAAGTAAAATTTTCCGCTTGCGTAGCGGGCTGTAAAGTGCTACTTACGGCCCGGGCGACGAAAATAAATAGAATCATAATCAATCGTATGTAATAAACGCACCAGCCTGTATAACTGTATGTTAACATTCAATAAGATTGCAAAATCACACCGGTCTCACTTTTATTCCTATAATTGAAATCCTGATTGCGTATAACTAATTAAATATTATTAAAACATTCAACTGCAGGGATTGCAGCGCATTAGCATAATCTGAAGTCGTGTGCAGCCAATATTGTGTTACATCCTACTTTCTCTTTCTTACTACAGATCTTTGTACAAGTTAGAAAGAGAGACAATTGAATGAAATTAGATGCTAGGAAACGAGGCATTTCGACCGTTTTGTTTCATATTTGAAATTGGAACTGCATCTTCGAAATTGAAGTTCGAAATTTAAAGTGCTGTGTGATGATCGTCTTCGGGTTTTTGGGGTAATAAAGCTTGCTATTCGCTATTAAAAGATAATTGGTTTATTTTTGTAGTAGCTTTATTAATGACTGTAGATACTGGTTTTTTAGTGTTATTGCAATCATTTTTATTCAGGATTGAGATATACGTTCTTAATCGTGATAAGGTTTAATTCACAAAGTAATTTATTTGTTCATTATTCACTAGCACTACTGACAAATCATATTAAATAAAGCGCTCAAAGAAATCGTAATAATCGATTTAATCGTAAAACCACCATCGAACCAACATCTGTCTAAAAACTAGCTCATCAACAAATAAAAAACCATAATCGATTGTTTCGAGTCGATTATCGTTAAGCGTCGATTATGTTAAACCGTAACGACACGCTCGGGCAAGCGGTATACTTGAACTTTAATTTAACTACAAGGTTTAAGTTTAACCGGATTACAACTCACGACTAAACCTAGGTGGGATATGAAAATAATTATTGTCGTACGCAGACACAACAATTTACTTTAATAGCTACTTAACTGGTTTCGTTTTCCAATTTTTGTAAAGGAAATTGTGCTTATTAAACAATTAAATATTAATTGACGTCTTTGAGTACGACCGTGAGTTAGACTTCCGCTTTTCATGTAAACCTATAAAACAGTACGGTACCGGCTGACTGATAGACGAAGGAATCCTAAGCCATTGGAATTAAAAACTCTCATAACATAGTCATATACAACATGTCTTAAAATTGGATGAAAATCTTAGGAATCAGTTATAGTTATGCATGATGAGCATGTATGAAGAGATTGATGAATGTGGATGAAGCGAAAGAGGTATGTCAGGATCGTAGCAAGTGGAACAAAGTAGTCTCTGCCTACCCCTGTGGGAAAGAGGCGTAACGATATGTATGTATGTATGTATGTAGTTATAGTTATGCGGTTTTAACTGCTACAACCCTATTTTTTATTCCCTTTTCCACATAATATATAAATGTGGCCTTTAGGTCTTGTTACCTTAGGTCCCGTATACCCTGCAAAAGATAAAGAAGTGGTTTATGTATGTATGTCATGTAAATTATAAAAAGAACATGGCTAGCCAGTTAGTCACTTAAATACGTAGTGAGAGTGGTTCGAGGGGGAGAATTCCAAGAAAACAATGCCTCTAAGGCATTAGGAATAAGACAGTTGGCGTAGAGGCTGTAATCTTTGATGACGACGAAAAGTCGCAATGATACAATATAATCGATATATAATAAACACGGGGCTAGATTGAGTCGATTCCCACCGCCCGAGGCGCTCGCCTAATAACCGTCAATGATCGTCCGATTGTGAAAAATATCATTAAAAAACCATCAGCATCATTTGAATGCCCCACGGATCCACATCAGCCACAATCGATTCTTTATTCTTTTATTTTTATTAAGCAAATTATCGAAACGACGTCGTCAAGGTATAACGACTACTCGCGATACGCGGAATTTAGTTACGCTCCGAAATCCGAATCGAAAATAGAATCGATTTGAGTAACGATCCGACTAGACGATCGATAGGTTACGCCTACCTCGCCGGTAGGAGGGGCGCAAATCGAATTAGTGGGCATCGATTAACGGGCGTATCGACAAAAAACACGATTAGCCCCGAAAATCGACAGCCGAAAAAACCTAATGGCGGTTTTTGTTCGAAATTCGAAGATTTGAATTCGTAATTTCGACCGCAAGGCGTTCGAATCATTTGTCAGTGACAATTTTTTGGTTGCAATCGATTTTTAAATACAGGCCGAGGGTTTTTGCGGGTCTCGTTTGCGCGGTAAAATTCCACATTTACGGCCACGGCGGCGTCTTGCGCTTTTTGCTCTCTAATAAGATAATTACAGGCGGAATATTCTAGCAGAAACTTGCCTATGCATTTGCGAGTTCACGCCTGATTACGATTTAAATAGAAATGCGTACGTTCTAAATCTCGAGTAGGATGAAGTTAATAAGTTTCAGAACACAATAATTTATTTAATAAATCATTAGTAGTACGTACTATTATACTCAGTAGTTGCAATTAGATACTAGCCTTGTTAAACATATCAATAAAAAGAAGTTTTTGCGTCATTAAACCTTAGGCAAGTATACACAACGATCGTTAAATATGGTTATCGTTGCAGATTTGCAACAATGTCACAATAACATACTCGTACCAGCTACTGGCTAGTAAAATTGCCATAAACTTAAAAAAAAAACGACCTTGCGTCTATCCCGAATTGACACGGCATGGGAAAGCGCGCCGTTTTTTGCCCGAACAGGGACACATTCTTCGTTACGTCAAGGCTGTGGGAACCGATCGCATTCCCGGACTTAGGGAAATGCTGGCGATCGCCGATCACATTCTAATTAGGTATTTGGCAACACCAAGAGCTCGAGCCCATTAAAAAAAAAACGTCCGAAATTCAAAACGCAATTGGAATCCATTTTCAAAATAAAATCCTGCTGTATAATCGTTCGGTTTTAAAAATTAAAGCCGCCCATCGATTGGAGTTTAACGATGTTCGAAATTCGATAATGTTAAGCGTTTCGAAATCGATTTCGCTAATTAGGTATTCGGATAGCACTGAAGTCACCTGTCGATTCTCGTTCGATTTTACGAACTATAAAGCTTGCCATTCTCGACCATAGGCCCGTTTTTATAGTTGATAATTGTTAGTTTTATTAAGAGGTTCCTTTGAAAAGCCCTTAGCGGTTGTTAAGTATAGTTTTAAACGTGCCTCGAGATGGGTGGCTAATGGTCCATTTATAGCTATTGGTTTTGATAGAAAACTATATAAAGTTTTACTGTCACATGGATTTAATAAGGATGATGGAATACGGTAATTGAAAATTTAATTGATTCGTAGATGCACAATTAAGGCTATCTATATATTTTAAACGGCGGTGACTAGGCCTACAGTATTATTTGCATTGGCAGTTAAATTTGTTCTGAATGAATAAATTGATAAACAAGATTGGCCGTCATAAAATGATAAAATCATTAAAAATCTGCATTTAACTGTTTTTTTACTCATATGAGCAAATTAAACTCACATGAAGGGTTCCGTGTCATCGAGTAGAAAACGCCCAAAAACCCATATATTGCGAGGGATCTCTTAATTTTTTTTATTTTGGACTTTCTGTTTTTATTACTTTTAGTTACCATTAGTACCTAATACAGAACTAACAACCTTTTCGAATAACATGCTTAATAACAAAACTATATTTAAACAGTTACTTAAGGTAAATAAATTACTTATAGGATAGGTACGTTTTGTTTTTATTCGTACGTGGTAGGCCTTATAAAAAATTAGCCCTTCGATAAGTACAATTCGTGGCACGGCGTATGTAAATTCGAATTCTGAATTACCTTTTTAATCAAAGTTCTTACTGGCCAGTATACACAATACTATCGGCGCGCATTCATGCAGTATCTGTGGACGCATCAGGCTCCTTGGATGAATATTTATTCCGCATGGCAATTTTAATCCCTATTGTTCATATTTTACTCGGGTAATATCGGCGAATATGTTTGAATTTGAATTTAGAATTTGACGTTGGCGGTGTATTGCGCTCGTGTTTTGTTTTTCGCTGAGAAATTGTAATGAGTCGTACTTGTGGATAGAGTGGGCTTTGTTAATCTTAAATCTGATATTTGGTATTTTTTATAAATAATATCTATTTCTAGAACTTATCGAGTCATGTGTGGCCAGTAAAAAGGGCACCAGTAACGCTAGAATCTATGGGCAACTTAATTACCAAGTTCACTCACGTGCTAAACAGCTGTGACAGCGCGACACGTCATAGCAAGATTGAGTTGAGTCTAATTTATTTGATACATCATAATTATGTAAAAATTCCATCTAGGATTAAGGAAGTTAATCAATGTTAATCGATATGAGATTGAATTTGCGTCTTGGCTGCAATTAGCCTGTGACACTATGACACTGGCAGCAATAATGCCTGTCATAGATCACCCGCCATTACAGCTCGATAATGTCGCCCATTGTACTGCTAATTGTCACAAAAACTTGTTTACAACGTTTTTTTATCTGTGGCACGGTTCCGTATTGTATGGATGTGATGCCTTTACTTTTTTTTTTTGTTGGTGATTTTTTTTATTACGCGGTCACACGGTCAGGGGCGAGTCGGAACGGAACGCTATTTTTGTTTCTGTAAATAATTATGTACTTAGTTAAAGTTTTATCGAAATTTTTACACTGATTTTTGTTAAGCCCGTAACTGTAATTATCATTTTTGAATGTCCGATAAAATCCAATGACATTGCCACCGTCACCAAAAATGAAAAAAAAAAAAAAAATTTTTTTTGCATACTTTTTATGATATAAAATCCAAAATGGCCGTAAAGGTGGAATCGATAAATAAATTAAAAACCCAACATCCTTTTATTCCGCAATTTCCTGTTGCACTCGTAGATAATACAGTATTAAACAGATACAGATCTCAATTGAATACTGTCGTAACGCCAGCGATTAGAACTGATATTAACATACTGAACAATAGTAGGACAAAACCGCATGATAATTGTATAGAACAAACAGGAGAGACAGACGCACCTACACATTTGACGACTGTAGACACGATATGCAAATTACGCAAGACATTTTTATTGCACGACACTGTTGTGCAACATTAAAAAAAATGCTTCACCGAATTTTGTTTCCACCAAAAAAAGTTGACGATAAAATTCGACGCCCCATCCCTAGGTATCCTGAAAAGTCTATTAAGAGGCCTTTTCGAAAAATTTCCGTTTGAAAATTACCTTGTTCCTAGACAATGCGAACCCTACATGTTAATATGTTACGTTGACGTCTATCAGATATTAGCATACGAAACAATAGTTAGTTAAACAATAGATATAATTGAGGTGGTATCGGTCGTTGGAAATCGTTCGGTAATTTCTGGGGGCGAGGTTAATTGCGGGTAATGTGGAACTGCTAAATTGATTTTGCCTCTCGCGATAGTCGATAGTCTTTGGTTTGTAATTGGTGGACCCGCCGTTAGTGGTCTGATTGAATTGACTGTACTTACTTCAACTGCGTATTCGATTAAAGGATATTTTGATGAAAGATTCAATTGAATAGTACTAGACGATAAGAAGCGAAGTAACTAACTAGGTGAACATTTTTATGAGTGTTTTTTCGATTTCAATTTTCGATTTATTTATTTTAAAAGCGGGAATACTAGCGCTAAATTTCACCGGATTTCGTTGTATTCTCACAAAAGTTGAATCAATTATATTATTATGTGGAGTGTAAAGTATAGTGAGTTACTGAAGTTTTTTGTGCTGTCGTCAAACTTTTTAAAAACTATAAAAATACTGTTTTGTTGTGGCCGGATTCTTAAGACTTAAGGTTCATCTTTGACTTATACATTGTATTAGTGATCCTCCATTTAAAGATAGCCAAGCGGACCATCTTGCTTCTCTACAAACAAACGCGATATTGCAGATGTGTCAATAATTTTTCCTGCTATCTTAATCTGACATTACCAGAGACGTCTACGTACCCTAAAACCTCTGAACCCGGCCGTATCTTCGTAAGCACGTAAGACAGTGCCACATTCAGCATTCCCTTCTGTCAAACTGTAAAGTATGTCGCACCTTTAGAATTAGTGACCTAATCCAAAAATTTAATGATTTTGACTTTTATTCGAAAAAGGACTTAAAGTGACCCTCTTTATCAACTCTTATTAAAACAGCCTGATTGTAGCCTAGAAAGAGCTACACTGATACTTAGTGTATGTAGAAAGTGATGTCAAATGCGACTGCAAACGCTCGCGTCGGACAACACGATCACTGACTTTGAATACCGCTAAGCTCTAGACAGTTACCTGTTGCCAGAACTGCGCAAGTAGATATATCCTCTCCTTCTTGAAGAGCCAGTCCATGGAGTGCATAGCTTGCACCTCCGCCTCGGGCGCGGGCAGGCTCGCGGCGCCCGTCGGGTGCATCCGGAAGACGGATCACCACAACGTCCGGCACATTGCAATCGGTTCCCTCGCGAAACGGCAATCGATATCGCGTGCCCTTTTGTTCGGTTATTGTGCACCCCTGAAAAAGAAAAAGGGGCTTGTATCGGTGCTATAGTGATGGGCCGACTACGGATTTCTACCCGACTATAAGTGCCGGCACGTAAGTCTAATTTGACCTTGTATGCGCAGAAGTATAAAATAAGGTATCCGTGGGTGCGCAGATCCCCTCCACGCGACTCGTCATCGTTGGACTTACGTGCCGGCACGTATACCCGACTAGTCGGTTGCAAAAATGCCGAATAGTGCGTTCGTCAACTCGCTTTATTTCTGCAGCCGTTCCGATCAGTTCGCCCTTGGCTAATTGACAGCACTCGCGCATTCTTGTGGGTCAAATGTAACTCATTTTGCTTTTGATTTCAACTTACCATGTTTTTGGAAGTGTTTTTTTTTTTACTTACAATAATTGCTTTAGAAGACATTTGATTTAGTCACCGTGGTCTCATTTGCGCCCTTTAAAAAAAAATTACAACCGAGTCGTCATTTTTTGCCGAATAGTCAGCAACTATTCGCCGACTACGAAATGCCGAATAGTCGGTTCCCCCGACTAGTCGTCAAGCAGTCGGCCCATCTCTAGGCTATTGTAGCGAGACAAGGCACTTGTTCGTGTCGGAACTAATTTGGTTATGCCCGATGCGGATTGACAGCATCGTGAAAAATCGACGGTTACGATTGATTCTGCTTTCGCGTGTGCCGTTGATGTTTTGTTCTGGATTCATTCAGGCTTAATGCGCGAAAAGGTCAGACTAATGTTATGCGCTAATGTTGCTGATTGTTTCAGCAAAAGTTTGAATTTCCAGCTCACTAAAGTCTTCGATAATCTTATTACGAAAAACAAGTGCATTGATCTTGTTTATTTTTGCCTCAGTGTGTATTAAAAATGTACAAAAACATTTATCTTGCTACCCCGCTACTTTATGTTGTGTTTTTTGTTCAATGAACCTCCGCAAAGTATCGTCTGATTCAATAAAATACGTATTAAAAACATTGATTTTATCACAATGGCGTCAGCTTAGTTAATCAGCTTTGGCAATAAATCAGATGGAAATTACTCAGTCTATAGTATGAATATGCACTAGCATATCGTCAACGTACACGCCTACAATATTCAAATCAATACCAACTGACACTAAACTATTCCCAACTAGGGTCAAGAATCGTGATCGCGATAGGCATCGGGGCTGATACAAATGATTATTCGCGTACAACAGTCGCATGTAGCCGAAACACCTAAAAACTAACTTATCGCCACCTAAACAAAGAGCCGTAAACCGCGACTTGTAAATTTGATACAGCTGCGCGGGGCGCAGGAGGGAGCGGGAGCGATTAGCGGGGAGCTCGCGGGGAGTGGACAGGCGCCTTACCATGACGTCCTAATTCCGACTAAGTTCAACTTTTAGTATGAATCTGACAGCGAGCGAACCTAAACTGAATCGCATTAAGACGTCATGGTGAGTTTCATTTGTTGTTTTGTTTAATTTACTTATTTTAAGTGTTCGTTTATCTCGAGTTTGCGTCAGCTCTGGAACGTCCTAGGTAACTAGGATCAAGATTATAACTTCTTTATTATTTTATAATTTCCCTTTGAAGTTCTCAGTTAAACACCTTTATTATTAGCTTTACGCTATGAGCGCTAAACATAATAAGCCTTAGCTTCCGCTCCTTTAAAGAAAGCAAAACTTAAAATCTAAAAATGACTATGATCACGATTAGTGATTTAGAGAGCTGAAATCGCTTTTCTCTTTTCCATTACACCTCTAAGGCGCCCGCTAGGGTTGAACCTGTGAATTACTGGCGTGTCAATCAATAAACATGATAAGTGCGGGACTTTCGTGCGGCGATATGCAAACAGGATTACACGGCCGCACGGAACGCAATCGATTCGCGCCATCGATTCATTAATCGGTACGGTAGTTTGGTTTTAATTAAGAGTTTGGATTTGGAATATTTTTCTGACTGGCCAGTGTTTTAACGTAATTTGCACCTTTTAGTTGGTATCGCGACACGCTAAGCATTGCTTCTTTTGCGATTTGAATTTCGAAGATGGACTCTAGTTTTTACTGTTTATGTTCGGCCAGTGACATTTCAAAATCAGAACGTAGTGTTTGAAATCGTTGGAACTTTTAGTTAATTTCCAAAAGGATCTGTGATGAGTATTTATTATTGTTTAAAGCGATTTGTTAGTTAGTTAAACATTAACGTCTCAATATTAGTTCAAGGTTGTGTCTGAAGTGTGGAGGTTAATTTAATTTCCCCTAAATACCTGAAAATCCTTGACGTCCATGAGTCATACAGACAGAAACACCCACTTCAAGCCAGTCAACACAACAGTTTGATATTAGTTAATATTCATTAGGGGCGATAAGGGCGGGACGTATTAGTGCATTGACTCCAGCATTGTTAGTATTGTTTTTTTAATGCAAGTTTCTTTCAGTCCAAATTTTTTTCACATATTTTTTTTCAGCACTATCCTAAGACTTTGTACTGGTCTTACGCCCAATCGATCAAAGAACTTTATGTTCTAAATTAAAAAAAAAAACGAGTTCATAAATCACAAGAAAAATTCAAGATAAGGGTCGACTTGAAAATCGAACGCATACCTTTCGCCGCCGTTATTCGGGGCACTTTAAACTCAACGCCAATAGTTTTAAGGATGTCATTGTTCGGGCGTTGTCAATACGGCTTATCGACAGATCTACGGAAGCGGTCGCGTGAGCCGACCTCTATTAGCCGACAGGGCCCCCTTAACAACTCTATTTTTCGGCGAAACAAAATTCGGCCAAAATAAATCCTACGGAATTACAAGTGTATTAGAATTGTAAATTTGTCGTGCTGAGTGGCTCACTTAGACTCCGCCGCCATTAATTTTGAACATTCAAAACTTATTGTTTTACGTAACTACGTAATAGCGGGACGTTTGGTTAACGACTTGGCTCAGAATCTCGCAAAACCGGTTAACATCAATCGACTTTTAACAACACTAATAATTGGATAATACCGATTTATCGATCCGTTTTATCGATAAACGCTACAGTAAAATTCGAAGACAGGTGCTCGACAATAACCGAAAGAACATGGCCGCAAACAATTTTATCACCTCAATAAATATAACGAAACCCCACCGATACCCTCACACGGGCGAAACTTTTTAAACACACCAAAGAAAACATAAAACAAACATAACTTTGCATTTAATAACGGCATCCGAAACCCCTATAACAACCACGCAAAGATTATAATGGAATGGGATCCGATTTGAGAATACTTCGCCCAAATTTGCACGATACAGTCAATACTAACAGTAAAATCTATCGTGCATCGAAGGAACGTTCGTGACACAAACTTTGCTAGTTTCCTTCCAATCGATGCCTTTTAGTTCTTTTTATGGCTTCCAAACTAATTATTTATACACAATCAAGATTGCTAAAACGTTGCAAGAGTCGGAAAATTCGAAATTCGAATTCATAACGCAACCGCCGTGTTCCTTTTTCGAAACGTCTGACTTGTTCTTTTGTTTGTTGCCATAGACGTATCGACAACTTTGCACTTTGTACGATATCAGCCGTTCGTTTTGTACGTTCGGAAATCTGTTGCGGTTCTTCGTTTGTGCCCTTTGATATTCCCAGTTCTTTAATTGATGGATAACGTCGGTTTTGTTCGCTTTGTTTATGCGCGAGTGGTTTTTGAACGTGTGCTAAGTGCTTTGTCGAATGTCCTATTGATTTGCATGTGAAGGTAACACGTCAGTAAAAAACGTCAGTTTTTGCGAGTTTTTTTAACTGCCCGATTGTTTTGAGCGAAGGTCTTCGTTATTATGATTGATGAATTTGACGCTGTTATATTTTGTAGTATAAATAAAAAGGATGAGCGTAAGAAAATCAATGTTTTTGACGATCTAAAACCAAGCGGACAATGTATAACTGACTCTAGCTCTATCATGGTCATAACAACGTACAAAAAACCACGTGGGATGCTCTTATTCGTATAACTCAAACCGTATCGTTGACCTTTCAACTTACGTAACCCCAAAGCGGATGATCGAAGCGAGCAATAAACGTCAGCTTAACTGAATTGACGATTTCAATATTCGAATAACAATCGAATGACACTTTTAACGTGCGCGCGTCACGACACTAGCCGATTACGAGCGATTATCGATACAATTCGATACATCGCGTGTTTGTTTTTACTTTATTAAAAGGCAGGTGTGGCCAGTATTAAGCCGTACTTTTTTCATGCGTGTTCGTTCGCGGTTGGTGAAAGTAAACACGAGCCGTAGCGCCTGGTGATTGGGTGGGTTTTCGTTTGTTTTGTTGTTTACCAATTGTAAGCGGCGTGACCATGTTGCATGCCAGAAAAAGTTTGCTCTTTTAACTAGTGGCGCCATCTATTGTCAACTTAGCTACTACACTCAGTTCTAAAATTAAATTTGATTCACAAATTCGTCTGTTAATTATGATGCTTCGTTCAAATTTAAGAAGGTTAATGCGTTCACCGTATGTCTAAACAGTATTGGGAAGTCGTAATGAAAAATACAGTAGTCAGTGACACATGCTTAATACACTCGTAAATACATCAAGAAACACTCTAGGGGATAATAATTAGACGATTTATAATCATCTGCGGCTTAAAACAGTCAGATGACATAATTATGTCTCGAAGGGAGATAAAAAAGGGAGAAAAAAGTTTGTTTATGATCAGTAGCCGTTAAGAATGTGGGGTTCATTGATGCCTCAAAACGACTGTAATAGACAAAAACACTTTCTAAGAGAACAAAAACAAAATTAAAACTTCTAAGTCCATTTCTGAGCGATTGATTTTTAAATGTCGTTTAAATTTAAACTGTACTTACATTCTGACAAAGGAAAATGGTTTTATTGTGAATTGAAAAACTTATCGTCTTGAGTCACTAATCTCACACAAAACAAGAGAAAAATCTGATCAGTTGCAGCAGATATGCACTCAAAGAGCCTGTTTAACATAAAATGCTTTAATAAACAAAGAAATTTCAAAAAGTGCAACCGACGTACCATTTTTCTCTTACATCTTATTATTAACTTCAACCCCATGAATCCGCCATAAACAAAAAATCCAATGTCTTACCCTTTATTAAACAAGACGTGTATGACACTCACGGCGTTACCGATCCAATCGGAGGGGAAGGAAACGAAATATGACGTTGCACGGTTTTTTTTGGGGTTGTGACGTGATTTAGAACAGTTTATGAACGTGTCGAAACGTTGAAAAGACGTTTGGTAAATAAGCAGAAGCTGTAAGGCAATCGCGCCTTTACCATTTTCAGACTGAAAAAGTATGTAATCGATTGTAATTTAACATCACCACATCACTGGCTGCCGAGCGTTCCATTTTTAAATTAAAATACATTCCTTTTTCAAATATGACGGAAGATAAAATCGAAACATATTAAGACTCCCCTCGCGACTTATTTCTGTACACATGTCGATTTAAATGAGTAACGAATTTTTAAATAAAGAACAGGCTATTTGAAATTTCAACGGGCATGTTCCAACGTGGCCAGATAGGAAGGAGGATAACGCTAATTATTTAATTTTACGTTCGGACAGTTTGATTTTGAAACTAACTATTTGACTATCATTTAAACTGGGTAAGTTACCGAAGTTTCATACCGAGAAAGAACAAACTGACTGTTTACAGTTCTAACATGTCTGTTCCGGAATTACTGGCCAGTAATAATAAAAAAATGAAAGTAACTTAGTTTTTATACTTTTTATTATTTAGTATCAACTTTGATAGGTACCTAGCTTTTGATGTTGCTTCATGCAACATTGTAATGTCAATATCAAACAATATTTCATATCAAAAATAGAACAATATTTCAAAACGCACGGCCTGTCGGTTATGATATATTCGCTGGCAGGTGACGCTTCGTAATGATCTGCGATGTTCGATATATTTAGTCTATGGCGACACGATTTCGAATTGTGACACATCGGGAAATGTTACACAGGGGATGAATAATAATAATCTAATGTTTAGCAGATTTTACAATTACTATTAAGTACACAAAGTATAAAAGGTTAGTAGGGTAGGTACTTACATACTTAATTATCATCTCTTCAAGTACCTAAGTGGTACAAATCGTAATGCGGGTACAAATATTAATTGAAGAATTGAACCCGAAACCTAGCTGTATAGTCCGGTCCGGGCTTTGGCTGTATGGACACCACTTCCTTTGCCAAAACCTCGATTAAAAATATGTTTCACGCGTTTACCTCACTCCCCGCGGAAAGTGGCGGAACAAAATGTCCAAAGATAAAGGCTCGAAACCCGTGTTGCCAATTTTGCGACTGTCGCTAGAAATGGCGATATTTTGCTTAGGTATTGTCGCCAAAACGGGAGATAAAAAAAAAAAAAACTGGCGTCCCATTTAGCGACTTGGACTTTTTGGCGCTGGCAACACTGGACGCTACTCACGCACATTATACACGTTCAAATACTTGTAACATTTCAAGGGCACGGGACAAAAATGAAAGTTTAAAACTTAAGGCTCTACGTACCCTGTTTTAAAACTGTTGTTACAGTTCCAGTGGCTCAACAACGCTTAAAGACCTATGTCACATTTGAGCGTATCTAAAATTAAACCTAGTGGTCTCGACTTAAGTCCCAATTCTGATTGTCCCAGACACTGAACATATGACTATGGAACAACGATGAGGCGATATGCCAATCGCTTCAATTATCTTGGGACGTTGCCAAATGCCATATATTATGTTTTATTCTATACTTATTACTCGAAATAGTTATAAATGACTTTACACGCCGTAACATAGCTTGTTTTAAATTATGTCTGAACTCCTGCTAGCACAATTGGCATCGACTCACTTTGTAAATAGTCTCCAACCTTATCTTCCATTGATGGATACGATGGAGCGATGAAAACGTTTTGTTTTGGTACTCCTATCGGCCACTAGATGTCGCTGTATCGGGCAGTCCCAATTCTAAATCGCGGTGTTAAGATTTTCCCGAGAAAGTATTATATAGGTCTCATCATCGTTATCATCTCCAGTCTACATATACGTCCCACTGCTGGGCACAGGCCTCCGAAGAATGAGACGGCTGTTCCCAGTGTTCCCACGCGGGCCCAGTGCGGATTGGGAACTTCACACACACCATTGAATTGCTTCGCAGATGTGTGCAGGTTTCCTATCGAATCGAGGCTTACGATTACGATGTAATATCGCACATAAATTCCGAAAAATTTAGAGGTGCGAGCCCGGGCTCGAACCCACGACCCTCTACTTGAGAGGCCACAGATCAAACTAGCTACCTACCACGGCAACCGCGGCGTTTCTCTCGGTGCCATTTATGAATTGGAACGAAAATAATTTTGATATGGTAGGTATGTGGGTCACTGGATTGGGAACTACAGACACACATTATTATTAGTGTTGTTGTTGTTGTGTGTGTTGTGTGTTGTTACATAGTTACATTACTGTTGTTTTTATTTTTTTACGTCACCCTTGGCCGTAATTGGGATTTTACGCCCGCTTCGCGGACAGAAAATCTCACTTCCTGGCCAAGGCAAGACGTAAAACTTTGTACAAACCACGGGCGGTAATTCGTAAAGCCCCAGATCGCATATTTATGGCCCTCACCTTCGGTTCGGACCACAAACACCTGCGATCTGGGACAATTACGAATTCACCGCCCTAGGTCTGTAATGTACTATTGTGAATTGTATCTGTTTCTCTAAATTTGTACAATAAGCATTAGGTACTTACTTACATTAAATTGAGAATCTGTAGGCTTATTGTCTAACTCGCTCGCAATCGCCAACGTTTTCATTTTGACAGTTCTTGTATGAATGTGACAGCTAGCTGATTCCGATGCCAATTGTCAGCCCATACATGAACTGTCAAAATGAACACGATGGCGATTGCGAGCGAGATTTCTAATGGTCGGTTTGACTGGCCTTTATGTCTCGTTACCTTAGGATCTGTCTACTCCGCAAGGGCTAAGACTTGATAAATTGACAACATTTCATATTTCTGAGCCTATAATATTAATGGTTCTCTGTATTTTGTTTGAAAAGATGAACATGCTGACAGTTTAATTTTTTCGCTAGGGCTTGTATTTAATTTATAATTAATTTATTAATTTGTGCTTATTTTAAAAGGGCGTAAGTCCGATACTATCACAGAATAAACACTTATCCCTTTGTCTTTTCTCTATAGAAAAAAAAACTGACGTCAATTTCGAATTGTCAATGTCAGGCCCTATTCTCCAATATTCGATTTTCGAGGCTCGCTTCGTGCTGTTCTGCTCATACAAATAGTCATTATCTTGAGAGTGAGAATGAAGGTATGCAACAAACTTCGATAATAGAATTTCAGTGTTGCCCCCCTTGTACTTTGAAGTTGTCAAAAATACAAAATTATGATCGCTTATTTTTTCTCGTGAAAAAAGCAAAGGCGTTTCACCTATCCTGTGGTAGTTTCGGTAAAATTAGGACATAATTTTTATTAATTTTTATTTTTTATAATAAGCGATATTAAAATTATATAAACATATTGCAGTGATCAGGAGGCAAAATGCTTTCGAACCATATATACATTTTCAGGTGTTATAAAAATGAAATGTTGTCAATTATGTATATCGATCAACTAACGCGATTCCTCGATTTTTCGCGCCAATACGCTCCAATGAAAGCGGACTACCACGCCACATCTGGCGATAATAACTATAATATACCTACTATTTATGTATATGTATCATAAGCATAACCAAGATAATCGAATACAATAATAATCGATTCTCAGTACCCATAAGCTTTAAAAAACAATGCCCATTGATCACACGTTGGGGCCACATGTGCGTGAAGACAGAGACGGCGCTATACGATGAAAGGGGACGGGTGTATGTTATTCTTTTTTTTCATCGGCACCGATTTCGCCATATGTTTGGAGTCTATAAAATCGGTTCGTAAGCGACTGTCGGGTTTTTGGTAAAGGGTTAAGATACTTTATGACGTAAAAATGTTCTGACTGACTCGTCATCTAGTTCTATGGATTTAGAAAGCTGAACTCTGTGCGAATAGAGTGGGTTGGTGTAGAAGAATGAATAGGGACGATTTTTTTTAAAATCCCATGGGTTTTTTCGCGGAGGCTTAAATGTAGTACTAACATAGACTTAAGGGACATACTATGTAACTAACAAAATGAATCTCTGTTGTTCGAAATAAACGCATTTATTATTATTATTAACGTAGGTAGGTAATCTATACTTCGATTTTTTTAGAATTAGAAACCACAATAACATTATATTGCGACTGCTGAAATATTTCTTACCTAGCAAATAGTACAGTGCAATAGTTTGGCATCCGCAAAATAAAATTGTTTTAATGTCACTTTATTTGCGTGTCGTCAATTGTTCCTCCAGTACAAATTGTAAAGAGATTACAGTTCACGAGCCGCAATATAAGGTTTCTAATTCTAAACAAATCGAAGTAGCAAGTAGGCAATGAAATTTTTTGGCATACAATTGAATAATACGATTTTAAAACATTCCACATCGTAGAGAAGAGCTCTCAAATCTCTTGAGAGCTGTTTGGCCGGCCCTTTCGTGTCTTAATCTTAAGCACAAATGACTATGGAACAGTATAGAACAATGGTGCATGTTATCGTTAAGGTGAACGGACACCACAACACGTGAGCGGCGGCGAGTGGTAACACAACACCAATTGATTCAATGCGTCACATATTGCCGTGTTTGCAATAGTTATGTTATATGTTACACCATGCCGGTGGAAGGCATAGGCGAATTACGGAAAGAATTAACCTAATACAATTCAATTTTTGATAATAAATTGGGCTCCATCGACACTATCGATGATTCCGCCAATGTCAATGCGCCAATTTTGCGGGTGGTAGGGCCTTGTGCAAGGTCCGTCCGGATCACTACCACAATCTTACTCGCTAATCCTGCCGCTAAGGAGCAGTGCTTGCACTGCTGTGTTCCGGTGTGGAGAGTAAGACAGCCGGGGAAATTACGGGCACAAGAGGCATTTCATCTAAGTCCTCTAGGTTGGCAACGCATCTGCGATCCCTCCGGGGTTGCGGGTGTCTATGGGCAGTGGTGATCGCTTACCATCAGGTGACCCACTTGCTCGTTTACCTTCCTATTCACATTAAAAAAAAATGACAACGTTGAAGAAGGCACTTTTTAGTTTTTAATCAGCCGTTGCTCGGTAGCTTCGGCGTGCGGTAACCTACTCGGATGAGACCTAAGCTAAAATCTCATTTTGGATACAAGCTTTTTTGCTGACTGTACTTGCATTGTCATCCTACATAATGTGTACCAAATTTCAGTCAATAGGACCAACCGTTAAAGAGTTCCCTCCTGCGGAGACGGTCCTGGCTGGACTCATACAAATTGTGTTGCGTCACCTTACCGCTTCCTACACTGGCGACACCCCCCTGCACTTCAATGACGAGATACATACATACACACATACACATACATAAATCACGTCTTTATGCCTTACGGGGTACACAGAGCCTAATGTAACAAGGCCTAAAGGCCGATTAGTAAAGGAAGGACATTTAGCATGATTATGGGCGTATAGGTGGAAAGGGGAATCAAAATAGTGATGGGTTGCTAGCCGCATCGTCTATAACATGATTCCTAAGATTTTCGCCCATTCTCTCGATGGGCTTTTACCATGCGCGGCAAGAGAAGCAACTGGTACCTGATTTCTATATTTTTTCTTTACTCCCCGACCTGCATGGAAGTGGATGGTGAAAGTTGGAAGTTCGCCTTCCTAATATTAAAAAAAAACAACCCGCTAACTCCTCTACCTTGCTCCATATAATCCGCTAGTATTGGCAACCGACCCCAATAAAGCCCTCTAAGACAATGGCGTAAGGTTCAATATCGCTCACACCCACCGTGAGAAAATATGCAGAAGACTCAATTTAGCCCGATAAGGAGCGTAATGCGATACTATTTTATTATTTTTATCGCTCGATAGTGTTTTTGATATTTTCTTAGAATTTGATAGGCAATTTTAATGATAAACATAGTATCTTGTTCAAACACGAGACTTAACTTGATATATTTTGATTTCCGCTACTTAATAATTAGGTTATTCATGTGACTATGACTATTATCAAAATAAAAAAGGTACTGAGACCGTGAGCTACTATTAGATGCCATTCGGATTTGTTTTGCTGTCTTGTTTTGCTGATTTGAGGGCACTTGGCCGTTTCAAGTATCAAACCCATAAGAGTGAGTGAGACAACAAAACAACCCTGAATTTCTAAGACCTCACGGACTGTACATACGCAAAGCATACGTATTGTATGATTACAAGTAAAAGTAAAATAGTCTTTATTTATAATATTCAAAAGCCTGCTAAGCCTTAGCCAGCATTAAATTTCTTTTTTCAGTTTTTTTACTAGTCAAATTTTAAATATTTTTATGTGTTTACAGTTTTATTATAAAGAAAAAATGTGTCCTAGAAATTAATATGGTTTTTTTTCCTGCTCGTCACGTTCCATTATACCTAAATATTTTAAAAAAAGTGACGAACTGGAATGGAAATTTTGGGACATTTTTTTTCTTGTATAAGGATCGCTAGGGTAAACGATTCTGAGTAAGATAAACCCAAAATAGTTAAAACTTCTGAAAAAGTTATCATGTGGTCTTTTTTTTGGAAAACGCCCATCTGCGTTGTTCGGTAAGTTTAGCGAAATCTTTGCAAGAGACAGTATAATATTGTGAATTATGGTGCTTACTTTTGATATGAATAATGACGTACTCTAGACTTTGGCCTTTTTGTACCGATGTCAATACAAGCTATAATACTTAGTTGATTAATTGTGTCGCATCAAATGTCATGGAAACGTAAGGTCAGCAACGATAAGTACCGATAGCAACCGTGGGATGCTAGGGGCTTATAAAGTCTCATGAGGTCTAGATAAAGTCTAGATATACAGATATACTTATTTCTCTGACTTATTGGCCGTCTGGAAGAGATCGCTGCTAAGTGATTAGACCGCCTATTGTATACTTTGTTCTTTGTTTCTGTATTGTTTTGTAATGATTTGTGGTGTTCAATAACGAGCATTTGTATAGTATTGTATTGTATATACGACGACGACCAGACTAGTAGACCAACTAGTGGTTAGTGACCCTGACTATGACGCTAGAGGTCTCAGGTTCGAATCCGGGTAGGGTTAAGTCAATTGACATTTATCACGTTTCTATCCCTTACAGGGCAGACAGAGCTGAAGATAACAAGACCTGAAGACCACGTTTAGCATGTGGGCATATAGGTGGCAAAGTGGCAAAAAATAGTGATGGATTGCTAGCAATACCTATCGCTCATTGCTTCGACGGGCTTTATCATCTGCGCGGGAAGAGAAGCAAATGGTACATACATAGGTACATACATACAAACATACATAAATCACGTTTTTATCCCTTACGGGGTAGACACAGCCTAAGGTAAAGCTACATGGTACATTCTATGTTATTTCATTGCTCTTAAACCTGCTTGGAACGGACACATATACAAATGACTTTGATTGTTATGGTAAATTATTTTCTCAGTCGACTGACACGAAGCGGATTGCAATACGACTCCGGCGCAGTTAGCAGCGTCATGTTATGGCGGATGTTGATCCCATCTTATCTGAAGTAGGTAGGTACCTGTACCAAACTGATAGCGTTGCATTTATAGGTTTCATTTGATAGCCGTTACTAGTTACGACATTAAGGAAATATAAACATACATAGCCTGTCAAAATCATAAATCATAACCCTCCTTTTTACTTTGCCGTAGTCGGGTAAAAAGTAGACACTAAGAGCCGACAAAGTGTTACGTGAAAAATATACCTAAGTATTCTACTAATATTATGAACGTGGAAGTTTGTGTCTGTTACTCGTTCACGCTAAAACGGCTAAACGGATTTCGGTGAAATTTGGTATGATAACTGTCTACATAGGATAAAACGTAGGCTACTTTCTGTCCCGATTTTCCCATGGGATGAAATAATCATTATTCAAGAAGCCGCGGGCATAAGCTAGGAATAAAGACGCCAAAAAAACACGCCATAACCAACGAAGCATCTTTCAAATATACTGCCGTATATTTATTTATTTATTTATTTATTTATTAGATTGTAATGTCATGTACATTTGTTTGATAGAAATCCTGTGAAAAGTGTAACGAAATCGTCGGTATGAAGTTAATATTATAGATAAAGTAACTTTATGATGCATCAACATATTAAATAAATATAAAATAAATACATATTAGGGAACAATTCGCACAAATTGACCTAGTCCCAAAGTAAGCGCTAGTAAGGCTTGTGCTATGGGTACTGGACAACGACATACATAGGTACTTATATAGAGAAATACATACTTAAATAAGAAACATCCATGACTCGGGAACAAATATTCGTGCTCATCACACACATAATGCCCTAGGATTCGAACCCGGGACGCTTGTTTCGCAGGCAGGGTCACAACCAAGCCAAATGCGTCCCACGCATAATACTGTCGATTTATTTCTTTGCCGCCACGGTCGTAAAAAAGTTCACCATCAAATACCAATCTAGGATTCTATTGTCTGCCACCAATCATTCGGAAAAATATCGGTTAACACATAATCCACATGACTTCCCACACCGATACGTCCGTTAATTAAATTACAATGCAACACAAATATTCATCAATGACTCAGTTACTGTCATTCACACGTTTATCTCCTGTTATTAATCTTGTATCGATTAACGGTAAAAAGTTAGCACAATTCGAACACCTAAGTTTTTTTACACCTCCGTTATCCATTGCATCATCATTTCATTTAGCTTACGAGTATCTTCCATGCTGTAGGCTTATTGCCTAACTCGCTCGCAATCGCCATCGTGTTCATTTTGACAGTTCTTGTATGAATGTGACAGCTAGCCGATTCCGATGCCAATTGTCAGCCCATACATGAACTGTCAAAATGAACACGATGGCGATTGCGAGCGAGTTAGACAATAAGCCTACTGGGGCCTTACCATGACATCTTAATGCGTTTCAGTTTAGGTTCGCGTGCTGTCAGATTCATACTAAAAATGACAGCTAAATCTTGAATTGAGTCGGAATTAAGACGTCATGGTAAGGCCCCTGGTCTGGGAGCAAAGAAAAGTACAGGTGGCGGCACGTAAGTCTAACGTGGAGTACGCCCGCCCGCGGCCCCTGCACTCCCCCGCGATACCTTATTTCCGACTACTGCGCATCAACGGTCATCGCTAGACTTACGTGCCGGCACTTGTAGTGTACCAGTTGCTTCTCTTCCCGCGCAAGGTAAAAGCCCATCGATAATGGGCGCGAATCTTAGGAATCATGTTATAGGCGATGCGACTAGTAATCACTATTGCGATTTCCAGCTTTACGGCTACAATCATGCTAAACATGGCCTTTAGATCTTACTAGCTGTTGCCAGCGACTTCGTCTGCAAAGAATTCGTTTATCGCTATCCTGCGTGAATTTTCCGGGATGAAAAGTAGCCTATGTGCTATTCCAGACTTTTCTCTATCTATGTGCCGAATTTCATCCAGATTCGTTGGGCCGTTTTGGCGTGATTGAGTAACAAACAAACATCCATCCATCCATCTATCCATCCATACTTTCGCATTTATAATATTAGTTAGATTGCCGTAGGCTATGTCTAGTGTACCCACCAACCAACTGAAGTCCTCACTATTTGTCACAAATTGAATCAACTTCCTGTCTTTAGTCTCTTTTTCTTTTTGCATCTGATCAAATCCTTTTCTGTTACATGGTCTTCTCAAATATTACATTCTAATGCTATATTTTGTATAAGTATTTTAAGTAATTTCATATAAATCAAATAAAAATCGATTCAACGTGAATAAAATGAGACGCCTGAAGTCCGAACAATGAACTTAGACATTTGAAGAATTCAACAAGAATTGTTTGAGCTAGACTTTTGAGTGGATAAAAAACTAATTCATTCAGTTTTTTTGTCACGTCTCGCTAAACTTGTCTTTTTACTTTATTTTATCATGGATTTAAAAGTTAACATATTTTACTTTATACCGTAGCAAATGCTCATGAATCATTGTTTGCGATATGATGACATTTTAAGTAAAATTAACCGGAACTATTGTAATGTTTGGATTATTCGATACTTATGTATTTATTAATTTGGAAAAATACACTAAAATTAGTAGACACAACTAACTGACCAATAATAAACATGAGGGGTAAGTAGGTAAATCATCAAAATACCAGAATCAATTATTTGTGTTTAAATTAAAAGAAAACTATTTTCAATTAATTAAAATCAATTCGATGATTTAATATTCAATCTCATTTTTTTTGGATTGAATTAAAATTTCGTACACCTGGTCCGACTAGTCGAATAATGCTATATTATGTTAATGTAATGCTATAATGTTAACGTAAAATACTACAATAAACATTTTATAAAGGAAATTTTAATCAAATGTAATTCCTGGACACTAGCCAAAACAACGGACAAACTTTAATTTTACATATTTACATAACAAAAAATGCTAATATAAACTCAAGTTCTTGTAATTGACAGATCTTTTACATTACATTATTTGGTTAAAACAGGTAAGATCAAAACCTAATTTAAACTTTAAAAAAAAACTAAATTGTCAACTTGCTTCACAAATCATACATACCTACTGTGTCCAATAGTGTCCGAAACTACAACACCTTGTGTTTTTAATTCAACATACATACATACATACATAACGTCACGCCTCTTTCCCACAGGGGTAGGCAGAGACTACTTTGTTCCACTTGCTACGATCCTGACATAATTCAACGGCAATGAAAATACAAACATGACTGTGAATGCACAGAGTTATTGGTGCATGCACGGGAATCGAACCCGTGACTCTATTATTCAAAAATCTAATTTTTATTAAATAGGACAAAGGAGCAAGACGTTAGAAAGTTGCATACATTAATAAAATTCGTTTTGTAGGTACCGTTGTTTGTGAAAGATATTGCGCAGGTATATGTAGGTACACATTATAATAAAGGAGAGGCACTTGACAATTTTCGAAATTATTCTGTCAGGTTCTGAATACCATAGTGTTTCTGATAGGCACTTAAAGTGACGTATAGGCTTCTTCTAAGTTTCGCAAGTAGGTGCCAAGAAAGCACTTCAATTTATTCTAATAAGTATGATGATGATGATGATAAAATATCAGGAAAATACATCTATTATTTGGTACACGCTACCTAGTACTATTCTTTACTTTTTTTAGGATATGTTATTTAAATAGATTGAACTTGATTGAACTGTATGAATGAGAATCGAACTCATTAAGAATGACCAATTAATAGACAAGATAGCATTCTTTTTAAACATAAAAATATCGATTATGCTCTTAACATTTAAGTAATTCTAATAATACAATGTGAAATAAACACGTATTTTTATATATTACATCCTAACTCACACTTATCTTGTAAACATTATAACACAAAAACAAACAAAACTCAGATTGCTTGTTCTAATTTTCTCAAAACGGGGTAGCGAAGTTTGTTAGTTGTCAAAGTTGGGGTCAAGAGGCTCCCTTAGCGCCATCTCTGAGATATCCATTACACTAACACGGTAAGTAAAACAAACAATAAAAGGTGTATCGCACAATAACACTAAAATTTAGGTGTAAAAAAATTTAGGCACTTTTTGGGGGTTAAAGCGTTATAATACTGCAAAAAAACTGTGATATAGTCAATTAAAAATTACAACTGGACTTCTGATTTGTTCCATTATTTTTTGATTGATATTTTAATGTTCGTCGACGAAATGTTTCTGCTACTTAAAGTTAATGTAAAATGTACTTTTTTATATTTCCTGTGACACGTAACTTAAGTTAACTGTTTTTGTGAATTATTAAACGTTTTGTGCTAACTATTTGTATTTTTTCGATGCATATACTTTTCGGTTAAATTACGCACCTACTTGCTAATCACTTATATGACATTTTCACTGTAATTTTCAGTAATTAATAATGTTATCAAAAGTATCAACAGCAACACTCTTCTTTTTATCACAACTTTTAATTTTTGTACCATCAATTATTTCACAACTTTCTTATCGATCTTGTTCCATTAATTCACTCACGATTTTTAATCACACACCTCCCAAACATACATACATTTTTTTTACGCTATTAATTATTTTATCGCCTAATTTGGTAATTAGATTAACAGATGTTCTAAGTCCACCAAAATATTTTTTTTACGAAGTACGAGTATGAAAACATCACAACAATTAATGATACACCAAATATTCCAATAAGATGTTTGCATCAAATCTAAAGAAGTCGATTTTTAGGTCACAAAATACTGTATTTTTTTTTATAAAAGCAGTCTCATTCATAGTTTACAATGTAACTGATCGTAACGTTACAATCGGAACTATTTCCGCCACATTACAGTCGCGAAAGTGTGATTTAATGAACGATTGGCACCCACTTGAGTGCTGTGGAATACCAAAAATGCACGGAATTAGGGTAATCGCACCAGTAATTGTTGGATTGACGCGAATCAATCAGTCGGTTCGTGTGGGGCAAATCGCCGGCCGCCGCACGCCGTGTGAATATGAGGCAGAGAAATAAATTTACGTGTTTTTTTGTCTTGATTTTTGCTGT
This sequence comes from Pandemis heparana, assembly GCA_963854515.1. NCBI lineage: Eukaryota > Metazoa > Arthropoda > Insecta > Lepidoptera > Tortricidae > Pandemis > Pandemis heparana. The sequence continues at coordinate 13,576,262 of OY978022.1, read as the reverse complement.
GTCTTTTACCCTACTGGTTTTTTTTGTAATTTTTTAATTAAGATAAAAGTAATTTTTTTAATTTTTATTAGACAAATTAGAAGATAAGCAAATAATTGTAGGAAACTGGCTACCTACCTACTGAAAATAATTTACAGACTATCATTTCATAGTCAATTTTCTATTTGGCGCAAATGCCGATTTTTGATTTGCAATGATTTGTTTATTTACATAATGATTAACACATTTTACTTATACGTACATATCAATGATGTGGATGATAACTTGAATGACAACAATTGCTAATCCAGTTTTCAGACTCAGAAAATTGTTGAATTTGAACAATTAAATGTAAAAAGTAACTAGAAATATTTTTTTAATTGCCATTTCTAATAAGATATTTCACAAGTCCATTCACATTTTACTGTTTCTTATAAGACATTCTTTAAAATTTTTGTTACTTGGCAGAACAAATCAAAACACTTGTACTAAGTACATCTAAGATTTAGAAGAATTTGATAAAAACTCAATGTTTAAATTTGTTTTATTGAATTATGACTCGATTATTAGTTGAAAATGTCACAGTTTTTTTGCACTGCACGGGGGAGTTCACTGATTAATCAAAATAACACTTACATCTGTATCACCACAGGAGTTGTTATCACAAAGAAAATATCACCGTGTGTCCACATATCACCACGTTACATGTCAGTAAAAAATCACAGATTTTCAAAGTCCAAAAAAACCACCGAGTCTGATGGGTTCAAATCAAAACACTGTCCAGTTACCGGATACAAAAACAAAAACAACACAAAGTACACCAGAGTCCACTTAAAAAAATTTTTTTTTCGCTAATACACAATGATTGATTGACGATCACGATTGATTTATCGGAAGGTTCGATCCGATTAGTTGTTACGTAAGGCGCGAGCGCGACTGATGCGGGCGCTCGTCGTCGGCGCGGGGCTCGACTGCAGTGCGATCCTTCGGCCGAGCGAGGCCCCTCCAACTGCGCGCATCTGAGGCTCACTCCTTGACGCGGCCCCGCCCAGTGGGACGCCACTCGGTAGCTAAGATGACTATCAACCTCCTTCTCTAACCACCCACCGAACTCTATCACCATCCCGTTCCCGCGCGGCGACAGTGGGGCGCGCCAATGGCATCGGTTCGTCGGATCGAGTCGAGACGATGAATCGAGATGTGTACTTAGGTATCGCTGCACAAGTCCTTTTGTTGTAGTCGATAATAGGATGCGCTTTTTTGCGGCGCGATCAGCTCGGACTAACTATTTACGTTGCACCAGCGTGTTTACATCCACTCGGCTCGTAAATAGCCCTATCAAACAAAAAAACTTTTTTTTCCACACAAATCTGTAACAAAAACAAAAAAAAACACAAATTAAAAAATCCTTCTCGAACAATAACCTAAGTGGGTACGACAGCAAATTACTTTGCCTCTTTTCATTTATTTTTATTACACACAAAAAAAACAAGTGTGTAATAAATACACTTACGTTGTTTTTTTTGTAGTAAAAATGCATCGAAATTCACCTTGAAATGGTAGAAAGTGCACGAAGGGTAAGACGCAGGGAGCGTCTGGGGTGGGTGAACCCTGGGGCGCGAATGTAGGTCAGTTTTTGTTTCGCGCGCCGATGCCGAAATTCGGTTACTAGGGATCGCGGATCTCGGATAGTGCCCGCAATAGGCTTTGAAGTGTCACACGTTCGCTAGCGGTTTAAAAAAACATTTTTTTTTAAGTTATGTTTTAAAAAGTAAGAGAAATGCTTTTTCGAGCTTTACGATTTTTAACTGATTTTTTAACAACCATACACATTTAAATTATTCTTTTCATTGACCATTTATTTCATGCTACAGTAAATTTTAAACGATTCACGAACTCCTTTTTAAAATATTTAACTTTCTATTCATGTCAATGTAGTAAAACAAAACACATTTCCAAATCGTTCCGGTTTTTTACACCTAAGACGATACCCATTATTTTTCTGTACAGAAGCAGGCTATAACTTTCTATTCCAAACAGCCTGGCCTCATGAAAATGTTTCAGTTGCCCGCCGCTCCACAACAGATGTCGCTAGCTGTCTGTTTTCCCCATTTTCACTGTTTCCCGAGGGGCGAGTAGCAGTAACATAGGTCTCGCTACTCGGGTTCGTGCAAAAGGGCTTGAGGGTTCGCTTCTAAGTAAAATTTACGGAGGCATAGTGCATTGTTGTCGCTTATTTAATTTTAAACAGTGAGAAGGACTCAGAATTATGGTGTTTTGTAATACTGGCTGGAATGGAAGTTTTTTTTTTAAATTGACCGGCATAACTTCGTGCAATTTCAGCAATAGAGAAAACGTGTAAATTGATCCGGAATATTTTAGTAAGTGGTTGGGTTTGACTAAATAGCGCTGTAAGTAAATACCTATTTTTCAGGATTTTTTTATAGCAATTGACGAAAGTACACATTGGTGTAGAAAGTAAGTATATTATGGCGTGAAATTGATCCTACTAATATTATAAATACATACATAGGTTATTTTTTACCATGTTATAGGCGATGCGGCTAGCAACCCGTCACTATTTTGATTCCCTTTTCCACCTTACGCCCATCATGCTAAACATGGCCTTTAGGTCTTGCTACCTTAGGCTCTGTCTACCCCGTAAGCGATAAAGACGTGATTTATGTATGTACTTTTTATTCCAGAAAATCTCATAGTTCCCGCGGGACACCGATGTACGGGTCAAAGGTCGTAGCTGGCTAGTCGCTTTGTAAATAATTATTGCAGAACACCATCAACATCTAACTAAAATTATAAATGTGTAATGGATGGATGGATGGATGGATGGATGTTTGTTTGTTACTCAATCACGCCAGAACGGCCCAACGGATCTGGATGAAATTCGGCACATAGATAGAGAAAAGTCTGAAATAGCACATAGGCTACTTTTTATCCTGGAAAATTGCGTAGTCCCCGCGGGATAGCGATATACGAATTCTTTGCAGACGAAGTCGCTGGCAACAGCTAGTCAATTCATAAGTTTAGTTCTACGTGGACGAGGTCGCGAGTAGAAGCTAGTAACTTTTGTAAACGTAAGCGTAAACTTAATTTTGATTTTAAAATTATGAGTAACACCAGGAGTGCCTTATCAAAGTAACTCAACCTACTATGTTCTAGAATAATTCCCTCTTCTCAGAAATCTTGTATAGGGACTAAGAGCACAATTTTCGAGGCATTTATGTTTACTAAGTATCTTAACTTCAAGATGTTTCCGCGTAATCATTTGCTTCCTTAACCATTTCATTTGTATGTTTATAATAGTTTGTTTTACTTGTATTATTGCTCAATTAAAATATTCAATAAAATTCCAGTTGGTTTCAAAAACGAATTAAAAGATTGTTGTTTCTATAATAAACTCAAGAATATGCTAATTACAACACAACGGATAAATAACTCACGTATAAAAGCCGAAGAAATGCTCCGATATTGTTTCGGACTATTTCGAAGCCCTTCATCAGGGAGCGCTCGCCCCGGCGGCAGCGAAACGAACACTACGCGCCAACGCTCTGCTCGCGCGGCTACTCGGCGCAGCTGACATCAGCGCACAACTACCCTCATTTTTATTATAGTCTAAAGTAGGGCAGCACACAACACTGATCACGTCACTTTGTAAAGGTTCGCTCACACTCACCGTTTGGTCAATATTTAAAACAGTTTTCCAACTGGGGGGCACCGACCAAGAATATGCTAATAGAGAAAATTATTACAACTCCGTATCTGATTTCTTACCCCTTTTTTCATAAACGCTCTTCAGGCTTCAGCTAATTTAGCAATCGTTTGTCCTTATCTGTCACTTTGACATTTACCTTTCACAGATAAGGACAAACGATTACTAAGTTAGTACCTAGAAGCTTATAGGTAGAGTGTTTATGACTAAGGGTAAGACTATAAATTGTAACCAGTAGGCTTATTGTGTAACTCGCTCGCAATCGCCATCGCGTTCAATTTGACAGTTCATGTATGGGCTGACAATTGGCATCGGAATCAGCTAGCTGTCACATTCATACAAGAACTGTCAAAATGAACACGATGGCGATTGCGAGCGAGTTAGACAATAAGCCTACTGTATACCTGTTACCTACCTTTACCTGTGCCAGCGCTCTGGAAAGCGGAAGAAATCATGGTTGCGGAATATTAGGGAGTGGACCGGAATCATCAGTGCAGAGCAACTGTTCCGGATGGCTCAAGATAGAGAGAAGTTTTCAGAGCTAACGGCCAGCCTCCAGTAATGGAGTGGCACTTTCAGAAGAAGAAGAACCTGAGTGTGCCTGTGGCTGTGTGTATTGTACTACCTATTGTATTGCTATACCTCACCAGGGTCCATGTCAAACTTCTTTAGTATTAGTTACCAACTCTCTCTCCAGCCTATATACGTCCCACTGCTGGGCACAGGCCTCCTCTCAGAATGAGAGGGCTTGGGCTATAGTTCCCACGCGGGCCCAGTGCGGATTGGGAACTTCGCACACACCATTGAATTGCTTCGCAGTTGTGTGCAGGTTTGTGATGTTTCCCTTCACCGAAAAGCTCATGGTAAATTTCAAATGAGATATCGCACATAAATTCCGAAAAACTCAGAGGTGCGAGCCCGGGATTCGAACCCACGACCCTCTGCTTGAGAGGACACAGGTGAAACCACTAGGCTACCATGGCTTTTTGCACTAGGCTACCATGGCTTTTTTTTTCTTTAGTATTGGTTACCAACATTGTAATGTAATAAAACGAATAAATGAGTACTACCTATTGTGATAAGATTTTGTTAGGAAAATACATCTTTCTGCCAAGTTTCTTGCGTCACTTTCTTGGTAATAATGGTATCTCCAACAGCGTTAGTAGTATTAAAATACACATAAATCAACAACAATAACAACACAACAAGTAGAATAGAAGTAGTAGTAGTTCTAAAAAGTAGAATGTAAGATAATAAATAAATAATAAATAAATATCATGGGACAAATTACACCAATTGACCCAGTCCCAAACTAAGCACAAGGCTTGTACTATGGGTACCAGGCAACGGATAAACATACTTATATAATGTAGGTAAATACATACTTAAATACATACAATATCCATGACTCGGGCACAGACATTCGTATTCATCATACAAATGTCTGCCCCTACCGGGATTCGAACCCGGGACCTCTAGCTTCGTAGTCAGGGTCACTAACCACTAGGCTATCCGGTCGTCAAGATTGTACTACTAACATTATATGGATCTATGGTCTGAAATAAATGATTTTTATTTTTATTTTATTTTATTTATTTTATAAATCACATGTAATCTCTTACGGGGTAGACAGAGCCCAAGGTAACAGGCCACGGTTAGCACGATCGTGGGCGTATACGGAAAGGGCTATCAAAGTAGTTGGTTGCTAGCCGCCTCGCCTATAGATAACATAATTTTTATCATCTGCGCGGGACGAGAAGCAACTGGTACATACTATAATGTTTTCTTTGCAATTGAGATATTTGTATTCGAGTCTTGGATTTTTAATATGTATTTAAGTATGTATTTATCTATATAATAGGTACGTATGTTTATCCGTTGTCTAGTGCCCATATTACAAGCTTTGCTTAGTTTGGGGCTAGATCAATTGGTGTCAATTGTACCAAGATATATTTTTTTTTTGCTCCCAGACCAGCATAGGAAGTATCATGGAAGAATCGAAAATTAAGCCAGAAAGAAATACCTTATAAACCCTGTTATAAGCCCCTCGATCGATTTCTCTCTTTTTTACAGTAAATATTTTATAATACTATCTAAACTACAATGAACATCCTAAATTAACATTTGTTGCTCTAATCACAATAATTTGGGCAAAACAAACGCAGCGAAAGTCGCAGCTATTAGCCAGATAATGGGTGCGCGGGAGTCGTGCGAAAGGCGATTACTGCGCACGCTACGCTGTGACGTCACCACGCAGGGCGCCAAGCCACGAGAGACGTGAATTAAAAAAACCGGCCAAGAGCGAGTTGGATATACAAAGAAAGGGTTTTGTACTGTACGGTGCGATAATCAAATAAGTTTCTGTCAAAATTGATTTTTTTTACAAGCTTTGTTTGCTGACTGTACTTTTCCTGACTGTATTTGCATTGTTATCCGTCCTCATAATGTGTACCAAATTTCAAGTCAATCGGACCAACCGTTGAGGAGTACCCTCCTGGGGAGACGATTATGGCTGGGTCATCAGAACTCATAGGGGTACCTACCTTTTTTTAGTTTTTAGAAAATAACTCGTAAACGGTGGGCTATAGCAAAAAATGATCTGAGATATAAGTAATCTACATAAAATTCTGTACATAAAAGATTCTATACATTTTTTCTCTGAGATTAATATTTAATGAGATATGGAGGGAAGGAGATGGACAATTAAAAAATAAACGACATTTCTTTAAGCGTCGCGGCAGCTCTTCACTTGCGTCGCATAATTGCCTATACTGTTGGCAAATTTTAATATTTGAATAGCGATCGTGCGCCTGGGCACAGCGTAATCGTAGTTTTCTTTAGTTTCACAACGATCTGGGCCAAATCTGTAATTATATAAGTACACAATGTAACCGTCGCAATAGCTTCGAATCCAATTTATTGAATGAAAAAAATAAAAAATGAATGAAAAAATATTTATTCAGTAACTTAAATTAGAACAACAGTACCTGTGCTGGTGCCTCTTTTTGAGTATACGAGATTATCTACTCGTGCTAAGAGAACACCGGCTCTTCCACGTATTGTATAAACTCTAAAAAAACCCTAAAAATCTAAAAAATTAAAAACAAATATAAAGTATTCTGTATGTGTGTGTTTGTGTCTCTACGCCGCAACACAGCTCAAGCACTGCTGCTTGGCTGCAGGATTAGCGAGTAAGACGGTGGTAGAGATCCGGACGGACCTTGCACGAGCGCCTACCACCCGTGTCTAGAGCAGGACTAAATTTTGATACAATTTTTTTAATGAAAAATGAGAGAACGCACTGTTATTCCACACCTTATACCACTAGGCCAAACGCACATACGTTAAAGCGATGAAATTAACGTAGGCACTTCAAAAATCAAACGCGACTAGCTTCGTATTTCAAAATAAGCTCTGTACTTAAACTCTCCCTCCGTCTTACGTCTGACGCGAGTTTAACATTTTTTACCCAACCAAAAAAGTGCCCAACGCCGCTAAAGAAGTTTTCACTTCAAAAAACTTTCATTTATATTTCACTAGCAGATGCCAGCGACTTCGTCTGCAAAGAATTCGTTTATCGCTATCCCGCGGGAACTACGCAATTTTCCGGGATAAAAAGTAGCCTATGTGCTATTCCAGACTTTTCTCTATCTATGTGCCGAATTTCATCCAGATCCGTTGGGCCGTTCTGGCGTGATTGAGTAACAAACAAACAAACATCCATCCATCCATCCATCCATCCATACTTTCGCATTTATAATATTAGTTAGATTGTAGAATCAAATATCGAAGCAACTTCAATGACTTTCTATCCCGGATAAGAAAACAACGGATCCCAAACACCACTTAAAAAGGGGCGTCTTTTTCTTGAATATTAAAAACATCTGTTCCGATCCCTGATCTGTCTCCGTGCAGAAAGGGTTAGCTTTTGATTTGTGTGGACATGCCTTTTTAATTTAATTATTGTATCAGGCATTTATCAATTCTCTTTACGCTACTATAATTTGTGATTTTGTCTTCTAAAACCAATGCATGATTTTTTTAAATTTTAATGGCGTTAGACCGTCAATATTATCGTGATGCTGGACTTAAAGACAAGCGGATTCGATGCGATACGCTTCAATATTTCGTGATATGGATCGCGATATGCTTGGATACCACGATAACATTGACAGTCTAATCTATGTCAATAATTTGCCTTGCTGAATCCAAGTTCTCTGTTCTCTGTTTAATTGATCTGACTATCTCTCTTTCTTTCCATCCATCTGTTTGTGTGTATGCTCATATTATACCTATGTATACTTATGCAAAAGTGAAGCACTTCACTTAAATTTAGTCAAATTCAAAATTTTCATACCTTTACAAAAATAAAAAAGCGAACTTTCCTGTTCTTGAAAGGGCCGGCAACGCACCTGTGATTCCCCAAGTCTTGCAGGTGTCCCTGGGCGATCACTTTCCATCAGGTGACCCGTCTGCTCGTTTCCTATTATATAAAATAAATAGAATATAATCAATTTAATAACATGAAACAGATTGCAGTGTAAAAAAATGTATTGACAAACAATTCCTTTTCACTAGTCGTATCCTCTTTTCCTTATAAATTTATTTTTTAAGGGAAAGTGCTAAAAAATCCCTCCTTATGCAAATGCCGAATATTTATAGATCTAACACGCCTGTTGCCGATTCATTATTAATTTCCCAATGATTTATGAAAAATTTCCAAGTTAATTACAAAGTAAACGTATTCATTTGAAGGGTTGAGTTTCAATGTAAGTAGAGGAAAAACGGAAGGAATTATAATTTACTAGCTTCTGCCCGCGACTTTGTCCGCCTAGAATTATACTTAAGAACTGATGTTAATCTAACTAATATTATAAATGCGAAAGTATGGATGGATGTTTGTTTGTTACTCAATCACGCCAGAACGGCGCAACGGATCTGAATGAAATTTGGCACATAGATAGAGAAAAGTCTGGAATAGTACGAAGGCTACTTTTTATCCCGGAAAATTGCGTAGTTCCCGCGGGATAGCGATAAACGAATTCTTTGCAGACGAAGTCGCTAGCAACAGCTAGTATGATAGCTACGATCTTTGACATGTTTATCGTTATTCCGCGAGAGCTATACAATTTTCCGGGACAAAAAGTAGATTATGTGTTAATCTAGGATACCAGCTATTTGCCTGCTAAATTTTATCCAAATCCGTCCAGTCGCTTCAGCGTGAAGAAGGAACAAACATACACACCTCGTCACATCCATCCATCCTCACTCACAAACTTTCGCATTTGTAATAGGATTAGTAGGATTCTTTAAAGTATGAATGTAGTTTATTTCTGCCCATCGTTGAAAGTTCTCGCATAAATAGGCTTCGGTTCGTAATTTAACCTTCGTAGTTAAGTTCTCTAAATACTATAGTCTAATCGGTCGGTAAAAAAAAATGCCTACTTAGGTATATTATAGGTAAATGCGAAACTGTCATGCTTTTTTTTATATGAATAGGAAGGCAAACAGGCAAGTCGGTCACCTCATGGCAAGCGATCACCACTACCCATAGACACCCGCAACCCCGGAGGGATCGCAGATGCGCTGCCAACCTAGAGGGCTAAGATGAAATGCCTCTTGTGCTCGTAATTTCCCCGGGTGTCTTACTCTCCACACCGGAACACAGCAATGCGAGCACTGCTGCTTGGCGGCAGGTTTATCGAGTAAGATGGTGGTAGCGATCCGGACGGACCTTGCACAAGGCTCTACCACCCGCTTTCACGTCTAAACCACAAAACTGATTTTAATAAAATTTGGTACGGAGATAGTTTCAGTCCCGGGGTAGGACATAGAATAGATTTTATCCCGGAATATATTATAGTTCCCGCGGGATAGCGACGAGCGAATTCTGAGCAGAGAAAGTCGAGGGAAGCCGCTAGTTTTCATTTTTTTTTAAACCTATAATTTATCAATGTCCTTCCGTCTTCTCCCTTTAGCAAAGCTGTGTATGTCTGTCGCACGTGGCTCCAGAACAATTGTAACACCTTTATTCTTTTTTTATGTCTCGAAGGGTTACTTTGAATGGGAGTAATTGTGTAGCTAAAACTACAAAGAAACTGTTACTACTATACGAGTGTGATGACGTTTGTTCTGTTAATGTGTGCGTGTGGGATAGTCCAAGCAAGACTATCTCTATCCTCCAGCTTCCTTTCGCAAAATTACGCATAATGACACATTTCCATAACGCCACATACGCATAATGACACATTTACATAATAACACATACGCATAAAGACACATACTCATGATGACTGATCGAGAAACATAAAATGAAATGTGGTTTTCTAACCTTTTTATTTAATTTATCTCTGCCTACCCCTGTGGGAAAGAGGCGTGACGGAATGTATGTATGTATTATTTAATTTAATAATTTTTAGTTGTTTATTATTGTTATCTAGCAAACACTGGCTATAAGTTGCTCTCTGTCTATACTAAATAGCAGCAGAGAATCACTAATTTCTCAACATATTCTGTTTATGTTTTAACAAAATTTTCAATAACTTGAGTTTTATTTCTAACTTAATCAATGGCACTTACTCATAATATCACATAGGTTTAATGTCACATACGCATAATGACACATACGCATTACTGCGCATACTCATAATGACATAATACAAAACAACAAATATCAATGAGGATAGAATTATACTATTAGAATCCGCTGATATACGCTTAACTCTACTTACGCATAATAGCATATCCGAGCAGTCATTATAAGAAGGCATATAAAATCAGTCTTACATAGCTGTATAACAATAAGGATGCCAAAAAGGAGCTGGGGCCTTACCATGACGTCATAATGGGATTCAATCCCAATTCAGTTTAGGTTCGATCGCTGTCAGATCCACACTAAAAGGCCAGCTAAAACTTTTTTTTTTTTTTATGAATAGGAAGGCAAACGAGCAAGTGGGTCACCTGATGGTAAGTGATCACCACTGCCCATAGACACCCGCAACCCCGGAGGGATCGCAGATGCGTTGCCAACTTAGAGGGCTAAGATGAAATGCCTCTTATGCTCGTAATTTCCCCGGCTGTCTTACTCTCCATACCGGAACACAGCAGTGCAAGCACTGCTGCTTAGCGGCAGGATTAGCGAGTAAGATGGTGGTAGCGATCCGGACGGACCTTGCACAAGGCCCTACCACCCGCAAAAACTGAACTGGGTCAGTACCATGACGTCTTAATGCGTTTCAGTTTAGGTCCGCTCGCTGTCAGATTCATACTAAAAGTGACAGCTAAAACTTGAACTCAGTCGGAATTAGGACGTCATGGTTAGGCCCTGGATGACAAAAACAGCTAGGAACTGAGAACCCCCGCTTGCTAAGACAAAGGGGAATTACAAAAACGAACCATAGTTAAGGAACCCTAAAAATACGAAAGTGCGCGGTTCAATAATCCATGCCGGCAACATCTTGAATCTTTGATATTAGTGATATCGCGTAGAGTAGCGTAGTATACAGAGAGCACTGACAAATGTTACGTTTTTATGAAGTTGATAGACGGATAACTTTATTACAAGCATGACATGATAACCATGGCCAGCGGCTGCTAGTTTGTATTTAATCTAAACTAGCAGCTCATGCTGAGCCCTTTGCCACCTTTATGTTGTGCATTGTTTTGTGTTATGTACGTATATATTGTTGTTCTTTTTTTTTTCTGTCTTTAAAAATTTATTTTTGTGTGCATCTTTTGGATAACTTGTATCATGTCTTGTTTTTTGTGTTTGTGGCAATAAATATCTTTATTATTATTATTATTAATATTGCGAGCATGTATGAAGATGATGAATGTGGATGAAGCGAAAGAGGTATGTCAGGATCGTAGCAAGTGAAACAAAGTAGTCTTTGCCTAACCCTGCGGGAAAGAGGCGTGACAGTATGTATGTAAATATTGCACAATTTTTCCATGCTATATGAGCAAAGAAAAAACATAGTGTATCAGCCGTTTCTTTTCTCGCGCAGATGGTAAAAGCCCAGAAATCGGCGCAAATCCTAGGAATCATGTTATAGGAAATGCTAATAGCTCCATCACTACTTTGATTCGTCTTTCCACCTATACGTCCTCAATCACGCAAATCTTATATTCATCAATCTCTTCATACGTCGTCGGTTTCGGGTACTCTTTACCTGACCTTTGTTTGGTTACGGAACGTCAGTCTGGTCCTTTCCCTTCAACGCATCTAGGATTGAAATTGGAATGTGTCGCACAGAAGCAGCTATCCTGCGTGTATCGTGAAACAGCAGCTATATTCTCTCTCGCTCTCAGCTCCCTCTGTCCACTACTCTGTCACCTATTATCGAAATGCACATCGCGGTTTCGTAAGGGTTGAACATTCTAAGCTTGCCACGTTATCTTGCACACCTCTACAACTCTTATAACAACCGTTTAAAGTTGAAAATGGCACAGCTACCGCAAAATTAAAGTTGCCGTTCGATATTTATGATGCCGTAGCTATTTGCATTACAGAAATTGTACTTTTGTACATTTGTGCTATTGTTATGTTTTTGTATGGATTTTACGGGCGGATTAGGGGATACACTTCAGCTGATTGAGGTTCAATTTTGGATGATGACAAAAGCGATTCGTGTCTGAGCGTTTCTATCGAGGAAATTTTCTATTCGTGTCACCAAAATGTTAGTGGAAGAAATTGGTGGCTTTTCATAAGGTGGCTGTAGTGCGTCGAGGATGTTTGCCGAGGCACGGGCGGGTGGACTGCGCAAGAGAGCCACATCCCTGGTGCGTAGGGTCCGGCCCAGCCCCAACACCATCCTGAACATGATAACGAGCAGAACAGACTTTCTGTATTTGTATAACTGCTGTATGATGTATGATGCATGCCTGCAATCATAAATAAATTACCTACTGGTTCTATAATTAATATTTATGTAATTAGGTACTAACACTAAACTAAAGTTTCAAATGTTACTAACACAATGATCCTTGTTGGTCGTAAATAAAATGATTATTATTGTTATTATTATTATATAACCTTGAAAATTAAAGGAATGCAGGTATAACCTTCAGAAGCTCAAGATGAAAGTTCACTTGCAAATATCAGATTTCGTTGATCATACATACATATACATACGTACATACGTAAATCACGCCTTTATCCCTTACGGGGTTGGCAGAGCCTAAGGTAACAAACACGGCCACGTTTAGCGTGATTGTGGGCGTATAGGTGGAAAATAATCACACAATTCTGCTGAAATATTCCGGAAAAAATCTGAGAGAACCTTTTTTATGTATTTGGGACAAGTAAGCAAGCAAGTACAACGAAGTGTTCGTAGCAAGTGGAACAAAGTAGTCCCCGCCTACCCCTGTGGGAAAGAGGCGTGATGGTATGTATGTATGTATGTTTGTTACCTTTGGTCCTTCCACGCTAGTCTGGGAGCAAAGAAAAAACATAGAATGTACCAGTTGCATTTCTTCCCGCGCAGATGTTACAAGCCCTCACTAAGCGATGCTAGCAACCCATCACTATTTTGATTCCCTTTTCCACCTTTCCACCCACAATCACGCTAAACCTGGCCTTGTTACGTTAGGCTTTGCGTCTGTCTTTTTTTTTTGTATAAGAGGGGGCAAAAGAGGGATAGAGACGATTTATGTATGTCTGAATTAAACACGAGTCGATTTCACCCGCAATCGCATAAAAAACGGGAACAAACAGCGCAGCTCACACACTTTCGTTTTCTATAAAAAGCGAGCAAGACACTAAAAAAAACAAGCAAGGTGCGCACGCGCAGGGATATGTAAATTCGATACCAACGCTTTTTACCCGCAAAGCTGCGCTCAATCACTTTCGATTGCACCCGACCGCGCAGGCAGAAGGGCTTGAATCATATTTAATACAAAATGGGAATGATAGTAAAACGAATGATGAAATTTTGATAGTTGTAGAAACCAGAAAGTGTAGAAGACGAATGGAAGAGGAACTAATTATATCCATTAAAAAAAAATTTATAAATAATAATAATTTAGAGGCGTTGAGCACTTTTTGTAACGTAACGGCCAGTACGATACGCGTATTGAGCGTCATGGAGGTCACAACATTAAAATCAAATCTAAGCTGCTATTTTTTTTTAATAACAGTTGACAAAAAAATCGTATATCGATGTAGCGATAGATATGTAGCGAGTATGATAGCGTACCCAATTGCAAGTCCATCTTACCAACTTGATTTAAAGTTAATGACTAAACACCTTCACCTACGTATTAAAGATAGAAGAAAGAAGATAAAAGGAAGGAGAGGAGGAAGATCAAGGAGAACTTACATCAAGCAAACCAAGGAGAAGTTTGAGATCGTGTTCTAGTAGAAAACGAAGCGGTTGTCAGAGGAATGGCTGGCGACAAGACTCCGACAAGACAAAGAGCTAGGAAGTGATGCTAAATAAAAGTTTAACTATTGACTTAAGTACTCTCCTTTTCTCATATCCCAGAATTTAGTTGAAGACAGTTTAAGCCGTTTTGTTTACAATGGTCTATAAAATCTTTCTGTTGTGGCTTGCATTGTATACTTAATTATTATCCTTTACGTTGATGCACTACCAATTTGCGTCATTACTCAAATTCACATCAAAGAGCATCAGCTAGAACCACGATGACACAACTTGAATCAACGCACCTACTTACCGTTTATTTAATATGCAAATAATACAAACTCCTAAAAAAGCCTCGACGTTCAAACCCACGCCTTAAAGCTTTGTAATAAAGTACAGCGTCTCACAATGAACTTAGCGTCTGCCATCGACAATTCCAACGACTACAGATTTGACAAAGATGTCGTCTCCTTCTAAATGACGCAACAAAAAATCTGTCATCTCACTTAGAGATCTGAGCTCCCGAACCCAACAATGAAGTGTCACAAAAAACATGATCTAAATATAATAACGTGAAATTTGAATGTGAAAGACATCTGTCGAGAAATGGAAGGAAGTGAAACAATGCGATGCTCGTTTGGGCTGAGGCGATGTGGGACGGGTGGCGTGGCGGTAGCTGTGGGGATGAGACGATTGCGCGGGTTAAGCAGAGTTGGGAACGGGCGGTTTTTGGATGGGTGACCGCTTTTCACTTTATCTGCAATATTTGAAACATATGAAATTTAATTTCGTGGAATTTACACATTTCTAACGATAATAATTCATTCGCATCACAAGTAGCCTTAAAAATGTGTCGTCGAAGGATGTCGTCAAAAAAACACCAGGTAGCACTCCGAGAGTGCCGGCAGAAGTGAAAATACACACACGCACCTTATACCACCATGTCAAACGCACATACGTTAAAGCGACGAAATCAACGTACACTTCAAAAATCGAACGCGACTAGCTTCATTCGTATTTCAAAATCAGCTCTTAGAGGATCCTGATATTCTGGTACTTAAACTCTCCCTCCGTCTTACGCCTGACGCGAGTTTAACATTTTTTACCCATCCCACAAAGCGATCAATGAAAGAAGTTTTCACTTCAAAAATCTGACTGGATCTAGCAAGCTGGAATTGCACAGAATACATCCCAAAGTTGGGCAACAAAACAGGTCTTAAAATGAGAGAGCTTGGGTTACAGTTACCACGAAGACCCATTGCGGACAGGAAACTTCACAAACACTGCTTCACAGATTCCCTCACGAAGTATTCCTATGTGATTTCGCATATTCCGAAATACATACTCCGAGGTGCGAGCTTAGGTTCGAACCCACGAACTGCTTGAGAGACCATACCCTTATTCATAAACATACTCTATAGGCTTCTTAGCAATCGAATGTCCTTATCTGTGAAAGGTAAATGTCAATGTGACAGATAAGGACAAACGATTGTTAAATTAGCAGAAGCCTACGGAGCGTTTATGAATAAGAGGGTAAAGCTTTAAACTAGGCTACCATAGCTAGAACAACTTTATTTTCTTTAAAAAAAACTCAACTCGTCAAATAAAAGGTTGAATTGACGTTATTCGTTTCCTGTTTGAAAAGGATTTTAAATAGTGTTTAATGAAAGGATGTCAAGCGACAATAGGCAACTGATTAACATGTAGCATTTGTTCATCTGTTGCTGGATCAATGAACTTTATCAACTTCCCGAGTTTAACCTATGCAAAGAAGGTAATACAAGAAATTATGATATCCATGAATCTCATCATCTTCCTGCGTTTTTCTTGGTATTTGCCACGGCTCAGTGAGCCTGGGGTCCGCTTTGACAACCTAATCCCAAGATTTGGCGTAGGCACTAGTTTTTACAGAAGCGACTGCCATCTGACCTTCCAACCCAGAAGGGTAACCAAGCCTTATTGGGAAATAAACCATGAATTAATTATCATTCATTATTAAATTCAGTGATTTAAACAATTTTGTCTAATTATTCCCAAAGTATCTCCCTCGCTACCATTTATAAACAAATGCAACTGTTTCTTCCCCAACGCTCTAGAGTCGGTTGCATTAAATATCGAGTGCAGACAAAGTGCATCGACACAGGCCGCCCGCATCATCTCGTTTTAATTGTTGCAGTCACACGTAGACGTAAGAACTAGTAGACTAACACACATTTAAATGAGCTTCATGAGCGAGGCGTTTGATTTCATCATTGTCCTAAATGGTTGAAATTCTACATTATGTTTGAGCTTTTAATACCCATAGCTCTGATTTGAAAGTTTTCTAGTAAATCATCATCATCATCATCTCCAGCCTATATACGTCCCACGGCTGGGCACAGGCCTCCTCTCAGAATGATAGGGCTTGGGCTATAAGTAGTTCCCACGCGGGCCCAGTGCAGATTGGGAACTTCACACGCATCATTGAATTGCTTCGCAGTAGTGTGCAGGTTTCCTCACGATGTTTTCCTTCACCGAAAAGCTACTACATTTCAAATGAGATATCGCACATAAATTCCGAAAAACTCAGAGGTGCGAGCCCGGGATTCGAACCCACGACCCACGAGAGGCCACGGGTCAAACCGCTAGGCTACCACGGCTTTTTAAATTTCTAGTAAATGAATTGACGAAAAATTCTATAATTATGATTATGAAAAATGCTCAGAAAAATTCGCGATATCTAAGTACAGTAAAGAAAATTGTATTAACACTATAATTATGAACATACATCGCACTCAAGCAAGCATATTGCGGGCACCTCGGTTGGTAACTGCACAAAATATCAATTCAAAAATACCAACAAGTAATCCTGAGCTACTACATCGTGGAGTAGGTATAGAGTGAGGTAACCTCTTGATTTATTTTGACATGGACCTCGATACTGTCTGAACTTTCGTAACTCTATACTCTCATTTCACACACAAAACTCCATGTTTGAGGGTATTTTTTTGAAGAATATAATGACGATAATTAAGTAATGATTAAAACAATGAGTCGGCGGCATGTGGGCCCCGATCAATTAGATACTTAGGAGCCACAACCATTATTAGTATGGGTAATTTAAAAAGTTTCAATACTTTTTCTTTATTAAATTTTCGGTACAAGACTTTTTTGCTGACTGTACTTTGATGTAATGTATGTATGTGTGTTGCCTTCTATCCTATGAGTAGCAAATTTTAAGTCAATTCGATTACTCAAAGTGATTTAAATAAAATTTGACTTTTAAGTTTTTTGAGATTTTTTAATCTTAAAAACACTTAGTATGTTTCCGGATTAGGTACCTGTGACATACAAACAGACTGGCAGAAAGCGCACCCAAATAATCACCGAACCGAACCGAATTCTAAATTCAATTCGAAACATAACGCGAACCGATTGAACCCAAAGCCCCGTCAGACATAATTTATTATCTATCAAAAAATAATTGTTATAATTACTTATGCAACGGCGCGTAATCTCCCCTATTTTTATTCAAATACTAATGACTGATGCCTTTGTCATCGTGATATACCCATGTCCCGACTATTATTCACTTATTATTATTTTTTATTAAATACGGCTTCACGCTTGACCAGATCGCATTTTTGCATGCCACCATTTAAAACCGTAAGCATGCTTATTCGTTCTATTTTCTACTCTCGTAGTGAAAGCTTTAGGTTTAAATTTCAAAACATTACATTTTAAAACTATTATTTATATCTTAGATAACTGGCCACAAAAATTGCCGTTTAAAAAAAAGAAAGAAAAGTTTTTTTTTATTCAAAGCAACAGTATTAATCGTCATCATCTTATTAAATTTATAACCTTGATGTAAAGTGGCAGTATCCATATGTGTCGCCTTTTTTTTCTTTTTTCATAAGACTGGCGACACCTGTGTTCTCAAGGATATTGTGGCAGTCTATTGGCACTGTATGTCTGCATATTTTATAGAAAACAAGTAGAAGTAGACCAAACAAATAAAGCATATACTCCTTGGCAAACTTTGCATAGAACCCTTTAATTATTTCCTTCATTCATAACCTTTACAACCAGCCAAAGCAAACACGGTTCTTAAACGAAAAATGTTTAAAAATCGAACGTGTGTTCCGAATCGAACGGGTATTGTTTAAATATTTGAATAGTGTTCCATTTTTGAATGTGATCCATCTTTTATGGTTATGTCAAAAACTATTTTGCATATGAACGGGACGTTTTTCGTTTATTGTTCGGCTGTTTGGATTTGTGCCATAGTTTTTTTTAGTATTAGGGCAGGCGGTGGTTTGAGATGAAGTCAATAGCTTTTTATTATGCCTTTTATACGGTGATATTATAAAATGGAATTTGGGTGATGAACAAACAAACGAACATGCTTGAGTTAGGTACAAAATGTTTGTTTAAAAAAATGGCCAAGTCCGTGTTTAACCACGCATAAGAAAGTGATCCATACCAGCGTAGCCATTGGTGTTCATCAGGTGTGATTGGTGTGGTTGGCGTACAACTTGGCAAACAACTTAACATACATACAACGTGGCGTACAACTTGGCGAAAAACTTGGCAAACATTGCATATAACTTGACACACAAGTTTGCAGTGAACACTTATAATTATAAAAGAAAAACTAAGAAAAAAGGTTTTTGCTACTTCACTTTATACCCGTGAAACAAATTTATACATACCTACATACCTAGGGCATATTTATAGCTTCGTCCCACGTCTGACTGTCCGTCTGTCTGTCACTCAGTCTGTCTGTACCGTTATCTGATGTTAATTGAGCACTCATGGACACCCGTGTCATCAGAGAATTGCAAATACGTTACCAGCCTACGAGTAGAGGGTGAAGATTATAATTATCACATGTATCAGTTGTACGGGCATAATAAAGCATGCACTGCTGCTTGGCGGTTGGATTAGCTTGCAAGATGGAGGAGCAAGCCTCCCGCAAAATACTTTTCACATAAATCTTTAACTAGTAAAACACGAACCGAATTAAATACAAATCACTGTATCACCTGGTAATGATCTTGATGGCTGTGATTGTGGAAAGGTACGCAGATATGCGCAAGCGCAAGCGCGAGAGAGACGGAAGATGACGCACTCGCGGTATCAAAGAGGTGTAACTGGAGTTGGAGCTGTTCGATTTTCAAATTTAAAGTTGAGACGTTCGTTTGTTTTTTGGGAGGGTCCATTTTGTTAAGATGTCGGGGTTAGGTTTCTGATATGTAATTCTTCACCGGAAGGGTATAATATATGGTCCATTGTTAGTAACGAGTGTTTGTGCGTGCTGTGGGTGGACAGGCGCCCTTAAATAGTTCACTGTAAAAATTAGCTCCGTTTTTTGCATTTTGCGATACTTGTCTCTTCCCAGTGGATTCGCTCATTTGTTTTTATGAATATAACTGAATGGCCATGTGTACCAAAAGTTACGTATCCTACCGTTAGACCGTTACCCTGCCTATACATAAAAGAAACATGTGTTTTTGTAAAGCGACACCCTGAGGTGTTCCAAACAAGAGCCCAGGCTTTTAATTCCAGATTTTTTTTTTATGTGAATAGGAAGGCAAACGAGCAAGTGGGTCACCTGATGGTAAGCGATCACCACTGCCCATAGACACCCGCAACCCCGGAGGGATTGCAGATGTCGGGGAAAGGATGAGTTGGCGCCAACCAAACCAAATCTTAATTTGTTTAAGAGAAATGCGTACTATATGTCTATGAAGCTTTTTAATAAATTGCCGGAACATGTTAAAGTGAGAGAAGACAAATCATTTACAATAGAAATGGAACTACTATTTTATTTCAACCAATAAATATTTACAAAAAACAAATTAAACTAAGATTAAATTAAAAACTAAACTTAAACTAACTATAAAAAAGCTATCAGTTATAAAAAGAACACCCCGTCCAGCCCTGCTGGCTGTGGCAGGGTTCCCAGGACGCTAGCGGCATTAGAAATTGACAAATATCTCATGCAACAATGTTTTTACTTTGTAAATGAATATCTTAGTTCTGTTACGTAATAATTTTATACCTTCTGACATTATATAATAATAATAATAGTAATAATGTAATATTAGTAATAATTTATAACTATTGACATTATAGTAACTAATAATAATATTAAGCATAATTGTAATACCTATTTGAACGTTGCATGTGCAGCTGAATATGCCTGGACATCTAAATTATACATCATCCATATTATGTAACCATATTCTATGCAAATAAATATATTATCATAATCATTATCATTAGAATGTACCAGTCTCTTCCCGCGCAGATCCTAAAAGCCCATCGAAGGAATGGGTGATGACGCCCACAATCTCGCTAAATGTGGCCTTTAGGTCTTATTAACTTGTTCTTGTTGTCTTGTCTCGACTTGTTAGGATAACAAGATCCAGGCCACATTTACCTAGGCCCTGTCTACCCCGTAGACAGGCAAATTAGCGAGCGTCGCCTGATGGTCAGTAATTATCGCGATGCGATCTTGAAACTAAGAACAATTAAATAGATTAATCACCTCTTAGGTACAGTTAGTTGAGCTTTTAGAACGCCATTCATGGTTGTCTTGCTGTCTCATTCACTCTTATGGGTTTGATGCTTGAATCGGCCGAGTGAGCGAGACAGCAAGACGAGACCGAATGTCATTCTAAAAGCTCACGAACTGTAGGTAGGTATGTGATTACCAGATTAGTAACAAAGTAACATACATAAACAAATCACTTATATAATATGTCTACGGGGTAGACAGTGCTTAAGGCAACAAGACCTAGGCCACGTTTAGCATGATTGTGGGCGTATAGGTGGAAAAGGGGAATCAAAATAGTGATGTGTTGCTAGCCGCATCGCCTATAACATGATTCCTAAGATTTTCGCCCATTCCCTCGATGGGCTTTTACCATGCGCGGGAAGAGAAGCAACAATAGGCGGCCTTATCGCTACAGAGCGATCTCTACCAGGCAACCATAATGGACTGGAGTAAAGAACGGCAGGCTTATTACGTAACTCGCTCGCGATCTTAATCGTGTTCATTTTGACAGTTCATGTATGGGCTGACAATTGGCATCGGAATCAGCTAGCTGTCACATTCATACAAGAACTGTCAAAATGAACACGATGGCGATTGCGAGCGAGTTACGTAATACGCTAGCAGATCTGACAACAACTTTAGGAGCCCTCGGAGATATCGTTCTCAATGCTACTTTGAGAACTATATTTCCTGCGCAATTTCGAGATCTGATGTTATCTTGAGTTTGATAGATGCTATAAGATTGCTCTAGCAGAGACAGTATAGACACACCCCTAGCTTCAAATTCAAATCCGCATGTCCCAATCCCAATCCGTTAATGGTCCAAAGTCCCCAATCCTTCACCCATCGTTAGTGGTAACTAATGATGCGCTGGCGCATGCGGTAATGGTAGGGCGACGTCGGCCGCTATCGGAGATGGGATTATGATCGCGAAAATCAGCATGACAGAAAACAGTGTTATGTTGTAGGTTTTTTTTTAACCATCTTACTAGTATTAAAAATACGAATGTTTGTGAGTGAGTGTGTATGTTTGTTCCTTCTTCACGCCAAAATGACGGGATTTGAAGGATTTGACGGGGGAAGTTGGTACATTACCCTATGCAAGTCACTTGAGGAAGTCAGCTTCTACAGATCTTATTGCTAGTCTAAACCTCGCTTAACCAAGTTTACAAGTAAGTTACTTTATTAATAAAAGCGTGATGATGACGACGAAAAGCAAAACATCACTTCAAATAATAATAACACAATACGAAACATTTCCAAAGGCATCGAGCACCCATCAATTTTGGTAACTCAATACGTTGTCACATTAAAATGAAGAGCGCACTAATGGATTTCCGAATTTGAATTTCAAATACGTTCGAATCGTTCGGAAACATCGGTCGGTTGATTGTGGTGCGACATTTGATGTTTCGAATTTTAAATTTTGTTTTGCCAAATTAAAATTTTATAGATGTGTATGCTGCCAGTTGTAACAGTATTTTTTTAACAAAACGGTTACCTACCTATTAAGTATTTTTTCTGGACCAATCGACTTGCCAATTGAAGCATATCGCTATGGGTTTTTTTTCTTTTTATTGTAAGAGTTTGGACTCATGACATCGCTATTAATTAGGTTCTAGCTCCAGCTTAACCGATGAAGGTTTTAAAAAAGCGCAATTCTATTCTTAAAGTCAAATACTGGCTAATTAATAAAGATGACAGGACAAAAGGTTAGCGCGTGGCGCCAAGACAAAAAAACTTTTTGTTTATGGTTCTTGCACACCGTCTCTAAAGGGCTTATGTTCATCATTTTAATGAGGGTGCCTCGAACTTGAAGTATTACAAGTTTCTCACTGGACAACGATGTACAGAAACGGTAAGCCGATGCGTTTTGTTTTTGGAGTTCAGCTGTGTACTGTGTTGGGTTGGAGGCTAAAAAAATACTTTCGTTTCTTTTTAAGCCAGCCAAAAATTTTCCATCTCTCAGATGACACAGTGTTCAGATGAAACCAATATGATCTTGTTTCAGTAAGTACGCCAAAGAATATTGTAGAAGATAATTTAAAAGAGGCCGCCATTTTACTCTTAACTGTTCATTTTTTTTACCTAAAATACGAGTATAATAAAACAATATCGTGTGAAATTGTTTAACTTTTTTTTAAATCCATTTTCTACTATTTTTTCAACCTTTTACATTGTCTTACAGATTCTAATCTTTCCTGATTATTCATTACAATATTTTTAAATTTGGAATTGAAAACAAAACGCATCCGGGTCCGAATTGGACAGAAATAGGTACTTACGGCCGGCATTGATGCGCTTTGACCAGTGTGCGTAACGGGCGGCGCTGACACCTGTTTTTGCAATACGGACCTAATTATAACGTCTGACCATAGACAAGGCAATAAAATTACTGGTTATTAGAATAATGGAAGCCAACGAAGTTTTTGCGGAGTTAGCGATACCACTGGTTAATAGAAAGGTTATGGCTTAGAAGTGAGGACAAATACAATAAATAAACAGTGTCAGCTTGATTTTATTTAAATTGCATTTCTAAAGAATCCATTATTAGTTGGATGCTGAAAGATCTGGATGAAATTTGGATCATAAATAATAAGCTAATTTATATCCCAAAAATGCGTAATTTTAGACGGAGCTTTAAATTAATTTTTGGCAGACGAAGTCTCGGGAGATAGTCATCAATAAAAGTCGCAATAATTAAGTTTATAAAACTTTTATTTTTATTCAAAATGAACGATTTAAGTTTAACAGAGATTCATATTCGCTGGTTAGTCCTAGTATCACCTATAAAACAGAAATGGATTGGCCGTAATCATATTTTTAGACTCTAAGAGTCGTTATTACGCTGATAGAATGCTAAGCTTTAATTGTCATGTTGCGACGACCAGGTTGCCAAGTCTCCATAATTCATTGACAAGCACACAAATTGCCAACTGTACCATATAATTCATATTAATGACCTGTCGATTTGTTTCGTGATGCTGGCAACATCGTTAATATTCCAACGGTAATTGATGATAAAAAAATGTTTGTGACAAATTCAAAAATGGAAGAGTTGTGTTCGTATTGTATTCGGAAGGTGGAATCGGTTCGATTTTTGAAATGTGACGAATCTTGACGTGTTCAGAGGATGTCTATGGTGTCATTAAAAAATAAAACTGATGTCAAAGGGTTACAAAATGTCAGTTTGTTGACTAGTAGTATTTCCTGTGACATGGTTTGCGCAAAATTTGTAGTAGTAAAAATGAGTTAATCTAACCCGCGCTCATAGGTGTAAATTATTTAATAACGTACAGCGCTGAACTGTCAAATTTGACATTTCAAAATTCGACATACGTATCGACGCAACTTTTTCTAAAGTCTTCGTCATTAAAAATTGTTCTGACAACAACGTTGAAGATGCGTTCTGATTTCCTGCGGAACCTTTAAGTTTTCTAGGAATAAAAAAGTGTTCGTCTGTCACTGTGGCATTGGTCTATCCATGTGCAAAATTTCATCCAAATCCTTGTCCCAATTTAAGCTTAATGCATCCTCAAATAAACCAACACAATCATCATCTTGGATTTTTTTACTATTAGTATAGTACTGCAATCTATAACAAAAAGAAACTACACATTTTCAAGTTAAACGTAATTTTTTCATCTGACATCTCTGATAAACGACAAATATTAAAAAAAAAAAAGCAAAAACATGCAGAGTAAAATAATATTTAGTATAATAACAGGACACCTTTGAACTTCAACCTCACTCGCAAAGTTCTATGATTACACCAACATTCTCAACTTTGAGACTTATGGGCTAAGACTGCGAGTTCAATTTTGTGTGGAGTTAATTCAACGACATGTGGGCTAGGGCGCGATACAATGGGACCGATGAAGAGTGACGAGCACCTGCGCGTGCGATCTTTGGCGATAGATGCGGTGGTGTGGAAAAGGCTTTACTTTTTACATGCTTTTATTCAACTCAATTTTGAATCAATCCAAGTTTCTTGCGGCGCATTCTTCTTGGCAATGGTCTGTCCGGATGCGCTGATAGTTAAAAAAAAAAGACATGTAAAAGAGCCCTTGGCGGCCTATTTGCAAAATAAACTTTTGACTTTGACTTTGAACCTTCAACGCCGCTTGATCGCCGGTTCTGTTAGCTTGAACTTGGCTTGACATGCTACGGCATGAAAATACGACTGTTTTTATTTTCAGGTGTTGGATCATCATCATCTCCAGCCTATATACGTCCCACTGCTGGGCTCAGAATGAGAAGGCTTGGGCTAGAGTTTACATGCGGGCATTCGATGATTAAATGTTTTAACTATTTTTTTTTATTATATAAATTTCCGGGAAAAGTTTGCCTTTTTTGGAAGCTTTTGTTAACATCTTTATAAAAAAAATTAGAGTTAACCCTCCCTTTACGTCAGAGTCTGAAGCGGACGCCGTCTCCATACTTTCAAGCCCAGCGAAGAAAGTAGTTCGTTAATAATTACGTCAGTACCCGACTATTAGTCGACCGCTTTTGTTCGGATTAAGTCGTGTAATTTGCATTTTTTTAACTATCTTACTATTTTTATCGGCTGGAAAGCATTGACTATTAGTTATACTTCTTGGCCATGACAAAAAACATATTTAAGTTCACGTCTTTTCTAAAGCATTTTTTTTAATGCCCGTAATTTGACCGTGCTTCTTTTTTTGAAGATAAAATGTCCCCCATACATATTTATACAGAAAAATGAAAATTTTATTCATAAAATAACAATAAAAAGGAAACAGTACACAACAAAAATTAAAATCTAAAATAAAATAAGATTCTTAAAGCTAACTTATAAATAAAAAAGGCCTCAGTAGCATGGTGTCCAAAAGGCTCGCAGAATTCTCTCGGTGAATCGCTATACTTATTGGAAGACATAGCTGCCGCGGCCCTTTGGTCATCAGTTGTGTCGACTGTATTAGATACTTTTCTTGTATTTGGCAGATAACTGGGGTTTTTGGTCCTTAATCCCATCATTTTAGTAAAGTTCATTAATGAGACCGTGTTGTCATTCATTGGGAACTACTTTCTAAGCTGTAACCTTGCCAAATGAAAGGTCAAGATGAAGTCCTATAGACGCCAAAGTGAGGCCGTTTTAAACTGCGCTTTAGCGTGCGTGTACTACACGCTACTACTTTTGCGGGTGGTAGGGCCTTGTGCAAGGTCCGTCCGGATCGCTACCACCATCTTACTCGCTAATCCTGCCGCTAAGCAGCAGTGCTTGCAATGCTGTGTTCCGGTGTGGAGAGTAAGACAGCCGGTGAAATTACGGGCACAAGAGGCATTTCATCTAAGTCCTCTAGGTTGGCAACGCATCTGCAATCCCTCCGGGGTTGCGGGTGTCTATGGGCAGTGGTGATCGCTTACCATCAGGTGACCCACTTGCACGTTTGCCTTCCTATTCACATAAAAAAAAAAACTTAAGCAAGCAAACTGGTTGGACAGTACTCGGCCATAAAAATTGCACTTCGGTCTTTGGAAAGACAATTGGAGTCGCGTAAGTTAGAGCGAGAAAACGCTCTACGAAGCCGGAATTAGCCGAGAACCAATGTGCAATCTTTATGGCACGATACAATACAATACAATACAATACAATACAATACAATATTTATTGAATACCACAAACTACTGTAAAAGTACTGTAAAGTTGAGTCACGCACACGTGGCACTCTGTATTCCTTTAGCACAACTCCGTCGTGAATGTTTACCTGGCCTGTGGCTATCATCTTTGCTTTGACAAATACTTTAACTGTTAATAATACAAATATTTTAATATCTTACATTGAAAGGTGGGAAATACCTACAATACGTTCCGCCCGTCTGAACACTGTCGTAACTCGATACGATGTTTTTGAACGTCACATCTGTCATCGCATATTGAATCTACCCTTAATACTATCTCGTATAAATCCTTGCATCCTATTGACGGAAAAATTTACATACGCCATTTAAGGGTTAAAAAATTATCATATGATTACTGTCAAAAGTCAAACAAGCTGGTTTCAATCTTGAGTTATTAAAATAAGGTTAAAATTTCACTGTGGAACGATGTAAGAGCAAAGATGATTTGAAATCTGGAATGCTCTTTTGTGGGGATTTCGGAGCGCTTGTTATTGGAATTTGAAGCGTGTTTTAGTGACGTAAGGTGGTTATTTGGTCGGTAATGCAAAATGACAGATAACCCTCAAAATGCGTTATGCAAATTTTGGCATTTTGAATTATTTTTCGTATCATTTTTCAATAGCTCATTATGGGTGAACGGTGTAAGTGCCATAGGTTTTG
Source organism: Pandemis heparana (assembly GCA_963854515.1). Lineage (NCBI taxonomy): Eukaryota > Metazoa > Arthropoda > Insecta > Lepidoptera > Tortricidae > Pandemis > Pandemis heparana. The sequence continues at coordinate 13,549,345 of OY978022.1, read as the reverse complement.
TGCTTTTGTTGGCGGGAATGCATTTTAGTTGTGCTTATGCTTATACCGATTTTATGGCACTAATTTAAATTTCGATGACGTTTGATTTGCGTGATTGTGATTTAGAGGGTATATTTGGATTTGTTTTCGATGGTTACGCATATCTATCGGATATTTGCGGTTTACGATTGACTATGACGAATTTTGAAAGTGGCGTTTCGTAATATAAGTACTTTTTTTGTGGTTTTTGTTTGCTGTCCTTAAATAAATAAATAAAATAGGTAGTCAAGTTTTGTTATCTGCAGACAGACGGACGTACGACCGAAATAAATATTTTCTCTTAGCACTCTTTAGCAACGAAATGTCAAAAAGTGTGAGAACATCTAGCTAATCTACTTATCTATAAATAAATCCTAAATAAAATTACCTACCGAAGTTTGTATCATACGGTCCCTCTTTCTCTCAAAGTAGTGTGACAGAAACGGTACGAAACGATCTCGAATTCAAACTAGAACTTAAAACCAGCGCACGCGCACCTAACCTCAAACCAAATTAAACATATCGAGACACAATTTATCAACAGCCAGCATTTTTAATTAAAAAAAAACTTATTCGGCCAGTACGCAGTGGAGCGTCGCAATCTGCTTCCGATCTCGAAGCCCTCCCTTTCCTTCACACGTGTTCCCAATGCCTGTCTCGCTCGCACCCTGTAATTAGTTACTCATGTATAACTTTTGTTTAGAATGACATGTGGGGTGCCGTTAATTACGAACGGCCAGTTTTTTAACGAATCGATTGTTATCGATTGCGGTTTGGATATCGATAGTGGTTAGCTTTTAATTGGGGCAACGGCTTTTGACGATTTAACTAACCAGAAACCTTATGACGTCTTAATGCGACTCGATTGTGACTCAGTTCAGTAGCTGTCATTAGTATGGATCTGACAGCGAGCGAACCTAAACTGAAACGAATTGAAGCACATTAAGACGTCATGGAAACTCCCCTGAGAAGAAAGAACGTCAGTGGCGATTCAGTTCAAAACCATTCGAAAATGTGTTGCTTATTCAACTGATGCGGTTCTTACTGTGGGAGAAGGACAACTGCTGGTTGTCAGATTTCTTTTTACAACATAATTTCTCAAAATACAAGGGCTTTTAGAATTTTTTCGGAATATTTCGACAGGTGAAGGGTTACCTGTTGTGATTGAATTATTCTAATACAGGGTTTTTTATCGTAGTTTTTGGAGTGAAAACTCCTTTAGCGGCGTTGGGCTCTTTAAAAAAAAATGACAAACTAGAGTCAGACGTAAGACGGAGGGAGAGTTTAAGTAAGTACCAGGATATCAGGATGCTCTAAGAGCTTATTTTGAAATACGAATGAAGCTAGAGTCGCGTTCGATTTTTGAAGTGTACGTTAATTTTAATAGCTTTAACGTATGTGCGTTTGGCCTAGTGGCATAAGGTGTGGAATAACACTGCGTTCTCTCAAGTGACCGCAGTTCGAATCTCGTGTAGAAAAAGTGTGCGTGTGTGTAGTTTTCACTCCTGCCGGCACTCCCGGAGTTTTTACTGTTCAAAATTAAGCTGCCCCTTTGTCGCCGTTCACACTAGGGTTATGGTTACTATAACGTGCAACAGTTACGGTTTCAGCTCGCACATGAGTACCCAGCTTTAGTGGTTTAGGCTGTGCGTTGTCTGTCAGTCACGAAACCCTTTTGTAAATAGGTTTAATTAAGAACCTAATGTAAACAAACTATTGAATAAGTCTCTTGTATTTTATTTTTATTTTAAGTAGAAAAAGTGGAAACTAATGCATCTGAGCCCCTCATTGCGTCCGTCATGCACTATTTGAGCACTACGACAACTACGAGGTGTCTGTTATTGCTCATCATTAACTCTACTCATTTAATGATCATTGTCCAGGTTTTTTTGATTGATTTCAACGAGGCGGTGTTTTTCATCTGATTTATTCTTTCCGTAGCTGCTTTTATTATCATTTGCTTTGAAATCAACTGTTTTGCCAAATTTTCATGTTACTGGTGATGCTAGCAACCCATCACTAATTTTGATTCCCCTTTCCACCTATACGACCACAATCATGCTAAATGTGGCTTTTAGGGTCTTACATTAGGCTCTGACAACCTCGTAAGGAATGAAGACGTAATTTATGTATGTATGGAAACTTATCAGCATGTCAATGTTTCTGAACTTCGGCAAGGCTTCATCAAAAAAGCCTGTGGTCTAGTGACCTATGGCTTCTCAAACCGAGGTTGACTTCGAACCCCGGCTTGCATCTCTTTGTAATGTAAACAGAATTGTCACTTGTCAGCGACAATTGTCGCTTTGGTGATAGGGGCCTGCTTAAATTCCGGAACAAATCTGAGAGAGCTAGCTGCTTGAATCTGAGAGGGCTGGATGGAAATCCACAGGGAAGTGAATGTCCTCAAGTCCTTTACGATGGACTTGTTACATAGACTACTATTCTATACTCCAGAAACTACGAGACAAAACATCGATTCTATTCAAAAGCAGGACCCCGTGACTCCAAAAGACTTCCTTAACGTACTTAACCGCAACTGTCTTCAACAAAGGACCCAACCAGGGATCTTTTCGGAACTAAAACACAAACACACTAGACCCCTGGTCACACACATGTAACTCTAATTACATTCGTATTGGTGGTCACCTCAACAGGTGCACAGCCAAGCAAAACGGGCACCAGTGATGCGTTACCGTAAAGCAAAATATACTCTAGCTTCATTAACCAAGGTTGGAATTGTAATGGATGTTTTTCAAGGATTCAAAAGATTTCTTTGATCAATGAATAGGTTTTTATTGACCACATGTTAGGGTCTAATGTTGGTTGGAGGCAGACGATTTGGTGGAACAATAGTATGGTCGGTAAGTGTTTCCCTGTTCCAAAGGTCAATAGCTCGGGCGAATTCGGTTTCGTTAATTACTTTAAGTCGATGACCAATAGTTTTAATGTTTTTTCTTAGTCTGATGGCGGATATTGTTAATTAAGCTTTAGTTTTGACAAACCCTGGTTTGAAAATTTAAAATTCCGTAGTATTTTCATTTTACAATGTTCAGTCTAAAACCATCCCTTAATGAGAGGGATTGAGCTGTTTGTAAACGCAGTTGTTTGCTTCACAAATGTGTACCGGCCTCTATTTCACCAACTCGACAATAATTGTCGGTGACATTGTGACAATTCTGTTCACGTTACGCTTGTTAAAGGCTATGCGGCTAGCAACGTTTACACCATCACGCTAAACGTGGTCTTTAAGTCTTGAAAGTAGAATAAATGTAGTAGAAATGAGAGCGTTAAGAAGTATGAAAGGTGTATCACTGAAAGATAGAAGCAATAGTGTGATAAGCGAAAGTGCTGGTGTGAAAGAAGATATAGTGACTAGGATAGAAAAAAGTATGCTTAGTTGGTTTGGTCACGTAGAGAGGATGGATGAAAAAAGAATAACTAAACAGATTTATATGGGAAGTGTGAATGGGTGCGTCGGGAATGGAATTCCGTGATCAAATTGGGGACGTTGTGGAAAGGCCAGGTTAAGAGTACCCGAACCGACGAGCATGTATGAAGAGATTGATGAATGTGGATGAAGCGAAAGAGGTATGGCAGGATCGTAGCAAGTGGAACAAAGTAGTCTCTGCCTACTCCTGTGGGAAAGAGGCGTGACGGTAACGGTATGTACCTATGTATTATGTAAGTCTTGTTACTTCAGGCTCTGTTAACGTCATATCGTAAGGGATAAAGTAGTAATATTTTAATTAAAACTGGTAAATAAAGCAAGCGTTTCCCAATACTGACTGACCACATTGACGATATTATTCATAAGGGTCCCGTAATCTAAGTGAAATAAATTACCGCTCGCTTAATTGATAGGGCGGTGTGGGGAGCCACCGGCGCGTCACGAGCAATCGAAGATCCTATCAGCCCTAATGAGAAGTCGGCTGAAACTATGTATTGTTTAAATAAGCTAACATCTGTCGAATTGACAGTATCTTTCCATTATCATACTGTTAAAGACGTAGCCCAGTGGTAAACAAGTGACGTCACGCGACTGGTCTTTTAAATACCCGCCTCTTGCAGCGCGGAGCCTCTTTTTTAGATGGACAACAAAGAGATCCTATAAGGGTTCCGTTTTTTCCTTTTGAGGTACGGAACCCTAAAAAGTGAGTTAAAACATCCGGCGCACAACTGAGTTGGCATTATTGCGCCGCGCAGCGTGGTGTTAACCCATTTTAACTAAGGCTTTGACTTTTATTCTAGTTCATACCACATTTTTACCCCACCAAGATAATTAAAGTTGGAATAGTTAAAGTCATACAAAACTAACAGCTTAATGCGAGTCAAACACACCTGAGGGTCAATAGGCAGTAATCGCTATCGCCCGATCGGGGTTCGATTCCCCGGGGTTGCAATTAGATTGTTAGTGGCATGCGATACCAATGTGTCATGTAGTGGGTGTGGGGGGAGTTGATACTTGAATTAAAATAATTTTAATTATTTAATAGACTTTTTTTTTTATTCTTTATTAAATTGTCGCGAAATTCGGCGTGCCTCATGGCATAGGCCTTCTCCGTGTATTGGAGACAACAATAACAACAACAACAACATGTACTTACTGAAATTGTAGCGAATTCGGAATAAAAAGGCTTATAAATAAATAAATTTAATAGACGACTTGAATGCATATTAAATAGTGCCGGGAAAAAGGATAGGATTTTGCCCAGTACTTTCACCATCATCATCAGCCTGAAGACGTTCACTGTTCAACAAAAGCCTCCCCCTTAGCACACCATAATGAACGACAGCTCGCCACCTGCATCCACCGGTTTCCCGAAACTTTCGCGATGAGTGGGACACTTTATCAGGCTGAAAAAAAAGTGGAAGTTATTTTGTTCTGATAAAGAACTGTTATAGTAGAATCTGTGTTTGTCTGTTTTTTTTTGATAAGTGGCCGTGTCGCAACTTTCACGAGCAGACCGAAGTAGAGGGTTTCCCGCGTTTTTTGCTTCGATGCTGTAGGCTTATTGTCTAATTCGCTCGCAATCGCCATCGTGTTCATTTTGACAGTTCTTGTATGAATGTGACAGCTAGCTGATTCCGATGCAAATTGTCAGCCCATACATGAGCTGTCAAAATAAACACGATGGCGATTGCGAGTGAGTTAGACAAGAAGCCTACTTCACGGATAAGCTATCTGCTGCTGCTTTCTCCCTGTTTGTTCTAGAAAGAGACGGGTAGTCTATCTCGCGCGCGACACTGTTCTCGCGCTCTCTTATGCTGACACAGACACAGATAGCATAGACACGTTACAGTACGTGGATATTTCTATAAAGGCTCAAGTGTATAAAAAAATATCTCTTTACAGTGACTTAAGTATCAAAACCGCTCGATCGCCGCACAACCGATACATTTTGATGGCGATAAGAAAGTCAGTTGGGAATTTAATATACATAATTTCTTTTAACGTGCGACCGATAGTGACCGCTACCGTCGGCTTGTATCGATCAATTTCTTGCTGGTTTGCATTGGGGGGTGATGTTAGTAGCCAGTACTTTAATGTCTTTTTTTTATGTTAATAGGAAGGTAAACGAGCAAGTGGGTCACCTGATGGTAAGCGATCACCACTGCCCATAGACACCCGCAATCCCGGAGGGATTGCAGATGCGTTGTCAACCTAGAGGACTTAGATGAAATGCCTCTTGTGCCCGTAATTTCCCCGGCTGTCTTACTCTCCACACCGGAACACGGCAGTGCAAGCACTGCTGCTTAGCGGCAGGATTAGCGAGTAAGATGTCTTTGTGAAACTAATTAACATTGAAGGCTGACGCTTTACCGTGGTAGCCTAGTGGTTCGACCTATGGCCTCTCAAGCAGATGACCGTGAGTTTGAACCCAGGTTCTGGCTGAAATTTTGCATTCTTATAGAAGTCGGATGACAATGCAATGATGTATGTATGTATGTATAACTCTTTATTGTACATAAAACACATTAATTTTACAGATAATGAGACAAATAGATGTACAAAGGCGAACTCTTCCAGTTAACCTTCGAACGATTGACAGGACAACAGAAATCAGAGTATAGAGAGTAGACATACAGAAAGCTAGAAGAGCAATGACTAGGGTAAACCTAAACTAATAAAGCACTAACATAATAATAATACACCTACACAACAATACAGGTACACCCTAATACATATAAAAATAAATAAATATACGATAAACTAATATATGTCAGAAATACACTACATAGTAATATAACCTACATATTAAGCTATATAAATATATAATATACACACACACGAAACACACAAAGTCCACTCAAGAAGACTCATCAAGCCAATACTTCCTTAGGCGATTTCGTAGGGCGGCAACCGACTGCGACTGCCTGATCTCAACAGGTAAACGATTCCACAGTCTAACAGCGTGCACGGAAAAGGACTTGGAGTAGGTTTTCGATTTGGAGACAGGAAACGCAAGAGATAGATTACTACTCGACCGCAATCGGTTCTCGGAACCAACGGCCAAGTAACTAAATCTATCTGAAAGGTAGGATGGGGACTGGGGTTTAAAAAGGACGTTAAAAAGCAACGACAAGATGTGGACATTCCGCCGAAGACGAATCGGCAGCCACTTCAGCTGAGCGCGGAAAGAGGATACGTGGTCATACTTACGCAGGCCAAATATATAGTGTATGATCTGGTAGTAGAATCCTGGTGGCCCGGTCAGGACCGTCTCCGTAGGAGGGAACTCTTCAACGGGTGCTCCAATTAACTTGAAATTTGTTGCACATTATGTAGGACGGATGCCAATGCAAGTATAGTCAACAAAAAGTACCTACCTTCAGCAAAAAAAGCTTGTATAAAAAATGATTTTTGTAGGTTAGTTTATTTTTTTATGTAAAAATGACAAAGGGCATCATCCATACAGCCTGTATCGCACTGTACGGGCTGCATTCGAGCAATTTACAGCCTTTACGCTATTTTCAATTAAACTCCTAATGGTGGATGGTCGCGATGCGCCGATTGTCTAATTGTGCAAGTATTGTGGGCTGGGTGGGTGTGACAAGCGGTCAAACATTTGTGACTGGAGGTAGTTTGGCTTTACAGTCGTCCCTCATGCCTGAGGATCGTGATCATGGGAACAAAGAAATGAGCATGATGCAAGGAACTGCGTCGAGATATTGGCGAGCTCGATAAAAGTAGTCACGGTCTATACTTAATTTAATTTAGAATGAGAAACCACAACAACATTATATTGCGGCTCGTGAACTGTAATCTCTTTACAATTTGTACCTACTAGAGTAACAATTGGCAACACGCAAATAAAGTGACATTAAAACAATTTTAATTTGCGGCTGCCAAACTATTGGACTATACTATTTACTATTTGCTAGGTAAAAAATAGCTAACCAGAAGCAATTATAATGTGTTATTATGATTTCTCATTCTAAATTAAATGAAGTATAAATCTCGTTTATAATGTCTCATATACTTTGGCATAGGTAATTGGCATCAAAATGTCACGTGTTCTTATTCTTATTTTGATCGATTGACAGACGTTTGTAATCATGGCTAGTTGTATCGCTCTATCATTCAAATATCAAATATATCATTCAAATATCAATATCAAATAAAATATTACAACCAGATTGAGAAAAGCCTCTTTTTTGGGATCCCTCCATTTCCCATAATTTCATTTGTACTAATTTCATTTGCCATAATGGTCACTGGCTTATAACCTTCAATTGCCCTAATATCACATGCCATAATTTTTGAATGCCATAATATTCATACGTCATAATGTTCAACATTCCTAATATTAGATACCATAATATCATTTTCCATAATTTTTACTTTCCATAACTTTCAAAATCACTAATATTTCATGCCATAACAATCATTTGCAATTAAGGAAAAAACAGATCCAGACTGTTGAAATTTACTGCTACCGAAACACGGTAGGTTCGTTAGGTTTCTTGCGACCCTCAGAGCAGAAATAGAAGCATCCCTAAGGGCTCGGGGGGCGAAGCCCCCCTCAATAGCCACATGACTGGTCAATTAATATATAGGTTAGGTTAGGTTAGAATGGTGTCAAGGCGCGAAGCGCCAAAACTAGGCGGAATAGGAGCTCCGCGCTCGTCGACTTCGCCTCAGGGTAATTCAGTTCATATTTATGTTTTATAGACATCACATCTGTTAAACGTAGATAATTAACACGACCCATAGTAAAAAATAACATTTTAAAATTAGTTCTTGTTATTATTACAAGAATCAAAATTCTGGGTTTTTATGGCAAATAATTATTATGGCGTTTGAATGTTATGGCAAATGTTTTTAGGACAATTGATAATAGGAAAAATGAAATTTATGGCAAACGTATCGTTATGGCACCTGAAAATTATGGCAAATGAAAACATGTCTAATGATCATTATGGCATATATATCGTTATGGAATCTAAAATTATGGCAAATGAAATTCGGGCATGTGAAATTAGTTTATATGAAATTCGGGCAAACAATAGAGAACCCTCTTTTTTAAATTGATTCTTTAACAGCTTCAAGTGTACATTAAATTATTGTTAACAATTGTATTAATTTACCTATGTATTTTGAGGACTATTCCAATTTATATCACCATAGAATATTGAAATATAGATTAATTAATTTGATGATCAAAACCGAACTTCCGCAAGAGTGGGAGGCTGTCACTTTGACAAGCTTAAACAGCCACACCAAGACTTTAGCAGGCAGTTCGTTTTTGATCGTCTTAGAGTGAAGTGGTGGATTCCTGACGTGTACCTAATCTATGTAAGTGTTGGTAATCCTAATAAAAGTAAGTACCAACTTTATCCTTGTTTTCTTGTGCGCTTAATTTCTACCTTCGCTAGCCTAGTCAGGATTTTCCTTGTCAACCGAATCAAGGTATTTGAATTTGAATTGTAACGGTCAGGTGAGGAAACCACAATAATTTATCGATTCTAGATGTTCGGTTGAAAAGGTGCAAAGGCTGTTTAACATTTCAGAAGTGGGATAGAATCGGATATTCAGTAATTATGTAAAAGACTATCATTTTTCCTTATTTTCTCTTATCTATTTTTTTTTTGTGTTTGCTTTTTTTTTATTTTTCGTTACTCGCTCGTTTCTTTTTCTTGTCTTTCTCACTCTTAAACTGTGGCCAGTGCAGATAAGTGAATATAATTAGCACACTTAACGAATAATTATTCAAATATTGCTAATATTATTACTATTTTCCATCCTACCCTCCGTCGCTCTATTAACGTTGCTGGCTACTACGAGCAGTAAACTGTGCGATTAATGCTGATTTCAGTGGAAACTGGAACAATGTCTCCGAGATTGTACTCTCCCTCACGTCCTACTAATACGGGGCGTCAGTCTCGGAGTCGTGAGAGGCGTTCACCGGGTCGCCGACCGTCGAAGCGGCGCCGGTCACGTAGCCGGTCGAGCCACCGGTCCCGGAGCCGGCCGAGCTGCTGCTCACGCAGCCGGTCTCAGAGCCGGCCAAGCTGCCGGTCACGCATTCTACCGAGCGGCCGGTTACGCAACCGGCCGAGTCGTCGGCCACCCAGCAGACCAAGTCGTCGGCCACGCAGCCGGTCACGCGGCCGGTCACGCAGCTGGTCACGCAGCCGGTCACGCAACCGGCCGAGTCGCCGGGTACGTAGCCGGGCGAGCCGCCGGTCGCGTAGCCGAACGAGCCACCAGCCGGGCAGCGCTGCACCGCCTCTCGTGAGTGCGCCAACGGTGGATAATCGTGAGTCTGTTACAGTTTCTAATGAGGCCAGTTTAACTCTTTTACTTAACGCTTTAAAGTCGATAGGGCGCAATGATTCTTTAGATAAGTTAGGTAATATGCATAACACGGTCCCCGAGTTTGACCCCGCTAGAAAAGAGCAGACTATGTCCATGTGGCTCCATAAAGTCAATGAATGTGCTTCTATATATGGCTGGTCTGAAAAACAATTGGTTCACTATTCATTGCCAAAGCTACGAGGAGTAGCACAGAGGTGGTACGAAGGTTTGTCTTCGGTTCTCTTTACATGGGAAGAGTGGCAGGCCAAGTTACTAGCTGCTTTCCCATCGAAAGAGAATTACGGACAAATGCTTAGTGATATGGTCGCTAAACGAGCCCGTTTCGGAGATTCCCTCGAAGATTACTATTACGATAAGGTAGCGTTAATAAATAAGGTTACCGGACCTATAACTGGCAAGCTGTTTGTTGAATGCATTTTACACGGTATCGACGACCGTTCCGTTAGGTTGGGCGCTGAAGCAGCGCAGTTTGACGATCCTGACAAATTGTTGGCATACCTACGAAATACGAGAAATATAAAACCGGTTAGTGATCGCAAAGTAGTGAAAAATAGCAATGTCGGAAAACCCCAAGAAACTATAAGTAGGCAGGGTAGGCCGCGGTGCTTTAATTGTAAACAAGAGGGACATGTTTCTTCACAGTGTACTTTACCTATAAAAAAATGCACTAAATGTTCCAAGTTGGGACATGATGCTGAACAGTGCTATTCTAAACTACCGTCAAATTCTGAAAAAACTGTTCAGTGTTGTGTTGCGGATGAAACTCGTTTCGGCGCAAAATATTTGAAGGTCGTAGAGGTTGACGGGGTACTTTTTAACGCGTTCATTGATTTTGGCAGCCAATGTTGTATGATAAAGTCCTCAGAATTTGAAAAGATCAGCAAACAAATTCTTACAGACTCGCTCCCGTTGCTTAGGGGTTTTGGCAATTCCATTGTTCAGGTACTAGGTAGATGTAGGTGTAATATCGTTATAGATAATGTAGGAGCTGAAGTAGACTTGTATGTGGTTCCTGACTATGCAATGGACGTGCCTATTATGATAGGTCAATCTTTCACCGAACAACCTCACGTGGTAGTTTATAAGACTAGTGAACAGTTACTCATGCTGCAAAATGTTGCTGACGATCTTAGCAGTCATAAAATAAAGTTGTTCTGTAAAAGTGATGTGTCCGTTAATGGAACGGCCGCTGTCGAAGTGTACGCCGATCCGCCTTTTAACGGGGAGGTATACGTAGAAGGTGGTCTGCGACTAATCGCCGACGTCAGGTTCTCGGTGTACTCTGGCTTGTTTTGTATTGGTCAAGATGGAGTAGGGCAACTGGTAGTGAGTATTCCTGATGGTCAGAGTATTAAATTAAGCAAGGGCCTTTTGATGGCTCGTGGTCGCGTTGCTAGTGAAGATAGTGAGCTTTCGTGTTCATTTACGAAGCAAGTTGCAACTGTTGCCGAACATTTAGTAGCTCCCATAGATGCAAAAGATGTCAGGGTTGGCGAACACGTCACTCAATCGGAGAAGGAAAAGATTGTAGCCTTATTGAACAAGTACAGAGAGTGTTTTGCGTTCAACTTGTCTGAGCTAGGTACTACGACAGTTGGAGAGATGACAATAACCCTAAACGATAATGAACCTGTTGTATATCGACCGTACAGGCTAGCCATTCATGAAAAGGGGGTAGTCCGGGACATGATCACTGAGTTGTTAGAGAACAAAATTATCCGTCCCTCAACTTCGCCCTACGCTAGCCCCATCGTACTAGTGCGTAAAAAGACAGGCGAATACCGTTTGTGTATCGATTTCCGAGCATTGAACAAGCACACGGTGAAAGAAAACTACCCAATGCCATTAATCGACGACCAACTCGATACGCTCTCGGGACATCAGTACTATACTACCCTCGACTTAGCGTCTGGGTATTATCAAGTACCCATCCGCGAAAGTGATAAACACAAAACGGCGTTTGTAACACCAGACGGTCATTTCGAGTTTAATCGGATGCCGTTTGGTCTTGCAAACGCTCCAGCAACTTTCCAGCGTATAATGAACCAAGTATTAGGGTCAACTCGGCATAGAGAAGCTCTAGCTTATTTAGATGATGTAATAATACCCGCCAAAGAATTTTCAGAAGGCATGACACGGTTAGAGAACACGTTGCGGTTATTCTCTAATGCAGGCTTGACACTTAAGTTATCCAAATGCTTATTTTTCGGCCATTCTGTTGACTATTTGGGATTTGAAGTATCTAAAGATGGTATTAGACCCGGTTCGAGGAAAATAGAGGCTGTTGAGAAGTTTCCGATCCCAGAGAGTCAACATAATGTCCGACAATTCTTGGGATTAGCTAGCTTCTTTCGAAGGTTTGTGCCTGGGTTCTCTGTTATCGCTAAACCTTTAACACATCTCTTGAAGAAGGATGTATCCTGGTCATGGGGTGAGGAACAACAGACAGCATTCTCAACCCTTAAGCGGAAGCTGGTCGAAAAACCCACTTTAGCTCTGTACAATCCGTTGGCTGAGACTGAAGTACATACGGATGCGTGCAAACTAGGACTAGGTGCGATTTTGCTACAACGCGATGCAAACAATGTGCTTAAACCTGTGGCGTTTTATAGTAGGCAGACATCACCAGAAGAGCAGAACTACTCCTCTTACGATCTAGAGACACTCGCGGTCGTATCAGCTCTCCGTAAATTCCGTGTTTACTTAGTTGGTATTCCGTTTAAAGTGGTGACGGATTGTAACTCTTTACGCGCCACTTTCCAAAAGAGAGATATGATTCCGCGAGTGGCCAGATGGTGGGAGCAAATGCAAGAATTTAACTTGAATATTGACTACAGGCCGGGTACGGCTATGGCACATGTAGATGCCCTTAGCCGCAACCCTATACCTGGATCTCATTCATCAATATGTGACATTTTGGCAGTTACCGAATCCGCTGGTTCTGACTGGATAGTTACTGTCCAGGGTGCAGATTCGGAGATTCAAAGGATCATCAATATACTCAAAGATCCCAATTTGGACAACGTTTTGGATGTCAAAAATAACTACAAAATTAAAGGAGATAAATTGTTTAGGATAACGTCACAGGGAGATAGATGGGTTGTCCCAAAAGGTGTTCGTTGGCAGGTCGTCAAACAAAACCACGATGACATAGGTCACTTCTCCGTTGACAAGACACTAGAAAAAATCATGGCCGTTTACTGGTTCCCCAAAATGCGAAATTTTGTTAAAAAATATGTAAGATCTTGTTTAGAATGTACCTACTCCAAAGCAAAGGGGGGTAAACGACCAGGATTTTTGCATCCCATTGAGAAGGTAGATAATCCTTTCGACACGATACATGTGGACCATGTTGGTCCTTTTGTTCGCAGCAAAAGGGGCAACATGCATATATTGGTTGTTGTAGATGCATTTTCTCGGTATATCTATTTAAAACCGGTCAAGAGTACGAAGTCCCGTAATTCTATTAGGGTCCTTTCGGAATATTTTGGTATTTTTGGAGTGCCACGGAGATTAATCTCTGATCGAGGGACCTCATTTACTAGCGCGTGTTTTAAACGATTCATGCATGATAAGGGTATCAAACATGTCCTCAATGCGGTTGCTACTCTTAGAGCCAACGGACAGGTGGAGAAATATAATAAAGTGATAGTTGACGCTCTTACTGCTAAGTCTGTTGGCTCACCAGATAACATGTGGGACGAGCACCTGCCTGATGTACAATGGGGTATGAATAATACGCTTAACAAAGGCATTAATCGAACCCCTTCCGAGGTATTATTCGGTGTAAGACCAGCAGGGACGAGTGATAGCAGGTTGCTATCCGAAATAGCCGACGATGTTGCGGACCAGACTAAAAATGACAGGGTAGAAATAAGGGAGCGACTTAACTCTCATGTGAAGGCATACCAACAGTATCACAAGAAAATTTACGACAAAAAGCATTGTCAGCCGGTAAAATTTGAAGTAGGTGATCTGGTAAGGATAGAGAGACAGGTACCGGCCTCAGGCCAGAGTAAGAAGCTTGTGCCGCGGTTTCAGGGACCTTATAAGATCACGGCTATTTTAGATCATGACCGTTTCCAAGTGGAAGACACTCCGTTAACTAGAAAGAATGGTCGTCGATTCTCTACAGTTGTAGCAATAGATAAGATTGCTCCTTGGCTTAGCTTTAATAGACCTCACGCACAGGACGTGATCTCGTCAAGCGGCAATAGTGACGTTAGTGACGAAGAATAAAGTACTTAATAATTTATTTTATGTTGCAGACGTTCAGGGCGCAATGGCACCTGTTGTCATTACTATATGTATAGCTTTTTTGTTCATAAATACCGACATTCAGGACGTAGTGGGGCCTGTTGTCATATATACACATTAAGACATTCAGGACGTAGTGGGGCCTGTTGTCATATATACACATTACGACATTCAGGACGTAGTGGGGCCTGTTGTCATTTTCATACATATAACGACATTCAGGACGTAGTGGGGCCTGTTGTCATTTTCATACATATAACGACATTCAGGACGTAGTGGGGCCTGTTGTCATTTTCATACATATAACGACATTCAGGACGTAGTGGGGCCTGTTGTCATTTTCATACATATTAAGACATTCAGGACGTAGTGGGGCCTGTTGTCTTAGTGTTAATAACCTTCTATGTGCGTTAATTAAAATCATGTCATATTTCACAGTATGAGTAAATAAGTTAAAATATAACAAATTTATGTGTAGTAAGATATTCCTATAAAAATGAATGTTATAAAAATTAATATTATGTTAGGTATGTGTTATGTTGTGTTAATGTGTAGGTAAGAGTATTTGTATTGTATTGTATTGTTATACTTATACACCTACTGTGGATAAGAATAAAATATTGATCATAAATATTATATTTATAAGTAAGTACCTACCTACTTACTAGAATAATTTATTTTGAAAGTAGAATATTTTGTTTTGTTTCTTTGTAAATTAAAACACATGAATAGATGAATAAGTGCTGATTGTCCTTATTAAATGTATTTAAGTAGTAGCAACGTAATTGTCATTAACTCTGATAGTACGAGGTCGTACTCTTCAATTCGGATGGCCGACTGTTAACAATTGTATTAATTTACCTATGTATTTTGAGGACTATTCCAATTTATATCACCATAGAATATTGAAATATAGATTAATTAATTTGATGATCAAAACCGAACTTCCGCAAGAGTGGGAGGCTGTCACTTTGACAAGCTTAAACAGCCACACCAAGACTTTAGCAGGCAGTTCGTTTTTGATCGTCTTAGAGTGAAGTGGTGGATTCCTGACGTGTACCTAATCTATGTAAGTGTTGGTAATCCTAATAAAAGTAAGTACCAACTTTATCCTTGTTTTCTTGTGCGCTTAATTTCTACCTTCGCTAGCCTAGTCAGGATTTTCCTTGTCAACCGAATCAAGGTATTTGAATTTGAATTGTAACGGTCAGGTGAGGAAACCACAATAATTTATCGATTCTAGATGTTCGGTTGAAAAGGTGCAAAGGCTGTTTAACATTATGTAATAGGATTACGGCTAGCCGCCTGTGTAACATCGCTACACTGTACAACCTCCAATAGTTAGGGGGCAAACGAGCAGACGGGTCACCTGATGGAAAGTGATCACCATCGCCCAGGGACACCTCAAGACGTGGGGAATCACAGGTGCGTTGCCGGCCCTTTCAAAAACAGGAAGGCTCGCTTTTTAAAGATCCCTAAGTTTTACCGCTCAGGAATGTTGCAGCAGGATTATTTTCATATTTTTCATAACTTATCGAATGATACGGAGGTATTATCAGCTCTAATTCCTTTACCCAGGCGATACCACACCCCTTCTGAAAAACTTTCATTTTAATCGCTGTACATTACACGGCAAATGTTCAAAGTTCGTTGCAATGTTCGATACTAGCGCCCCCTAACGAATATTGAGCGCGATAATCGTTTAATTGATTAAGTTAATTGTAATTAAGAATTTATTGAACGCTCTGTTCTGTTCGCGAGTGTTGAAAGTTTGCGGGATGTTTTTCAAGTTAATGTTTGTTAATAAAATAAATATTGTTGGCAGTTGGTTTACGATTTTCGTGATTTCATTAAGAAAGTAAGCAAAGTGAGAAAACAAAACAAGGGGTTTTAAAAAAAAAATTAAGTTTCGTTGAAATTAAAAATAAAACAATAGACGCGATTTTAAACAACATTACAGCTAAGGTGCCTCGTGTGTGAAGGTCTTTAATCAAAAGTTCTGATACTAAATAAAAGCAGAACAATTAGTTATAATTAATTACGAGTACCTATAATAATTATAAAACCCGCTGTGCGTAGCGTGGTAACCTAGTGTTTAGACCAGCGGCCTCTCAAGCAGAGAGTCGTTAGTTCGAATCCTGGGCTCGCGTCTCTGAGTTGTTGAAATTTAGGGGCGAAATTACATTTGAAATTTACCATGAGCTTTTCTGTGGAGGTAAACAAAGTTGCTCTGAAGTGTCACGAATCACCGTAGGTACCTATACAATTTGCACATGCACGATCAGCGATCACACACACACACACACACAGCTATAGTTTCATTAAAATAAACTCTTATGATGATTTTTGCACTGTTTGTTTTATTTTAGAACTAGCTGTTGCCTGCGACATCGTCTGCAAATAATTCGTTTATCGCCATCCCGCGGGAACTACGCAATTTTCCTGGATAAAAAGTAGCCTATGTGCTATTCCAGACTTTTCTCTATCTATGTGCTGAATTTCACCCAGATCCTTTGGGCCGTTCTGGCGTGATTGAGTAACAAACAAACATCCATCCATCCAGCCATCCATCCATCCACCCATCCATACTTTCGCATTTATAATATTAGTTAGATTGGATTTACCGTATTTTTTAGATTAATTAATTCGTTTTCGGTCCTTGGGTTGTGGCAGAATATCAGTGTTTTGCTCCTACGAGCAATGTTGACCACTGAGCCATGGCCCTTTTGCACTGCTGCAACGCACACAACAAAATACTTAAGTTAAGTCTAATGAGTAATTTTTCGTTTTTGCTTTCTATTGTTTTTTTAACTGGATTGTGTGTATTGTAGCATTCAAATAAACGATCTATCTATCTAAACATGAGGACTCTGCACACATCTCCGAAGCAATTCAATGGTGTGTGTGAAGTTTCTAATCCGCACAGTGCCTGCGTGGGAACTAATAGCTCCCTCTCGTTCTGGGAGGCCTGTGCCCAGCAGTGGGACGTATATAGGCTTGGAGATGATGATGATGAATAAAAGGCTGTACATGTTCAAACTAACGTTCAGAATGAGCGTTTAAATTATTTAACAAAAGGTGTTAAAGTGAATCGGTGAGAGTCGTCTCAGCGTTTGACATATTTTAGAGAAATCCTTCTCAGTAATGAGTGTCATGTTTAGTGAGGAGCGTTAGCAGAAAAAAGCAACCATTTAATCTAATGTCATCACCACCATTCCACCAATTCGACAACTGTACTTCCATGCTGGGCTGGGAGCAAAGAAAAAACATAGAATGTACCAGTTGCTTCTCTTCCCGCGCAGATGGTCACCTGTCAAGTGTATGAAATAGGGGTTGGCCAGCTCTACCTTCCGCAAATCATCACTCCACCTAGACACGCTGCGCTTGATGAGCGTTTTACAAATAATCATCAATAAGAAAGAAAGAAAGAAGACATTTATTCATTTTGCAAGACTCATAACTATATATTTAAGAGCATACTCGTACACACAATTTTATAGAAAAGAAACAACAAAAAACACAGACATGAAAATTAGATGACTATATTATTTTGTTTCAAAATTCAAGAGCCCCACTTTGGGCGCCAACATTATTTTCTTGAATTTAAGATTATTAAGTACCAAGGGTCCAGCTTTTTTAAGAATTAGTCTCAATTTAGGTAAATTTTTTGTCTTATATCAAAATCTAGCAGCGTAGGACGTCCACCAACAAGGTCGGATGACCTTGTTAAAGTCGCGGGTTCGCTGATATATGTAAGCCGCTCCCAATCGAGGCAACAGGACGTCTATGCGGGCCTATGGCCAACAATGCCACATTCCCATATCCACACACATTCACACATACACATCACTTACGTAAGCACGCACACGCGAACATTATTTCGCAGCAATGGTGCCTATGCCTAATTTAATGAGTAGGTAACTAATTCTCCACTCGTTTTGTACGCGTGCTTTATTCTTCTCTGTACGACTTGTAGCATTAAACAGTGTACCACTATGGAAGGGTCCTCTAACACAGGGTATCCTAATCCTAGCACAGGGCCCTTAGTTGTATGGTTCTGTAAAATTTATTTGGCATAAACACTTTTTCATTTTTTTTTAATGGACGTCCTATGGCTGATAATTGTGATGATGATGCGTCAATCTTACGATAGTTTGTAAAAAAACGACCCACACCTAAGTAACAATAGCAGTGTTAGACAAAGGCCGGTCTCTGCTGTCGCTACGCGATGCACCCGACACGACACACCCGAAGAGTGGCGACGTGTAAAATCTGCATTTCTTTGAGATGCACTTGTTCCTCCCGACACCCTCTAGGGGGCTCCACTTTCGTGCTTTGAGCGACTGGGTTTTGTTGGAGCTAGGTGTTGTTCTGAAGATAAAGTACTATTAGTTTTGGAATTATACTTCAGATTTTTTAGCATTAGAAAGAAAGAAGACATTTTTTCATGCAAGACACACAAATATAAGAGCATACACACAATTTTATAGAAAAGAAACAACAAAAACAAAAATAACACAGACATGAAAATTAGATCATCAGCGTTGTGTGTCTCCGCAAAAGTGAAACGGTCGCTGGCTCAGCATTACGCTGAGGTGTTAGACACCTGCAACACTGATTTTCAGCCAGAACCGTCTGTAACTCAAGAAACGAAACACAGATAAAATAAATTAATAAACTACATTACCTACATTAGAAAATAGGTAAACAATCTTGGCATTTCTGTTTATTGAAGAACAGTTTTAAAAATTAAATAACAGCAACTTAAGTTAGTATAACTAAAAAACCTCGTTCTTTCATTGTCCTTATGATTTGAATCCCTTCGACCTTCCGTAATACCTAGTATATATTATCGGGTTGGCTAAGTGGGTCGGACCCCCCACCCGAAGGGGGGTACACATCCGATCCTCTACTAGAAGTTCACATAAGGGGGAAATTGAGAAGGGGATTTGCACCTAGATAAAATGGGGCTGGTTTGTTTATAAAAATAATAGTCATTTTAAAAAACTTATTTTTTTTAAGAAAAGTTAAGATTTATGTGATCACTAGCTGTTGCCAGCGACTTCGTCTGCAAAGAATTCGTTTATCGCTATCCCGCGGGAACTACGCAATTTTCCGGGATAAAAAGTAGCCTATGTGCTATTCCAGACTTTTCTCTATCTATGTGCCGAATTCCATCCAGATCCGTTGCGCCATTCTGGCGTGATTGAGTAACAAACAAACATCCATCCATCCATCCATCCATCCATCCATCCATACTTTCGCATTTATAATATTAGTTAGATAGTTAGATAAGAAAAGTTAAGATTTATGTGATCATCATCAGCCTACATACGACCAACAGCTGAGCAGGTTACTTCTCACAATGAGAGGCCTTGAGCTAAGTTTCTACACGAGCTCAATGCTCGCTAGGATAATGACTTCACACCAGGGACCACCGGTATTTCTTCATACGAAAATACCGGTATTATAGCGTTCTATTTCGTTCTTTGGTTTATCATTTAATTAGTAATAGGAAAATTTAATAATACGAAGTTGTTAACTACATAAATACATGATTGAGACCTACCTACATTTATTTATAAGCCTTTTTATTCCGAATTCGCTACAATTTCAGTAAGTAAATGTTGTTGTTGTTGTTATTGTCGTTTAATAATCAAATTGTCGCGTAATTGTGTGTGCCTCCTGGCATATAGGCCTCTTCCGTGTATTGGAGGGTTTGGGCTATAGTTCCCACGCGCGCCCAGTGCGGATTTGGACGGATTGGGGACCATTGAATTTCTTCGCAGATGTGTGCAGGTTTCCTCACGATGTTTTCCTTCACCGAAAAGCTCATGGCAAATTACAAATGTAATTTTCGCACATAAATTCCGAAAAACTCAGAGGTGCGAGCCTAGGATTTGAACCCACGACGCTCTGCTTGAGAGGCCATAAGTCAAACCACTAGGCTACCACGGCTTTTTTTGACCTACATAAAGAGCATTAAATAATTCAATATGCTAGGCAATATCGGGGGTTTTTAAAAATACCGGTTCCGGTCCATGCTTCACACACACCGTTGAACTGCTTTGATCACACGCTTTTTTATACGGCAATGAAGGCAAACGAGCAAGTGGGTCATGATGGTAAGCGAGCACCACCCATGGACACCCGCAACACTAGAGGATTGCACATGCGTTGCCAACCTAGATGGCTAGGCTTAGAGCCTTACTCTCCACGCCGGAACACAGCACTGTTGCTTGGCTTCATATAGCGAGTTAGACGGTAGCAATCCGGACGATGGACCTCTTCTGGCTGATGATGATGACGATGATAATGAAAAGTCTAGTTACTCGACATGTTTCGGACTAATTCGTTGTCTATCCTCCTAGAGCGCTTGCCCCGATGGCAGCGAAACTAACACAATGATTGAGTCTCACGGTAATTTTACGTCCAACCGGGCCGTAATTAGCAATTTACCACCCGCTACGCGAGCGGAAATTTCCACTTCCTGGCCAGGGGAAGACGAAAAATTGTGTACACACCTCGGGCGGTGACAAATAAAGCCCCAGTTCGCATGTTTATCGCCCTCACCTTTGGTTCGTGCGACAAGTTCCTGTGATCTGAGACATCCCTTTTTTAACCACTCTCGGAATTTAATGTACTAGAGACGTTGACGCGAACTTGTTCAGGATGTTTAAATTATTAGCTATGTCTATTTTGTTCAAGCAATACTTATTATAAGTTCAGCGGTTCGAATTTTTAAAGCAAATTTCTCGAAATTTCTAAACAGTATTAGAAGCATTAATTTGTTTCCTTGATAAAATGTTCAGTGCGTCTGTATTTTTTTATTGTTTCGTAATGCGTAATTTAAATTAGAATGCACAATGGAATGGAGTTCTACTTCGAAATTCAAAAATTCGAACCGTCCGACCCGCTCTCTTTTCAAACACTTGGTGAGCAAGATTGCGATACGAAATTCGAATTTTGAGTTAAGTTTAAGGCCATTACTTACAATGAGTAAAGAAACTACCGATAAGTCTTTGGTGTTTCATAAACAGTCCAATGCACGCCCAGGAACAAAACGAGAACACAACCCCGTCCTAAAAAGCAAAACTGTACACGGTACCATCTGAAACGAATTAATTACACCAATTCAGTATTCCGCGAACATCGAAAGCCACCACAAATAATTCACGCTCACAAACAAACACACACACGCCCACCTATATACAAATCTAAATCAACCACGTAAAATTCATGTAGAAAAATGTCAATAACGTGCACACAGACGCGTGTCACGGAAAAATACAAAGCGCTATACGTACCACGCACACTAATACACCCACGCTCACAGACACGGAATCTTTCGCTGGAGAAAATATGTATTGCGTCTATATAGGAGTAATCTTTCACAGTCACGCACACCGATGCAGCTTCGCCGTATTTTCAGTACCGATCGCAGCATTTGTGGGGTTTTTTCTGGGGTGCAGCTGTGTGGGTGCTCACACGGGGAGGGGGGGAGGTGGCATACATTTTCAGGAAGGCTGTAGCGTCACAGGCGTCTTTCAGCACCGAGGCTGCACACATCGGCGACTATCGGCGAGACGAAGAAGCGAACGGCAGAGTATGGCGCGGATACAGAATTCGCGGGAGATATTTTAAATTTGACAACAATTAAAAAAAAGGTAATTTTATATGGAGACTGGGCAAATTTTGTGCCAATAAATCGAATAGTGTAGTACATAAATTGTTTTAAAATGATTCCAGAATACTTCAGGTGATTGGGTTAGTTGGATTAAACACCTCAGTTAAGATTTTTCATCGAAACATTTGATTTAAATTAAGTCGAAGTACCTAGTTATTTTATTGTCGTATGGAAATATTTATTAACCACGATAAAAAAGCCTGAAAAATATTTAGGCTGTCAAAGTAACCCAACCAAATACTAATTTATTTCTTATTAATTTTGAAACATAATGTTGTAATAGTCACCTCGTAAAGCTACTTGACCTACTGATAAAATCTTGGTCATAAATTATCGATGCACAGAGAAGGCATAACATAAAATATTGTTTGGTTCGAGCCTTTGCCTACTGGCAGTTTGTACATGCAACAAAAAAAAGTTTATCTAGCCTAAGTTACTGGCACAAAAGGAATTACTTATTTCATTTCATTTCATTAAGCTTGACAACAGCCGAGGAAATCCTTCTAAATTCAAATACCGTTGCAGACATATTTCTCGACTCAAATCTTCGTTAAAAAAGTCTTGGTTGCCAGGACGTAGTATATTGTACAAACCTTATATTTTAATGGCCAGTGTTACTAAATTAGTTATGACAACCTTTTTTTAAATAAGGTTCTTTACTATAATTAACTAGCTTCTGTCCGCGACTTCGTCTGCGTAGAAATAGCAATTGACATGGAACTGTACAATTTTCCGGGATAAAAAGTAGCATATGTTTCAATCTAGGGTACCAGCTATATTCGTTCCAAATTTTACCCAAATCCGTCCAGTCGTTTTAGCATGAAGAAGAAACAAACATACACACTCACTCATCATCACAAACTTTCGCATTTATAATATTAGTAGGATTGGTGATCCCTGATTCGGAAGGTCATCCTAGCCTCATCCCTACTCTGTTCGGAGTCAGGAGTAGGAGGCACCCCCCTCGTGTATGTTCGGAAAAATGCCTTACGATCGCACCCGTTTCAAGTTTCTCGAACATTGTTTGTGTCTAAATAGGGAAAATAGTACGGTTTTATATGAATTTGGATGTGGGACGGGTATTGCTAGTGTTTTAGGGGTAGTGTTATATTTTGTGATTTATGGTAACCTACCTAGATTGTTGATTATTATGAAGTTATTGCCACTAATTATAAAATATAAGCAAGTTAGTTGTGCAAAACTGGCATTTTGTGGTCAGGAAATAATATGGGAAATTGAGTAGCGATTTATATAAAATTAAACATGTATCAAATTAAACAATGTCTGATTTGTGGTGTTTAATAAAGAGTATTTGTATAGTATTGTATCGAGTTTAGATCTGCTCGTCCAAAAAGTATTATAATATCTAAAACAACTGTTTGTAAATTTTCTTTCCCATTCATTTTACGTCACTCCCTATTGCAGAATCCCTATTCCATAGAATTTTTGCGAAATCAAAAAAAAAAAAAAAAGTCAAAAGTTTATTTTGCAAATAGGCCGCCGAGGGCTCTTTAACATGTCTTTTTTTGAATCTACCAGCGCATTCGGAAAGACCATCATTGCCAAGAAGAATGCGCCGCAAGAAACTTGGCAGAAAGTCATTTTTTCAAAATAAAATAGATTTACAATAGTACTTAAATTCTACTTAACTTACCTAATACAATTAATACATTTTATAAAAAGGGATGTAAAAGGTCCCTAAGTTAAGTCCGTACCTTAAATTACATTGGTCTATAGTAGAGATGTATAAAGTCTCTACTGGTCAAAGCGAAACAAAATATGCGATAATGATAAGAAAGAGAAAGCAAAAGCAAAAAGCGAATAAAAATAATCTAAGTTTAGTGGAGGTGTAAAACGCCACCACCGTCAAATAAGTTAATTGGAGATATCTCCAATGTCGATGAGAAAAAGAGCAAAAAAAAAAAAAAAAAAAAATTATTATATATAATAAAAAATATGAAATATGCATTTCATGTCAAGTAAGTAACTGATAAGCTTTTGGATTCCGAAGGCAAGCTTACGTCTGCCGCCCCCAATGTTGGCTCACACGCGCTCATGTCATGCTCTGAAAGCAGAGCGGTACCGAGGGCATGTGTCACTTCCGTCCCCACAGGCTCGCTATGGGGACGTTTTAGGAACTTCGACGCTGCTAGCCTGTAACTAGACAGTAAATGAAAAAATAAAACAACAAAAGAAAACGGAAATCCATAAGCTTAACAATATACCTACCTAATACCTAACTTAGCACACATACACATAATCCATCCTTATACCAGTCTAGATCATAAAGAGATCATCTGCAAATTTTTTTTTAAACAAAGCTTTGATGAGTCAGTCAGAACTTTCTATTATGACATTCTTTTGAAACAGAACTTATAAAGACGCAAAAATTTCCTTTCAAACTAAACTTCTTAAAGGAATCACATAATTCAAAACAACCTTGAAAATTAAAAACACTATGAAATTAAAATTATTTTTCAGCGCACAATAAATACATCCCTGAAATCGCTTAGCACGTACCATGGTACTTGATATCAACCTCCCCCCCGAGAGGGTGGGGGTTCCCAGGTGCAGTGTATTGGTGCAATTTTCTCTATACTATGTTGAAGTTTTTATGTAAGGGTAGGTCAGAGTTCAAAGAGATCTGATGTGACCGGCCAGTAATAAAATTGTATAATTTAGTTATTATATTATTGCATGGGGTGGAAGAGTACCCGAAACCGACGAGCATATATGAAGAGATTGATGAATGTGGATGAAGCGAAAGAGGTATGTCAGGATCGTAGCAAGTGGAACAAAGTAGTCTCTGCCTACCCTTGTGGGAAAGAGGCGTGACGGTACCTATGTATGTACCAGTGTATGTATTGGGTGGATTTTATATGATATCCATCTAAATCTAAGTCGTCCCGTCATCTTTTCGTCTGATTCTGCTTTAAACTACCATCTCAGCGATTTGGACCCATTATTCTTGACAGTCCGTTTAAGCTTAGATTTAGCTTTGTTTTTGGCATCCATATCTGAAGCAAATTAAGGATTCTAGATCAGAGATGGACCAAAATTGAGTACATACTTACATTATTTTGGTCGCATCCTCTAAAGACCTTACAGCCTAGTCTGGGAGCAAAGAAAAATCATAGAATGTACTAGTCGCTTCTCTGAGGTAATGAGCGGAAGTCTAAGACATCATCATTTTGATTCCCCATTCCTCCTATATTCACGCAGGAAACAAACAAACTCGCGGACAAACAGTTACTGATACACTAAAGCAGAAAACACCTTCGAATAAATCATCGATGTAAACAAGTACTTACTAACAAGTCATCGATGTAAAAGAGTAAGTTGAAATATCGACTCAAACTATCCTGTCACATTCATACAGTATTAACCTCTAACTTTTGCCATACCATTAAATTACATTCAGTAGGTAACATCAGCCAGGAAATTTTAAAATATCCCCTTAAAGTAAAAGAGGAGTGATAAACGTTCAAACTAACTCAACGGTCCGATTGTACTTTGTAGTGATGCGAAAAATGTTTCATTTGATCACAGACGAGTATGTGGATTAAGTCGTCATACTCGTAGTTCTAATGCTTGGTGAATTTACGAATGACAGTTTACCATTTTTACCCGAAGAATTTCTCACTCCGCTAGTTTTTGTAAGCTGGTTCCTTTTGAAATATTTTTAAATTCCAAAGAGAAGGTGATTGCCAAGATTTTTTCTCTTTTTCTAGAAAGTCCGTATATAATCATGGAAACTTAAAAATGGATGCCTCGTAGTTTTGAAGCTGTAAGAGAACTCTTTTATTTAACAAAAAACAAAATATTAATTGTTTATTGTTCATTGATAGTTCTTTTTAGTTTACTTGCCACGGAAAATTTTCAACGCAGCCTAGAGTTACACACTTAAAAATGTATAAACACCTAAGAATCAGATGCACTAGTGAAGGGATTTTACAAAAATGAGATAAGAAAATTCTCCATTTTTCACCTTTCTATCCAAGCAAAACTGTGGACTTAAAAAATTGGCATTACTTTTACTTTCTATACCTAGTCTGGTTTCTGTTGTTCTGTCAATCGTTCGAATGTTAACTGGATGACATCCCTTGAGGGATGAATTCGCCTTTGTACATCGTTTACCATGTTACCTGTAAATTTTTTTTTGTACAATTAAGAGCGATACAAGAAAGAACACACACATACTTTTTATTTGGACTGAAGCATAATCTACAAAATATAATCCAAGTATAAGTATGCGAATGCAATTCAGCCACATCACTAGCACCTAAGCTCCACTAACTCACACATTACCATTCCAGAACTACGGAATAAATCCCCGAAACAGCAGCTGTTCAAAATTCCAAAATTCGCAATTCGAAACGTGAACATTTCCGCTCAAAAATTCCGAACGAACATTTAAGCTGAGCGTCCGTTATTTTCTCCGTTCTATATTCAAATTGGCTGTCGCTATTGGCTGGCTTTACATCGGGCATGCCGACGGTACCCGAAGCTGTAATGTCTATGCATAAAGTATTTTAAACTGGTTAAAATGCAACGTATTCTGCCCAACTCTTTCAGTATCAAAGGCGGTTATTTAGTGGATTTTCTTACCTTTCTGAGGTGTCGGCGCCTTTTAGATTCGATAACGAGTTTCGGGCGCCCGTGTTTATGTGCTGTTATTATGTCCTTGTATTTTTTAATTATCTTAGAATAAATAAAAAGTACAAACAGAATTCTGCAAATACTTAATAAACCATAGATTAACTAGCTCAACTGGTTTGTGAAGTAAAGTTTGGTTGCACTTCTGTTCATGCAACTGTAGTACGCGGCCATAAAAATCGCACATCGGTCTTCTCGGCTAATTTCGGCTTCGTAGAACGAACCACTAGACGTACCCAGATTAACACAGGTTACTTTAATCCCGAAAAAATCGCAAAGTTCCCGCGGGATAGCGATAAACATGTCAAAGGTCGTAATAATTATTGCAGAATATAATATTGTCAATATCAGTTCTTAAGTCAAATTTTACGCGGACGAAGTCGCAGGCAGAAGCTAGTAACCAATAAAATCCTCCTAGTTTCTAACAGACGCCATCTTTCCTTCGGCGACGTTTAAAAATGGCTGGTGTTAAGGAGAGCGGAGAACACTCCAGCACTCTGTTCTAGATATTTATCTCTTAGGCGAGGTCTATCTATCTGGATGCCAAATACGTTAGCTTCAACTGTCTATTATTTGTTACTACTGTTATCAACCCCCGATGCAAAAAGAGGGGTATTATGCTTCTCTTCCCGCGCAGATGGTAAAAGCGGTGTCCTTCCATTTGACCTAAAAATTATTGACAAAAGCATCATTTTACAAAATGATCATTTGACAAAATTTAAATATCTAATAAACCTTGAACTTTTAAAAAATCTGAAAACCTTTATGCGTGGCTCACATTAGGTTAGGTTATGTTTGTTTTATAAGTTTTTAAATAAGTTTACGGTTTATCAGATATTTAAAGTTTGTCAAATGATCATTTTGTCAATAATTTTTAGGTCATACGTTAGTGAACCGGTAAAAGCCTATCCCTTTTATAAAATGTATTAATTGTATTAGGTAAGTTAAGTAGAATTTAAGTACTATTGTAAATCTATTTTATTTTGAAAAAATGACTTTCTGCCAAGTTTCTTGCGGCGCATTCTTCTTGGCAATGATGGTCTTTCCGAATGCGCTGGTAGATTAAAAAAAAAGACATGTAAAAGAGCCCTCGGCGGCCTATTTGCAAAATAAACTTTTGACTTTTGACTTTTGACTTTTCGAGGGAATAGGTGAAAATCTTAGGAATCATGTTTTAGGCGATGCGGCTGGCAACCCAGCACTATTTTGATTTTCATCTATACCACAATCATGGTAAACGTGGCCTTTGGGTCTTGTTACATTAGGCTCTGTCTACCTTGTAAGGGATAAATTAAGACGTGATTTATGTGTATGTGTGCGTGTGTATATAACAATCCAAACCAAGCGCCAAGGGTAAAAAACGTTTGTGTTAAAATTGATAATTCTACCAAAAAACTTGTTTAAGTCATAGCTTTAAAAGCTAGGGAGCTTGCAACGGAGCTTGCAAGTCCAGACTTTACGAGCCTTATAAAGAAGGGGTAAAGTAGGGGGAGGCTTTGATTTTATTTAAAACGAGCTAACTCACAGTTTGCAGGTATATTGAAAAATTTCAAAACGGCAGTTGTTTGTTACGTTATTTTACTTACGAGTTTAGTACGGAGGTGATTTTTTAAATCTTTTACTACAAGTTTGTTTAGTAAAATGTTTTTTAGCCTTGCTTTGGAGGGTGACGATTTAGCTATTCGGTGAAGAAAAACAACGCGACAAAAGGTGCGAAGCAATTCGATGGAGTGTGTGAAGCGCCCAACTGGGCCCGCGTGGGAACAATACCTCAAGCCCTCTCATGAGAGGAGTAAGACACCACCATCAACGTGACTTTGAAAATTTTGGGGCTACTTTGATCGTTTTAAATAAAATTGCTATAAAATCAATATCCTAATCCTAATCCTAATAATATTATAAATGCGAAAGTTTGTGACGATGTGACGTTGTGACGATGTGACGATGTGACGATGTGAGTGAGTGTGTATGTTTGTTCCTTCTTCACGCTAAAACGACTGGACGGTTTTGCATAAAATTTGGAAAGATTTTAGCTGGTACCCTAAATTAAAACATAGGCTACATTTAATCCCGGAAATTCTACGCAGACGAAGTCGCGGGCAGAAGCTAGTTGTCCATATGAGGTGAATGTTTGGCGTGTAGATGCAAAGGCGATCGATGGAGACATATCAAACGCAAACGCAAGTAAAAATTAATCATTTCGTCATTATTACTTTTTAAAGTCGGCGTAAATTAAAGTCAATCAATAAGGTATAATGGACAGCCATTTTTGCTCAGTACATGATTATCAGTATTTATAATAGGTCTTCAGGACATGCATACCAAATAATCACAAACCTGGAGGGCCTAAGACGAATGGCGAAAGAACGAGAGCTTGTTCGAACCATCAAGCAGCGCAAGGTTGCATATTTGGGTCGTGTGCTACGCCATGATAGATACCAGTTGCTGCGCACCATCATGGGGAAAATACAAGGGAAAAGGAAGGTGGGAACAAAAATGTCTTGGCTAAGAAACATCAGAGAATGGACCGGTATAAAAACCGTAGAGCAACTTTTTGCGCTGGCTATGGATAGGGAATAGTTTAAGAGTCGGACTGCCAACCTTCAGTGATGGAGAGGCAAGTAATACCGTTGCACCCGTATTTTTAGTCTCGAAAGGTGGTTTGACCCAAACGGACCTCACGCAAGGCCCTACCAGCAAATGCACTTCCATTTCACACAGCAATGAGTTTCATATAAATACAGCGTCAGAAGAGAACCATACGTATAAAATTTCATATAACTACCGATATGAAGCAGAAACAGCGTGAAAAGGAATTCGTAGCGTAGCGCCATCTGCAAAAGATTTTTAGTGGCGCATCACTATTAAATGTAAAATATTATATCGAAGTTTAGTGATGGGACGGTGTCGATACTTTTATGCTAAGGTTTAGTTTAAAATATATTTTTTACTACCGGATAGACTTACTAAGATAAGACAAGACAGATATTATTAAGGCATAAATATTGATGTAAATCAAGTTATTCTGATTGCCTAGTAGAGATCACTCTGAAGCGATAAGATCGCCTCTTGCTTATCTTGTAATTGTACAAATATTAAGAGGTGTTTGTAATTCCTATTTTATGTAGAACTAGAAAACCTAATTAGGTCACAGTATCATAGTAAAATGTAATATTATTATTCCTATGGTAAATTTTACATCCATACCTGCATATTACATACATAAATCCCGTCTTTATCCCTTACGGGGTAGACAGGGCCCAAGGTAACAAGACCCAAAGGCCACACTAAGCATGATTGTGGGCGTAGGTGGAAAGAGGAATTAAACTAGTGATAGGCTGCTAGCATCGCCTATAACATGATTCCTAAGATTTTCCCCCATTCCCTCGATGGGCTTTTACCATGCGCGGAAAGAGAAGCAACTGATACATTCTATGTTTCTTCTTTACTCCCAGACTAGCGTGGAAGAACATGGATCTTTTTGGCATTACTTATTATGTGGTGTTTGTAGTTACAATTTTATGCAGAGCTATTAATAAATCTAATTCGTTCATATGAATCCCCGAGAAAACCGAAGAAAAAAATCGGAGAATCGAGTTCTTCTTTGTACTATATTCTGTGTAAGTACTTCTGTATTTTTAATTTTTTTTTGTGTAGTGGAATAGTTGTGTCATTGTTGTTCCTGCTTGCCATCTTATTGTATATTTTCTGCAAATAAATGACTTATGACTTATGACTTATGTGCAATATATACAAATACGTAACACAGCCGGGGAAATTACGGGCACAAGAGGCATTTCATCTAAGTCCTCTAGGTTGGCAACGCATCTGCAATCCCTCCGGGGTTGCGGGTGTCTATGGGCAGTGGTGATCGCTTACCATCAGATGAACCACTCGCTCGTTTGCCTTCTTATTCAAATTAAAAAAAAAACGTACCTACATAATATACGAATCTTAGTAAAATGGAATATTCGTATCGTAGTTTTTTATCGATAACTTAAGCTATCGATAGTAGTTCCGACTATTCCAAATCGAGTGTAACGTATATCAGACTGTAGTGCTGCTGCGGATACACTAGGAGCAAAGTAGGGATATAAAATACTCAAGTACTTATTCAGATTTTAATTTAGGAAATTTATTCGATTTTTGACGTGTCACGTTTCACGCGACGTCAGAGCGTGCAAGCGAAAGCGCGGAACAAGCGATAGAGATTTAATTTCTAAACGACACTGTAAGTTAGAACACATAAAAAAAGTTATGGCCGGGAATCGAACCCAGATCCCGGGTCCGGGTCCGGGGGGAAGTAATAGAGAGGCACGATCAGCCTAAGTGTATGGCTTGTGATGCATCTATCTCTCTTCTGAGGTGATGTCAAAGCTAGCAGTTTTCATCAATGTTTTTTTATGACGTTATCACGTAAAACTATCGTCCGTAAATATGCGTACTTACTTAAGAAAGCATACAAATTTACGTGCAAAAATAACGTATTTATCTCATACGAGGCAGACAGAGCCTAAGGTATTAAACGAGATTGAGCGAAATCGAAATCCTAAAGTTTGTGACGATGAGACGATGTGGATGAGTGAGTGTGTATGTTTGTTCATTCTTCTCGCTAAAACGACTGGACGGATTTGGTCAAAATTTGGAACGAAGATAGCTGGTAACCTAAATTAAAACTATGCTACCTTTTATCCCGGAAATAGTATAGTTCCTGGAGGATAAGCATAAACATGACAATTGTCAATTGCTACGCAGACGAAGGGCAGAAGCTAGTCTTAAATATTTCTTGGAAAACCCTAATAAATGTGCAGAAAAAAATATTTAAATTAATTTAATCTATGCTCTCAGTATATTAAAGCCGAGCCCATGAGAAGTGACTATCTAGTGCCGCGATACTCGATCCCAGCGCGGAACTGAAAATTCTCGCTTCGCGTCCGTACAGGGTTTTAATAAAATTTTCATGTGGAACATAAAGACGTGTACAGGGTGGATCGAAATAGTTCTGTACCACGAAATAAAGCTTAGTCCAAAAATACTGTTGTAAGATTTTCCGTTTAACTTTAAATTTCGAAATTTGGTCCCTCCTTGCCGCGGTTCCGTTTCAACAACGATCAATGTATGAAACATTTGTTAACTATCATACATACACATATATACATACATACACAATTCACGTCTTTATCCCTTCCGGGTATACAGAGCCTAAGGTAATAGACCTACAGGCCACGTTTAGCAAGATTGTGGGCGTACAGGTAGAAAATAGAATCAAAATAGTGATGGGTTGCTAGCCGCATCGCCTTTAACATGATTCATATGATTTTCGTCCATTCCCTCGATGGGCTTTTATTTTCTGCACGGGAAATCAATTATGACTCTACCTTTGATTATATTATCTAAAACATTAACAAGCGCTGGCATAAAATAGTATTTGTTTAAAAGCAACGTTTTTTTTTCATTCCTTTTTCAAACTCAACGCCGGTAGTCTGCATCGAACGCGTTCCCAGCGGAAAATATTTTTCCATTTTAAATAAGTACGTAGGAAAAGCATATATTTGCGTTATCTAGTTCGTTAATACTGCCACTGAATACTGGAATGGCGAACTTTTTTTATTAATAGCTGAGTAATGAGTTCGCTTGATTCAGCCAGGCTTTTTAATGGTAGTCTGGCTGAATACGCCTGAATCTATGGTATGGATTTAAAAAAATGCTGGTTAGCAACTGAAATGTCGTAGGTACTGGCCAGTTACAATAGTTCCGTGATTTGTGCTTTCAATTTTGAAATTGGAAATGTTAGTGTTGATATTTTTTATGATTATGATTGACTCAGATTTATTAAGGTTGGTATAGACAGAATTATTGGTAAAGTAAAAATTATTAATACATATTTACAAAAACGGTTTAATTTCAAATGGATTAATAAGACGTCGTTGTGTTTTGGCTCTTCTTCAAAAGCAGATGTTAACATTCGAACCCGACACGTTATAAATTCGACAGAGCGCTTTATGATTGACCGATTGCTGACAACGCTTCACGAATCAAATCAATACCTACCGGCCACGTCAATCGCGACCGTAAAATACCTATCGATATGAAGGCGTGCACACGTTCAAACATCGAACGTTCCGTAATATCGGTTCGAGTGTGCGCCGCACTGCCCAATGGCACGGAACCGATCAACCAATCAGAAGCCTGCATTCATTCTCAATATCATGCAACCATTTTACGTTGAGCTCCGATAGCGCGAGCGACATCTTTTTTCCTCTGCCCTTTTAAGGCGATTGAGGGGACGCGGGAGCTCCGCGTAAATTGGTTGCAAAAGCCAAAGGTTTCGATACGCCATTGCCTATTGGTTAGGTTTCACGTCACGTAGATTTTCCCGGCTTTTTTCGCGTATGTGCGTTCACGTTTACCTATGTATGTAATAGAAGGCGTGTGTGTGAAGATACCTTTAGCTACTGTGAAGTGTGATTGTTATGTAATAAGCAATGGTTGTATAGACGTTCGATATTTGAATTTGTAATCGACGATCCTTCTGAGATTTTATGAGGCGTTCCTTGTTTAGAATAAATATTGTTAGTGGCCAGTGTGACATAATCAAGCTTGTTTTATTTTCATAAATATTCTGCCAGCATCTTTTCTGCGTGATTGTTTTTTCCTAATTTGAGAGCGTTCTGAAATTTAAATTTGACTTCATTCAGCCACAAACTATTTTATTATTCAGGCAATAATTCACACCGGAATATATGAAACTTTAGATGAAAAATGTTCGTGCTCCTTACTACTTCCCCGATACTGTTCCAATTTGTGTCAAGATGCATACTTACAGCGCAGTCCCCCCTTACCACCCCCAGGGCCACCTACACCTCGCCTTTGAGACTTGATGGAGTATCTATAAGTAAAAGGAATAAGTTTGAAAGGGTTTCTTTCAGTTGAAATGATATTTTGACGAGCAAATGTGATCCTACCCTACTAATATTATAAATGCGAAAGTAAGTACGCTCAAATAACTGAACCTGTAATTTGGTGTACAGATAGTTTCTATCCTAGGGAAGGACATAGCATAGTTTTTATCCTGGAAAATAGCTTAGTTTCCGTGGGATAGCGATATAAGTGAATCCTGCGCAGACGGAACCAAGCAACAGCTAGTAGGAAATATATAAAAAAAAATAGAGTTATAAATAAAACGAGTGCGCCACATCTTTAAATTGTCAAAATAAATTATACCTGCGCTTGCACATTGCGGACGCCATCTTACTAGCGAATCCTGCCGCCGAGCAGCGGCGATCGCTGTTGTGTTCCAGCGTGGAGAAGACAACCGATGAAATTACAGACATGAGTCTATCTCAGCCCTCTAGGCAATGCAATGCATCTACAATCTTTTAGTGTTGCGGGTGTTAATGGTGGTGCTCACTTACCATCAGGTGCCCCGCTCGTCTGGCAACCTATAACAAAAACCCCTCACGCATTAATCGAGTAACCAAACCGTAAATAAAATAAAACATATTTTGGCCAAAAATGTCTTCCAACACTGTGGAAAAGAGCTGATATTCTTCAAACTGGCTTTCGAATGAAAATGGCATCGACACACACACTCACAGACATCGACGTCAAACTAATAACAGTTATAACACCCCTCTTTTACGCAGGGGGTTAATAAAAGGAATTAACATTAGTGGAAATCGAAGTCACTTTGCCACATTACAAAAGGAGCACGATACTAGATTACAGCTTCCTGATTGGTCGGATTCTGTTCTGTTTGCTCCGCACTCCCTTCTATAGTAGCGCTCAAGCTTAAAGTCTCCGTAAATTTTATTATATCAGAAATCTGCAGCAGAGCTAGAGGTATTCCTAGACCGATAGTATTTCAATTTATGTCCCGCCATAGCTAGGTAGGTGCCGGGGGGTGGCGTCGCCTTCGTATAGATTTTTCTTTTTGCCACCCGTGTTAAATGCGCCCTAGTGCTTGCACACGGCTTTGCTTGATACATTTTAAGTAAAATAAACATTTGCCTGTAAAACATTAGTAACTTAAAGCTTTAAGAAGTATGGAAGGGGTGACACCGAAAGACAGAATAACTATAGAATAATGAATAGTGTGTGATAAAGGGAACGTGCTGGTGTGAAAGAAGATACAGTGACTAGGATAGAAAAAAGTATGCTTAGTTGGTTTGGTCACGTAGAGAGGATGGATGGAAGTAGACTAGAACTAAACAGATCTATATGGGGAGTGTGAATGGTTGCATTGGGATGGGAAGGCCTAGATGGACGTCCCGGGACCAAGTAAGCAGGAGATGTTTTGAAAAAAGGTCAGGTCAGGAGTACCCGAAACCGGCGAGCATGTATGAAGAGATTTATGAATATGGATGAAGCGAAAGAGGTAAGTCAGAATCAAAACAAGTGGAACAAAGTAGTCTCTGCCTACCCCTATGGTAAGAGCTGTGTCGGTATGTATATATTTAAAGTTTTGTTTTATTTCGTTACTAATACTGATGCCTGCGATTTCGTCTGCAAATAATTCAGCTATCGCTATCCCGTGGGAATTACACAATTAGGAAAAAAGTAGCCCATGTGGTATTCCAGAAATAGTCTGATCGTTTTTCGGAAAATCGCATAATTCCTACGGGATAGCTTAAGAGAAGCGCAGACGGAATCGCGGGCAACAGCTAGTGCTGAAATATTCTAGATTATAATGTATCTGGATAAAATATTTTATGACGAATTGACAAACAAACACGTTTCTTAGTGTAGGGACGCGATATTGCATTGCACCAAGTTGGATCCAGTTAACTTTCAGTTCAAATTGAAATTCCATTAAGAAGATTGCTTTTTACGTCGCCAGCGATGGAACGTTATTACGTTATGTGCCGTCGTTAAAGATTATTTTAAGTTAGATTTTTAATTTAACGTTAAAAAAACATCACATAAACTTGGATACGTGGCAAATACAATTACAGTTTCGTTATCTTATAAAATTGATCGACACAAAAAGATTGCAGATAGTTTACAAACATCTAACTAATATTATAAATGCGAAAGTATGGATGAATAGATGGATGGACGGATGGATGGATGGATGGATGTATGTTTGTTTGTTATACTCAATCACGCCAGAACAGCCCAACGAATCTGGATGAAATTCGGCACATAGTTAGAGAAAGGTCTGGAATAGCACATAGGCTACTTTTTATCCCGGAAAATTCCCGCGGGATAACGATAAACGAATTCTTTGCAGACGAAGTCGCAGGCAACAGCTAGTACATACATAAATCACGTCTTTATCCCTTACGGGGTAGACAGGGCCTAAAGTACACAGTATACATACATACACAAATTACATCTATAATTATATCCCTTACGCGGTAAACAGAGCTAAAGGTAACAAGACCTAAAGGCCACGTTTAGCATGATTGTGGGCGTATAGGTGGAAAGGGAGTGGATGTATTTGTAGGAAAAGAGAGAGCGCAGTACAGGGGTCTCTTACATCAACCTCGCTGTAGTAGTGCTATTTACAGGAAGAATGCCTACAACATGTGCATAGTGTTGTACAATGCTCTACCGTTTTATTTGAGGACTTTGCAAGGTCAAGAATTTAGGACCAAACTTACCAAATGGCTGTTGGAATGTTGTTTTTATAGCATAAGAGAATTTCTGGATTTTAAATGATTATCTTATATGTAATAGCACTAATTGAATTGATTATTTTTATCTAGCTTTAATTTTAATATTTTGTTTCACTATTTAATGATGATTTTTAATTTTAATTATGATTTGCTATTCTATTATTATTTAATATTGTACAATCTTGAAGCTTACATACCGGAGCAGAAAATTGTAATTTGCATGTCGTTCCTTGCGTCGACTGAATACTATACTGTTTTGTATCTACCATAATATCCTGTACCCTATTCGTGAATGTATTCTAGCAAATAAACTATTCTATTCTATTCTAAGGGGAATCAAAATAGTGACGGGTTGCCAGCATCGCCTATAACATGATTTCTACGACTCTCCCCGATTACTATCCCAGTTTTTACCATCTGCGCGGGAAGAGAAGCAACTGGTAAATTCTTTTCTCCTTGCCAGACCAGAGGGAAGTGCAAAAACAACTAACGCTCAAAAAGGGGCCACAGGCTCATAATAATATATAACGCTGCCAATTATGTGGATAAATAGAGTAAAACAATGTACCGGCATGATATTAATTCGTCTTGCATCGGTTCGCAGAGAGCACTTATATTTAGATGCACTTCGATCCAAGTGTCACGCTGTTACTTATGACTAAGGGTACGGACTCTTCATTAAATATTAATTATCATAATTAAATTATATCCCCTTATTCATAAACGTTTCTTCTTCTTCTTCTTCTTTTATTTGTGGCGTTACAAGTCGTTATAGCGACGACAACTTCGCCAATGTCAGGGTAAAATTTTATTATAAAATCTTGTGACAAAATCAACAAAATGTCGGCAACGTTGTACGGTAATATGGTCAAAGACCCCCCTCCCCCCCTGTCGAGCTCTTAGCCAACGGTCAATGATATCCCTCAGATACTGCCAGGAAATTATTAGCCGTTGCCCAGGGTGCACCGGACCAAGCACTGCTCTTCCCCCCGGACGGATCCAGAAACGAACAGCAGCTCCTGACCACACGTGGAGGTAACCCGACACGCACCCCCATAAACGCTTCTGCTAACTTAACAATCGTTTGTCCTTATCTGTGAAAGGTAAATGTCAAAGTGACAGATAAGGACAAACGATTACTAGGTAAGTTAGCAGAAGCCTACGGAGCGTTTATGAATGAGGGGGTAGATTTTATTAACCTAGGCCCTGTCTATAGCCGAAGCCCTCTCATTCTGAGAGGAGGCCTGTGCCCAGCAGTAGGACGTATATAGGTTGGATTGGAGAGCATTGACTTACGATAAGCAACTAGACTCACAATCACGCTCAAAAACTGTCGGAAGTAAAAGTCTGCGCGACGCGTCTATTGTGCAGAGTTTTGGTTCAGTCGTGTTTCGATCGCGCTTCGATAACAATGTACATGTCTCTTTCGCACCATAATGTCAAACGCTTGAGAACAAGAGACAGACAGGTTTCCAGCGCGTGGCGTCGTGTCATTACTTCGCACGATCGTATGCAATTGACATTAAACATTACTGCCACGAAATAAGGTGTTAATTTGAACGAATATATTAATGTTAACTGTGTAAGTTGATGTGTTGACACACACAACACATAGACAACGCCGCTTGGACGTTTCTTGAGTAACTTTTGTTTGCGATTGGGAGTCTAGTTGTTTATTGTAAGTCAATGCGGGAGAGAGAGAGAGAGAGGCTCTGTCTATCCCGTAGGAGATAAAATCAAAACTGGTATTGCCTGATGTTGGGAAAGCCAAGTCACCTGGGGTCTTAATTCCGACTCATTTCAGGTTCTAGCTGTCATTTTTAGTATGAATCTGACAGCGAGCGAACCTAAACTGAATTTTATAAGAAGTCATGGTAACTCTCCCTGGTGTACCACCCGACGGTTGCCGGCGGCGATTTAGACCGAAGCAGAGATGGCAAGACTACCTGCCTCGCTAGCACGAGAGCGGGCGAAATAGACTACCCGTCTCTTTCTAGAACGAACAGTAAGAAAAAGACGGGCAATTTATTTCTCGCGTGGCGCGACTCTTGCGCGCTTTCATGCTTGACGTGCGGCATACTCATTGTCTAACGCACTTGGAATCAGAATCGCTTTCATCTTTCCTTTCAGACTAGTGATAAAATAATAGGGTAGAGAGGGATGGAGAATAAGTTAGTGAGCATCCGCGCGTTAGGTAAGCCAGTGGACGCAGAACTGAGACTGGCCGCATACACAATACAATACAATACAAATACTTTTTATTAAACACCACAAATCAGTACAAAACAATACAGAAAGAACCAAGTTTATAGTTTATAGTGGATATAGTTTTGGATAGAGTTGTAGTACGGTTGATGTAGTGATTATCACCCTGGCTGCATAGCAATAGAAAGTTAATAATTATTAAATATGAAAGCACAGTCCGGCCCTGTGGGGTGCGATCATGAAAGCATTCCCGCGACATTAAAGCGCGTTCATTTTCATAGATTTATCGACGGGCCGGACTTATGACCAGAGGTGCTCAAAACCCACAAAATGGAAACAGTATTAATACCAAGAGTAAATTATTTAAACGCCAACAGATAAATCGGGGATGTCTAGGTTTAGGTGCTCTAACGTAAACCTAGACATCTCAGAACTGCATCATTTTTACAAACTCATTTTACAAACCCGCTAATTTGTAAATTAAAAAAAAGCAAAAACAATTCGCGTAGCTTATGTTAGGTTTGAAAAATTTAACATTGTATAAGCATGTATAAATAAAGGTTTCTCAAATAATGCGTTTGAGAAAACTTTACGCATTTAAACACACAAATGTTCGCATTTATAATAAGTAGGATTGTTCTTAGCTTTTTTTTTCTATTTGTCTTTAATAATGAGTTATGCTTTTACTGTGGAGTGTTGGTTTTATTTAGTTATTCGTCGCGCCCACGTAGTCTTTTGAAAAATTTCCAGAATATTTTAGCAAGTGTTTGGCTTAATTTGCCTAAGTACCTAACCTGTAAATTTGCAAAATTTTTGAACCTTAGTTTGACAAATGTGTCCGAACATTGATCGATTTTCAAAGTGAACCGCGTCAAATGCGGGACTAAAATGTTGAATAGAAATTTAAATGAAAAATCGTTTAAGCTAATCTGTTGAAATATTCCGGTAAAATCCGAGAGACCGTGTATATTAGAATATTTATTTGTGTCAACATTCTCACCAAACGTTCCATTCACATACAAAGTATGCATACTTTGAGCACCGCAAGCAAGTGCCGATTCGTGTCGAAACCGAAGCGTATTTGCGTCCGCACCTGCGCAGCCGCAAATCATGCGACATGCGCTCGATGCATCATCGATATATCCTATAACGTAACGACATTTAACGAGCGGTGTCGTGGTAGGGGCTTCAGCTCAGACACGTCTTATTAGATTTCCGTTTCACGACAGAAAAAACGCTGAAAATTTGAATTTCACTTCCATATACTTCTGTGTGTGCTAAGGGGGAGGCCTTTGTTCAACAGTGGTCGTCTTCAGGCTGATGATGATGATGATGATACTTGAGTGTTTTTTTTTAAACGACAAAGCAGCCAAACAAAAAGACACAAACAAACAACAAACAAAGTAGGGTAGGGTTTCTTGAGTGTCAGACGGTTCTGGCTGAAAATCAGTGCTGCAGGTGTCTAACACCTCAGCGTAATGCTGAGTCAGCGACCGTTTCACTTTTGCGAAGACACACTCTACACTGATGATCTATTTTTTTTGTCTGTGTTTTTTGTTTCTTTTCTATAAAATTGTGTCTATGTATATGCTCTTATATTTCTGTGTCTTGCAAAAACGAATAAATGTCTTCTTTCTTTCTTTCTTTCAAATTAAATGGGCAAGTGGGTTACCTGATGGTGAACTAAAAAATAGGCTACTTTTTATCCCGAAAAATTGCATAGTTCCCGCGGGATAGCGATAAAAATGTCACGGGTCATAGCTGCTAAAGTCGCATACATACATACATACATACAGTCACGCCTCTTTCCCGTAGGGGTAGGCAGAGACTACTTTGTTCCACTTGCTACGATTTTGACATACCTCTAGACCTCTAGAGTCGCAACGTAAATAATTATTACAGAATATACTATCAACATTAAGCTTTTTTAAGAACTATTAAGTCTAATTATCTAACGCGGACGAAGTCGCAGGCAGAAGCTAGTTTAATATAAATGCGAAAGTGAGTGTTAAATAGTTGTTGAAAGGGTGTCTCTGTGTTAAATGTCTGTCTGTCTGTTAAGCTTTCACGTCCAGACTGAACTGATTTTAATGAAATTCGGTACAGGGATAGTTTCAGTCCCGGAGAAGGACATAGGATAGTTTTTATGCTGGAAAACCGTAGTTCCCGCGGGATAGCGATAAGCGAATTCACCGCAGACGAAGTCCAAGCAACTAATTTACAATATTAGTAGGAATTGTATGACAGACCGTCAATAGTATCACACTTCCCGATTACGATCGGCACAGACAGACAGACGGATTGATGGGCACAGGTGCAGCATATATCGCTGGACGCGTCATTGATTCGCTATTTTCATCATATTTATTTTGATGTGTTGGCACTGATCGCTTTGACGTATTATTATTTATATGGCCGCATAAATTATTATTTCTCAGAGCAACGGTAAAGGTTGCCATTAATTACCGTATCGTGTCATTCATATCATCATCATCATCATCACCAGCCTTCATACGTCCCACTGACCCAGTGCGGATTGGGAATTTTACACATATCATCATGAATTGCTACGCAGATTTGTGGAGGTTTCAAATTTAATTTCGCACAATTTCGAAAAATCTGCTTATTTTAACGTTGTACCTATGTAACTCAATATTGCAAAAAATGTCGCTTAGCCAATTTCGCTTTTCAAGTGTCGATGAAAGTACACTGTAAGTAAATGTCAAAGTTTTCCCTACATTTGATTCAAATAGCTATTAACATCATAATTATCTTCGAGTGGAAAAAGGTTCGATATGTTTAAGTGCAGTCTGTCTTGCAAGAAGTTAAAATGACAAACACTAGGTAAATTGAAAAAAAAAGTGGACCTACTGAATTTGAATGAGACATTTCGTAGATCATCTTTAAGACTTCAATAACTATAAAACCATCCAAACGCGTGAATATACATACATAACTGTCCCACACATGCGTAATGTGTTTTTAATACTTCCACAGTCACATAGCGTGACGTCATTACCATCACACGAATTACACACATATCTTCACCCCTGCCAAAACACACACGACCACCCTATCTTTTAAGAGAAAGAGCTTAAATTTGAATATTATTTGTGTTCATCAGCGGTACGTAGTGATCGTGTTTTTTGAAAGAACAAAAAGACATGACTGTTGAAAAAAGAACTGTAGCCGTAAATTTGTAGAGTCAATAATGGCATGACGCCTTTTTTGAATAAATTACAAAGCGCCTTTACCATTGGCGAAATTTTTAGTAACTTCTAATACTTAGGCCAAAAAGATGAAAATTGTTTAATTCTTGGCATTTTTATGGTAATGATAAAATTGTGATTTCAGAAATCACTCGATTGTCTACAAGTAGGTGACAATACATTTTTTTTCTAAACGCCGGTTAAATCATTTCCAGTAGCTTATGGTGAAATCAAGGTGTGATTTTGATGTGATTATAAACGATTTCTGATTTTACTTTTGTAATCATTTTGTTCGTTCCTAGTATACGGTTGTTTTACTATAATCTGTTTCTTATTATTACTCTTTGCTTATAAAATTACTATTATAACGAAGGTTAAGTCTAATT
Organism: Pandemis heparana; assembly: GCA_963854515.1. Classification (NCBI taxonomy): domain Eukaryota; kingdom Metazoa; phylum Arthropoda; class Insecta; order Lepidoptera; family Tortricidae; genus Pandemis; species Pandemis heparana. The sequence goes on along the minus strand of OY978022.1, from coordinate 13,507,487 downwards.
TGTAAATATATTTTATTGAATGTTACTTTTAAATACACACACTCAAAGTGTGCCACCACGGGTCCCTTTTTGTCCCATAATTTTCGTTGGTCATCACTATCACTACATAGACTACATAGTATAGAACAAAGTCGCTTTCTCTGTCCCTTTGTCCCTATGTCCTTTTGTATGCTTAAATCTTTAAAATTACGCAACGGATTTTGATGCGGTTTTTTTTAATGGATAGAGCATGCACAATATACCGTGCAAAGCCGGGGCGGGTCGCTAGTAACATAAAAATTGTTAGTCATAATTTTTTTGGCTATAAAACATGAAAGGTGTTCTGCCTTTTCGCCGAATTTTTTTTGATCGAATTTCATTTGGCAACCAACGTTTCACCGCATGTTCACTTTGACAACTGACAATTGGCAAATTTTTGTATGCCAACCGCTCATTTGGCCGAATTTTCATAAAGACGAATATCATTTAGATTTTAAACTTTTGGAGTATCTTTCACATGGCAAATGTTACACTAGGCCGAAAAAGTCTTATGATTAATTTGGATTAATTTAGGTTTAGGTGCGGCGGGCTTAGCCGCGAACATGTTTGTTTTAATTTATAAACAGTCTTTATTTTACCTTAGAATGTCTTATTTTTTATTAATGGTTATTTAAAAAAATGTCATTTTAATAAGTATCCATGTAAAAAAAAAACAAACGTTGAGTTGGCAATCGTGAGGTTGGGAAATGAAACTAATCATTTTAACAAGTTGCCATATGATGATTCGGCAAAATGAAATTCGGCCAAACGATGGTTGGAAAGTGAAATTCGGCAAATCAATAGAGAACCCACATGAAACCATGCATTTATAAATGCATGCGTGAATAAATGTCTTCTTTCTTTCTTTTTTCAGAAAGTTCGGAAAAGCCATCAGAATGTAGTAGGTAGGTTAGGTTCGTTTACTATCAATTCTGAAAAAAATATTTACTACTAGCTGTTGCCAGCGACTTCGTCTGCAAAAAAATCGTTTATCGCTATCCCGCGGGAACTACACAATTTTCCGGGATAAAAAGTAGCCTATGTGCTATTCCAGACATTTCTCTATCTATGTGCCGAATTTCATCCAGATCCGTTGGGCCGTTCTGGCGTGATTGAGTAACAAACAAACAAACATCCATCCATCCATCCATCCATCCATCCATACTTTCGCATTTATAATATTAGTTAGATTTCAGAAATAAACGCTTTATGACTAACGAAAATTATGACAAACCGTACATTCAGAACTTCAATTTTATAGAACAAAATGTAGACCTGTAGGTACCACCATCTTGCCCACAATCCTGTTGTCAAGCTGCAGTGCCTGTGCGAATTAAAAAAGCGATTCAATTCCGATTAAGTTTAGGTTCGCTCGCTGTCAGATCCATACTAAAAAATGACAGCTAAAACCCGATTGAGTCGGGATTGAGTCGCATTAAGACGTCACGGTAAGGCCCCAGGAATCAAATTGGTGAAACGTACCTAAAAGGAACACGGGAAGCTACACGATTAAATCTATTCCACAAACATTCTGGGCAATATTTACTTGTTGCCTGCACTTAATAAATCTGGCTGCCGGCAGCGCGCGCGCAATATTTACGACTGTTCTCTCAATCCCGATGCCCAATAATAATGCTAGCTTGTTGCATGCAAGGACTAAGTTATCGAGCGATATAATTTAGTAAGAAGAGGTAAAAATATTGCTACTAATATCTAAGTAAGCAATGAAGATAATGAAAGAAAATGTGTTAAACTTTTTTTTTATGCGAATAGGAAGGCAAACGAGCAAGTGGGTCACCTGATGGTAAGCGATCACCACTGCTCATAGACACCCGCAACCCCGGACGGATTGCAGATGCGTTGCCAACCTAGAGGGCTAAGATGAAATGCCTCTTGTCCCCGTAATTTCCCCGGCTGTCTTACTCTCCACACCGGAACACAGCAGCGCAAGCACTGCTGCTTAGCGGCAGCATTAGCGAGTAAGATGGTGGTAGCGATCCGGACGGACCTTGCACAAGGCCCTACCACCCGCACATTCGATACACGTAGATTTAAAAAGAAAAAGAAAGAAAAATAGAAAGATTACCCGTCTTTTACTAGAACGAACAGTAAGAAAAAGACGGGTGTCTAAATATCGCGTTCTCGTGCTGGTCGCACTGTAGAGGCTGGCCCCTATTTCACCATCGCGACAATAGTCGGCGACAAGTGACAATTCGGTTTACATTACAAACTCGACAAGAAACGCCGATTGCCTTCATATTGACCTCGCATCGCAATTCAAGTTGTCACTTATCAACCGACAATTGTTTGGTGACAAACCGAGGACAGGGCATGACAGGGTAAAATGACGCGATTCAGGGAAGACATCCGTTCATTGTAACTTTACCAAAGTTTCTCCGCAAAACTCTTTGTAAATAAACAGAAACAATCACAGGCCACGATCAAACACTGCGTAAATCCAAACATAAGGTCATTTAACTATAGCAATTAACTATGTGAACTTGATCTAAGATAGTAGATCTTTCCTCTGATCACCAATAGTTGCTTCTGCGCAGCGGTCCGTGCGTTTCCGAGCATTGTAATGTTGTTCTTATCTGGTGCCGGCTTGACATGCTGGACAAATGGGAGGCGTAATTGTTAACTAATTCAAATAGAGCAAGTCTAATCATTGTTCTAGTGTATAATGGTGGTACAATCTGACGATGTGAGCTGTTAATATGGCCCTTAACTGTTGACCTTTTGTTTCTATGCTCTCTATGCTCGGAGTTTGCGGAAATCCGGAGTAGCTACGGACGACAGTCACTGACTTAGCGCGAAGGATAGGAAGGTAACAACGTAAGTTTCTTCGAAAAAACGGAATGTGCCAGTTGCTTCCCTTCCCGCGACGATAATAAAAGCCCATCGAGGAAATGGGCGAGTCTTAGGAATCATGTTACAGGCGATGCGGCTAGCAACCCATCACTATTTTGATTCCCTACCTAATCCACAGTCTTGCTAAACATGGCTTTTAGGTTTTGTTACCTTTAAGTCCTGTCTTCCCCATAAGGTACTAGCTGTTTCCAGCGACTTCGTCTGCAAAGAATTCGTTTATCGCTGTCCCGCGGGAACTACGCAATTTTCCGGGATAAAAAGTAGCCTATGTGCTATTCCAGACTTTTCTCTATCTATGTGCCGAATTTCATCCAGATCCGTTGGGCCGTTCTGGCGTGATTGAGTAACAAACAAACATCCATCCATCCATCCATCCATACTTTCGCATTTATAATAATTAGTTAGATTACTAGGCTACCACGGCTTATCATTCTGCACATGAGTACCTAATAAATTTAGCAGCTTTATTGCTGGCAATGACAGCAAAAAACGATGACGTTTCTTCCGTCCCTTACGGCTTCTGACAGCTTCGATCATCAATCCGTCCAAACTACTCATTATGTCATAATTTAAAACTTGTAATGATAGAAACATTAACTGTAATGAAACGTAAATCAAAGAGTAATCTGATGGGAAACACAGCGCAGTATTAACGATCATAATCGAGCCACAGTGCGTGCGCGCTGCAATTAAGATGGCCGTCTTAAACAAAATGGCGGCGTCTACGACAGCAATTTCCTATACAAGGTGACTTGTAAAGGAATATTTCTCCATCGGTTCTTCCCGCGGTGACGATCCTGGCTGGGTCACCAGACTGTGGAGTTTTACCAAGATTTGTGTATTGTCATCCGACTTCCTCAAGTATGCGAAAATTCAGCTATATCGGTTAAAGATATCTGCTTCAAGTGGTCGCAAGATTCTACCCGGACAAACATACTTACATACACACAAGTTAAATAAAAACTTGTAATAATAATAACATGCAAACATGGATATATTAACCTGTAAGTAGATGGTAATTGAAATGACATTTCTATAGTCATGTAACATTAAATCGACACTATAATTTTAATCTATTTATTTACTTTACATTACAATAATAATTTTTAACATTTCGAATTGACATTGAACTGAATTCAAGTAAATTGCTGTAGTAATGTTATATTTATTATTATTATTGACAAAATATTTAATCCGTAATTAATTAGGTAATGGTTGTAATAGTTATTAGTTTAGTTTATAGCTTTAGTATAGGCATTATTATACCCTGACAGGGTGTCATGTACCTACTACCCTAACACGTAACACCTATAACAAAATCAAAATAAACATGACTTAAAATGTGTATGAAAAAATTAACAAATAAATTATTAATAACTAGCTTCTGCCCGCGACTTCGTCCGCGTAGAATTAGCAATTGACATGTTTATCGCTATCCCTCGGGAACTATGCAATTTTCCGGAATAAGAAGTAGCCTATGTTTCAATCTAGGGAACCAGCTATCTTCGTTCCAAATTTTATCCAAATCCGTTCAGTCGTTTTAGCGTGAAGAAGGAACAAACAAATACACACTCACTCACATCGTCACATCATCACATCGTCACATCGTCACAAACTTTCGTATTTATAATATTAGTAGGATAACCGACAGAGTTGTCAGAAATCATTGATAAAGTAATTCTACTGATATTGCTACTATTAAGATACACTGATTACATAATTTCAGTAGCTATTCCTAAAAGCAGTGATCCAGCGCAAACTCAAATAGTCGCGCATGCGTCTTGCCTCTACCGGGAAGCAACGTTTCCAGTTTTTGTGAACGCTAAATCATTCGGCGTGTAGCTCGGTCGTGTTTAATTAGGGCTTGATAGGATATGCGCAGACGCACCACTAATAATATATAGGATAATTGTATAGGTTGCTTGCACCGATAATGAACCGATAATTTTACTTTTTATTTTATAGGTACTAGCTTCTGCCCGCGACTTCGAACTGATGTTGATAGTTATATTCTGAAATAATTATTTAAGTTACGACTCTAGGCACCTACGACCTTAGACATGTTCATCGCTATTCCGCGGGAACTATGCAAATTTCCAAGATAAAAGTAGAATATGTGATAATCTAGGGTACCAGCTATCTCCGTTCCAAATTTTATCCAAATCCGTCGAGTCGTTTCACCGTGAAGAAGGAACAAACATACACACGCACATCGTCACATCCATCCATCCTTACAAAATTTCGCATTTTCACAATGTTAGTAGGATTTGAGATAATTTTATTGACACCTTATTGACTTAGTCCCAAAGTAAGCAAAGCTTGTACTATAGGTTCGTTCGAAGCAATGTTTTTTTTTGTGTAGCCTATTTGGTATCCCACTGCTGAGCAAAGGCCTCCCCTTTCTCTTTCCACCCGTCTCTGTCTGTTACTAGGCTTCCCCAGTCCGGCTCAAATCAAATAACATATCGTGTGTAGCCAGCCTAACCACACATCACTCCCTTGTGTCCAGATTAACGTGCAACACTAATGCCGGGCCAAGAGTCATTAGCTATTCACAATAATTGAAGCGCCAGGAAATAGTTGTCAAGTAACATGACTGTTTGGGAGTTGGGCGAATTGCATAGGCACGACGTAATGTATGAGACGTGGTTCAGGCCTTATAAATAGGCTCAGAGTTGCTCAGCGAGCTATGTAGAGAGCGTGGGGTTTCTCTACGGGATCGAATCGGAAATGATTAGATACGTAGAAGAACTAGGGTCACCAAAATAGCCAAGAGAATTAGCTGGTTGAAGCATGAGCCCATATAGCACGGAGAACAGATGGTCGTTGGGGCCGAAAGGTTCTCGAGTGGAGGCCGCGGATCGGCTAGCGTAGCGTAGGACGTCCACCAACGAGGGCGGATGACCTGGTTAAAGTCGCGGGTTCAGGGTGGATGCAAGCCGCTTCCAACCGAGGCAACTGGAGGTCTACAAGAGAGGCTTAAGTCCAACACAGTGGACTTCCTTTGGCTGATAAGATGATGATGACAATGACGCAATAAGAATAATAAGAATAAGAATAAGGATAAAAAATCTTTATTTCGCAAAATTACACCTTATAATGTTATATATATAATGTTTATGTTAAAAATAATGTAAAATTTAAATAAAAATAAAGTGCAAATGCGAAAAAGGAGTCCACTCAACACTTGTCGGGTCACTAATGGATCCTGGATGGCATGCGATACATGACTGCGCGACACGCAGCGTCTCGCAAACCCACGCTAAAACACCACACAGTCCAAACACAAAACAGTTCACCCAAACAAAACCACAACTCACCTTGCACAGCCCGGCAGCATTGAGACAGATCAAAGCACAGTCAAGTAACTCCAACGAACAACAGCCCTCCCCACCCTTAGGTACAACCACTCATCATACCCCACACAAGGGACTACGCTGAGTCGATTTGCAATACAATGATTTGTCCTCCCTTAAGAAGGACAAGGCTTGGACTATGATTCCCATATTTTCCATTTCACATACATCATTGATCTGTACAGCTAGCACAAGAGCGCACGAGATCTGTGTAGCGAGCGAGATTACCTGTCTTTTTTTTTACAGTCAGTCTAGAAAGAAATAGGTAGTTCATATCGCGCACGCGACATGTAGTTAGAATAATAGACAGTTTTAGTCTCAAACACAAAGGATAGTTTTTATCCCGGAAAATCGATGGTACTACACACGGGATAAAAACTAAACCCGATTAAGAAGTTCACAGTCTACTTACGCGCAGTACACAACCATGAAGTTTACCATCAATGGCTTCAAGGTCTTTAAAAACAATGGTATCAGAGAACCATAATTTCATCGAACACAATGCAAACCAGTGTAACCATAGCTGATAGCATCGGTTCCTGATTAGACACGGCTAAGGCCTTGGTAGGATGGGAAGCGATAGGCCTTACCATTGGCTAAAAGGAGACCGGTAGGCTTATTGTCTAACTCGCTCGCAATTGCCATCGTGTTCATTTTGACAGTTCATGTATGAGCTGACAATTGGCATCGGAATCAGCTAGCTGTCACATTCATACGAGAACTGTCATTTCAATCCGATGCCGAGTGTCAAAATAGTTAACAATTACACCCCGGGTGAGAGTTATATGAAATTTCGATTGTACAGACAGACGAAATTACCAATTAGAGATACTCAATTGTGAAAACCACATAAGTCTTTTACGACTTACACCAAACTGGCACGAAATTTTCGCAATTGCTTTTTTATCTTCTGCATGAAACAAATCCATTTATGTAATTAGGATTTTGATTATGATTTTGACTTTTTGATTTTTATGAAAATTAATCGAGCTCTATTCACTATCTGTCCCACTGCTGGGCACAGGCCTTCCCTCAGAATGAGAGGGCTTGGGCTATAAGTTGGGTCTATTCACTATGCCGCACAACGACTGAACATTATATCTATATTATGGTGTAGGGGTAATAGCACGCATCGCGGAATGAGGATTCGGATTCGATTCCCGGCCATAGCTTTAATTTTCAAATTATTCTGTGTTCTAGGTGTCAGTATCGTTTCGAATTTTAATTTGAGACTTTTCAGGTTTATTCAAATAGTAAATAGTAAGGGGTTTAAGATCATTACACGCAGATACACACTTCCTCACATCGCATCGTTAAATCGTGTTGAGACTATTCGATCGAGCTAGCATTTCACGTAGATAAACATTTTAACATAACTTATATGGGTACATAATAATGCAATTAAATACGAAAGAGAGTATTTAAGTAACTTAAATGCATTACGATTTCACTAAATTCAATGAAGACAACAAATGAGAAACCACACGAAACGTCGGAGAGAAATGACGCAATCAAAATGCAGAAGACGTATGTTAAGATTTCGAAGAAATATACTTAGTTAAAAAAACACAACATGGAGTACGATTATCCGTATTATATTAAACTAGCTTCTTCCCGCGACTTCATCTGCGTAGAATCACTACATAGTATAAAACAAAGTCGCTTTCTCTGTCCCTATATCCCTATGTCCCTATGTCCCTTTGTATGCTTAAATCTTTAAAACTACGCAACGGATTTTGATGCGGTTTTTTTTAATAGATAAAGTGAATCAAAAGGTAGGTTTATGTGTATAATACATGTGTAATATACCGTGCGAAGCCGGGGCGGGTCGCTAGTTGTACATAAACCTTCCTCTAGAATCACTCTATCTAATAAAAACACCGCATCAAATCCTTTTGTGTAGTTTTAAAGATCTAAGCATACATAAAGTATATTGACTTTGTTTTATACTATGTAATAGTGACAAGCCGTTAAACAATAGTAATAGGTATATACTGTTCATCTTTTTCATGTGTAAGTACAATAAAGAGTTACAGACACATAGTATTTTAGGTATATTACATACACAGATACATACATTTTAAACTCTTCTTTATCCCTTAGGTAGGTACTAGATAACATATCAGTGATAATATATATCAAATAGATCACAAACATAACAAAGACGATGGGTTTTTTTCATCTGAAACGTCATGCTCAACTGTGGTTGATTATTAATTTAATAACGTAATTAGTAATTACGACCTCGCGGCATCGTCACATAAGATCTGCAAAGTTAATAACCACACAGACATACATGCACAGATTCTTCATTCTTCCATGCTCGTTTGGGAGCAAGCAAAGAACATAGAATGTGCCAGCTGCTTCTCTTTTCGCGCAGATGGTAAGCCCATCGAGGGACTGGGCAAAAATCCTAGGAATCATGTCATAGACGATGCGGTTAGCAACCCATGACTATGTTCTTTTTTTTTATGTGAATAGGAAGGCAAACGAGCAAGTGGGTCACCTGCAAGTGTTCATTCCCCTTTCTACCTATACGCCCACAATCATGCTAAACGTGGCCTTTAGACCTTGTTACCTTGGTCTCTGTTTACCCCGCAATGGATAAAGATGTGATTAGTCTATTGTAGAGATATATTAAGTCTCTACTACTGGTCAGAACATGCTAAAGAGCCCATTGTGGCCTACTTTGTATCAAAAATTTGGTATTTATCGGCTAATTTCTGTCAAAAATCGAATCTTAGGTCGGATATTTGAACTCCATCTAATCCCTGTGGACTATTGGTAGCTGTCTGTACACTAGCACTAACTAAGTATCCGCACCGAGTAGACAATGCCGGCTTATCTCGATTTTATAATCAGTCCCCACTACTACGACCACACTCCACCGATCCCCCTAATAGCAGAGTAATAGTTAGTAATTTCGTGTTTCCTTCTGTTTGTCACGATCTATGTCTTTAATTGCATCTAGTTTAATGTCGTCCATTGTTCTAATGGTTATTTTTTTTCTTACATGCCACGGCCTTAGGAAATGAGATAATAAATAATAATTAACATAGAAAATTTTTTCATGATCATGAATCATCAAATACGATTATATGAAACACCTACACAAATCACGTCTACATCACTTACGATAGACAAAGCTGAAGGTAACAAGACCTAAAGGCCACGTTTAGCACAATTGTGGCATATATAGGTATGTAAACTCTTTATTGCACATAAATATATATATTATACATATATAGGCGTATAGTTGGTAATGGGAATCAAAATAATGATGGGTTGCTGGCCTCGGCTATAACATGATACCTACGATATTCACCGATTTCTGCGATGCGCTTTTCTATACACGCGAGAAGAGAAGCAACTAGTACAATTCTGTGGTATTGCTTCCAGACCAGTATGGAAGAATTTGTATGCTATAGGCGTACAAAACAAAACAAAAGCGCCAACTAAATATGTTGTAGTATTTGTTGTCTTCATTACAGGGGCCTTACCATGACGTCCTAATTCCGACTCGGTTCAAGTTTAAGTTGTCACTTTTAGTATGAATCTGACAGCGAGCGAACCTAAACTGAATCGCATTAAGACGTCATGGTAAGGCCTCAGGGCAGAGTTACCAAAGTGCCTTAGTTGACAATTAACTCCCTGCCACCTGAGACTTCCAAAGACTCCGCATCCCATAAAACAGAACCCCATTCACGTTTTATATCCGCGATACCATCAAAAGGAAAGGAAGGAAAGACATTGACGGCGCCGCGACATTATATCATCACGCCGCGGTCGGCGGCGGGGTAGCCAGCCGTGACCCCCTAAGCAACAATGTATTGACGCATTTTACTGCCGAATAGTGCGTGATTCTGTGTTTGAATATATTACGTGCTAGTAAAATGAATGGTGAGCGTTTTAAAAACGTTCAATGTAACATTTGTAATTTTTGGAGAGAAAATGAATTGGTACCACCAACGGGAGAATGACATCTGGCAGCTGGAAGGCTATGGATGAGACTGGCACAGGACCGGGCAAAGTGGCGTGAAAATAAAGAGGCCTTTACCCAGCAGTGGGTGGATGTGGGCTAATTAGATTGGGAGATATAATCTAACTAATATTATAAATGTGAAAGTACAATACAATACAATAACAAGTATGGGTATAATAATAAGTATGGGTGGTTGGATGGATGGATGGATGGATGGATGTTTGTTTGTTTGTTACTCAATCACGCCAGAACGGCCCAACGGATCTGGATGAAATTCGGCACATAGATAGAGAAAAGTCTGGAATAGCACATAGGCTACATTTATCCCGGAAAATTGCGTAGTTCCCGCGGGATAGCGATAAACGAATTCTTTGCAGACAAAGTCGCTGGCAACCGCTAGTGGGAGAATAAAGACGACCCGTTAAACTTGCAGGACAGTCAATCCGACAAGCAAAAGTGTTATAACTAAATGAATCTTCTTTATCACTTCTTCCATCACTCGGTTACTGAATAATTCAGAATGTAATAATCTACTGATAACCCTTGTTTTCGCTTTAAAGTGCAACAAGCATCAAGTAATAACAAGCTATCATTTACTCGATCGACTGCAGTTTCTTTCGTTTCTTCTTATACTCGAGAACTCGATCTAAACTATTTGATACATAACCACCGAACCGTATCTCTACAAACTCATACCAACTGATGCATAGCATCGCACCATTGTACCGCTGTTTTACCATCATCAAACATTTATCGATCAAGTCAGTCATGCTCCGTTAAGTCATCACCTCCACAATGAAATGCTAAACTAACCAAAACCACGCATGGGTCATTAGACACAGAATGACGGTTAGGTGGCGGGGTGATTGATTCCTCTTGCTCATTTAGTGAGGCAGCCGAGCGGGTCAAAGTTGTTTTAGGTAGTGTCCGACCGAAGTTTCGGTTTCGGCCAATTTCGGCCAAAAAAGTGATTTCGGCCGAAGTTTCGGTTTCGGCCAGGATTCGGCCGAAACCTTCGGCCGGGCCGAAATTACTTCGCGACTTCTCGCGGCTCTCGCATTGGGAGCGCTCGGCTTAATTCGGGCACGCTCGGCCGGGTAGATATAGGTAATGCACAGACGGCCGGCCCAGCTGAGGCCAGCGACAGTAGTATGCATGCAGTTTTTTATTTTATTTTGTGTAACAAAAAAAGTAACTGTTCTCATATGAGAAATCCTTGCAATAACCTTTTCCTTAAGATTTGTACAGTAATTTTGAATATTTTGTTTGATATGATACGTCTTCAAAAATTTCGGTTTCGGTTTCGGTTTCGGCTAAAAATCGTGTTTCGGTCGGACACTAGTTTTAGGCCTTCAAAATCATAAATAAAATTGTATTGGCCTTTTATGCTGGTCTGGGAAAAAACATCATAGAAAGTACCAGTTGCTTCTCTTCCCGCGCAAATGGTAATAGCCCATCGAGGGAATGGGCGAAAACCGTAGTTATCACGTTATAGACTGTGCGGCCAGCAACCCATCACTATTCCCCTCTCCATCTATACGCTCAGAATGATGCTAAGCGTGGCCTTTGGGTCTTCTTACTCTAGGCTCTGTTTACCCCGAAGATAAAGACGTGATTTATGTATGTACTAGCTGTTGCCAGCGACTTCGTCTGCAAAGAATTCGTTTATCGCTATCCCGCGGGAACAACGCAATTTTCCGGGATAAAAAGTAGTCTATTCCAGACTTTTTTCTATCTATGTGCCGAATTTCATCCAGATCCGTTGGGCCGTTCTGGCGTGATTGAGTAACAAACAAACATCCATCTATCCATCCATCCATACATCCATACTTTCGCATTTATAATATTAGTTAGATGTAACGTATGAATGTATTTTACAATAAAGCAAAGAAGGATAAGACAAGACAAGACAAGACAAGACAAGACAAATTTATTAGCTTTGATATAAGATACCATGATACAAGATCAAACCCTGTAAAGGCACTGCTAAATTATAGTTATAATAGGAGATACAGCGTCAGTGAATCAAATAGCAATAACAGAACAAATATCAGCATCGAAGGTCTTGCGTAGCAATCGGAAGCTAACACAGCCGAAATCGTGCAACATTCGTAAGCTATTAACCAAACCAGTCATCATCGGTCTCGGCTGGTTGGCGGCGGTAACGAGTCGGATGTCTGTGAGGTCGCCGTGCACTTGGCCCTCGGTTACATAGCGAATACACATAGATATATAGAATATATATCTATACAAGTGTCGTAGAATTGTTATGGAATATCTTGAGCAGGTGGTTGATAGATAATACAGACGTCTTATCCTATGTAGACAGAGCCTAGGGTAAAAAATTCGCTGAGTTATTATAAAATCCAGTGTTAGCAGAGCCCTGGTTTTAAGCAAAATGTAGGCAGTGTGAGGTCACTTTATATTGGTTACTTATTTATTTATTTATTTATAAGCCTTTTCATTCCGAATTCGCTACAACTTCAGTAAGTACATTACATGTTGTTGTTGTTGTTGTTATTGTCGTTTTATTTTTATTAAATTGTTGCGTAATTCGGCGTGCCTCATGGCATAGGCCTCCTCCGTGTATTGGAGGGTTTGGGCTATAGTTCCCACGCGCGCCCAGTGCGGATTGGGAACTTAACACACACCATTGAATTTCATCGCAGATGTGTTGGTTACTTATATAGACAGACAAATCTAAATATATAAAAGAAGAAACTGACTGACTGACTGACTGACTGACATATCAACGCACAGCCCAAACCACTGGTTCTAGAGATTCCAAATTTGGCACGTAGGTTCCTTATAAGGTCTAGGGGTGCACTAAGAAAGGATTTTTCAAAATTCGACCTTTAAAGTGGTTAAATGGGGGTCCAAAGTTTGTATGGGGAAACAAGATTAGTTAGACTATTTTATTCGAAACTTCACAGGAGTAATCCTAACGATAAATGAGTAAATACCTGTTTCAGGTTTTTTGAAAATTCAACCCCTAAAAGGGGATAGGGGGTGACAAAGTCTGAAAATCAACGTGGGTATTATTATTATTATATTATAGTGGGTAGTATTGTTTGTACGGTTTATCGGGTCGCTGATTACGAAAACAACAACACACATACCTACCTGACACACACACACACACACACACACACACACACACACACACACACACACACACACAAATTTCCACGGGAACGGGAAAAAACGGGATTTATTATATTCGTTTCCGAGTGACCCTATCTCAGTAACTATACTTAGTAAATATAGACTTCAAATTTCGTACACAAGTAGATGATTACAAAACTAAGAAAATAATTTCAGGATTTTTGGAAATTCTCACGGGATAAGGAAAAAACGGGATTTATATATTCAGTTCAACGAAATCCTATGAACTATAATTACTAGACTTCAAATTTGGCATAGAAGTAGGTGATTATAATAGTAAAAATAAGTTTTAAGGATTTTCGAAAATTCCAACAGGATAAGGAAAAAACGAGATTTATATTCAGTTCTACGGGATCGAATTTTCGTTTTAATGATCGTAGAAAACTGAAATTTGGCCTTCAGGTTCCTTGGGGAGTATAGGGGAGCACTACGAAAGGATTGCTTGAGAAGTGTAGAGAAGCATTTAGAGAGAACTTTCCAAAATTCCCACGGGAACGGGAAAAACTTTTACTTTTTACTGTTTTACTGGTGGTAGAAAGCTGAAACTTTGCGTGTAGGTTGCTTGATGAGTGTAGGGAAGCACTAAGAGACAATTTCCTGAAATTCCCACGGGAACGGGAAAAACGGGACTTTTCGTTTTATTGGTTGTAGAAAGCTGAAATTCGAAATGTAGGTTGCTTGGGGAGTGTAGAGAAGTATTAAGAGAGGAATTTCCAAAATTCCCACGGGAACGGGAAAAAACGGGATTTTTCGTTTTACTGGTCGTAGAAAGCTGAAATTTGGCAAGTGGGTTCTTTGGGGAGTGTAGGGAAGCTATAAAAGATCATTTTTCAAAATTCCCACGAGAACGGGAAAACGGAACTTTTCGTTATACCGGTTGTAGAACGCTGAAATTCGGCATTTAGGTTGTTTGGAGAGTATAAAGAAGCATTAAGAGAGGAATTTCCAAAATTCCCTCGGGAGCGGGAAAAAACGGGATTTTTCGTTTTACTGGTCGTAGAAAGCTGAAATTTGGCAAGTGGGTTCTTTGGGGAGTGTAGGGAGCATTAAGAGAGCATTTCACGAAATTCTTACGGGAACGGGAAAAAAACGGGATCGAAATACTCCTGGTACAAACAAGCGAAGCCGTGGCCAAAACCTATTTGTCAATAAATGAAGTCTACGCGGACGAAGTCGCGGGAAAAAGCTAGTCTAAATATATAAAAGAAGAAACTGACTGACTGACTGACTGACTGACTGACTGACTGACTGACTGACTGACTGACTGACTGACTGACTGACATATCAACGCACAGCCCAAACCGCTGGTTCTAGAGATTCCAAATTTGGCACGTAGGTTCCTTATAAGGTGTAGGGGTGCACTAAGAAAGGATTTTTCAAAATTCGACCTCTAAAGGGGTTAAATGGGGGTCCAAAGTTTGTATGGGGAAACAAGATTAGTTAGACTATTTTATTCGAAACTTCACAGGAGTAATCCTAACGATAAATGAGTAAATACCTGTTTCAGGTTTTTTGAAAATTCAACCCCTAAAAGGGGATAGGGGGTGACAAAGTCTGAAAATCAACGTGGGTATTATTATTATTATATTATAGTGGGTAGTATTGTTTGTACGGTTTATCGGGTCGCTGATTACGAAAACAACAACACACATACCTACCTGACACACACACACACACACACACACACAAATTTCCACGGGAACGGGAAAAAACGGGATTTATTATATTCGATTCCGAGTGACCCTATCCCAGTAACTATACTTAATAAATATAGACTTCAAATTTCGTACACAAGTAGATGATTACAAAACTAAGAAAATAATTTCAGGATTTTTGGAAATTCTCACGGGATTAGGAAAAAACGGGATTTATATATTCAGTTCAACGAAATCCTATGAACTATAATTACTAGACTTCAAATTTGGCATAGAAGTAGGTGATTATAATAATAGTAAAAAACAGTTTTAAGGATTTTCGAAAATTCCAACAGGATAAGGAAAAAACGAGATTTATATTCAGTTCTACGGGATCGAATTTTCGTTTTATTGATCGTAGAAAACTGAAATTTGGCCTTCAGGTTCCTTGGGGAGTATAGGGGAGCACTACGAAAGGATTTCCCAAAATTCTGACGGAAATGAACGGGAAAAAACCGGATTTTTTGTTATACTGCAGTGCAGGTTGTAGAAAGCTGAAATTCGACATGTAGGTTGCTTGGGGAGTGTAGAGAAGCATTTAGAGAGGACTTTGCAAAATTCCCACGGGAACGGGAAAAACGGGATTTTTCGTTTTACTGGTCGTAGAAAGCTGAAACTTTGCATGTAGGTTGATTGATGAGTGTAGGGAAGCACTAAGAGACAATTTCCTGAAATTCCCACGGGAACGGGAAAAACGGGACTTTCGTTTTATTGGTTGTAGAAAGCTGAAATTCGAAATGTAGGTTGCTTGGGGAGTGTAGTGTGTGTTAAGAGAGGACTTTCCAAAATTCCCACGGGAACGGGAAAAAACGGGATTTTTCGTTTTATTGGTCGCAGAAAGCTGAAACTTGGCATGTAGGTTGCTTGAAGAGTGTAGAGAAGCTGTAAAAGATCATTTTTTAAAATTTCCACGAGAACGGGAAAACGGAACTTTTTGTTTTACTGGTTGTAGAACGCTGAAATTCGGCATTTAGGTTGTTTGGAGAGTATAAAGAAGCATTAAGAGAGGAATTTCCAAAATTCCCACGGGAACGGGAAAAAACGGGATTTTTCGTTTTACTGGTCGTAGAAAGCTGAAATTTGGCAAGTGGGTTCTTTGGGGAGTGTATTAGGGAGCATTAAGAGAGCATTTCACGAAATTCTTACGGGAACGGGAAAAAAACGGGATTGAAATACTCCTGGTACACACAAGCGAAGCCGTGGCCAAAAGCTATTTGTCAATAAATGAAGTTTACGCGGACGAAGTCGCGGGAAAAAGCTAGTATTAAATAAAAAAAAAACTACTTACTAGATCTTGTTCAAACCAATTTCGGGTGGAAGTTTGTATAGTAATGTACTTCATATATTTTTTTTAGTTTTATCATTCTGTTATTTTAGAAGTTACAGGGGGGGGGGGGACACATTTTATCACTTTGGAAGTGTCTCTCGCGCAAACTATTCAGTTTAGAAAAAAATGATATTAGAAACCTCAAGATACCCCACACGTATGGGTTTGATGAAAAAAATATTCAGTTTCAGTTCTAAGTATGGGGAACCCCCAAAATTAATTGTTTTTTTTATTGTTGTATGAAAATCTTAATGCGGTTCACAGAATATATCTACTTACCAAGTTTCAACGGTATAGCTCTTATAGTTTCGGAGAAAAGTGGGTACGACGTACGGACGGACAGATAGACAGAAAGACAGACAGACATGACGAATCTATAAGGGTTCCGTTTTTTGCCATTTGGCTACGAAACCCTAAAAAAGACCTAGGCCATGTTTAGCATGTTTGTGGGTGTGTAGGTAAAAACAAATTAACATAATTGGATTTGATTCCCTCGATGGGCTGTTATATTAGCATCTGCGCGGGAAAAGATGCAACTGCGTCTTTAGCACGAGAGCAGGGGAGAGTCGCGTCGCGCGTGATAAATTGCCCGTCCTTTTCTTACTGTTCGTTATAGAAAGGGACGAGTAGTCTATATCGCGCGCGACGCGACTCTCACACCCTCTCGTGCTAGCCGGGCCGGTACATTCTATGTTTTTTCATTGCTTCACCAGCGTGGAAGCTGAATCAAAAATACTCCTAAATATTGTACGATAGCGGAAAACAAAGTAACATCGCAGGTTTTTCTATTATATCCGTGATTTAAGTATATGTAAATGTATTTAATTTAAAACTGTTAATTACAGATTTGGATCTAGTTCAGGCAACAATAGTCGCTCATTGACAAAAACCTCTCATTCATAAACACCATTAAAGGCCATAAACGACTAAAATACCTATCTAATGACACGTACAAATTTTGCGACGATACCATTTTAACTCTACCGCTCAAATGACACACCCAAATCAAAACAAAACCTTAAACCGCAAGTTATAAAATCGCAGTCAGAATCCAACCCTCATCGCCAACGGCATGTCATAAGTTTGCAAACCAAGTTAACTTTGCGCGTGTTCAAATGAAACCACCTACCAGTATCCACGAAGCTGTTGGTTGGAAAATGGCAAATGTAAATTGTTTTTTTGGGTACAAAGCAGTATGCAAATAAAGGGAAGTTCACATGGACGTTGTATTGTTTTGGTTGGTGTGAATCGGTGTCGATATGTACAGGCTTAGAATCAGTATGTAACCAGTTGTAGAACAATGGTGGTTCTATATAATTCAACTTGCATTATTTGTTATAGTAAATGTAAAAGTAGTAGTAGCACAGTGGTTTGATCTTTGGCCTTACTTTCTTCTTACCTTACACTAAAATTACATACAAAAGTCAAAAGTTTATTTTGCAAATAGGCCGTCAAGGGCTCTTTTACGTGTCTTTTTTTGAAACTACCAGCGCATTCGGAAAGACCATTATTGCCAAGAAGAATGCGCCGCAAGATACTTGGCAAAAAGTCATTTTTTCAGAATTAAATACTCATACTCATACTAATTTATTCGTAATAATTATAGTTAAGTAACAACAGTACTTAAATTCTACTTAACTTACCTATATAATACAATTATTAATACATACATACATACATATCGTCACGCCTCTTTCGCACAGGGACTACTAGAGAGACAGACTACTTTGTTCCACTTGCTACGATCCTGACATACCTCTTTCGCTTCATCCACATTCATCAATCTCTTCATACATGCTCGTCGGTTTCGGGTACTCTCATTAATACATTTTATAAAAGGCATGTATAAGCTCCCCAAGTTAAGTTCGTACCTACCTTAAATTAAATTAGTCTATAGTAGAGATGTATAAAATATCTACTGGTCAAAGCGAAACAAAATATGGATTTGGAGTTTGTAATTGTGTCGTACAGACACATCATTCAAACAGATGACGCTTAGCGACAAATATTCGCATAGTAACAAGGTCACGTGACAGTTGGTAACAGATAGAAAAATTCGGAGGCTTACTCACCTGCTATGGGTGGTGTAGGGGTATAGCACGCGTCACGGAATGACGAGGACCCGGTTCGATTCCCGGCCATAGCTTTACTTTTAGGATTTTTCTATGTGTTCTAATTTTCAGTGTCGTTTAGAAATTACATAGATATACGTTGCAAGTTAATTATAAAGCTTGTAATAAAAAAAGAAGAAGCTAGTATCATAATAAAGTTCACTCCGTTTGACAGTTCTCAGACACATACAGGCTAATTACTAAACTAACTAATGACAGGATCGCCGTAATTCAGGAGCATGCATCATCTCGCACAATGTCACGCTGACATCGGGACAATGACGATTATTGTGCTGCTTGATCATGATTTGTGATAGTTTCCTTTGCCTAATGATACGAAGATTGCGGATGCGAAAAGCTGACACATGATTATGTTGGAAAATTAGGCGTTTACTTACCGACATTTAAATCAAAACGGACGACTGAATAGCCTAGTGACTACGAAGCTTGAGATCCTGGGAAAGTTTGACTAGATAAGATATATATTATTGTTACTCTTGATTTAACGAATTTATCGTTTTTTTGTACAACATTTTTGCGGCGCATTCTTCTTGGCAATGACGGTCTTTCCGAATCCGCTGGTAGTTTCAAAAAGACATGTAAAAGAGCCCTTGGCGACCTATTTACAAAATAAAGTTTTTTTTTTAAATAAAGTTATACAATAGATTCATACAATGCCGTTACACCAATTTGTCTATCCAGACTTTTAAAGACAAGGTAGCGACGTCTATTGAAACTAAGAAATCAAATCTTAAATCGCGTTAAAAATCTGACAGAGATATGTGTAGGTACCTTGTTAATTTTCCCCTGGAAACTTTTTTTCGCAAAATTGTATAAAACTTGACATAAAATAAATACTGCTGTTAATTATGGCGGCGTAACGTCTAACACCATAGCCCAAAATGCGTCACCGTTTCAAAGAAATAATCAAACGGCGTGAGAACGAGGTGTTTTTATGTTAATTTTTATGCTTTTAATCAGGTGCTAATGTTGACACTTAATAACAGGTTGTTAACATCATAAAAAAGCTAAATGCTTCACCAAAAACGCCAGACGGAACTCAACCCCATCTTCAACAACATAAAGTTGTCATAAAGTGATTACTTCTAATCTTTCTCTAGTAACTTAAGATAAGATGTGAACTATTGATAAAACGTGAAGTTCAAGAGAATTTGCCGAAACGGCGATGAGAATAAATTAGGGACCATAATTTTAAACAGGTGTTTTAGATAAACAGTTTAGCTGATGATTAAGTCTCGATTATAATGATACAGATCGTTTTCCAAAAGAAAAGTCTCCATAATCAATATTTCCACAATTTAACTATTTACACATACCAACAGTGTTCCAACAGTGTCCTGCGTACGCTGGGAGGTCGGTGGGACTCCCCAATGATGAGACGTTGGATGGGGCTGCATGCTGCCGCAACCGCATAACCATGGTTAGTTTTTTTTGTAGTTGGTTTTTTGTATTTGATTGTTTTTAATTATCCTACCTACTAACACCACTTGTTATTATTTTTGTATGTACCTAACTAACCTCTATGGATTCTGTCCGAAATAAATAAATGGTTTTATTTATTTATTTATTTTAGGTTTTTCTTACTCCGAATCGTTTGCTCACTCGATTCTCATACAAGAAAACATGAGTTGCTGATTTTACTATGGATTTTTCTGTACGTCACGTTCTATAGGTAACATAAAAAAAAACGACGAACAAAAAGTGACGAACTGGAAGTTGGAAAGGGTAACCAGCGTGGAAGGCTACTATATATCGCAAAGACTTACCCCTTTATTCATTTTTTGTTTAGTTTGTCCTTATCTGTCACATTGACATTTACCTTTCACAGATGAGGACAAACGATTGCTAAGTTAGGTTAGGTTAGGTCCCCTTTCCACCTAATACGCCCACAATCATGCTAAACGAGGCCTTTAGGTCGTGTTACCTTAGGCTCTATCTACCCCGTAAGATAAAGGCGTAATTTATGTATGTATGTACTTGCAATACAGTTATAGAATTGCTACAATTTTGACCTTTGCTTCGTAAAAATAATTCTACGGTAGCGTGTATATAAATACGACTTTGTGTAAGTATAATGGCTGTTAGAATTATGTCAAACGTCAAATTAGTTGTCTGCCTTCCTGCCTGTCATTTGCATTTTGTTATACAATAGAATCGCTATTAAACGTGTGCGGGTGTGTGTTACACCGTACAGGGGCCTTACCATGACGTCTTAAGAGGGTGCATCCGTGCTGAGCTCGCAACGTCGCATTTTTGATGATTTTTTGCGATTATTTCACAGAAATTGAATGAAAGTATCAAATATCCGTCTGTAGTGCACTACGTTTTTAGTGTATTAATGTGTCTAATGCAATAAATGATCGTGATGGACTTTTATTTTTTTATTAAACGAGATATAGTATTTTATTCTTTTAATACGAAAATAAAAGTCCATCACCATTAATCATTGCATTGGACACATTAATACACTAAAAACGAAGTGCACTACAGACGGATATTTGATACTTTCATTCAATTTCTGTGAAATAATCGCAAAAAATCACCAAAAATGCGACGTTGCGAATTCAGCACGGATGCACCCTCTTAATGCGATTCAGTTTAGGTTCATTCGCTCTCAGATTCATACTAAAAGTGACAGCTAAAACTTGAACTGAGTCGGAATTAGGACGTCCAGGTAAGGCCCCAAGTTTTTTGCATGACAAGTGTGAGTAATTTTTATTGAATCAGGCGTTGCTTTGCGGAGGTCCATTTCAATGAACATGAAATATTTACCTTGTTACTCCGCTACTCACGCGCAAGATAACCAATGTAGTCGTGGTCGTCGTGGGTACGACGTTGGTTTGCGTGTGCATCAGTTGTGCTCTCTAGCTTTGAGAATGATCCCGTAAATAATTAAATAAAATAAACCCAACCTAATCTAAATGTGCGCCACCGCTAAACGTTTTCAATTTTTTTTAAGTTTACTATTTAGCAGATACTACTAGCGGTTCACCCTGATTTCGCAAATATTACGCATGTATTCTGCCGTGCAATCCTTAAACCACAGTAAGTGCTATTTGAACTTCTTACACTTACTGCGGTTTAAGGATTGCACGGCAGTATTATACATATAAACCTTTCTCTTGAATCACTCTATCTATTAAAAAAAACCGCATCAAAATCCGGAAAAGTAAAAAAAAAGTCAAAAGTATTTAAAGTATTTGTATTTGTATTTTTTTTTAGTATTTGGTTGTTTTTTTTTTATTTGTTGCGTAGTTTTAAAGATCTGAGAATACATAGTAGGGACAGAAAGACTTTGTTTTATACTATGTAGTGATAGTGCTTAAAGTTTTGACAGAGGAATTGTTTCATCATGAAACTAACGTGAGACTTAATCATAATTACAAAAACGGATAACTCACGTATAAAAGCCGAATGTTGCTCGACATATTTATGTTTTGGACTAATCCGTAGTTCTTCTTCTTCATGTCGAGCATTTATCGGCTTTTGTACGTGAGTTATCCGTTTTGGTAATTATAAATGAATTGTTTGTTAAAATGATAGGTACATTTATTAAACAGTTTGTCGGTCAGATCGGATTCCAAGTTTTAATAAACGCGTCAGACTCGCGCTCGGCCGATTTTTTCACATGATTTAGGTCCCACGGTGTGACAGGCGGCCGTCTTACGCAAAGGTTTCGTACGACAAAGGCTCTTTATTGAATTCTATTGAGAAAAAAATGTTACACCGAATCGTTACTGCCTTTGTGGCGGCTGTCACTCACCCGCCTCATTTTCACTTCAATTTCCCTATAATAGTGACTCGTATTAATAAAGACTACATGAGCGTGATGTGATAGCTTTTGTAAAAGAACTAGCAATGATTTTTTTTCTTTCAAACTTGTTTTTTATTACGATGTTCTTGAAGCGATGGTAGATTAAGGCGCATGTGTATCGCTATCCCGCGGGAACTATGCCATTTCCCGGGATACATTTTTAGGTTATTAGTTCTGAGAGGGCTTGTACATAGATCAACTTTGATGGTCGATATTAAAATGTAGCCGGCTTCAATAATTTGTGTGAGGGACAATTGTCACATTTTCCCGCGTGCCAATAGAGGCGATTATTGGCGAGCAGCGGAGCGTTACTAATCACTAGCCACCTCTTCAATCTGTACAATGATCAGTAAATCAGAGGCGACACTTTGTACTAGCATACCTATGCTCGACTTGGCGGAGCACTGCCGTGCACCCAGAATCTTTGAGAATAATCAATGTAAAGTGGTTCCACGCCGCTACTTTACATTTAGGTAGGTTGTGACTTTAATATTCATACACACACATACACACATACACAAATCACACCTTTATAGGCCTAAAGTGACAAGACCTACAGGCCACGTTTAGCAAGATTGTGGGCGTATAGATGGAAAATGGAATCAAAATAGTGATAGGTTGCCGCATCGCCTATAACCATGATTCCCACGATTTTCGCCCATTCCCTCGATGGGCTTTTACCATGCGCGGGAAGAGAAGCAACTGGTACATTCTATGTTTTTTATTTGCTCCCAGACCGGCTTGGAAGACAACACACATAACAACATACAGATTAAGTATTCTTCTTCTTCTTCTTCAGCGTGTAGACGCCCACCGTTGGGCATACTCCTCTCCAATCCGTCTCCATCCCGAACGGTTGCCCGTTTCCCTCTTCCAGACTGGTTCTGCAGTCTCCCTTATATCATCGGACCATCGGGCAGGTGGTCTGCTTATTGATACAATACAATACAGTACAATAACACTTTATTGAACACCACATAACAATCAAAACAGAAAAAAGGTATACAGAAGTAATAAGGTAACAATACGCGGCCTTATCGCTACAGAGCGATCTCTACCAGGCAACCATAACTGACCGGAGAAAAGAACAGATCTGGGCAGGTGGTGCAATTTAGAATGTATATTAATATACCTAAGTAGTGAAAATACATACATACTAATACACATAATACAAGAAATAATACACATTGAACACATTTATAATAAATGGAGATATATATAGACACATACACACATACATAAAAAGAAAACCAGCTATAAGAATCATGGACAGGATGACAGATAGTGCTCCTTTAACATAGTTTTAAATATGGGTAAAGATTTAGCGCACCTTATGCTAATGATTATTATTTATTGATTAGGCATTAAAAGGTCCTTTTTTGTCGTAAAACTACTCTATGTCCCGACCTATGTGGTTACGGTTCACAAATCTGTATTGAATGCGATCCATTGTATCGGCGAGTGGTGGGGGCATGCGCAGGCGCACAGTGGTCAGTGTGTCAATTTTAAACATGGATTTTTTTTACATCCGCTCGGCAATGACAAGTATTCCGACAACTCGACAATTGTCGGTGACCATTGACAATTCGAAATGCAGCGTATTCAATGCTAGCTTCTGCCCGCGACTTCGTCCGCGTAGAATTAGATTTAAGAACTAACTGATGATGAGTATAGCAACTACGACCTTTGACATGTTTAGAGCTATCCCGCGGGACTATGGAATTTTCCGGGATAAAAAGTAGCCTATGTCTTAAGCTAAGGTACCAGCTATCTCCGTTCCAAATTTTAACCAAATTCGTCGAGTTGTTTTAGCGTGAAGAAGAAACAAACATACACACTCACTCACTCACTCACATCGTCACTAACTTTCGCATTTATAATATTAGTAGGATGAAACCAACAGAGCTTCTAGTGTAAGTTTTTGATACGAAGAACGTATCGAACGCGTTCACGTAAACGTCTCAATTACTATGGATAAATTTGCAGCGCCACTTACTCTCAGCTCGAAAGGCTTTAAGCCAAGCTAATTAGCCTACGAGGCTTTTTCAAATTATCTTTGTATCTTTCATCAGAATTTGCAAACCCGAATTTAAGTTAAGTCAACATAGTGTATGTATTTATGTCTTGCGACACGTCTCTCTATATGTCGCAAAGCCAGAAGGGTGACGGAAAACACAATCTATTGTCAAAATACAATAGCAGATTGCGACAGACATACATTGCGTGAGTTTTGGCGTATTACGACGTTATTTACCTATGTGTGGTACCTATATAATTACAATAACTACAACAATATGTTTTTTTTGCCAACTTTTGTCTGTTTCTTTATACAGGGTGCAAGAAAATCTGATGCGGATATTTCGAGGGTCGATTATTTGCATTGTTGTTGGTTAGTTTAAAGCATGCATTGGCCCTTCCTTTACTCAAATTAACTATGAAAATTATATGAGATCAATTTACCATGCCTTAATCATTTAAAGAAAATATCAAATTAAATTCCATACTGACCCCACATTGAATTTTGTTCTCGTTTCACTTTGGTATTATTGTTTTTTAAACGAATCTAAAAAGAAAAGAACCTAAACAATTTTGTATTAAACCAGGAGTCGGCAACCTTGAAAAGGAGTACAATTTTTAAATTCGTAATTCAACAAGCCCCCACGGTTCATGATCAGCAGTCGATGCCGATTCCTATCTACCCTCGGCATAATTTTGAGGACAACCATGCGTGGCAGACACGGACAAGCGGACGTCTTTATTAGTAGTTCCAATCCAATGTTGAGTTAATGGGACATGTGTCCCGCATTCCACTTGGCAACGAAGGTATTAAGTAGGTAGGTAAGGCCAAAAGCGTTGAGAATCAAAAAGAGATTTTGTGTTTCGGCGACGGTTTCTATCGATTTCTTAGGAAAATCGATATTGTTTGACAAATTTTTACAACCTCAGTCAAAATAGTTATGGGATGCTAGCGGCTAGCCGCATCGTCTATAATATCATTCCTAAGATTTTCGCCTATTCCCTTCGATGGGCTTTTACCATCTGTCCGGGAAGACAAGCAACTGGTATTCTATATTTTTCTTTGCTTCCAGACCAGCACGGAATATTTATAAACATAGATGGTTTTATTTAGTCTTTGTTTATTCCTCAGTGAATGCCCCGTCGCTTATCAACAGCCACAACGCTATAATTCCATAAACCATTTCGCTCCAAGATAAAGAATTGTCATCAAACTTATTCGCAATGGCGGACAATTGAAACGTCAATTTCCTCAAACGAACAATAGGCGTTGTGCAACCATTGGGTGAGTTGTTTAATATAATTTTTATTAAGGAATGTGTGCAGAGGAGCGCGGCTATCTCGGAAACTAATCGTCGCCTGTAATGATAGCTGCCTTCCGTAATTATTTCGAGCGACTGTCTGTCTTCGCGAAGAATTAAGGCTGTGGAAGTGGCAGGTTTAGCACCCCTGTCTTGATCGAGGATTTTTAAAATCTTCACGATTGGTTCTGGTACAATTCTTCGAAATGAAATGCTTATTTCGTCTTGTTTAACGCGTATTTTTTCGATAGATAGTGCTTACATGACAGCGAAGGCTTTTAAAAGTACCTATTAAACGGATAGAAGTATCTCTTTACAATCACTCCAAATGTTATCATCACTTTCCTCGTTAATTTAACCGTCTAATCTATCGCTTACACCGTTTTGTTATGGCGTATACAGAGAGTCAGTCAGGATTTTTTGGCGTTAAAAGCGTTCCATTCTAAGAGGAGGCCTGAGGCCAGCATTGGGACGTACATAGACTGGAGATGACTGTGAAGGTATTCCATATAGTCTAAATACTATCTATCAGTAAAAGGCTTCCCTTTGAGGCTATCCTTCGTATTTTTTCCCCCAAAGCATAAAGTCAGAATCGTTCTCAGATAAAGCTACAAATTTGCGCTTGCCGCGAAAGAACGCCACGCCACACTAGGGTTTTAGGTTACTTACTGTAACGTGCAAAAGTTACGGTTACAGGAGCCTTACCATGACGTCTTAATCCGAATCAATTCTGACTCAGTTCAGGTTGCTGTCATTTTAAGTATGGATCTGACAGCGAGCGAACCTAAGCTGAATCGAAATTGAATCGTATTAAGACGTCAGCTCGTTGTTGACTACTCGGCTTAAAAATTTAGAGTTTATTTTATGATGTGTTATTAGATATAGTACGCTCTATTGTGGCTTTCACTATGTGGAATTTTAAACTCACTCTTTGTCGGTCCCTCGTTTAATGCGCCTCTCATCTACTCAAAGGTTAACTGGTAGAGATCCCATATAGGGATGAGTTCGCCTTTGTGCATATATTATTGTTATTTGTATTATTTTGTAAACTGTATCTGTTTCTTTATATTTGTACAATAAATCATTACTTACTTAAAACGCTCACCATTTTTTTTAACCCGTTCTAATATTATAAATGCGAAAGTAATCCTGTCTGTCTCTCTGTTACCTTTTCACGCTTAAACCGCTGGACCGATTTGGTTGAAATTTGGAATACACATAGTTTAAGTCCCGGGCAAGGACATATAATAGATTTAATCCCGGAAAATTGCATAGTTAGATAGTTATAAGCGAATTTTGTGCAGACGGAGTTGCGGGTACCAGCTAGCTTGTGCATATTCCAGCCACGCTCCGCACTGCAACCACGTCCAGCGTCAGAACCTCCTCACTATTTCATTACGGTAATCGTAATTTTTACGTAATGCCAGCCACGGTGATGGTATCGTGCTGATTGCGCCGCCGCTAGATTGCTAAACGCCGCGGCTGCCTGTACCCACGGTGCTCGCGGTTACGATCATTATATTATTGTGATGTAAATAAATTGTAACACTAATTGGGAATTAACTGAACAAATCACTGCATGAAAGCATACGCAAAAAAACGGGCACCCAAACTTTTCATTCGAAAAGTCGAGCGGACTAGGATACAAATCAATCAATCAATTCTTTATTGCAACCATGGTATTTACAAGATGTTCTTATTTACTAGCCAGTACATACATGGACCCTACTAGGGCGTAGCAAAACTTAAAACTAAATCTAATAATAAGTAACATTATATAATAACAAAATATTTTAAAGTAAAGTAAAGTTAAAGGTAAAGGTAAAGTTCGCAAAGTAAAATAATATTTTGCGGGTGGTAGGGCCTTGTGCAAGGTCCGTCCGGATCGCTACCACCATCTTACTCGCTAATCCTGCCGCTAAGCAGGAGTGCTTGCACTGCTGTGTTCCGGTGTGGAGAGTAAGACAGCCGGGGAAATTACGGGCACAAGAGGCAATTCATCTAAGTCCTCTAGGTTGGCAACGCATCTGAAATCCCTCCGGGGTTGTGGGTGTCTATGGGCAGTGGTGATCGCTTACCATCAGGTGACCCACTTGCTCGTTTGCCTTCTTATTCACATGAAAAAAAAAAAAAACTATAGAAGTAGGTACCCTAATATAAAAATGAACACAAAATATTTACCTTGCTACTCCGCTACTTACGTGCAAGTTAACCAAGCCTGTGCGAAATATGTACGTTTTGCATGCAAATGCGAGCGAATCATCAAAGTGGCATTGGGCAGGCCATATAGCACGGATGACAGATGTTCGTTGGGGCCGAAAGGTTCTCGAGTGGAGACCGCGGCGCAAGTGCAGCGTAGGACGTCCACCAACGAGGACGGATGACCTGGTTAAAGTCGCGGGTTCGCGGTGGATGCAAGCCGCTTCCAACCGAGGTAACTGGAGGTCTATGGGGGAGGCCTCTGTCCAACAGTGAACGACCTGTGGCTGATATGATGATGATGATATATTCCGTATTAAAGTTTAACGTCAATGACCTGAAGTTCAAATAATCTAAAAGCTCCGAATATTCAGGGAACAAGCGAAACGGAGGTCAAGGGTGATCCTTAACATTCTAAACCAACGTAAACGACATTAACCGGGCGGTTACCAATTTTACAGTAAACGCTCGTAAAAGATATGGCAGCTGGTCCAATTCTTAAGCGCAGTGCTTTTGATAGTTCTTAAAAGGAAGGCCACTCAGGCCACATGATATACGCATCATAAAGTGGTTTAAACTCGCACAATGTTTGGAAAATACGACAGAATTGGTAGAACTTGGATTCCAGAATTGTTGTATGTTGTTATGTTTTTATTGGGTGAAAAATTACTTCATAATCATAATCATCTTTATTTGCATAAAAAATGGTAGGTACAGTAAGGTATTATCTTTGAAAATTGAGCATCATTTACTAATTACTTGTGAGATTAGTTGATATTGTTGGTTACTTAGTAGCTGACGCTAACAAATAGTTATTATAAATCTACTGGGATATTACACATTTTAACTCTGACGTCATAACATTTGGCATTATGAGAACTATTATTAGCTGTTGCATTCTTATCTTACTGCTATTGCCGTACCCGCTTATGCGTTGTTCGCTGCTGGCGCTCCTTAACTTGTGTAGATGTACACACGGCAAAAAAATCAGGTAAGCACCTTTGCATGCACGCGCCGCGTCAAACCTGCTTACCGAATAGCTTTGCTGTGTGAACCTGCCACACTGTGTGTATCGCGTTGAAAACCAACCGTTACCTCTTTCTTATGTCAGTGTTACCCGCTTCAGCGTTGATCAACGCTGACACTCCTAACTTGTGCCCGGCATATGCTTGTGTCTTGTGCCCGCTGCGTATCGCGTTGAGCCATCAACGTTTCCTTATACTTATTAGTGCTAAAGCTGATCTACCGGCTTCAGCGTTGTGGCGAACTAGTGAACTTTATATTGAATGAAAACAAATTATAATGACAAGAACTGATTTTTTAATGAGTATAAGGAAATAGCTACATAAAATCGGTGACCTCGTGGCAGCAGCACCTCCTACCGTGGTTCGTAAGGAACTGAAATCTAGTTATAAAAATGAGATGCTGCTGTCACGTTTACAACTGCCAGCTATAAAAATAGTTTATCCTCCACAAGCGTTGCTCACCGCTGGCGCTCGTAACTTGTGCCCGGCACATGCTTGTGTCTTGTGCCCGCTGCGTATCGCGCTGAGCTATCAGGCGCGGCATCTTGAAAGCCCGCGGACGTGTCGATGTCTCACGGGCACGTGTCGACACAAGTGATACGTTTTATATGCGGAAAAAACGTCCGGTAAAAGGTGACGAAATTTACTTTAAAACAAAGTAGTGTTTAAAATATACTGAAGAGCAAAAATAATTTGTATGGAATTATACAAATTTGTATGGAAAGTGACCCGTTAATTTTGCTCGTGAGTGTAGTTCTGAATCGTTCATGATTATTTTGTGTATAACATTGCATGTACTGGCTAAATGTATCCAAAATATAAAAACTGAGGCACCGAGGCAACTGAAGGTATTTGGGGGAGCCCTTGTCCAACAGTGGACGTCCTATGGCTGATATGATGATAAAAAACCTGGTTTTAGTTATATCAGTTTCACATTTTTATTTGCTTTCAAAAGATACAAGTATCAACTAACATTGTGTACAATAACTTATCCTAAATCATAAGTATAATCGTATGTATACATACGATTTAAAATTGAATTCAGAATAACCTTTCACAAAAGACGATTCATATTCTAAGTACATACGAGACATACTTAAATCACGACTTTATCCCTTACGGGGTAGACAGGAGTCTAAAGTAACAAGGCCTAAAAGCCACCTTTAGCAGGATTATGGGCGTATATTATAAGTAACTATTCTCTAAAGATGTCACATTATAAGATTGTAATACATAATTATTTTTTGTTCATTCAAATGGACATCTACAAAGAATCATCTGATTCTATGAAATAATTATTTTTAATAACATTGAAAGATTAAACACACATGTAGATAAACAACTTACAATTCAGCCAGTAAACGAACAACAGCTCCCTATCCCTTTAGAAACTTCTAATAATCTGTTTTTAATACGACTTATATGACAATTATGACTGTAGAAGATAGATCCAACCGTAGTTTTTTTTATAGGATTAAGCTTAACAGTTTTTCTCGCCGACTGCACCAAGTAACTGGCCGCAACGCACCGTTCCGAGAAACAAACATTATTTTTATAATATTTCAACCTGCGTGTAATAGGAATATCTCGTGATTTATGAAACGGTCGCCATTTTGTCGATTACGGCCGCCATTTTGATCTGGTTCCATCGGCAAATGGAGCAGGTGTTGAATGAGTCTTGAAAAGCGACCAGTGCGACTGAAACTTGTATAATAAAAGGTTTATGTATTTATACAAATTCCACTGTCGTAACATTAAGCGAAAATGCTGTAATACCGCGTTTCTTGTAAGTATGTCAAAATACAAGTGTCGCTAAGGTACTGAAAAAATATTCCTTCTTTACTCCTTATTGAATTCTTAATTTGAATATTAAAAACTAAAATTAAAATTTAAAAGAAAAAGAATTTAAAAAAAAACAAGGAGAAAGAAGCCGGCTTAGAGCTTTTGTTGGAAGCAACTGTGCTAAAAAAATCTTGAATTTAAAAGAATATTAAAATAACAAAGTTAATAGTGCCGTTTGATCATCCTCACAGTACCTACGGATCAAGACATTCCAGCAGCTCAATGAACGGACGAACATATAGACAAACAGATGACAGAGGAGAGAAGTTTAAAAACCAGTAGATGACTTGTTTTAATAAATAGGTATGTAACTAGTTTGGTACAGCAATAGTTGCAAGGAATTTTGCCTTTATCCAGCTGTGAATCTATGTTGACGCATAGATTGACTTACTGATAGTACTTGATATTATTGTATATTATCATCGCATCAACCAGAGTGTTGAAGGATCGCACCTGCTGACATCTCACGACATTTTTAATTAATTAGGTATACTATAAATTTCATAATTAATTCTTATACGAACTTGGTGGGATTAGTTGATTTTGAGCTTCGCCGCAGTCGGGTAAAAACTGCGTTCTCTTGACAAAAACTAACGCAACAACCATTTTATCGCGTTCGATCACGTCGAATAGAGACATAAAATTTTATTGTTCGTCGAAACGTCGAGATTTTAATGGTTTCAAACCAAAAACCCGTTTCGGTAAAAATCGGTAAACAACCGATGCACGTATGTCGACTTTTCGGTTCTAGGAATCGCCGTCCTTGTCCGACAGTATGAATATAAAGGAACATTTGAATGCGTTATTGGTTTGATAATTGATTCGAATTGTCGTGACTATATTACAGCTGACGGTAATGAGGTGACGAACAAGTTGCGACTGTTAATAGTGTTTGGAATGTATTAAAAACATCGATTATGCTGCGTGAGAGACCAGCCCCTTTTATCACCTTTAGCGCTGCGCAATGTGTTCAGAGGAGCGAAGACGCGTGCGTTGATTACAACAAACAAAATTTTGTCCCCCAAGAAATTAGTAAAACCCATAAAACGACTAACACTCGAATATTACAGAGTAATTGCGCTACGCTTGTAATTTAGTACCGAAAGGGTTCATATAATTACGACGAGGAATTTGGAGCTGATCAGGAATGGCTTTGGAAATGGAGTGGGGTAAGTGAGTTATTACGAGTCCGGGAGGGAAATTAAAGTTTACCTATATGGCCGCGCGGATGACAATCATCGAAGTTTTCTTTTGCCGTACGAAAATTTAAACCTTTTGAACGTCAATGTCGTATAGCCGACGGGGAGTAGAAGTGTTAAAGTGATATTCATGCAAAAATGTACTAATTGAAAATTAGCTTTACTATTTACCAAAGCTTGGGGTTCGAGGGGTTAAAAAGAAGCCGTTGGCCCAGCTTTAAGACAGGCGCAGCGCTTCAATTTCTCAAAATTTATCCGAAGATAATTCGAAGAATATTTAAAGCCCTTATTTTGCACAATAAAGAGTTTACATACATACATACATTATTGTTTAAAAACTAGAATTCAAACCTCCATTTTTTTCATTTGGCAACTGCCATCTTTGAAAATGTTCGGACGTTGGTTATGTGGGTCTCCTCGAGTGGTACCTACTCTTTTACCATCAGGTGTCACACGCTTGTTAGTCACCTTATCTCATAAAAAAATTGACTAAAATAATCGGAAATATCAATTTCAGGAGTAATTACTTTTTTTTTTATGCGAATAGGAAGGAAAACGAGCAAGTGGGTCACCTGATGGTAAGCGATCACCACTGCCCATTAACACCCTTAACCCGGAGGGATTGCAGATGCTTTGCCAACCTAGAGGGCTAAGATGAAATGCCTCTTGTGCCCGTAATTTCCCCGGCTGTCTTACTCTCCACACCGGAACACAGCAGTGCAAGCACTGTTGCTTAGCGGCAGGATTAGCAAGTAAGATGGTGGTAGCTATCCGGACGGACCTTGCACAAGGCCCCTACCACCCGCACTATGATAATTACTTATGATAATGTTACGATTTGTTGGAGTTACATTATGGCGCGAACACCCTCAATCACGCGGAGTAGGAGCTCCGCCCGGCGGAGCCCCGTCGACGTAGTCATCAATATAATACGGAATTTTTATCAGTTGAATTTGGAATAAACAATTATGATATAGTTCGCTACATACGCTAAGGCAGCGCAGATGGTAAAAGCCCGTCGAGGGAATGGGCGAAAATCATAGAAATCAGGCGATGCGGCTAGCAACCCATCACTATTTTGATACACCCACCTACACGCCCGCAATCTTGCTAAACATGGCCTGTAGGTCTTGTTACCTTATTCTCTGTCTACCCCGTAAGGGATAAAGACGTGGTTTGTGTATGTGTATGTTTAGTCAGAAAACATTCTAAACAGGATCAATATGCATTCCCCTTGACGTACACTTAATGTTCTGCCAATCCACACTAACTCACGCCCAAACCCCAAAACAGATCTTGACCGTCAAACACCCCCACCTATAAATAAAAGGGGTTGATATTTATCGCCAAGTGTTTATTACAATGAAAATTATACCCTTAATGACTTCCCGAATCTCCCTTGAAAATCCTATCGCCTATTAAGAACGGGTGAAATATCTTTCGAGTTTGGTCCTTATGCTAATGTGGTATTTTGCTGTTAACGTTTTGCGTCTGTTACTAATACTTGGGTGATTTAAGATACTTGTTGTTTAAATGTGCAGAACATTTTGTTTTGTTTGTTTGTGTCGTTTTTACAAGCTTTTGTAGGTTCATATTCTAAAAGTTAGCGTTTGGGACCCATCATGGATAAATTAAATAAATAATAATAATAAATAATAATCTTGTGACAATTGATTGACACCAATTGACCTAGTCCCAAACTAAGCAAATAAACAAAATCAAATAGCCTAACTAACAAAAAAACTAAAATAATCTAATAGAGTTTTATAGGATAGTGATTAAAGCTCTTGAAAAACATACGGTTTCAAAGAAGAAAAGAGTTATGACAAATTATCATTATGGCAAACGTACATTATGACATATGCTATTTGGGCAAAAGAAAGGATTCGTGCAAAATATAATTAGCATACTCTATGAACGTAATAAATTATTTTAAAGTGAAATTAGATAAAATTACTCGTGTTGTACATACAAACACGACAATTTAGTGACGAAACAAGACCGATCTCGTGGTTAACAAGGCACTTAAGATACTCACTTCGACATCAAACGCCTTCAATGTTAAAAAAGATATCACTGATAACGGCTCCCAGAAATCGTTAGTGAAGATAACGACTATAAAACTTGTGCTTTATCGATTACACGTATTCGATTATGATCTGAATCGAATTCTTGAAACCAATATGAAGAAAGTACGATTGAGATATATTTAATATAGTAAAGACGACCCTAGAGACTTCGTATCGCCCAAATAAAATTTTCCTATAGAAAAATACCATTTTCTTTTTTTGGATTTCCCGATTATTTTATTATCCAACAACTTTGTAACTACGGCATACCTTTCCTATTTGTTTTGAAGTTTAATTTTTGCTTCGATTTTTGCCCACACCTCCCCTAAGACGCAGACAGCCCCAGCCGCCCCAAAGGCTATAAATTCTCAGTCTGGACTACCCTAATGGCTGCTTCTTTGTTTATACCCGTGCCAATACAGGGCATCTTAATCGAACGGGTTTATGGTAATTTTGGGGGTAGTTATACTACACTGAACAGCAAAAGTAATGGGTCACTTTTCATACAACTTTCTATGAGAAGCTACTCGTTATTTTGGCTCGTGAGTATATTTTGAAGGGTACACGGAAAGAACATGTCTAGTCACTTTATAGACCGAACGCTTAATTGAGTCCTGGCCCGCGCGGCACAGGGGCGCGGAGTAACAAAGACGACGGCCGAGAGAGGTGCGGGCGGCAGGCGCACTACCCGCCCGCACCTCTCTCGGTCCCCTTTGTCGCCTATCCCGCGCCCCTGTACTGCGCGGGCGAGGACTCATTTAAGCGATCAGTCTATAATCACTTTAGTGTCATTTTGAGTTATGACGTTTTTAAAGTTAGGAACGGGATGCGAGTTGGATTAACTCCGCGTGCGGTCAAGAGCTGATCGTTTTTGGATCCGACAGGGGGGAAGAGCAGTGCTTGGTCCGGTGCACCCTGGGCATCAGTTAATGACTTCATGGCAGATTGTGATATATCATTATCTGTTGGCTAAGAGCCCGATAGGAGGGAGGGGGTCCTTTAACCGTGTTCTACCGTACAACGTTGCCGACATTTTGTCACAAGAT
This sequence comes from Pandemis heparana, assembly GCA_963854515.1. NCBI lineage: Eukaryota > Metazoa > Arthropoda > Insecta > Lepidoptera > Tortricidae > Pandemis > Pandemis heparana. The sequence goes on along the minus strand of OY978022.1, from coordinate 13,472,431 downwards.
TTTTGAATATTATTACTTTGACATTGGCGAAATCATCGATCTGTGGGGCCATAAAAAAGTTAGGTAGGTAGGTACGATGTGGTTACGTAATTAACAAATCGGCCGTACCATCCTTTTCTCGAAGCAGTTCAGGGCATTTTCGACCCTGTATTTAATTGAAAAAATATTTTGTAACCGAAACTCGGAGGAATAAGACTGGAGACGCCTTGACATGCGTTCCCCCTCAGCCAAAAGTGTAAGCATCCGATGCTTGTACGTTATATAAAACTAGTTGAGCTGTCATCGCCACTCACAATGCCGAGACCGTCGTGGCGAACACAGCTCGTAAAAAATGCCAGCCTGTACCGTTTTCAGCTGCACTAAAAATACAAAAAAATCTAGTTTGCAAAGAGACGGAATCACTTTCCATTTTTGAGTAAAATTTATATAGTTTAAAACATTTTTTAATTCATAATTTTGAGTTTTAATGAGTCCTCAAGCCCACTCGCGTCAGGTAGTTATTACCCACTCCCCACGAGACTAATTACTCTCTATCTCTTTTCTCGCTGCAGCGCTAGACAGAGATAGATACCTGTCAAAGCATGGGTATTTAATACGCACTACCTACGTTACTCTGACGCATAATATAGTGACTTCAAAGTATCGATCAAATATCGATATTGAAGATTTAGAAGGCTGTAATTAATCCTGTGGATATTAAAAAAAATAATTAAATATGTATTTTTATAAACATGTTACAGAAGCCTGGGGGCCATTCAAGTATTACGTAATCAGATTTTTTACAATTATTAACTCCCGCCCTCCCCTTGTCAGCAAAAGTAAGCAGACCCTTCCCCCCCTCCTCCCATGCTTACGTAATCATTGGTACCTATATGTGTTTTTCTTTTAATGCATACTGTTTTTTATAAATTTGTGGGTTGCCATTTGTGTAAAAAGTAAATAATAACTGCTGACGTAATCACGATATCGACCCCCCCCCCATGTCATCAAAAATAAGCAAAGGAAAGACCCCCCCGCCCCCCTCAAGTGCTTACGTAATACTTGAACGCCCCCCTGACTGTGAGATTTTAGTTCAAAATATAAAATGTCGCTAAGCAGGCGTAACCTATCTAATACGAGGTGATTCATGCTAATTCATATAGCAAATATATAGAGGTATATCAATTATTTTGTCGGCGAAATCAGCAACGATACGCATGGGTATCTATTGAACATGATTTAACATTTTTTGACGTGATAACGTCTTATAGATCGATGAACGCCGGCCGCACTCGTCAGAGTTTAATTTCATTTTTACCTACCCCCAAAAGCGACCATTTATCGTTGTCACGTAAAACTATCGTCCGTAAACCGACTTTATAGACAACTAGTAGTAGTAGATAAAACACACTGGAGTCTTAGTCCCGACTTTAATATTTCTAAGGTAATCGATTTTTTATGCGCAGGCTTAAATGACTTTCGTAACACATTTTGTGAATATTGTGTTAGTTGGTAATTTTAATTTTCGTATATACGATTGTTGTTATTTAAGATTGTTCTGTGGAAACACCTTTTATTTATTTGCGTACTGCTTACTAACAGAACAGTTTATCGATATCGATATGCTGGTATCATTCCAATTCCTTAATTACTTACCTGCACAACCGCACGTTATTGTGTTTGGATAGAACGTCAGTATACTATTACGAGCGTGTGCGTGCGAATTTTCAGATAGTGTGTCGATAAAATGTATGTGTGCAATTGTAACAACGCAAATAGTTTTTGCGTATGTGTGCTGGTCCGTATGTAGTAGTAACGTCATTATCGCCTCATCCCCCCACCGACTATGGCAGAAGAATTTGTTTAAAGATTTGACTCAATGCGTACTCCAGTCTTATTCCTCCGAGAACCGAAAACTTATACTAAACATGTAGTTAGATACTTACTTCATTGTGATGTTCCCCATGTGGGGCAGAGGGCATACATAGTGCCGCGCCATCCCGTTCGGTCTTGAGCTTCGCGTTTCATTTCGCTCCAAGTTTTGCCAATGGCGGCGAAACTTGGAGCGAAATGGCGCTCGACGACGCCTCGGCGATGACCGTCCGCCGCCAGGATTGTTTAGGGCGGCCACGTTTCCGTTTTCCTTGAGGATTCCAGTCTAGGGCCTGCTTCGGGACGTGATCGGGATCCCTTCGGAGCGTGTGGCCGATCCAGCTCCACTTGCGACGTTTGATCTGCTGGTCGACCGGCGTCTCGCCGCGGCGTTCCCACAGGTTCGGGTTGGAGATTTTCTCGGGCCAGTAAACACCGAGAATACGGCGTAGACAGCGGTTGATGAAGACCTGGAGCCGGCGCGAGATGTCTTTTGTGACCTTCCACGTCTCACATCCGTACAGCAATACGGTTTTCACGTTGGACCGGAATATCTTGAGCTTGACTCTCCTAGTCAGTTAGATACTTACCTACTCACTAAAGTAAATTCACGTTTTATTAAAATTATCATAAAAGATCATTTGAAACGTCGCCAAACAAACAACAAACCATTCCTAATTAAATCCAGAATTAACCGAAATCCAAGAACCGATAAAAAAAACAAATAAAAACTATCAAAAAATGTCCCAGATCGAATCAAATTAACATAATCTATCAACATCGCATTTCACCAATTAACGCAGTTCCAAAAACAACCTTAAGTCAATGAATGTATTGTTGATTATTTAACAACACGGTTGGTTCAGATAGGAGATTGCGATGGTAATCGTTTCAAATGGTCGCCGCTCGAAACATCTTGATACTTAACGACAAAAACTCAAATAAATACCATTTTATTGCCAAAGAAGCTCCCTTTTATATTTATAGGGAAATAAAATCGGTTAAATGGTAACATATTGTTTTGTATCGATTCGTTTTATCGTTATTAGTTAATACAAGTCGGAATTTCATAGTGTGGACATGACTGCGGTCGCTTTTGGATCGGATACCATTTTATTTACATACATACATGAATCACGTCTTTATCCTTTACGGGGTGGACAGAGCCTAAAGTAACAAGACCTAAAGGCCACGTGTAGCGTGATTGTGGGCGTATAGGTGGAAAGGAGAATCAAAATAGTGATGATGAACATGATTCCTAAGATTTTCGCCCATTCCCTCGATGGGCTTTTACCTCGCGGGAAGAGAAGCATCTGGTACATTCTATGTTTTTCTTTACTCCCAGACTATATTTCATTGAATTTAGGATGAGAAACCACAACAACATTATATTGCGGTTCGTGAACTGTGATCTCTTAACAATTTGTACTAGAGTAACAATTGACGACGCGCAAATAAAGTGACATTAAAACAATTTTATTTCGCGGCTGCCAAACTATTGCACTGTACTATTTGCTAGGTAAGAAATAGTTGACCAGACGCAATATAATGCTATTGTGGTTTCTCGTTCTAAATTAAATGAAGTATAGCGTGGATGGCATTTTATTTGGAAGTGAAAAGTTTACTACTAAATATTTGTTTGTACCTTTTAACTATTTTTATTATGCTATGGGATTGCTAAAGAGCAAGTTTGTCACGTGATGAGTGATCACCACCACCCATGGATTGCAAACGTGCTACCTAAAGCGCCAATCCAGAATATGTATGTATGTATGTATAACTCTATAGGTACTCTTTTTATTTCTATTTTTTGAGAATACCTCACCTGTCATGATTATTTCACCGGCTGTCAATACTCCACGCCGGAACACAGCGCAAGCGCTGCTGCTTAGCGGCAGGATCAAGACGGTGGTAGCGATAATGTCTGATTTAGAGATTCAACCGACTTTTAAAGAAAAAAAGCAATCGCCATAAAATTTATCCGAGAGTATCCTCACTAATCGAACGTTATCGACGACACACGATTATATTTATCGTTATCGTTATTATTGGTCGTTATATCGAAATTAACGATCAGATGAACAGGATTTAAAGCATTATTCGTATTTATCACCTGCGTATACGCAACCTATTCTAAATTACAATTTAGTAACTCCACATACATTTTTTATTGATGCAAATGCGTATAGGTACCTATCAACATGTTTATGTATATTTTGTATATCTGAACTTTAATGATTTGCCATTATAATTTGAAAGTTCCGTGACCAAACTGGGGTAATGGATAAATAAAGCCTCAGGTCGCATGTTTATCGCCCTCGCCTTTGGCTCGTGCGACAAGTTCCTGCGATCTGAGACATTCTTTATTTCACCACCCTCAGAATGTAATGTATCTTGCTGGTCCGCTACTCAAGATGAATCACTACATAGTATAAAACAAAGTCGCTTTCCGCTGTCTGTCTGTCCCTATGCTTAGATCTTTAAAACTACGCAACGGATTTTGACGCGGTTATTTTTTAATAGATAGAATGATTCAAGAGGAAGGTTTATAATATATGTATAATTCTACGCAGACGAACTTGCGGGCAGAAGCTATCATCCTACTAATACTATAAATGCGAAAGTTTGTGAGAATATATGGATGTTTGTTAGGTACTCTTTCACGCCGGAATGGCTTAACGAATCTAAATGAAATTTGGAACAAAGATAGATTTGGTCTGGAATAGCACATAGGCTACTTTTTATCCCGGAAAATTGCGTAGTTCCCGCGGGATAGCGATAAACGAATTCTTTGCAGACGAAATCGCGGGCAACAGCTAGTAAATACTATAAGCCAATTGGATCTCCGCAAATTAACGTCTGATTAAATAAAATAAAAAAATGATTTTTGTTTTTATTTTTTCAACTGTCAATTCAAACGCATGCCAGTATTAATGCATCTTCCCAATTCGAACGGGAAACGATTCGAAATTCAAACGTTTTAAAATTAGAACGACAACGGCCACTTGCGCGCGCGGCTAAAGCAAACAAGTGCCGGCTACGAGCTTGATTAAACGCACATTCGGACAGTCGATGCCTTAATTAGAAGATTAGGGAGGGGAGCGTCACTATCGATAGATTATACAAACATACATACATAAATCCCGTTTATATCCCTTACGTGGTATACAGGGTCTAAGATAACAGGCATCAAGGCAACGTTTGAAAGAGAGAGAGAGGAAGAGAAAAAGGGATTTAGAATTAGAGTTGGTTGCTTAAAACAAATATATACTATTCCATACTGACAACGTAGAAAAGTAGATTCATATTGACTCATCCTATCCTATCCTACTAATCTAACTAATATTATAAATGCGAAAGTATGGATGGATGGATGGATGGATGTTTGTTTGTTACTCAATCACGCCTGAACGGCTCAACGGATCTGAATGAAATTCATAGATAGAGAAAAGTCTGGAATAGCACATAGGCTACTTTTTATCCCGGAAAATTGCGTAGTTCCCGCGGGATAGCGATAAACGAATTCTTTGCAAACGAAGTCGCTGGCAACAGCTAGTATTATAAATGTGTGGCAATGTGAGTGAGTGGCAGTGGTGTGGCAATGAGAGAGAAAGGCCAGGTCAAGAGTACCCGAAACCGACGAGCATGTATGAAGAGATTGATGAATGTGGATGAAGCGAAAGAGGTATGTCAGGATCGTAGCAAGTGGAACAAAGTAGTCTCTGCCTACCTCTGTGGGAAAGAGGCGTGACGATATGTATGTATGTATTTATATGTGAGTGAGTGAGTGTGTATGTTTGTTCCTTCTTCACGCTAAAACGACTGGACGGATTTGGATAAAATTTGGAACGAAGATAGCTGGTACTCTAAATTAAAACATACGCTACTTTTTATTCCGGAGAATTGCATAGTTTCCGTGGGATAGTGATAAACACGTCAAAGGTAGTAGCTGCCTAGAGTCATCTAACTAATATTATAAATGCGAAAGTATGGATGGATGGATGTTTGTTTGTTACTCAATCACGCCAGAACGGCCCAACGAATCTTGATGAAATTTGGCACATAAATAGAGAAAAGTCTGGAATAGCACATAGGCTACTTTTTATCCCGGAAAAATGCGTAGTTCCCTCGGGATAGTGATAAACGAATTCTTTGCAGACGAAGTCGCTGGCAACAGCTAGTAATGTAAATAAATTGTTGCAGAACATACTATGAGTTATTAAATCTAATTCTACGCAGACGAAGTCACGGGCAGAAGCTAGTACCGGCTTTACACAACTAATTGGAGAACCGACTCTACACAGGATTAACATTGTGTAAAATTTTCTTTAATTTATGTTTACATAAAAAAAATATTTACGCAATGGCCTAAAAATATTTACCAGGTACCATCAGCCAAATATGTGGTCTACCACCCTAAGGTAAAAATTCCTTTGCACGTCACAATATATAACGTCGACAAGACAGGCTGTCAACTTGAAAGTTCGACTTTAGCGACATTTTCATTTGATAGGAAGTTGGATGAAAAGACCTCTTATTTGGGCGACCGTACCTACCAGTAACGAAGCAGCAAAGTAAATGTTTTTTGTTAATTGAAATGAACCTTCACTATGTAAAGCCATCGTCATCATCATCTAAGTAAAGCAAAGCCAGATTCAATAAATTGCAACTCCACTGCCAACAAAATGTATGTGTTGTGTTTGTCGGTGTGTGTGTGAGTGGTAGCGAAGTAGCAAGATATATTTTTTGTTAATTAATATGGTGCCGCAAAGTAGGTAATGCTAGATTCAATAAATTAAGTAAGTAAGTAAGTATACTCATCTAAATAGGTACAATTGACAAAGACAGATACATACACAAAGGCGGACTTATCCCTTTAAGGGAGGGGAGGGAGGGAGGGGGCGAGGGGCCGGGGGAGGGAGGGTTTAAATTATCTCCAAACATCGACAAACTTCACTAGATATCGACACTTACGCACACCACTAAAGCGTTAATAGCTGTAACACCAGAGTCATTGAATATGGCCGTAATGATAATTATTTTTAATTAATAATCAACGCGGCATTAGCCGGGCGTAATAAGGATGGAGTCGATGGCCCTTCGACAATTTAAATTGATCGTGGCTGCGCGGGCGCATCCATTTTGTAAGTTGTGTTTTATAGCAATACTGATATTTGGTGACACACATACGTATTATCACCATCTTCCTAGCGTTGTTCCCGGCTTTGACGACCTTATACCAAGATTAGGCGTAGGCACTAGTTTTTACAGAAGCGACTGCCATCTGACCTGACCCAAAAGGGTAACTAAGCCTTATTGGGATTGGTCTGGTTTCCTCGCGATGTTTTCTTCACCGAAAAATGATTGGTAAAAATATCAAAATGATACTTCGTACATAAGTTCCGCGAGCGACTCTAGCTTCATTCGTATTTCAAAATAAGCTTTTAGAGGAGCTGCGATCCTAGTACTATCTAACTAATATTATAAATGCGAAAGTATGGATGGATGGATGGATGGATGGATGTTTGTTTGTTTGTTACTCAATCACGCCAGAACGGCCCAACGGATCTGGGTGAAATTCGGCACATATATAGAGAAAAGTCTGGAATAGCACATAGGCTACTTTTTATCCCGGAAAATTGCGTAGTTCCCGCGGGATAGCGATAAACGAGTTCTTTGCAGACGAAGTCGCTGGCAACAGCTAGTTAAATAATAAATAAATAAATAAATTTCTTGGGACAATTGACACCAATTGACCTAGTCCCAAACTAAGCAAAGCTTGTAATAATGGGCACTAGACAACGGATAAACGTACTTATATAAATAAATACATACTTAAATACATATTAAACATCAAAGACTCGAGAACAAACATTCGTATTTTTCATACAAATATCTGCCCCGACCGGGGATCGAACCCGGGGCCTCAAGCTTCATAGTCAGGTTCTCTAACCACTAGGCCATCCGGTCGTCAAAATCTCAGTCTCTCTCTCTCTCGTCTCGTCTATTTCTCAGAGTTCTCACTTTAACCGTACTGGCCGCTTACAAAAAAAACACACGCACACACACGCAGCTCTCCCGTCTTATCTTACCTGTCGCGAGTTTAACGTTTTTTACCCAAACCAAAAGTGCTCAACGCCGCTAAAGAAGTTAACACTTCAAAAAAAAAAAGTATATGATCGTGACCTAGAACATCGACACATTCTTTCGTATGTAACAAACACATACATATAAAACGTGTCGCAAGTCTCGAAAACATAGCACACACCTACAGTTTTCACCTGCTACGAAATCTATAAGAAACAAATTTATAACACTTCGAACACATCAAAGCAACAGAAAACCAACAAAACAGACGAACAGAGGAAGTAACAGACCTTAACGCAATAAATCTAGTAGTATCAGACGTATTTTAATCGTCCTCTCTTTAACCCCATAAATAACAGATTTTTAAATTCCGAATAAAAAACAAAAACATTTAATATGGCGTATCGGGAATAAATCACTCCCAAGTGGCATTTTCTTCTTTGGTGGCATGTTATTTTAACGCAAACCAACTCAAAAAGCAACTTTAACATTTAACAATTAACACTCTTTTTCCAAGTCCGAGCTTAACACAAAAACTTTGCCTCAACCGCAGTCAAATATGAACTCTTTCTTGACATAAGAACGCTTTCTTTCCTTTGTGTTGTGTTAGTGATTTCTCATATAAATCAATGTTCTTGGTTTCCTGATTTTTGATAGCCAGTATCGATATAGCGTCAAGATGTACGGAACGTTCGTCACGCCGGGTTAGCGGCCGAAATTAGTGGAAAGAAAAAAAATGCTGTCCCTACAAGGAGAATTATGAGTAAGAACTTTGGTACTTATGTAAAAGTATGAATTCTTTTCGTTCATCATTTTTACAAATTAAAAAATCTAGATACTTACGAGAAAAAAGGAATCGACCTTTCCTGCTGTAATTTTATTCAATTCATTTTGATTTGTAAATGGCAACTTTCGAATAGTTCGAGTGCTTTAGAATTGGGCGCTGGAGTTGAATTTTTCATTTTTTTTTCATTAATTTACTATTGATACAATCAACGTATTTTTAATTCTTAAAAAAAACGATTTTAAAGCAACTACCATACTGGTCTGGGAGCAAATAAAAAACAGAATGTACCAGTTGCTCTCTCCCCGCACAGATGGTAAAAGCCCATCGAGAGAATAGGCGAAAAATCGTAACCCTCTTGTTTTGCCGTAGTCGGGTAAAAATAGGAATCATGTTATAGGCGATGCGGCTAGCAACCCATCACTATTTTGGCTCTCTTTTCCACCTACACGCCCACAATCATGCTAAACGTGGCCTTTAGGTCTTGATAGAGGCTCTGTCTTCCCCGCAAGGGATAAAGACGTGATTTATGTATGTACTAGCTGTTGCCAGCGGCTTCGTCTGCAAATAATTCGTTTATCGCTATCCCGCGGGAACTACGCAATTTTCCGAGATAAAAAGTAGCCTATGTGCTATTCTAGACTTTTCTCTATCTACGTGCCGAATTTCATCCAGATCCGTTGGGCCGTTCTGGCGTGATTGAGTAACAAACAAACATCCATCCATACTTTCGCATTTATAATATACGGGTGTGACCACACCGCCGCTTAAAAAACGGTGACGTTACGGAATCGCAACAAAATGTATGAAGAAACGATGAGAAAACGTGACGCATACGACACGTCACTGCGTTTACGCGGCGGTTTGGTCGCACCCTTAGTTAGATAATATGTAAGACTATTCTGTCAGCTTGTTGGATTCGCGCCTCCATTTCTCCAAGTCACCTGACTTCCTTTAGCATGACTTCCTCAATCCAAGGCCAGTTCAACGCCATCGTAGACCAAGATTAATTGTCGATACAGCACCGACACGGACAAACAAACAAACAGAGCGTGCGACACCGAGTCCCAATATACTGGAAATAATTTTAGCATTTTCTGCAACACCTACGTAGAGGTGTATTCTTGAGAGGCAAGGTGATTTGGAGCGAGCTTTATGCTTATTAAGGCGATTTGGAGCGAGGTCTTAGACCATATTAAAGTGGATGGCTAAAGTAAAGCATTTCAGCGTTATGAGAAGAGCGTGTATTCGGATAGGTACGTCATTGGTCATTTTGTTATTGGTTTTAGTGGAAATGTGTACATTCTGAGATTTGTCATTTTTACAAGCTTCGATTTGACTTGCTGCTAACGTTTTGGGGCTACTTTCATCGTTTTAAAATTGCTATAAAATCGATATTGTTCAAATGCGCTGAATTTTTGGCATGTAGACGCAAAGGCGATCGATGAAGACGTCAATTGGAAGCGGTAAACGCAAAAAATAAATTATTTCGTCATTATAACTAGGTACTTTTTTAAAGTCGGCGGTCTTTGAAGTATGGAGAATATTAATTTGTTTTTATTTGCCCTAAAACATAACTTTATATTTTAATAATTTTGGTGTCATCTGCCTCTTAATTGCTGTGCAAAAATTAGCAGCGCCCCTAGCGGCACATGATGGCAACAAACTAGACGTAAGCTACCAATGTACTAACCGCCAGCACGGCTCGCACGGGTGCTTGCGAAATAGACTACCAGTCTTTCTTTCTGTTCGTTATAGAAAGGGCCTATTCCCACTAGTTCTATTATCACTATACAAAGTAGTATCATCAATGGAACTGATAATGGAACTAGTAGGAAGAGACCATAGAAAGAGAGGGGTAGGTAGTCGATCTTGCGCGCGAAATAACTCTCGCGTACTCTCGTAACAGCCGTGCAGAATACTACCTGATCACGACGCACATATCGACTTGAGGGATTGGCTTACTCGACCGCCGTATATCAAGCAGTCGATAAAAAGCTAAATGTTACCCGATTGCGAGGCGAGAACTTTGCGCTTAAATTTATGCGTTCCTGATATATTAAGCGACATGCCGTGAGTTATGGGCTTTGACTCGCTGAGGGCGTTTCAATATGTTATAGTTTCGTTTATTTGAATTTGGAATAAAAACGGTCAAGTCGGTTGCACGCAGAGGCTCCTTGAGCGGAAAGTATGTACGTTCCTTGTTTAAGGAAACTTGTACTATTTTTTTTAATGGCTACAACCATATTGTGTTTTTACATTATGTAAAACTAGCTTCTGTCTGCGACTTCGTCCGCGTAGAATTAGACTTAAGAATGTATTATACATATACCTAAACGTTCCTCTTAAATCACTCTATCTATTGGAAAAAACCGCACCAAAATCCGTTGCGTAGTTTTAAAGATCTAAGCATATTATTTTGCCTATATTTTGCTTAGGAGGCAGGACTCAGCTGACACTGGATATTATATTCACTTGCCGAATTTTTACAGGATCCTCGGTACGCGAGTCCGACTCGCACTTGACCAGTTTTATTATCTTTACGCTTATTTTTGAATTCGTATCCGGTATTTCTCTTTACGGAGCACGCTATCAATTCATGGAATAAACAACATTTTGTATGGACAAAGTCAAATTAGTCGCGCCAAAAAGGCGGGAAGTACGAATTTGTGAAATAACTGCTAAGGATTTCTTCTCACTGATTTTATCGTGAAAAATACCGATTCGCACCGATTTTTAAGTATTTAATCTAGATTAAGGTCCCTACATACGTTAGTTACTTTCGTTTCTCATTGCAAAGTTTTTGTTAACTGTTCTACATTTTCATCCCTTCTAAATAATGCGTATCAAATTTCAAGTCAATCGGGCCAACCCTTGATGAGTTCCCTCCTGCAGACGCGAACAAAAAGATGTGTATGACCCGCGAAAGCGATGCGGCTAGCAACCCATCACTATTTTACTTTGCGCCCACAATTATGCTAAACGTGGTCTTAAATTCTTGTTGCTTTGGGCTCTGTCTACTCCGTAAAGGATAAAGACGTGATTTATGTATGTATGTATGTATGTACTGCCATGCTACTTAATCGCGATAAACCAGCACTGCACGGTAGCTGTCCCGGGTGTTCCTTCACTCTTTAAGTTTCATCGCTGATCCGACGATAGGGCGCTTCAGATATTTTCACACTCGCTTTTGAAAGCAAATTAATGATTAGGAAAGCTTACTACCAAAAAAGGGAACCTTTTTTCGGTTGTGTATTATTTGGTAACAATAAATGATTCTGATTCTGGTGATAAGCAGGGTATTGAGAAATTTAGGTAAATGACCTGCAGGCTTATTACGTAACTCGCTCGCAATCGCCATCGTGGTCATTTTGACAGATCATGTATGGGCTGACAATTGGCATCGGAATCAGCTAGCTGTCACATTCACACAAGAACTGTCAAAATGAACACGATGGCGATTGCGAGCGAGTTACGTAATAAGCTAGCTGTTGTATGTGTGAGTAATGTGTGCGAATAGACATATTGACGTTTCAAATTTAGAAAAATCACTTATCACTTTTCTCTATAATATTGTGGTCAAACTCCTCAAATGTAATGAACCCGACACATACATGTACCCGAGGCGCTATTTTTTAGGATCTCTTCCTCCTCCTTTTAATTTTATAAAATTATTCATTTTACTAATACAAACGAATATCTATAAATGAAGTATGTCACCCAAATATCGGATCAAGGCAAACAATTCAAATACAACAATAGATCAACAATACTAATTAATCAAAAATTCATAAAATCACTCCCATTTCCAATCTTAAGCGGAACATGTACAGTTGAGTTTAAAATGTCCAGTTGAATTGTTTGTATGAAATTGATTCAATTATTATTTAAAGTGAATTGTACAATGCATGAATGGATGTCGTGTTATTTGTTACTTGGGCTTTTACTTATTCTATGTCGAAGTCGCTTTGTGCCCGAGAAGTATGGAGACGGCTCCTTAAAATATAATTATGAAGATCTCGCGGATGGTAGGGCCTTATGTCCGTCCGGTTCGTTACCACCATCTTACTCGCTAATCCTGCCGCTAAGCAGCAGTGCTTGCACTGCTGTGTTCCGGTGTGGAGAGTAAGACAGCCGGGGAAATTACGGGCACAAGAGGCATTTCATCTAAGTCCTCTAGGTTGGCAACGCATCTACAATCTCTCCGAGGTTGCGGGTGTCTATGGGCAGTGGTGATCGCTTACCATCAGGTGTCCCACTTGCTCGTTTTCCTTCCTATTCACATATACAAAAACAACATTTGATCCAACAAGGTGTACTCACAATATTATAATGTGGCACTGTAAAGCTTTAATCTCGACAATGGGCTCTTTTACATGTCTTTTTTTGAAACTGCCAGCACATTCGGAAAGACCTTCATTGCCAAGTACAATGCGCCGCAAGAAACTTGGCAGGAAGTCATTTTTTCAGAATAAAATAAATTTACAACGAAACTTAAATCTACTTAACTTATAAATAATACATATTTTATAAAAGTTAAGTAGGTACTTAGGTACCTACCTTAAAGTATAGTAGTCTATAGTAGAGATGTATAAAGTCTAAAGTGAAACAGAATATTATGATAAGAAAGAAAAAAGAACTAGTAAAAATTATTTAAGTTCAATGGAGGTGTAAAACGGCTCCACCGTCTAATAAATTAATTGGAGAATATCCAATGTCGAAGAGAAAAATAATAATTATAAAAATTATGAAAATATGCATTTAATGTCATGTAAGTAACTGATTCAATTCCGACTCAGGAAGGAGGAGAAGTCGCTCGCTGTTAAAAACCTGAACTGAGCCTCTAGTGTAAGTTTTCGCATATAAAAACGTCTCGAATGCGTTTACGTGAACGTCTCAATTACAATGGATAAATTTGCAGTAATTGCAATAATTTTATTGTCAGCGCCGCTTGCGGATCGAAACGGCAACAAACTGAGCCTCTAGTGTAAGTTTTAGGCACGACAAACGTCTTGAACACGTTCGCGTTAACGTTTCAATTACTATGGGAAAATGAGCAGCGCCACAAGCGGAACGAAACGACAACTAAAATTTCTCATTGTATTTGACATTTTAACGCAAACGCGTTCGAGACGTATTTTGTGACCGAAAACTTACACTAAGCAAACTGTTCTCATAGTATTTGAAATTTTAACGCGAACGCTTTCGAGACTGTGTTCTGTGACCGAAAACTTACACTAAGCATGCTGAGTCGGAATTGAACTAAGACGTCTTAGTAAGGCCCCAGGGTTTGAGTTGTTCGCTTTCAAAAGCCGTGTCTACACAATCCGACCCGGTCAGTCAGCGAAGCGGGCGGGCCGATCTAGCCGGCCGATCGCTACTGTGGGCGTGCGCCTTACAGCGTGTGTGCGCGCCTTAAATCATGACGGGACGTAATGAATGCCATTATAGCCGAGTCGATTATTATCCCTGTTCGAGTTCGAGGAATCGATCAAGTGTCAAAGTTGGAATGACGTCACAGATGACACTGGTAGGTTTTACGAGCAATTCTCAAAAAAATGCCAACCCGCAATTTTTTTTATTATGTACAAATTGCATGCTGTTTCCATTCAGAATCACGAGATCTTTCCATCCCTGTATTAGGAGAGAAAAGATGTCCCGAAATTTTCATACATTTTTTATGTTCTTCCTTTTCGTTACGCCATACAAAGTTTGGAAAATAGTAGGTACAAAATAGGAAAACAAATATTGGGCCATTTGTTGTCCCATGAGGATTGAAAGAGCTCGTGATTCTGAGTAGGAACAACATAAAATTGTTAGGAAATATTAAAAAAATGGCATTTTTTTTTTGAGAAATGCTCTTCTAACCTTGGGTTGGTAGACCCACATTTTTAGCTGATGGTAACATGCAGAACTCTTGAGTTTGACTCGGCCAGTTTTTTTCCACTTTTAAATTTGGAGCCTATATAGCCAACATGTCAAATATATATGTCACCGACCTTATTGTTTGTGGCATAAAGATGTATGAGTAATGACGTCTTGGTAATGGATACGTAGTAAAATACATAAAGTTTAAAATGTATAATGGGTTAAAATACATAATGGTTCAAAATAGCACTATATGTATGTAAACTGTATGTAAACTCTTTATTGCACATAAAATTTAAAAATACAGAAATACACAGAAAATTGTACAAAGGCGTACTTATCCCTAAGAAGGGATCTCTTCCAGCTAACCTGATACAGAAAGGAGCAGTTTACAAAAAAGGCAAGCAGTCATATTATGCGCATATATCAAGTAAAAGTATTAATAATAAATTAACAACTAAAGTATATATGTATATTATACTTAAAACCATAATAAAATAATATATAAATAACGGAATAAAATTTGAACAATATCATGTATAAACTTACATAGACACTGTATATTATATATTGCGATTTTCTCAGAAAGTGACAAATTAACAGGATTGTTATAAATATAACCTAACCTAACCAAAACCAATCTATAGATTACGATATCAAAAAAGTTCTTTTAGCTAATAGTTTTACAGAAAATTGCATTATATATTTTGAACCATTATGTGTTTTAATTTAACCCATTATACATTTTAAACTTTATGTATTCTGATCCGCTCCCCTTGGTAACGTACATAATATTTACGCTCCTGTCTGTATACCCTCTTGACCAAAGGTACGCGATAGCCAATGTTGTGCATTCGTGTCTCATGATTCACTCAACCAGCTATGTAGGACGGTTAACTATTTGGCTAATCCGCTACTGACATCGCATTACACTGGATTACTCTAAATTATCTTGTCTGGTCGGATACTAGCCACAGACATCTAAGTTTACGATAGTTCATTTCCATTCCATTTACATTGACGATTTGGTTGGCTTAGTTGGTAGTGACCCTGCCTGCGAAGCAAGCGTCCCAAACCACTAGGCTACCAACCACACATGATCACCAAGACCTGAAAAAAACCTGAAACAAAGAATGGGCATCATTCATATGAAATCCACGTTATTCTGAAAGATTCCATGACTGCTGTGTTCTGACGTGAAGATTATGTCAGCTGATGGAAATGGCCATTAGGTATTCATCTTAGCCCTCAATGTTGCAGGTGTCAAAGGGTGTTTGGTGCTCACTTACAACGAGGTGATCTACTAGCTCGTTTTGCTACCTTGTTGCTTAAAAAATTGCGTATACACTGTTTGAGTTCTAGCGTTTAATGTCAAGTGCTCCCGCTGGTATTGTCGTCTCGTTCTGATGACTCAGGCCGCGTACAATTTGACACCAGACATTGTTTCCTCTATCAATTCATATCATCACTCATTTGCCTGTAATTTTTGGAGGTAACCTAGCTTAAGTCACGGTTGGGACAAATTTATCGGTACACCAAATAATAAAAGGTCTCTTAAAATTGTTTCAGAATTATTTCAAAAGTTTAGTTTGACCCTATTTTGTTAGCCCTGTAAATGGTTTTTTTTTAATTGTTAAATCAAAGTTGTCAAATGTTACCATACAGGTTGAAGATACTACAATACATACAATACATTGCAAGTTATTGAAAATCTTGTAACCTGTAATAATGTAATACATTTTGTAATAGTCGCTCAACGAGCTATGGAGAGAGCTGTGCTCGGACTTTCTTTACGCGACAGAATCCGGAATACGAAGATTCGCCGAAGAACTAGAGTCACCGACATAGCTCGAAGAGTATGTTCGTTGAAGTGGCAATGGGCAGGCCACATCGCTCGTAGAACAGACAACCGTTGGAGGAGAAACGTTCTCGAGTGGCGACCGCGAACCGATAGACGCAGTGTTGGCAGGCCTCCCACTAGGTGGACCGACGATATCGTGAAAGTTGCGGGAAACCGGTGGATGCAGGCTAGTTGTAGTTCATTATGGTGTGCAGTGGACGTCTTCAGGCTGATTATGATGATGATGAACTTGTAATAATAATAATAATTACGATAAAAAACCTTCACAAGAGTGTACTCTTAAACTAACTTAAAAACCTGCTGAAATATTCTTGTATAAATTTAAGGCACCAGTAGGCTTATTGTCTAGCTATCTCGGAATCACCATCGTATTCATTTTGGCAGTTCTTGTATGAATGTGACAGCTAGCTGATTCCGATGCCAGTTGTCAGCCCATACATGAACTGTCAAAATGAACACGATGGCGATTGCGAGCGAATTAGGCAATAAGTCTACTGGTTTCATAACCGCATGTCTGCACATTTTTTGCTCCCGCAGTGCACAGATAAGCAGCAAATACCAGTCGGCAATAAAATTGATTGCGCGCAAACGCCGCGTCCTGCGCCCACGCACATCGAACTTACCAATCGAGCTGGTTAGCCGACGGCTGAATTGACAACTGGACCGTATTCTTAAAATGGGTTGTGTTAAAATAATACAAGCCTGCCGAGTGCTTCTGTTGAGATATACGAAGTGTCGTGAGCTGGTGCTATATGTATGGATATGTTGCATGTATATGTTAAAAATAGTCGCGTGCTGTCTGTCACTGATGTCGTTTGCCGTATTGAATTGTGACTCTAAGTTATGTCTAATAAAACGTGCTAAACATTGATCATAAACTGGAGTTTATTTACACCCTAACAGTACCTATTGTATACTCGCGGTCTTTAATTTTTGAGCCACGATAGAACCTTGTCGCAAAATGTCGATGTCAATATATTATTGAAATTTGTTTGTCGACATGGCGTTAATTCACTATGACAGCGATCATGTATGCTCAACAATTAAAGTATTCGAGTGTACATAATAATATAGTAGGGAACATCCAAAGTGAGCAAAAAGCTCGACACACAATACTATTTCTATATAGTGTACTGAACTATTTGACCAACTTGGTTGTTGACTGTATTAGTAGCGGTTGCCCGCGACTCCTGCGCAGAATTCGTTTATCGCTATCCTGCGGGTACTATGCGATTTTCCGGGATAAAAACTATCATATGTCTAAAAATAACTTCGTACTAAATTTCGTTAAAATCGGTTCAGCAGTTTAGGCGTGAAAACGTAACAGACAGAGTTACTTTGGCATTTATAATATTTTGTAGGGATCGTTTTGTCTTAATGTGTAGTGTAGCCAATTTCAAGTCCGAACTCTGAAAGTGAATCTGTAAAATTTGAAGCAAATCAAGAAACAATTTTTGAAAAAAAAAAAAATTAAAACGCTGTTTGTGAGATTTTTTAAACGGATCGTTTGAGCAAAATCAAGATTAACAAATAAAAGAACCTGGCTAATGTGACGTTATAGTTGCTTCCTTATTTAAATAGCTGGTTCAAAAAAAACTTACCTTTTTTAACGAAAACTTGCAGTTGCAGCCCTGTCCTGGTTTTTTTCGTTTAATTGGCATTATTGAGAAAGTATGAATTTAGTAAATACAACACTAGATCACAGAAAAACGAGGCTGCCAGATCAGACAGGACAAACTACCAAAAATCTTACTAAATCACCCACCCGTCACTAATCATTAAAAGACGCGCCGAAATCTTGTTTTTATCGTCATATTATAATTAAAACAGTAATCGTAAATTAGCCGGGGCACTGTCAATTTGATGGATCGCGATCGCCTCTTAGATTTATAACTTAACGATATTTAATGGCTTACGATTTTAGATAAGCCCTTATAAGGCGTAATTGATACAGAAGCGACAAAGCGTACGCGCAGCGATTAAGAAAAATGTAACAGTATATTAGTGACTGGTTTTGGAAAGATGCGGTTGTCTGGCAGAGATCGCTTTTAAGCGATAAGACCGCCTGTTAATTAACCTGTTAAATAATAATTATTATAATAAATAATTTGTAATTTCACTGTATCGTTTTGTGATGTCAATAAAGAGTATTTGTATTGTTTGAACTGTATAATGAATGAATTAAGTTAGTACAAGTTAAGGTTTTTTTATTAATATTTTAAACTCAGCAAAGTGTATATATAGCGAATAGGTACTATACAAGTCTGAGCCCGTATTTCTGGAACTTGGAGTGCACTATTATACAAAAAAAAATTGCTTAGTAGACGTAAAGTGGTTTAAAATTAAAGTTAAACACACCAACATTATTGACTAACGCGAAGGAGAGTGAATAAACAAAACGTCTTAATATGATAGCCAAACTACAAATATAAATATTACACATAATAATTTACGTATTAATTTTGCTTATTTCGGACATTACGATAATTAAAAAAAACATTAACGTGCTAACTCTGTTTACTGTAGTTTCACAGTAATTAGCAAGCGATCACAATACTGTCCCCTCTGGCCTACAATTCCCTACTCTATGTCCACCCACAAAGCAGGTGTATTACTATCACGCGATTATGCTAATACGATTGGCGCCAATCGATTCTCCGGCGATTTCGAATCGAGTGTTGTGACACGGCTCGATTATTTGACATGTTTTATTGCTTAATGAAATTTTACGAAAATACCATGGATTTTTCAACGGCAGTATTTAATTATTAACTTACTTTGTAGGATTGCTATCAATCTAGCTAATAATCTTCTGACACGGAGTTTTTTAAATATAGAGGTCAACGAGCAAGCATCCTGATGGTATATTATATATACATAAATCACGTCTTTATCCCATACGAGATAGACAGAGCCTTAGGTAACAAAACATAAAGGCCACGTTTAGACTACTTCTACCTTTTCAATTTGAATAGGTACCTAGTTGGTTGTTGCGACAAAGTAATAAAGTGTTTAGCTACATCAAAATTAAAAAAAAAAAGAAAATTCTAAATTCAAAAACTTTTTTTTTTATGTGATTAGGGAAGGAAAACGAGCAAGTGGGTCACCTGATGGTAAGCGATCACCACTGCCCATAAGCCACCCGCAACCCCGGAGGGATTGCAGATGCGTGCCAACCTAGAGGACTTAGATGAAATGCCTTTAGTGCCCGTAATTTCCCCGGCTGTCTTACTCTCCACACCGGAACACAGCAGCAAATATGCCGCCAAGGGCTCTTTTACATGCCTTTATTCAAATACCAGCGCATTCGGAAAGACCATCATTCCCAAGAAATGCGCCTCAAGAAACTTGACAGAAAGTCATTATTTCTTCTGAGGTCAACTACGGTTGACTAATAATAATAATACCTAATACACTAACTTCAAGGCTTTCATACTTTATTAAATGCTTCAAATACATAATGATAAATCGCTTAGTAAATGCAAGTGAACCCGCAGTCTCGGCTAGTATAATCGCCATTGTTAATTATTCCAGGCAGGCTTATTATTTATATTGACCGGTACAATTAATCTGGGCTGGTTAACTATAATTGATACTTAATCATGATTTATTTATAGTAAGCTAGCGATTTGAATTATTACGTGTTCCGAGTGTCATTATTATTATGAGTAATAGATAAAATCGATGGGTCATCATCATCATCATCATCAGCCTATATTCGTCCACTGCTGGACATAGGCCTCTCCCATGGCACGCCACTGAGCACGATCCCCGGCCACTCTCAACCAGCTCTTGCCAGCCGCCTTGCGAAGATCCTTGCTCCACCGAGTCTGAGGACGTCCTACGCTACGTTTGCCGATCCGTGGTCTCCACTCAAGAACTCGTCTACCCCAGCGGTTATCGGTTCTTCGGGTTAGATGACCGGCCCATTGCCACTTCAGCGTGCTAATACGATGGGCTATGTCGATAACTTTGGTTCTCTGTCGGATCACTTCGTTACGAATTCGATCTTTTAGAGAAACTCCGAGCATAGCCCTTTCCATAGCACGCCGAGCAACTTTAAATTTGTGGACCAGCCCTACAGTGAGTGTCCATGTTTCGGCACCGTATGTCATGACGGGTAGGACGCACTGGTTAAAGACTCGTCTTTAAACTCTGTGGAATTGGCGATGTGAAGACTTGACGCAGTTTCCCATACGCTGCCCATCCCAGCTGTATTCTTCTGTTGGCCTCTTTCTCGAAGTTGTTTCTACCTAATTGCATAGTTTGCCCGAGGTAAACATACTCCTTAACCACCTCGAGGATATTGCCTTGAACTGCAATTGGTTCCGGACTCACATGTTCATTGAACATAACCTTGGTTTTATCCAGGTTCATCCGAAGACCAACGCGTTGGGAAGAATCAGCTAGGCCATTCAACATATGTTGCAAATCTTGCAGCGTTTCCGCCACGATGACGACATCATCTGCAAATCGTAAGTGTGAGAGGTACTCGCCATTTATGTTAATGCCGCGCCCTTTCCAGTCCAGCGTCTTGAACACATCCTCCAATGCATTTGTGAACAATTTGGGGGATATAACATCCCCTTGTCTCACACCACGATGCAAGCGAATAGGTTCAGACTGCCGGTTCTGGACTTGAACGGCCATACTAGCGGCGTTGTAGAGACCTCTCAACACTTGGATGTATCGCCAATCGACTTGGCATCGCTGCAAAGATTCCAGAACAGACCAGATCTCGATTGAGTCAAAGGCCTTTTCATAGTCCACAAACGCAAGGCACAGGGGCTGATTATACTCTTCGGTCTTCTGTATAATCTGCCGCACTGTATGGATGTGGTCTATGGTGCCGTATCCCGATCGAAACCCGGCCTGTTCAGGGGGCTGGAACTCGTCGAGTCTTCGCGCAAGACGGTTCGCGATAACTCTCGAAAACAGCTTATAAACGTGGCTTAAAAGTGAGATGGGTCGGTAGTTCTTCAAAAGTTTTTTATCACCCTTTTTGAAAAACAACACGACAACACTCCTACTCCACGCCTCTGGAGTTCTCCCATCAAAAAGAACAGTATTAAAAACTTCCTGGAGCTCCTTCATTATAGGTTTACCACCAGATTTCAGGAGCTCAGTCGTAATACCGTCTTCTCCAGGAGCTTTTCCATTTTTAAGCTGCCTGAGAGCCATCGCGATTTCGTCCAGGCTGATTTCTGGCAAATCTTCCGTAAAGTGGCGTGTTAATGTAGCTCTGGACTCCTCATTTTCGGGATCAGGTTGAGATGCATGCGTAGCGTATAACTGGCTGTAGAAGTTTTCAATTTCCGAAAGAATTTCAGACCTGGAAGAAACGACTACTCCATCCGTAGTGGTCAGCTTCGTCAGATGACTTCTCCCAAGAGATTGGACAAATACTTTTGACCCCCGATTTTTCTCGATCGCTCGTTCTATTGAACGGGTGTTGGAGCGTCGGAGATCGTATCGTACAAGTTTGCTAATTCTCTTGTTTAGAGCATGTCGTTCTGACGAAGTAACTGGTGGGTGCTCACGTCGTTCCTCCATGAGCCTGAGTGTTTCTTCCGAAAGCTTCGACTTCTTGCCTTTACGCCGCAATTCGCAAAATCTCACACCTTCCTCCCTGAGGATTCCAACTACATTCTCGAGGGCCCGGTCAATGTCAACGCTGTTTGTGGTTTCCAAGGCAGCGAATCGGTTCTCCAGATTAGACTGGAACTTTTCAGATCCGACTATAGTTTGGAGCAGGTTAGGTCGGAGCCTGGATTTCATCAAACGGACACGTTCAAGCTTAAAATCGATATTCAGAGAGCCTCGCACGAGTCAATGATCGCTTCCGGTATTAAACCTATTGATCACTGAGACGTCTCTGAATATGCGCTTCTTGTCCGCTATGATGAAATCGATCTCATTTTTAGTCATAGTGTCGGGGCTCCGCCATGTCCACTTCCTTTGGAGCTGTTTCTTGAAAAATGAATTCATCAAGAATAGCCCCTCCTTTTCGAGGAAGTCGATGGGTAATGGAATGAAATCAATTTTCAATTACCAGTAAAATAATCCGGAATATCCTTATTCGCCAGCGATAGATGATCTATAGGTTCTAAAATAAACGATCAAATCATCGATTGTTAATCCACCATTTGTCTATAAGTGATCGATCAGTATAGATCGGTCAGTCATTGATAGATTCTAGATAAAGCAACAAAACACCGGTCGTCAATCCACCGCTAACCGGTATTTTAGATCGATTAGAAATACTTTTGCAATTAACTCTTAAGAATACAATCATCGATAGATTTTCGGATAATTCGTCAAATTATCGATTGTTAATCCACCATCTGTGTTTAAGCGATCGACCGGTATATAGATCGATTAGAATTACCTGTGGAACTAACACGTAACAAGTCGGTCTATCAAAGATAGGTACTCTACTCGGGTAAACCAATAAATCATCGATCGTCAATCCATTATTGGGCGATCGACCGGTACACATCGATTAGATATACCAAACATTTAAGTAAAATTTGCAATTATTTTAATGTTATAATTAAAGATGGAATAAAAATAGGTCAACTGGTATATTAACAGTTTTCAAAAGTGCGGAATGTCAGTGTACAGTTGGCTTCCGGGAAATGGGGCATTGACGATATTTTTTCGTCACTTGTTTAATTGGGTCTTCAATTAGAAGGGCTACTACCGAACGAGCTCATTGTACAGATCTAGAAATGGATAGACATGTCAGAACTTAATTAGCGATGTTGCATTGTCGCGGTTTCCCCCATCTTAAAATAAGTACCTAGTAGAAAAAGGCGAAAACAGAAGTTCAGAAATTACATGAAAAATAATTGCTCAATTCAAGCACATTTTTGCAAAATATAAGTCCAAGGACAGTTTGCGTATTTTCTTAATTTCTCACGTACTTACATTGTCAAACTTGCGGTGATTTCAATATATACCTTGCTAGTGTATTATACATATAAACCTTCCTCTTGATTCACTCTATCTATTGAAAAAAACCGCATCAAAATCCGTTGCGTAGTTTTAAAGAATTAAGCATACATAGGGACATAGGGACAGAGACAGCGACTTTGTTTTATACCATGTAGTGAAGTTTCGACAGGACCTAGTACCTCAGAACCAATGTGAAACCTAGGAACAAACTTATCCTTTATTTTCTAATTATATTTCATACTATTTTTCTCCTATTATCAGTTTTTTTTATCTTTATTAATTTGAATAGGTAGTTATTCCTTATTATTTTAATATAATTAGTTTAGTTTATAATTAGTTTTAGTTTTAGTTTATAATTAGTTTAGTTTAGTTTAAGCTTACTAGGTTATACAGAAAGATTAATTTAATTCATAATCTAAAGATTTTAGCAGCACATGTATTACTTAATGTTTTCTTCCTGTATAAAATTGATAACTACTACTCTGCACTTCACTATAGGCCTTATAAATAGGCTCAGAGTTGCACAGCGAGCTGGAGAGAGCTATGCTTGGGGTTTCTCTACGGGATCGAATCAGAAATGAGGTGACAAGGGTCACCGACATAACCAAGCGAATTAGCTCGTTGAAGTGGCAATGGGCAGGCATAGCACGAAGAACAGATGGTCGTTAGGGCCGAAAGGTTCTCGAGTGGCAGCGTAGGACGTCCACTAACAAGGTGTGGATGACCTGGTTAAGGTCGCAGGTTCACGGTAGATGCAAGCTTCCAACCGAGGCAACTGGAGGTGTACGAGAGCCCATATCCAACAGTGGACGTCCTTTG
Source organism: Pandemis heparana (assembly GCA_963854515.1). Taxonomy (NCBI): domain Eukaryota; kingdom Metazoa; phylum Arthropoda; class Insecta; order Lepidoptera; family Tortricidae; genus Pandemis; species Pandemis heparana. The sequence goes on along the minus strand of OY978022.1, from coordinate 13,448,204 downwards.
CTGCTATGATGATGATGATAAAGTGGTCGTTTCTGAACCTTTGAAATGCTACCATAATTAGCAATTGACCAGTCGCGTGTTGGACAACGTCGAATGCTTCCCGATCACCTGCCTTCAAGCGCGCTAAACGTATGCGCTTGCGACGTAGGTATAGGCTAATGTGGACACGCCTTTATATTTCGAAGGGAAATCCTTACAGAACAGATATTTCTTTCTCTCTCCAGTCATTCTCATGACTGAAGATTTATTTATTTATTTATAAAAATCTCATAATTAACACTAACAGATTGTGGTTCAACGGATGGTTTTTTTTATGTATATAAGAGGGGGCAAACGACCAGACAACAGAAGAACAGAGCAGGGCAGCAGGGGTCTCTTGGAATGAACAAATTGCGTCCATGGCAGCCCTGACTGAGCTAAACCTAGGGGAGTTTGAGTCCTTTAACTGATCGATCTATCATAGCTCGGTCTATCATAGCATAGGTCACCTGATCAGCTACGAGCTTGTTTACTATTTGCGTTCCTCGCTACGGTATTCTTTTCCTGTTTACTTGTCATAGCTTAAAAAAATAATAGTCAGAATAACCTAGCATCCTGGCGGATTTCGAGTAAAGTGCTGGAACAAAGCGCTGAACAGGCCATATACTCCGAAATTCGATTTTCGAAGTTCGTTTTCTACAGTTCTGCTCAAACTAATGGCCATTAGTTTGAGAATGAGAGGGATGGTACGATACAAACTTCGAAAATCGAATTCCGGAGTAGCCCACCAGTATTTTAAGTATTATTTTCGGCCTTATCCACTGTTTCCTCACCATGGAATGCGATAGGATATCCCCGGGATCGAAAGCTCGATCGCAAAGACTTCCGCCCCTAATTGCAGATTTCGTTTCACGTACCTCTGTTAATATACGTTTTAAGAATGTTTTTTTTAACGTTTTTACGAGAGGAATGCTCCGGCAGCTGATACTGATGGTGATGGGTACTGAGTTATGTGTATTTTATTTACTAAACCGAGATCAAATAGACGATAGTCAAACAGAAGAGACATATCCGTGCATGGCGTGAAGAACTTGATAAGTCTAAAATGGCAATTTTACAGGGCGGCGATTTTAAAGTTTGGAATTTTCTCCAAAATCCGTTTTTATCTTGAATTCGTCTCTATAGCTTGATTTATGGATAATTTTATGCTATCTTTTCACTGGTTTTACGTAATTTGGTAAAATCATTCTATTTTGTGAGATATTAGACTTATCAACTTGTTCCCCAAAGACTTATCTAGTTATTCCCCATACATTAGCACTCAATTCAGTGAAAACGTTGTTTAATTTAATTCCTAAAAATAAGTTTTTTAGTGTAACAGAAATGTTTAAAATGAGTTAAGGGTAACTTTGTGCGGTTTTTCAATTCAATATATTTGTTTCTTTCTAATCATCACATTATTCATAATAATTGACTTATCAACTTGTTCACCGACGACTTATCAACTTATTCACTATAGAGTTAGAGAGTAAGGGTATCAATAAATTGTAATATCGTTTGTAACCGGTTTCTCTTTGTCACATAATTTTATTTTATTGGTCATTATCATTAATAATTAATATTAATAATATTTTTCCTTTCATAACACTGGAATTCGTGAAATCTTAAAAAAAAACTTATTGTTTCAGAAATAATACGCTTTATGAGTTATGAGTAACGAAAATTTGTGTCAAATTATTCATTCGGAACGGAACTTAAATTATATGAGACAAAATAAAGACCCAAATTGATAAAACATCATACCACAAATTGTGCTACCTTAGATTCTGATCTTGACGTTGATAATCGAGATATTAGATAACTAGAAGACGCATGAAAATTAATCAAATTACATTAATTCCACAGCATATTTGTCATATAATTGTTAGGTATTAAATTTTTTATGATATATGATATGATGAGGGCTGTATGACAAATTAAGGAAAATTAAATAATGGGTAAATGAAAACACCAGCAAACTGACTGCTTCTTTTTACTGTACTTCTTCAACAACAACTGACAATACCAAGAACACAAGAGTTCAAAAGTCATATCAAAAAGTGTATAAAAACATAAACAATACAATTTACTAAAAGAGTCCGCAACAGAGTCTGTAATGTATTTTTTTTGTCCTATAAAATTGAAGTTCCTAATGTAGGTATAGTTATTTTTGTGCGCTTTCCATATCTTTATTAGCGACGACAGGACCTGATCCTGTCGTCGCTAATACAGAGATGAAAAACGCATTCAATCTTTTTCATCTAGGGTGACTTATCAAGGTATTCACGCTGTATACGGAATAGCTATCCATTGGAAATAACTTGATATCTAATTATGCCAACTCAATGATTAACTGTGTTTGTCAAGCTAAAACAGTATAAATTGACATAATCAAGTTGCGTACTATTTATGGGTAGTTGAGGATAAGTAAATAAGACGATATAATTCATTTGTTAACACATTAGTATGATAATCGTCACTTAGATATCTAGTTTTGTCACTTTACGTACACTATTTCGGTTTTCTAGTGTAAGTTGATATAAGGACATAGATTTATTTTGTGAATAGCTATCCATTGGGAATAACTTAATATCTAATTATGTCAACTCAATGACTTACTGTGTTCGTCAAGCTAAAAAAGTATAAATTGATATATCAAGTGGGGTACTATTTATGGGTAGTTGAGTATAAGTAAATAAGACGATATATTCATTTGTTAACGCAATAGTATGATAATCGTCACTTAGAAATCTAGTTTTGTCACTTTACGTACTCTATTTCGATTTTGAGTGTAAGTTGATATAAGGACGTAAGATTTTTTTTTGTGTCTTATCCTGGTCTCATCGCATTTATATCTCGATTTGCTTCATAATAAACGGTAAATTTTGAGATATTCATATTTGTCACAGCCCATATCTCTGAAAGTTTCATAGATATCGAGCTGTCAATTTTTTTCCTACAAAACCAATGCCGTAGAAAGCCATTGCGACGATAAAAAAAAAATCATGTAAGTCGAGTTATCAAGTTCTTCACGCCATGCACGGATATATAGTGCTTGCACTGCTGTATTCCGGTGTGGAGAGTAAGACAGCCGAGGAAATTACAGGCACAAGAGGCATTTCATCTAAGTCCTCTAGGTTGGCAACCGGCTCCGGGGTTGCGGGTGTCTATGCGCAGTGGTGATCGCTTACCATCAGGTGACCCACTTGCTCGTTTGCCTTCCTATTCACATAAAAAAAAAAAAAAAAAAAAACATGGGAGGAGGACGCGTCTACTGCCTTACATGACGTCTTAATGCAATTCAATTCCGAACCAAAGTTGGATCGCGCGCTGTCAGTACCATACTATACTTCATTTAATTTAGAATGAGAAACCACAACAACATTATATTGCGGCTCGTGAACTGTAATCTCTTTACGATGTGTACTACAGTAACAATTGACGCCACGCAAATAAAGTGGCATTATAACAATTTTATTTTGCGGCTGCCAAACTATTGCACTGTACTGTTTGCTAGGTAAGAAATAGTTGACCAGCCGCAATATAATGTTATTGTGGTTTCTCATTCTAAATTAAATGAAGTATAGAAGTGTCAAAAATGACAGTTAAAACGCAATATTGATTCAGAATTCAGAATCAGAATCATTTATTGTTTAACTGAGTATGTTAGGTACATAAGGGTTAACAAATTGATATCAACAGTTTAAGAATTAAGACTTCATGATAAGGTCCTTAGACGGGACAGCACAACTAGCACAAGATAGAATACCAGTCTTTTTCTAGACCGAACATTACGAAAGACCGGTGAATCTATCTCGCAAGCGAAACAGTGCTAGCCGTGCAGAGGTTTTGGTTTCTAACGGACTAATGCTGTTATAAATATTCTGTCTGTCTGTCTAAAGTCTTGGAGCTAAGAAAAATCGTAGAATGTACCAGTTGCATCTCTTCCCGCGCAGATGGTTAAAGCCCATCGAGAGGTTGGACGAACGTGTAGAAATCATGTTATAGACGATGCGGCTAGCCACCCATCACTATTTTGATTCCTCTTTTCACCTATACGCCCTCCTCCTAAACGTGGCCTTTAGGTCTTGTTGCCTTAGGCTGTGTCTACCTCATAAGGGATAAAGTAGATATTAATGTATATGTATATGTAGAAATATGAATGAGAAAATATGTAAAGGCCAAGGTTGAATTCAAAACTCTAGTACAGAATGATATGGAAAATTATGTCACTACCATAACAGTGATGGCTTTTTATCGACACCGTTATCGATGCAAAAAACGTAATGACGATTTCAGTGTTGATTGATTCACTTTGGATCCAAATCGATTTTAATTTGTTAATGGTCTGGCAAGGGAGGTGCTCTACTTTATAAAGATAATATTTTCTTAGATTTGTTAAATATGATTTTCTTTCTTAATTTCTACCGAATTGAGAACACATTTGGGTGGATTTTTGACGTTGTAATTTGTGTGCCATGCTAAACGTATTGCACACAAATTACAACGTCAAAAATCCACCCATTTATCACTTTGACCTGAAAATTAACGTGATATAAATTTCATTTCAAACAAAAAAAAAAACCTTTATTTTCGAACGCAAACCTTTTCTTCGCGATGATGACATTAGAATATCGTATTTTAGAGTGTTTTTTGACCCATTAAAAGTAAATAACTCAATCACAATGCACCATATTGACAGCGCATATAGCGACACTATGTTGCCCTTGACTCAGCCTGCATAGAATTCACCTATCACTATCCCGCGGGAACTGCAATTACCGGGATGAAAACTAGCCTATGTCCTTTCTTCCCCGGGACTGAATTACAAATAAATCGTTTCAGTGGTGTGCGTGAGAAGGTAACAGACAGACAGACTTTCGCATTTACAATTTTGGTATGGAATATGTCAAAATCTCTGGTTATGGTTATAGTTATCGTTAAAGTTTGGTGCAAGTCATGTTTAATAATCTAAAGTAGAGTAACTTTCAGTCTTGCATGATCGTAACACGGTGGCCACCTACCGTCTCTCTGATTGAAATCAATTCCAAAGTCATGATCATCGATGCTTTATAATCATTGTCCAAGATATCATTTCTTGTACAAAACACTGATAAAGCACCAAACTACGCCATTTTAAACTTTAAATCCGTTTCACTCGTCTCGATTCGGTTTACCACTTCACTAGTAAGAAAATACCAAGTTAAGTTTGCGCGCGTTGAAAATTTGTTGTAGTTTTTAAAGCAGAGATGATAAGGTTTCTTTTTGAATGGAAACGTTTTGGTGAGAGGTTTTATTAATTTGGTTGTAATAGTGCATTGATATAAGTTTTTACTTAAATTCGATTGTAAAAAGTTGGAGTGAAGTTTTTGTATGGTGAAGTTCCCATCGATGTTAGAATCGGGGTTTTGTTAGGTTTGGATTAACTTTTTGTCGAGTGCGATGATCCTCATTCGATAGAAATTAAATGAGTTCGAGTAACTATTGAATTATTGTGATTTTGATGGTCGTTCACACGATGACAGGTGCCAGTTGGGTCAATAGCCAATAGAGGTAGTCGCTGGTACAGTCAGCATAGAGCTGGTAGTCTTCTGATCGCTATACAAAGTCGCCGTCTAGTACTCATACTTAGTTATTACATTCTCACATTTATTTTATCTTATTTTATGTGTGTATTTACTATTTTTGTACGGTCTTACTTCCGTACATTTATGCTTACACGCGACCTACTTTTAGCTGCGTCATAGCAGTCATTATAATATGATATTTTTAATATAATTAAGCGAGTGCGCTACTAACTATCGTACAAACCACATCTAAAGAGAAAGTAACGCCAACCACTTAACTTTAAACTCTTACCTTATATCTATCTAACTAACTTTACTTAACTTCAAATAAACTATACGTGAATAACTGCGGCTTCTTTCTCTGCACTCCACGAACTTACTACAACAACAGCAAGAAAGTGTAAGGAGCTAACTCTGGCCCTTACAATTTTATTTTATTTATTTAGCCATGTAGTATATTTATGTTTGTATTCTTGTTCTGTTGTTTTTATTATACCTGCGTTTCTCCTGTCTAGTTATTTTGCGCCACCTACTCAAGCTGTCTCCAACTTATTTCTCTGACTTATTGGTTGTCTGGAAGAGATCGCTACTAAGCGATAAGACCGCTGTATACTTTCTTTGTTTCTGTAAGTATTGTTTTGTACTGATTTGTGGTGTTGGATAAAGAATATTTGTATTGTATTGTATTGTGTAAAGCAAATTTATACTTTTTGGAAGATCTTAACTAAGCAAGTTTAAAGTTAGGTACCTACTTTATTACTGCTCTGTTTTTATAACTAAAGTTGGGTATGGTAGAAGAAGCATGAAAGTAGAAATGCAGTAGAAATGAGAGCGTTAGCAAGTATGGAAGGTGTATCACTAAAATATAGAATAACTGTAGAATAAGGAATAGTGCGATAAGGGAACGTGCTGGTGTGAAAGAAGATAGTGACTAGGATAGAAAAAAGTATGCTTAGTTGGTTTGGTCACGTCGAGAGGATGGATGAAAGAAGATTAAACAGATTTATAGGGGGAATGTGAATGGGTGTGGGAGGGGAAGGCATAGAGGGACATTCCGTGACCTAATTGGGGACGTTTTGGAAAAAAGTAAGGTCAAGAGTACCCGAAACCGACGAGCATGCATGAAGAGATTGATGAATGTGGATGAAGCGAAAGAGGTGTCAGGATCGTAGCAAGTAGAACAAAGTAGTCTCTGCCTACCCCTGTCGGAAAGAGGCGTGACGGTATGTATGTATGAATGTATTGTCTTTATACAAATAAAAATAACTTTCCTTTCAACATGAAATAACTTTCCAATGACAAACTCATCGAAAATACCCGGAGGCTGTCACATAACTTCCTTTGTTTGCGCCGGTCAAAGTCAGATTGACAGCAATAACGCCCACAGACGTATTAACAGACAAACAAACATATAAAAGTCGAAATCAGGGCCAATTCAGCGTCATTCCGATCGGCGTCTGCCAAGATCAATTAAGTCTTGTACTCTCAAACACCAATTAAAATTTGCCACCAAGAAACTGAGAAACTGCAGAATTCTAGTCCTAAACTCAAGTGGGGAAAGCATACGCTTTTTTACGGCAACAGCAAACATTTATGTTCTTAGTAATCTCTGGATGCAATTGGAAAAGATTTCGGATTACCCGAAATTGCGACCGCTAAGAAATACCGAGTGACAAGAACCGTTTTTTTCTTAGTTTTCGATACAAAAAACATGTAAAATATCTGGCGGTGCGGCGGCGAGATCAAAAGAGATTCGCGAGATCAGCTATCTCGCTTTAACTTATTGGGTTCCCTAAGTGGGAATGAGATGCGAGATTGGAGCAAAAAACGGCGTCTTTATGGTCGCAGGCGCATTGCTTCAAGTATATCAGACACTTGAGCGTCATGTCAGCGATGTAAACAAGAAAGGGTGGACAAATATAATTTTGACATTTAATGTTTTGGTGTTCAGGTTTATTTGCAGTACGCTTTTATTTTAGTTATTAACTGTGCTGGGTGCGCTTGCGGAATTCTTTTGAAGGTCGTTGCGTACTTTAATGTTTCGCTGAATTAAATGTATGATTTTTATTGTTATTCGTAAAGCGTACTCATCTGCGTGCTTTAACCGTAACTTTTGCACGTTACAGTAACCAAAAACCATAGTGAGGAGGGAGAGTTTAAGTACCAGGACATCAGATCCTCTAAGAGCTTACTTTGAAATACGAATGAATCGCGTTCGATTTTGAAGTGTTTTTTGTTGAGTCGTGGAGCAAAAGTATTAGGGCATCAGCACATTGTTAGAGGTCTGTCAATATAGATTACGAACGTTTATTTTGTAAGCGGCCAGTACGGCACGCGTCTTGAGCATCATGGTTATAACATTAAAATCTAATTGTCTTCACTTCTTCATCCGGCACTCCAGTCGCTTTTTTTGCCATTGAGTGTAGTGATATAATAGTTAAAGGTTAGTCGAACCAAGACTTACAAGTGTTCTACAATGAAACGAACAAAGCGTAAACGGCAAAGTGAAGGGAAATCCTTAGCCCTTTGAGCATAAAAAGGTTTTACAGGCAAACTTTTAATCAGGAACCATCTGGGGTACCGACGGTTCTCACTACGATCTCGATTGGGATTCCCAGAATGTAATGAAGCCTTAAGACCTATTTAGACACATGCAAGAATGGGGACTATCGTTTTTTTGCTCACCAGTTGGAGCCACTGTTGACAAAGGTCCAGAGGTATAGCTGTCAAAGGCGACTCTATAAAATAGGCGCCGTAACAAAGTTTGAAATCTTGAAACTGATTAAGTGTTTTAATTAGTGGTGGTCGTTATTACAACAGCAGATAACGTAATGCATTATTTGCACGCAACGAACAACACATTATCGAATCGTCAACTATCCTATCCTGTTATCATTATTCGTGGTATGTTGTCAACGTTGTTCATACGCGCACTGTTGCCGCACTTGGCATAGAAGCGCAAGCGAGTGCGCAACAAATCAAGTAGGTGTGTGCGATGCGAGAGATAGCGCTATACGCGCGAGCGCTATAATCGCAATTCAAATAACTGACTTTTGGTATCATTATTAGCTGTTGCTGTTTGTTGTCAGTCAGTACAATAACAAACAAGGTAACAGAGCGTTGTTTTGCTTTTGTTCCCGTACGTTTTTATTACGCTGCGATCGCGACGAAATAAGTATAACAATTATTTAATAATAAATTCATTATCGTTTTTTAAAACAGCAATATAACAGGATAACAGACAACAGTTTACAATAACAGCTATTTAAGAATAACACAACACTGTTATTCATTATTGCAAAACAGCCGTTATTGCCACCACTAGTTTTAATTATAATAATTAAATATCATCATATCGAGTAGCTATGTCGCAATGTTGTGCAGTTCAGTTTTGTCCGGAAAAATCATCGCTATTTGCGATAATTTTACGAACATTAAGGAAACGAAGAGTAGTCAATCTCGCGCTTTCTTTGCTAGCCCTGCAGGTGATTTCTGCGTGACTTTCAAAGCGAATAACAAAAGGCAACCCTGAGTACCAACTTAGGGACATTGGGTTTAAAAATGAAAGCATAAATCACGATCTTCGGCCCTAATTAATTCCTTGCCTTCGTTAAAGGGGTGAGTTATTTGAAAAAGTTTCTGCTTCTCCTTTTATCTTTCTAGTCACCTGTGCACGTTGTTTACGATCGTTTGGTTCTGGAAAAGTTTTTTCGTCGCTCGATTTTCTGAAAGGGAACGGGGAGTTGGAGGTTGGTTTTTGTTTCTTGTGGGTAGTTCGTTCTGTCAATGGATCAAGCCGATAACCAGTTTGGTGTAAGCCCATTTGGCAATAGGAAACGTTTTGTGAAAAATTAAAAAATCACACAGTACACTAGGTATAATAGGTATAATATACACAAAGTATTTACAAATTATAATATTAAAACGGTGCGACATAGGAAAGCAACTACGCGCAAGCAAGCCTAATTAGAAGAGAGCGCGCATACGCGGGTTTTGTCAAACTCCAAAGTTTCCACTGAAACCGGAGTGGAAGTCAATTGTAAACTATAGGTTTTCTTTTTGTATAGTTAGTTTTAGAATTATAGTGCATCTGTAAATATTTTTCTGAATGTTATCGAATAAAATTAATTTAAAATTTTGGTAAAAAAAATAATAATTGTAAACTTATTTATGTAGGCTATTTACAATATTATTATATACAAAAATAAAGCAGTCGCTTTAGTCGCCAAAGAATACCTATTTGTATTTTTTTAACACAGAATTTTTCTGACTCTAAAATTACGATGGGGCTTGAACAGTGTTTTTCTAATTATGTCAAATTAAGGATAAAATTTGTCTTCGTGTTATTTGAATTCGTAAATTTTTGAAATATCGTCAATTCGCTCGCCTATCGACCAAATGGGTTGCAATACAATCCAGAGTAAGACAAACCAACATCAATCGGTGGAGAACAATCGAGGCCCTCGAAGCCCTCCAAGGGCCCTCGGCAAAGGGTTGTTACTGTCGATCTCGAAATTTTACAAACAGTTGATTTGTTGGATTTTGCTATTGGCACTTGAAGGCTTTATTGCGTGTGATGGAAACAGATAGCAATCAACTTAGGAAAGAAGATTGAAAATGGAATTCAAGAGTTCATTCGTATAATTATAATAATTCTGCTAATACTGTAACTAGATTAAATAATTGATGTTGATAGTTATATTCTGCAATAATTATTTACGTTGCGACTCTAGGCAGCTATGAACTTCGACGTGCTTATCGCCATCCCGCGAGAACTATACAATATTCCGGGATAAAAAGTAGCCTATATTTCAATCTAAGGTACCAGCTATCTCCGCTCCAAATATTATACAAATCCGTCTTGTCGTTAGCGCGTGATGAAAGTAACAAACATACACGCACACACACACAGTCACAAACTTTCACATTTATAATATTAGTAGGATGTGATTACATGAAATCTGGCACCCCCCCCCCCTTTTTACGGGGAGAAAATCGTTAAAAACCGCTTCCTTGTACTACATTTGGACATCTATAATATTTGTCAGGGCATGACAATTAAATAACTTCAAACATCGTTGAATCAGGCGTGTTTCAGAAAGTCCATAATAATGTATGTATGTAAACTCTTTATTGCACATAAAATTTAAAAATACAGAAATACACAGAAAATAGTACAAAGGCGAACTTATCCCTAAGAAGAATAATGAAGGAAAACAGATACCAAACCCACTTGAACTTGACTTAAAAATTGGCATACGTTTGTGCCAGTGCAAGTAAAATCAACAGATAGTACGGTCATCCAAAAAGCTTGTAGACTCGCACTTATTGTTGAACATACCGTTGTAGAGGACTGGAAATAAGAATAGAATAAGAAACATTAAATTGTGATAACCTATATGATTTTTATGAGTTTCAACAGTTTGTCCATTTCGGACATACAATTCATAAATAGTTATTATAATAAATTATTTGTATTTCAATTTTAATATTTTTTTTTGTCAGCCTCATGGGAGGACTCAAGAGGATCGGAGATCAACATTCATGCAGGATCCCTTCCTCCAGAGCCAGATTTTAATTATAAAAGTAAGTACCTACATGCAAAGTAGAAATTCTTTAAGTTTATTTTTTTCCATAGAGGCTTACATAATTAAAGTCGTCCAGTTAAAAAAAAAGAACTTACCTACTATTTCTTAATTTCCATCGTTTTCAATAGCAATTATTAAACGTAATACGGCACCCGATCGTTCCGGTTTGTTTTTCACTTGTCGTTTTGCGACAAATTTTGCCAAAGGGCGCACTCCTACCCGATGGAGTGGCTCTCAAAGTTTGCTTTACCTGCAGTCTTCATTAGGAGACAGTGACGCGGGAAGCTATAGGACGCTAAGTTTGAGATTTACTGTAAATTGGCTGGGTGCAAAATCAAAATAATCCTTTTGTTTTTTTTTTTTAAACCAGGGTGGAAAACAATCAAGTGAACCACTTGATGGTAAGTAGTGAGTACCACCACCTGACACACGCAACACAAAATAATTGCAGATGCGTTAAAGATGTACTATCATGTGCCGGTTATTTCATTGGCTGTCTTACTGTCAACGCCAAAACACAGCAGCGTAAGCACTGCTGCTTGGCGGCAGGATTGTGTCAGATTACGGTAGCGATCAGGATGAACTTTGTACAATTTTTTTATACGACAACGAAGGTCTTAATTACCTTAGGCTCTGTCTACCCCGTAAGGGATAAAGACGTGATATATGTATGTATGTATGTATGTAAGTGCAACGAAGATAAAATAGCAAGCAGGTCACCTGATGGTTAGCGAGTACCACCGCTCAGACACCCGCAACACTATACTTCATTTAATTTAGAATGAGAAACCACAATAACATTATATTGCGGCTAGTCAACTATTTCTTACCTAGCAAACAGTACAGTGCAATAGTTTGGCAGCCGCAAAATAAAATTGTTTTAATGCCACTTTATTTGCGTGCCGTCAATTGTTACTCTAATACAAATCGTAAAGAGATCACAGTTCACGAGCCGCAATATAATGTTTTTGTGGTTTCTCGTCCTAAATTAAATGAAGTATAGAGGATTGCAGATGCGTTAGTAGAAAACTACGCAAATTTGATGCGGTTTTTTTAATAGATAGAGTGATTCAAGAGGAAACACTGATTGCACCCGTGAGAAGCCGAGGCGGGTCGCTAGTTTCTTTACAATGAATAAGCCCTTGAAATTCTGACTCAGAAAAATCCGAAGTTTCTTCACTTTCAATACAATACAAATACTCCTTATTGAACACCACAAATCAGTACAAAACAACACAGAAACAAAGAACAAAGTATACAATAGGCGGTCTTATCGCTTAATAGCGATCTCTACCAGACAACCAATACGACAGAGAAATAAGTTTCACTTTCTTCTTTTCCTACACTTTAAATTGATCGCACGAGTGCTTTTTTGCTTTATAAAACAAAACGAAAAATATATGACATTTCGCATTTTTCTTTTGTTTTTTAAGTACTAAAAGATGGTTAGGGGAAAACGATTTAGACGCTACCTTTATTGTCAGAAGCTACACGTTAAGTACGTCCCAGGAGAGAATTCGGCATTTGGAAAAATTGCAAAAACAAAATGGGGAAGAGAGCTAATCTAAATTAGTAGCGTTGGCACGAGAATTGTCACAAAGTTTTTGTGAACACAATTAAATTTTATTAAAATAGAAAACTGTTTTTTGACGCGTTTTTTTCAACAATCCTTATACTATTTTGTGTTTCACGCATTTTTTCAACAATCCTTTGTTTACGCTGTTTTTCTCATTAATATTGGTTCCAACGTATAAATAAATTTAAAGTAAGGGACGAGACGGACAATGTATTTTCTATAATACGTAAATTATTTTAATTTATGTCAAATCAGATCTAAAAAAAGGTTCATTATAAAAAAAGTTATGAGCGATTTAGTCCCGGAAAAACGTATTTTGTCTCTTACATAAATTGAACCAAAAGCTGACAAAATGTAATTTTGATTTATTTTTGCTCAAAACTATCATTTCTCGAACAACAAGAAAAAAACTGTCCCCAATTTAACACAGTATATAAAACACACATTAATTATAACTAATAATCGTGTTATTTTGCGACTTTTCCAAATAATTAATACGATTGTTACGAAAATAAGCATCTGTTGCTTTTTTTTCTGACGCTACCGTAATCAGAACCAAGAACCAATATCTACTTGTCGTACATTTTAAGCAATTAGTATTAGAATAAGAAAACCATTAAGATTTACGTTTTTAATGTTGCCATAAGACATTAATGACAGGAAAACTCCTGTCATATTATATTTATTTTGCATAATATATTGGCTTGGTTATCTTGCAAGTAAGTAGCTCTTAAACTGGCTAGATTCAACTTGCTTTAATATTATAGTCCAAGTTGGTTTTAACAGTGTATTGAAATCAAGATTACTATTTATTTATTCACTAGCTTCTGCCCGCGACTCTGTCTACGTAGAATTAAACATATATAAACCTTACTCTTGAATCACTATATCTATTAAATGAAGTTGGTTAAATTACCGCATCAAAATCCGTTGCGTAATTTTAAAGATCTAAGCATAGGGACAAACAGCGGAAAGCGACTTTGTTTTATACTATGTAGTGATTAGGGCTTCCAATTCGAATATTCGGCTAATTTTCATATTCGAATATTTGGGGGCATGGTATTCGAATATTCTATATTCGATTTTATGTCAGTAAAATGTTTACGTGAGTAGCGATGTGATTTAAGTATTGCATTATTATCGTGTAAATTAAGTCGGTACGTAAGGTAGTAGTTAATAATACTGTTCTTCTTTAATTTTAGGTGATTTTTGAAGACTGAAAATATGATGATGATTATTTAGATTATTAGGTGAATTAGGTAACTAATACACGTTCTCTATTTTTGCGTTGATCTCTTTGTTTTTTTATTGCTAAGTTATTGTTTAACCTGATTACGTAATTACACAGCTGATTCTGTAGTTTTATTAAACCTTTCTAAAATATTCGAATATTATTCGAACAATTCGAATACTTCCGAATCTACGAATCGAATATTCGAATAATTAAAATGGTCGAATATTGGATGCCCTAGTAGTGATTTATCCTATCCTACTAGTGACGACGTGTGACGATGTGACGATGTGAGTGTGTATGTTTGTTCCTTCTTCACGCTGAATCAACTAGACGGATTTGGAAAAAAATTGGAACGGAGTTAGCTGGTACCCTCGATTGAAACATAGACTACTTTTTATCCCGGAAAATTGAATAGTTCCCGCGGGATAGCGGTAAACATGTCAATTGCCAATTCTACGCGGACGAAGTGAAGACGACACGAGTGAAGCTAACACAGCCTTTCAGTACTTATCAACTAATCACTGAAACGAATACTAATAATTTATTTGTCAAACATAGGTTATATTGGTGGTACAATAATTGTAGATTTGTATCACTATGCTGCGCCCAAGGGCGTACAAATATCTTGCAGGTAGGTACATTCACGTCATGCATTAAACTGATATACCGTCTAATTAAACATATTAACCTATTATACCAAACTATCACGCATATACTCCTCGATTGAATAGTAGGCCTTATCCGCCAAAAAGTCAAAAAGTTGTTTTTTAAAATCATTAACATCCTCGGTCATCAATATATTCTTCGGAAGCTTATTAAAGATTTTTGATGCCATTCCGAATACACTTTTAGCAAGTAGTGCTGTTTTGTATGGTCTTCTGTCTATTTTACATTTTTGGCGAGAACTCTTCTCGCGAACGAAAACAACAAATATAATTAAACAATAGTACATTATTGACTTCGTTGTTTTGACCGCAATTTTCCATATCGTGCCCGAACAATACGTTTTCTTTGTTTTTCTTCCGCTTTTCAATTGCAACTCTTCCAGCCTTTTCGGGTTTCCACATCCGGGCCAAATTTCCACCAACAATGAACTGAAAAATCGAGAAATAAAAGAGCAAGTTAATGATGATACGTAAATTATAGATACGCAGAGGGTTCACTCTTGATCATCCCACTATGCAGCTCAACGTAATGCTGAGCCAGCGACCGTTTCACTTTTGCGAAGACACACACTCTGCCGTCCTAATTAAAAAGGACGTATATGCGTTTCATATGACACACATATACGTCCTTTTTAATTAAGAGGGCAGCACTCTTTTTTAATACATTGCTGATACATTTTCATATCTGTGTTTTATGTTTCATTTTTGTACAATTTTGTGTATGCTCTATTTGTGTGTCTTTCAAAAGAGACTAAAATGTCTTCTTTTTTTCTTTCTGTAAGTACTACTAATACACACTTACATACCTTTACGCCTCTTTCCCATAGGGGTAGGCAAACTACTTGGTTCCAATTGTTCCTACTACTTACTAATATAAATGCGGAGGTTCGTGAAATATGAATGGATGTTTGTTACTCTTTCACTCGAGATCGGCTGAAATCTGGTTAAAATTTGGCACATGGATAGAATAGCCAGAAATAACGCAGTCTACTTTTTATTCCGGAAAATTGTGTTATTGCTGAATTCTTCAACAACGCTCAATGATTTTCTTTTGTCATCATCAGCTTGAGTCACCCCACTGCCAGACAGAGGCCTCTTCTGCGGTACGCCAAGCTCGATCTTCAGCTCTTCTTGAATGCCTGCTACCATATCAATGTCATCGCCTCCACCTTATATTGATTGGCCAACAGTTTTAATTAAGAGGCACAGTAAAAGGCCAGTTTTAGCATGACTGTGGGCGTATCAAAACAGTGATGGGCTGGCTAGCCACGTCGCCGTGAACATGATTCCTAAGATTTCTACCCACTCCCTCGATGGGCTTTTATCTGCGCGGGAAGAGAAGCAACTGGTACATTCTATTTTTTCTTTGCTTCCAGATCAGCTAAAGTAGCATTTAACCTGTTCATCGCTTGGAATTAGTAAATTTTCTTTATATTACTAAGCTGCGTCGGAAAAACTCGGCATTCATGGCAACGGAATCGGTTTGCGGACTCAAAATAATGCGAAACGAAAGAATAGAGACAAAGGGGCAATTGAAGGCGAAATAATGAAGAACAAACAATTAACACACGACGCTACGATGAAAGACGGGAGGCGGCGCGAATTTACTGCAGTTATTTTTAAACTACAGGTCGAAATGACGTCATCATCAAAAACCTAAAAGTAGTCAGTTTGAGAATGCCATACGGATTTGTCTTGCTATCTCACTCGGCCGATTCAAATAAACCCATAAGAGTGAGTGAGATAGCAAGATAAATCCAAATGCCATTCTGAGAGCTCACGGACTGTACATTCATGATTTGCACTTTTTGCTTGATCGTGTATTTTATATTGACGATATATCAATTATCTATACATACTAATATCCACCACTGAAACAGGTTTGCAGACTTAACTACAAATACAGATGTGCAAAATCCTTTCCCGTCGTATTATCTCGGAAATGTTCGTATTTGTATGGTATTTATCATGCTGCTACAGTCAGGCTCATAGACCCGTCGGCATCATTCGGAAGTAATCGTGTGTTCACGATGGGAAAGGATTATTTACTACGTCTGTATTAAAGGTTGCTGTAAAAGTTTATAAAGTACGAATCTACCTTCTTCATCTGCATTCTTATTATTATTCCCATACTATTTGGGGTTTGCTCTCGTTATACGGTTTTGCTACAAGGGACGATTTTGAGTCATATCTCGAACGCAATCAAAAACAAAAACTTGCGAATAACAATTTTTGTCATAACCGGCGGTATAGAAGAAGGGAAGCTAGGAGGCGTTTCTTAGCATTTTAATAACTTTTAAGCAACTATTTTTTTTTCAGTCTCACTCCCGGTCTGAAAGGAGTGGCATCAAAAAAATTCTATGTATTGTTTTGGCTATTCTTTTTCCCTAAAACAAAAAAGGGCAGCCGAGTTGCGAGAATTCAACTGAAATGGAAGAAGTATGCGCGAGTTTTTTTTTGTTTGTTTGTTTTTAAATATTTTATAATGCCGCCTTTGATCGAGGGAAAGGATATTTTATAATCGTACTTTCGCTTTGAAAATTTTCGCTGAAGCTTTTTTGTTAGTTGGCTTGAGTAATTTGCGCATTTTTAAACGAATTGATATTATGTTTTATAATGAAGTATTTCATTTAAATTAATTACTAGGTATGGAGATAATTATGTCGATGATATCAAGTAATTTTAAAAAGATGTTAGAAAAAAATACTAACAATCGTTTAATTTAAATAATGTCATTTTTTTACTGTTAAATAGTAATTATTTTTTGAATGCATTTAACATAATAAAAAACTCATGATTTACATTTTACCCAGCAATTAGACTAGATTAAGAAACATCCTTTATTATGTAAAATTGAATAATAATAAAAAACTTGCAAATGCCAAAAAAAAAAACAATTTCTAAAAAAGATACGTAAACCGAACCCAATTTTTTAAATCATGACTCAAAGAGACCATCAAAATCAAAATGGCGTGTCGACTCTAAAAATCATTACAAAGTTACACCGAGTACATTCAGTGGCGCTGCCAATCAACAACGCAAGTACAATTAGTACGAGACCACCTTAGTTCCTTTTTTGGCCACCGACAGCCATAACTTTGTCAAGCCATAAAATCACCTTGTAAACAGCCAACCACTGGCCATTTCATTCGTGACCGAGTATCTCAAGAAACACCATCATAACACGGGAGCTGACTTCAAAAAAATATTTTATTTACACTCTTATAACAAGCATCATAAGTGCCATATAGGACATTTTAAACGGTAAAAACATCCTGGTAGATGAGTGTAGATATCAAGAATCACGTCAAATAAAGCAGTTTGATGACAGATAAAAGAGCATGTGAGATTTTTGGAAACGGGAGTCCGTAATTGAATTTATCTTTTCATAGAAGTTGCGGTCATTTTAGTTATTATTAGGTAGCTTTAGTGTTCTTTGAATAACGCGATCGTGACGGACCTTTGTAATATAATACGTTTAGATTAAGTTTTTGTTTTGACGGCGATTTATGGGAAAACTTGGTAGTTAAACTTTTATGGTAAACCTTGTTTTGTTAGTGAGGTAGTCTATTGTGGTGTTTGTCACAATTCTAATTACTATATAAGTGCCTTTGTTAATACTTGAAAAACCACAGAACATTTGAGCGTTTTGACCGTTCAGGTAAAACGTATTTTATCATACTATTGCCTATTAGCTAATTTATTTAGTTACTTAATTTCTCTATTTCCTTGTCATCTTTATACATAAAAATTAATTGTTGGTCGTTTGTCTCACTAAAACTTAAGAGCGGCTCAGAAAAACTAAGAAACCGAGGACAATAGCTATATTTAATAAGCTACGGACTTAAGTTAATCTACAATTATTTCAATGGAATTCAACAACTTTTCTATATGTTCGTTAATGATATGCTTCTTGGTTCTTCTTTCGAATTAGGTAACACGAAAAGGCAGCCGTATGTTCAATAAAAATCTCAACCATCTCCAAGCATCAGTAACAACAAACTGATCGAACAGACGCATAAACAATCACTTTATGTAACATAATCCTTACAGGAGCTTGCTTTAACAACATCATAATAAAAACGACAAAAGTCCACACAGCATCAATGCACTTACATCCTTTTTCTTCTACGTTAAGAAAAGATACACCAGTTCTTCAGAAAAAAAAAGTCGTAACTACGCGGTAGCTTTAATCACTTACGTCGTTTTACTCGGTTCAGTGTTAAAGTAAGACATAAATATAGGAGTTACGAGCTTGGACGAACGGACAGACTCGTTGAGATATAGCTCGGTAACACTTACTTTATATTTTTGTTTTATTGGATTTAAATAAAATTGAAATGTGTGAGGTCGACTGAGGTGTTCTTTTACATATTAATTATGAGCACGGTTTAGAACGATGATATTTTTAAGCAGTGGTTTTTCGTAGGATTTTGCATTAGAAATCAAGTACTGTAGAGCTGCCTTGAGGAGGCCTGTATACGTCCCACAGCTGGGCACAGGCCTACATATCTGTACAAGTAACTAGAATAAAACGGCTAGACAACCGACCAATGTACAAGCAGAGTATAAATGTAACTCTCTTATGACACTTCTCGAAATGAAACTCAATACTTGAAAGCACGAAGCGCTCACGACAGGAGTCGATACAGCGTTCTGTCTAAAAAACGACATGAAATGTCATTGGTCACAGGGCATAATTAGTTACGTGCGTGTCTCCAGCTTTTTTTTTATTAAAAAAAAAACAATCGTAACTAAACAATTTTTTTTTAATAAATTTTGCTGCGGCGACGCTGTTTGACTATGGAAGCGGAGATTGCAGATTGATTGTGTTTTGTATTGGTATTATTTAAAAATCAGAATCTAAAGTTTAGTTTTCAAATAAAGGGATCTTTTTCATAGTTTTAAAACGGCGTGGTATGCACTTCATCCAATCCAAAGTTCGCGTTTATAAAGTCGAACTACCCATCACTATTTTGATACCAATTTCTACCTGTACGCCCATAATCATGCTAAACGTGGAATTTAGGTCTTATTACCTTAGGGTCTGTCTACGCTACGTGATTTATGTGTGTTTTATTTAAATTATGATTGTAAAGTTTTATACTCAGACATCGAGCGCAAACCTGGTCGGTTTATCTGTCGCTGTAGTCGCTATCCACCTCAATGCCAAATAGAACATAATTCAATAACTTATAAAACATGATTTTTTAATTTTAATTGACAATGTTCTGTGTATCGTCATTGTTTAAATTAATTATGTTACGATATTTATGTTAAAACAATGAAGCTTACTTACTTTGTCGGCTTTTAACATCGACATAGATGTGTGCTGTAAGTACGTGTATACCCTCCCCCCCTCCCCTTAAAATGACAGAAAAACATGTTAAGGTAACTCCCGTCGTAACTGGTTTGTGTTTGTAAGTGACAAACAAACAGGCTAGTTAAAATTCACAGCATTATTCGACAAATCAACGGCCACCTTTCATCTTAGCGATACAATCGTATATGCGCAAGCGCATATGAAATGCGGTACTGCGTGTAAGTTATGATTGTTTTTTTTTTTTTAATAAATTTAGCTGCGGCGACGCTGTTTGACTATGGAAGCGGAGATTGCAGATTGATTGTGTTTTGTATTGGTAATATTTAAAAATCAGAATCTTAAGTTTAGTTTGCAAATAAACGGATCTTTTTAATTTTTTATATTTATAAATAATACTGAAACCAGAAAAAATAAAAAGAAAAAAAAGAAAAAAAAAGGAAAAATTTAGGTAATATTAAATATTAATTAATTTTAAAATTAATATAAATATTGCACTCTTATTTTAACCGGTTGAGTAGGTAATACAAACGAAACAACAATTTTAATAATTATACAAATTAAATAGTTATTTGTAATAGATTTTTATTTGAATTATACATAGTACTAGCTGTTGCCCGCGACTTCGTCTGCAAAAAAAAAGTATTTATTTTCTAGAACTATAAGTATTTAACAGATGTTACATTCAAAAAATTCTATGACCATTACAGTTCACCATAACATTATAATAACATTAAATATCCAAATCCAATAATAATAATAATAATAATAATAATAATAATAATAATAATAATAATGGTTGTTCAAAGTCCAGGAACACCTCTCCATCCTTAGCCGTGCACACCAATGTTGCCACCTCGTTGCCCCGAGCGGGCAGCAGTTTGAGGGGCCCATTTAGTGGGCGGCGAGTCACCGCCTACCAAGCTTCAATTTGTTGAGATATTGAAATGGTAGGTGTCCGTCTATCTCACTCCATAGCCCAGTAATCCTGCCCACAGCATCCCAACCCCATAGCCCATTCCATGTCGTTCCCTACCAGGCATTAGTTTGGCAACTGTGGAGGACTGTCCGCTAGCACATCTTCATGGTGTATTAGGGGATAGACCTCCATAGTTGCGCCCATCTCATGTTTATATTATATGGTACCAAAGGCCTCTTCATGTTGGCCCCTTCATGGGCCTGTGATCGGAAACCCGTACCAACAATAATAATAATAATAAATGTCTAATTGATGATTTTTAACATTAAATTATACATTATACCAGAATACAGAATAAATTATTTGTCAAAAAAATCATTTAAATCATAAAAACACAACAAACAAAGAATTCGTTTATGTGCTATTCCAGACTTTTCTCTATATATGTGCCGAATTTCATCCAGATTCATTGGCCATTCTGGCGTTGAGTAACAAACAATCATCCATCTATCCATCCAAACTATCACATTTATAATATTAGTTAGATAATTAGTAAGTACCTACAATGAATTATGCTGTAATTTTGTTTACTTCATATGGTATTAAGGATTTTTTTTCTTTTATGTAGAACGATATTAATCGCGATCGGTTATAATATTATGATGTAAATCATGATTTAATAAAACACAAGCATTGGATTCCCACAAATCCGGCATATCTCTCAGATCTCGCGATCATTGCCATGTAGTGTTAAATATTAAATAACCGCGGCACTTTTTATGTTCGAGCAATAAAATAAAGGAATGGGGTAGCTATTAATCTTGGGCTGTGTGGGTAGGTATTAAGGAGTCAACGACCTGACAAGTGTAAGATGAAGTTGGGATTCTAAGCGATCGAACGGTTACCGCCTTTAATACCTACATAGATTCATAAATTTTAATCACTATCATCACTACATAGTATAAAACAAAGTCGCTTTCCGCTGTCTGTTCCTATGTATGCTTAGATCTTTAAAACTACGCAACGGATTTTGATGCGGTTTCTTAAATAGATAGAGTGATTCAGTAGGAAGGTTTATATGTAGGTATAATAAACGCATAATATACCGTGCAAAGCCGGGACGGGTCGCTAGTATCAAAGTAAAAAATAGATCTTAGTATTTGATGTAAATTTCAGCTTGATACCTTCCCGAGTTCCTGAGAAAAAGTGTATTGGCAGACGGAAGGACAACAAAGTGATCCTATAAGGGTTCCGCTTTTTCCTTTCGCGGTGCGGAAAACTTCAACCTCGCACACACAGATTTCAACGTGAAACTTATAACATCGGACAACAAAGTGATTCCATAATCGTTCCGTCTCTTTCCTGTTGAAGTACGGGACCCTAATAATTTCATTTATCCAATATCTTCAATTCAAAAGCTATTCGTAGTCAAGTCAAAGGAAACAGCTCAGAGAGAGGTATTAGCATGCGCGGCTTTAGGCATCCGATACGGCAGGTTCTTTACGATTCTAGATTCTACTGTTAGTGTCAAAGGGTTGTGCTGGCACTGTTTATAGAGCATAGAAAATTGTAGAATTGCCACTAATATACGACACTACATTAACCTTCTCCTTTGCTTCAGTGTCGTATCAGGGGCTCAAAGCAATGGCAGAGAAAAGAAGTGAATGGCGACTGCTCCACCGACAAGAGCTGGACTCTTAAATTTGAGAAGAAGAAGCCACTAATATTCTACATCGCCGATCTTCTTCTTCTTCCTCGACCATATTCCACCTAATGCCGAGTGTAGGTCTCTTCCAATGCACGCCACTCGTTTCGATCTTGCGCGTTTCTCATCCAATCCTTTCCTGCCACTTTGACAAGGTCATCGGTCCAACGCATCGATTGCCTGTCCACATTTCGGTGTCCCACTCTGGGCCTCCACTCCAGCACCCTACCCCACCTGGTGTCTCGTCTGCTGCATATATGGCCTGCCCGCTTCCACTTTCTGCTGGCGATCACATAGGCTATGTCGATCAGTTTTGTTCTCCTTCGGATCTCCGTGTTCCTGATTCGATTGCGGAGAGAATCCCTAACATATCCGGTTCCACCATCGCCGATCACTCTGTGATTTTTATTTATAAGCCTTTTTATTCCGAATTCGCTATAATTTCAGTAAGTACATGTTGTTGTTATTGTCGTTTATTTATTAAATTGTCGCGTAATTCGGCGTGCCTCATGGCATAGGCCTCCTCCGTGTGTTGGAGGGTTTGGGCTATAGTTCCCACGCGCGCCCAGTGCGGATTGGGAACTTAACACACACCATTGAATTTCTTCGCAGATGTGGGCAGGTTTCCTCACGATGTTTTCCTTCACCGAAAAGCTCATGGCAAATTACAAATGTAATTTTCGCACTCTGCATCTCTGTGATAAACGTTGTAAAAAAATTGGCGCTGCCCGCCACTGACTGCGTCTAAATAAAAATTACTTAGGTAAAAAAAAAAGCTTGTGCTGAGGGAAAGATTTTTGAATCAGTTTAGTGAGTCAAGAGTATCCCGTAACATACAAACTGACACGGTATGCGTCTTTATTGTACTAGTAAAGAAACACTAAACTAACTTTTTTGCTTAGAAAGAGAAGGAATTCGTACAGAGTTTGATAAATCCGATAGAAATAGAATAAATCTGGTAGGGAGTTTGGTTGTGGCAATAGGTTCTGTTGCGATTATGTTGATTCGGTGGTTAGAATTTTATGTGTTGCTAGTGGGCAGATTTTCAAATGAGTTCACGTCAGCAAACTAAAATTATTGTAAGTTTTAAGCAATGGATTTTCGAAAATACGCGTGTTTATTGTAGTGTTCATTTTGATATTTGCCTAACTATTCACATGTTTACGTACAAATTTGTATGAAACCTTCGTAGTGCGTGTCCGACTTTTTTCGGATCGGTTTTTTTATGTCCGACAATCACGACCACAACACTTGATTAAATTAATTATTTATTTGCCACTTCTACTCGCTTCTCAGTCCGCAGTTGCGAGCACACAATATGGTGGAGTGGCGCGTCGTTCATTGTTTTTAAATTATTTATATTCCACTCCTGCGCAGTACAAATTAAGACACGAGATAGGGACAGTTCACGCAGCGACCATTTTGTTTATGATTTTCATACTTTCGCACCCGCATAACAATTTATTCTGTCTTTTATAAACGTTAGAACAAAGTCCGTTTTCCTGTGACGATTTGAAATGTGATTGTTTTTGTTTCTCTTGGAATATTGAAGTTATTGAGGGAACGAATATATCTTATTGAGGTGTGCATTTAAATATGGATTTGGTTACTTATTTTGTTAGTTATGAAATGAAATGGCATTTGTCTTTGTGGCTCACATGAAATTCAATACAAATTATTCTTTATTGAACACCACATAATTAAATCTACAATAATATTACATTCTCACCACGCACGGTTGAACTCTGGAATCAGCTAACGCCACTAATTTTCTGGACCGGTACAACATAGGGATCTTCAAACCTGGACCCAAACTAAGCAAAGCTTTGTAATATACTAGACAACGGATTAACCCTACAGTGCATGACTTTTTTTTTTGAGAAATAAAATTATATGTTGTAAGTACTGGTATTTGCTCCTAGAGAAAAAAACAACCCATAGTTTCGAAAAAAAATGTTTTTTTATTTGTGTTCCCGATTAGGAACTCCATGCATTGAGGAACAATTTAAAACATGGCATACAGATATAATAAATATGGCAGTTTTATGTTTTTACATCGTGTGTTTTGTGCTAAATGTGAAATTAACGGAAATAATTATTATCTTTGTTTTAGTATAGCTAAACCCTGCATTTTCGACAACCCACAAAAGTTTTTCTTCGACATCAAGAAGCCTGGCGTCTTTTGTTACCCACAGAGAAACAGCCTATTCTATATATCCTGATATACTGAAGAGGAAGAATCGCCACATATGTCTTTTTTATGTTCAGCTACAAAATTTTCAGTTCTAGTGATTGGTTGACCAGACTTCTTGATCATAATGAGCCACACAAACACAATTATTTGGCCCAATCTTACTTGAGCTGTCAAAATTTTTGCAGTGTTGGTTCTACTAGTTTCAGTTCTCTAACTCTTCGTTGAACTAGATGCCAATTCCGACATTTTAACATCTAATTTGGATGTATGGAGTTGTGCATTGGTTAAAATGATGTCGTACGGCAGGGAAAGGTAAACAGTTTACTTGAGCCATTATGATCGACTTTTTTCGGAATCACTAGATTCTTCAGAGACCCGATTGATTGCTATCCGCAATACTTATGTCAATGTTAAAATAACTATCATCTTCACTTCCATGTGGTATTGATCAAAAATTTTCTATATCTGTATCTCGTAAGGGTTTCTGTCACATCATCCAATAACAACTTATACCTAATATTTAATGTGATAAAGTTCCACAAAACCATAATAAACTTTCCTACAGCTAAGGCGAAATTGAAACTTATGCCAACGACATAGAGACTCAGACAAGTTCTCCTCTGGATTTGTATTAGTGACATGAACGTCAATGCATGGAGTACCGTATCGGGAACGTTTGAATAATGCTACTCGACATCATCTAAATATCTCAATACTGTAAAACTAAATTTATTCCTCTATTTAGGACAGGTTTTCCAGTCACATAGTAATTTTTTCTAGCTATTTTACTCTAAAGTTATTTTTTTATCGCATCTTGAAAGTTGTCTAAACTGGTTTTACCACAGACTATCGAAATTTGATCGATCGCTGGATGTCATGTGCAATTAATGCTGCCTAGCGACCACACTCTGAACTATGTAGTAGCCTGGTATGTTAAGTACCCTCAAAAGTGCAACAGATGTCGCTGCCTTCCTGACTTTAGACACAATTTGCAAATATTTTGGTTGTACCTAATGCGGAACTGTATGCGCTGTAGGGTTAACATACGTACTTAAATACATAAATATTAAACATCCAAGACTCGAGAGCAAATATGTGTATTTTTCATACAAATATCTATCCCAACCGGGAATCGAATCCGGGACCTCCAAACATCGTAGTCAAATTGCTCTAAGCACTGCGTGTTTATTGTACGACTCAGACTCACACTTGACCGTTTTATTAATATTTTTGTTACTTAGAAACGTTACAACCTTGTTACTCTAATAAGACGCAGGTTTTTCCATGTAACTCATTAGGCAAGGAGTCTTACAATTTACTGTTCACTGGAAACAGTCGTTCATAATGATATAATTATGACAGTGTTTGCTATAATAATAATCTATGTCTAGTATAGTCGTTGGGGATTACGTTCTGATATTGATCCAAAAAAGCCGATCAAGTGCACTGACCTATTATATTTTTTGTTCGTTTTCTCTCTTCTCTTTTCAGCCTAGGGCACAGGCCTCCTCTCAGAATGAGAGAGCTTGGGCTATAGTTCCCACGCGGGCCCAGTGCGGATTGGGAATTTCACACACACCATTGAATTGCTTCGCAGTTGTGTGCAGGTTTCCTCACGATGTTTTCCTTGACCGAAAAGCTCATGGTAAATTTCAAATTCTGAAAAACTCAGAGGTGCGAGCCCGGGATTCGAACCCACGACCCTCTGCTTGAGAGGCCACAGGTGAAACCACTAGGCTGCCATGGCTTTTTACTACCATGGCTTTTCTTTGTTCGTTTTGTCATCAGAATAATCATACGGTATTAGTTTAAAATACGAAATCTATTTTTGTAAATTCAAAAAACATACAATAAAATGACAATTATTCTCAGTAGAAATTAAAATAAATGTTATTGTAGATTGTTATTATAGAGTTATTGTATTGTTGTATTGTATTGTATTATTATCATACGGGTTTCATTCTAAGGATTTTGTATAAAATACGCTTGTTAAAGATTATTTTATCTTTTTATCGCGTGAGCTTAAAATCTTCCGTAACCATACGTATTTAATTTTATTTTTAACTAAATACCTCCAGAAAAAGGATTTAGGTTCACTTCCGGCTCACACTTGGCCGAATTTCGTTTTAACTTACGCTAAATTTAATAAAATCTATTCATAATTGCTGTTGAAATAAAGCACCAGAATATTTAACAGGTTTTCAATTCAAAGTTAATGATTTACATACACCGTCACGCCTCTTTCCCACAGGGGTAGGCAGAGACTACTTTGTTCCACTTGCTACGATCCTCTTTCGCTTCATCTTTAATCATCAATCTTTTCATACAAGCTTGTCGGTTTGGGGTACTAATAATAATAACAGAAATAATATTGCACCAAATATAATACCTTACTCGTAATTTTGGCGGCGTGTTAATACATTTGTGGTCGCCTGTACTCTTAATTAGCACTTAAGTCTCAATTTAATAATTATAAATAGAATTTGTGTTTGAGAAAATTGTTCGCGAGTATTGGACTGTGTCCAGATGAGGTACTCTTTGAACTCGATTGAAAGTATCGTCGTATTCGTCGGGTTGATAAGACAGACTAAATTGCATCTCGTATTTTCGTAACGCCGTTCTAGAATAAAAAAGAACAAAATAACCGCGAAAAGTCAAAAGTTAAATAGGTACACCCCCGTGCAAAGAAAATGGGCACCCATGGTTTTTGTATTTTATATGCATAAAAGCTTACTTTCTAAGCTTTAATAATGCCTAAAACCCAGAAAAACCATAGGTGCCCGATTTTTTTGCACGGGGGTATATATTGGAGAAACCGCAAGAACTATTTCTTTGACTGGGAACTATCTTAGCTTATGCATAAAACAGATGCAAGCATAAGAACATAACATTTGCTAGGTGTTGTGATGTTTTAATTTAAAGGTGTGCAAAAAAATGTATTTTAAACATTAAAATACAATTTTTGGAATAATTACGTTATTTATCTACGTTACTTCAATATTTGAAAAGGGGTAGCACTTGTGTTTTCAAAGTCACAACTCACTTGAGACTCACGTTGCCGTTCTTAAAACGTTTACTCAAGTGAGAACTCATAGTATCCCTCTCATATTAGGCCTCCTATCCGATTATTCACTTACAATTCTGTTTAATTTTGTTATAATATAATATTTTATAATATCCGTTGTTTATGGTGATAATGGCCGACGTCTGTTATCCCGTTTGTCTGTACGTCTTTGATCTCACCACCCAAGTGTTTGTTATAATTTGAATTTATTATGTGAACGGAACATTATGAGACATAAATTTGAGTTTTAGTTTCATCATTGTTCATTATGCTTTGAAGCAAGTCCTTTTAAAGTAGGTATTTTGAATTTTATAAAACGTTTTATATTTTAAAAGCTTTTATTTAACTAGCAATAATTATTTGTATATGTATATGTGCAGGTGGAATATTGCAACTCAATTTTGAAGCAGACATCTTCAACCGAATAAGCTGAAATTTTGCATATTATTTTGTAAGAAATGAAATGAAATGAAATGAAATGAAATAAAATGAAATTCTGGTGGCCCGGTCAGGACCGTCTCCGCAGTAGAGAACTCTTGAACGCTTTATCTCATTAACTTGTAATTTGATACACTTAAATGTAGAATGGATGACAACGCAAACACAATTAACAAAAAAGGTACAGTCAGCAAAAAAACTTGTATTAAAATCATTCACGGGGACTCATTTAAACATTAAAACTAAGATTTTAAAGAAGTGAGCCAAAGCTTACGTGGAATATTACGATAGACAACATTACCGTTTCTAATAGATTGTTTTGGTCTAAGTGGCAGAGGAAGCTGCGCCCGCGTCGATGCTGTCCGATGGTCGAGATTATCTATCACAGCGACAGTATCGGCCCGAGGATCTTCCGCGTCTATTTGGTTTTCGATACAGGGGGATCGCAGAAAGTTAGCTTAAAAATTCTTTAAGAAAAAGTTGGTTAGTTTTCTTTAAGCCTGACACCGAATATCCTAATTCAGGTCCATATTTCACCAATTTGACAAATGTCGGCGATATGTGACAATTTGACATGTCAAAGTCAAAATATCTTTATTTGTAAACATAGGTTGACTGATGAGCGGAGCCCCTCTTTTGCCCGAATTTCAAATGCCATAATGTAATGTTTGCCATAATGATCATTTGCCATAACCCTTTTTTTCTCTGAAACTGTAATTTTTTCAGGAGCATTGTAATGGCAATCCTGTAGAACTCTATAGGTTAGGTTAGGTTTGTTTCATAACTATCCTGAATAATTAACAAATAAAGAGAAAAAAGAGTGATGGCAAAATGATCATTATGGCAAACAATACATTTATGGCATATGAAATTCGGGCAAACGATAGAGACCCGTTTGTTACTCTTCCACGCCAGAACGGCTTAACGGATCTGGATGAAATTTGGAACAAAGATAGATTATGGTCTGGAATAACACATAGGCTACTTTTTGTCCCGGAAAATTGCGTTCCCGCGGGATAGCGATAAACGAATTCTTTGCAGACGAAGTCGCGGTCAACAGCTATAAAGTAATAAATAGTATATTTATAACAGTACATCAACCAACCTATTCATGAAGATTATATAATATACTGATTATATTATTATACTGGATCATGTCACGAACCTTAATCGAAGCACCCTGTA
Organism: Pandemis heparana; assembly: GCA_963854515.1. Classification (NCBI taxonomy): domain Eukaryota; kingdom Metazoa; phylum Arthropoda; class Insecta; order Lepidoptera; family Tortricidae; genus Pandemis; species Pandemis heparana. Next base: position 13,418,731 of record OY978022.1, on the reverse strand, counting down.
CATTAACCAGCACACTCCGATCAATTTATAGAGATCGCCACAAAACCGATTCTCTTGATCTGGAAACTAATCATTTTTATCTTCGGCGAGGCCAACATTGACGGATGGCCACCACCGACCAATATTTGTCACCGCTTGTTGGACGGCGTAATTGGTTTGGGGTTACCGTGGTGTGAAAAGGCTTAGAAATCGATTAAATAGGCACAGACTATGGCCTCAACGGAAGACCTGCTAGGGTATTACCTAACTCGCTCGCAATCGCCTTAGTGTTTATTTTGACAGTTCTTGTATGAATGTGACAGCTAGCTGATTCCGATGCCAATTGTCAGCCCATACATGAACTGTCAAAATTAACACGATTACGATTGCGAGCGAGTTACGTAATAAGCTAGCAGCGCTGGCTGTAAGGCCAGCAAATTTAATGCTGAGTTGGCACATTTGACTGGTGACAAACTATTTGTGTAAATTTATGTAATAGTTTTTTTTTTGTTTTTTAAAATCGATTGTGTTTATCATAAATAAACTTTTTTCTTCTTCTTTTTTCTTTTACTAAATACAAAAAAAAACGAATGCTTGTTCTCGAGTCTTGGATGTTTAATATGTATTTAAGTATTTATATTTATCTATACTTAAAAGTATGTTTATCCGTTGTCTAGTGCCCATGTTACAAGCTTTGCTTAGTTTGGGACTAGGTCAATTGGTGTCAATTGTCCCAAGATATTTATTTATTTATTTTATTTAGAATAACCTATCCATACTGGATCCCATGCTGGTCTGGGAGCAAATAAATTGTTTTTCTTCTCAGATGAATCTGATCTTCTCACGCAGATGGTAACAGCCCATCGAGGAAATGGGCGAAAGTCTTAGTATAATACGGCTAACACCCCATCGCTATTTTGATTACCCATTCCACCACACAACACCCACAATCGTGCTAAAGGTGGCCTTTAGGTCCTGTTATCCTGGGCCATGTAAGAAACTGATACGTGTTTTTTTTTGTGTGTGCGTGTATGTATGAAAGTGTAAAGTATAAGCGTCTCTTTGTTTTAGGTTATTATCCAAGTATGCTCTGTGTCCAGTTCCCTTCTTCCACAGGTCGACCAGATGTAGGTAGGATCTACATTTTTTACATACATACACATACATATCGTCACGCCTCTTTCCCACAGGGGTAGGCAGAGACTACTTTGTTCCACTTGCTACGATCCTGACATACCTCTTTCGCTTCATCCACATTCATCAATCTCTTCATACATGCTCGTCGGTTTCGGGTACTCTTGACCTGGCCTTTCTCCAAAACGTCCCCAATTTGATCACGGAACGTCCGCCTAGGCCTTCCCCTCCCAACGCACCCATTCACACTCCCCATATAAATCAACATCTACATTTTTGAAATAATGCCAAAATAAACGATGAGAACTTTTAAATAAAACACAAACATAACTAAAATTATACCTAAAAGTATCATTTTTGTCCCAGACTACCTAGTTATTTTTTGTTGGACGAATCAGATATAAATTTTTCACAATAATAATTTATGCTTGGCCACAGGAAATTATCGTATATTCTTATAGACTTAATACTCTGTCGAGGTATTTTATAGAGGCAAACTTCATCAGGTAGCTAAACAACAAAGACACCGACTACGCCAAATAAAACAACCCAATCGAACAATCGATATTAAAACTTCGATATTCGAATCGAAGCCTTTGATAAATGAATCGAATACAATAGCTGGCCAGTTGCAAGCCAATAAAAAGAAAAAAATTAATGCTACCGGTAGAATAAGCTATTAATCAAATTCTGTGATAAAACCAACTAACAAAAACATCCCACGGCATACTTATGGCTGTGAAAACAAAGTTTATATTACTTTGTTTTGGATGTGTGAGAAAGTTGTATTAAACTTCCTTCCCATTGATAAATTTGGTATTGTTAGGTTGGTAGTGACGCTTCGACGATCAATGAAGGTTTACTGATGAAGGTTGGATGTTAGATTTTTTAAGGCAGTCTGTGACCTCATGTTTTTTAAAGGGTCAATATGGAATTCCTTTGGTGTGACGTGTGCGTTCTTTAGAATTTAATGTGTGAAAATATTGAGACACAATTTTAAATTAAGACTTACATTTGATATTGTTCTGTGTTCTATGTTCACGCGCAGATGGTAAAAGCCCATCAAGGGAATGGGCGAAAATCTTAGGAATCCTTTTATAGACGATACGGCTAGCAACCCATCACTATTTTTATTCCCCTTTCCACCTAAGCCCACAATCATGCTAAACGTGGCCTTTAGGTTTTGTTACCTGGCCCTGTCTACCCCGTAAGGGATAAAGACGTGATTTACGTATGTAAGTATGTACGTTTATTGGATCAGGCGTTACTTTGGGATGGTCCATCTCAATTAACAAAAAATATTTACCTTAATATAGTATTTATACATCTTCAGTAGCGCAGCAGCAAGGTATACTACATTCTGAGTATGGTTAAATAAAGAATGCCTCAGATCGCAGGAACTTGTCGCACGAGCCAAAGGCGAGGGCGATAAACATGCGACCTGAGGCTTTATTTATCCACCGGTCGAAGTGTTTACACAATTTTACATCTTCCCCTGGCTTCGTCTGGCTGTCTACCCAGTGAGGGCTAAAGTCGTGATTTATGTATGTATGTGTGTATGTTAAATAACTGATGACTAACGTCGCGGTGCGCGGAACGTGTCGCTCTGGTATTTGGAAGCCACAGGCAATTATAAAGACAGATCATCCATCAATTGATTTACACGCTGCAACGCTTATTTATTATCGCTAAATATTATTTATAGAATGCAGTCTCTGATTTAGTAGTCCGGGCCATTTTGTGATGCAACGGATTTATTGTATGTATGTATGTAACTCACTATTGCAAAAGAAACATAATAAATTTACAGAAACAGGATGTACAATGGCGAACTTATCACTTCAAGGTATCTTTCTTAAAGGGCCTTACTTCCGGTAGATATATTTTTATACCTTTATCGGAAGTCCCGCTCTACAAAAGTCCATTTCGAGTTAAGTATAGTCTTTTGCAGATTTTTGCATTTCATGTGTGTAAGTGTGTGTGTGTGTGTGTGTGTGTGTGTGTGTGTGTGTGTGTTTACTTCTAAAACAACGTACATTTAAGTATTGCTTCGCAATAAAAGACGGCCACTTGCAAGATATGTACATATTTAGAAAAAATCATGTGGTGACGAAAGATTAAAAAAACACAGCTTTATTATCAACAAAACGTTTTTACCATCAGACAGTATTCACAGCAACAGTAAAGTATCAATTCTTAGTCCTGATTATTAAATACCGGTACGGCGGCTTTCCGGTATTACCTGGAGCGAATATAATATTAATTTATTGACGCCCGATCCGGCCCTGCGCCCATGCATTACCAGTATCCGGCCAGGGCCGCACTCAATTACTCATTTGTGTCAAAATAATGTGATTCACTTAAAATAATCGGATATATCGGATGAGTGTGAGTGACCTCGGTTAGAGTGGGACGGAATACTGTGGTTTCCGAATGTTATTGCAATGCGGTATTATTTATAACTAGCTTGCGTTTGTGACTTTGTTTTCATTGAAAAACTTGATGCTTCGTGGGAGTTTTTGAATATCCTTATTAGGTACTTATGCAAAAAAGAACTTGTTTATGTTTTTGTGATAAGTTGTTGTTTTTGGTTGATTGACATTTTATAATGTCCAGGATGTGTATTTTTTTATAGCAGTTTTGATTTTTTTCCAATAAACGTATTTCTTTCTTTCTTTGTAAAAGTTTAGCGTTCTAGATCCAGGAGCTTAAGCTTGGTGTTGACGAGTCAGTCAGTCAGGATTTTTCTCGTTATTTATTTACGGTGCACTCACATCTCACATATACTATCATTTTTTTTTTAAACTTCATTGAATGCATAAGCTCGCTTTAAAATGATCGATACATAAATCGATATTTTTTGATCCGACCCTAATCAAAATCGTATAAATCGACGTGTCACAGCTCCCGCCCACGTATAGCGATGCGAAAGTGCTGACCCCTAATAAATAATAATAATGTAAAAACGGAGAGCGCTAAAATGTTCCTATGGACCATTATGAAGTACCTATTATAAGTTACAAAAGCACAGCACTATCAATATTGTGTAAGTACCTAACATTACACATTTTCAATCGTTTCATTAGTTTAGTTTAAATTATATTATTCATTCAATAAAAAAATACATAAGCTTAGATAAAATAAAAACAAAATTTACCTTCTAAACTTTGATAACAGTAAATAAATCCGGGCTTAGAGAGAAGATTGTCATATTATAATATTATAAAAAAAACACCAAATATCTATGACGATTGTTGCACTCAAATTGGTTAGCCCAAGATAAAGGTAAGGTAAGATAAAGGACACTGAACTTGAGCAAGCAGATATTGATGTTCGACATTTCCCCTTTCTTTACCTATTCAGGTATCCTGTTTACATATCTGTGTACAATCCCAATCCCGTAAGAATATTGAAATGAAAACTCCACTATTTGTTTACTGAGAATATAAAATGTTTGTGGGCCAAATTTCATTCAATCGCGTTCAGACGTATAAGCGTCAAAGAGTAACAAATACATATACTTACTCTCAAATTTTCTTATTTAGAGTCTGTTTAACGAAAGCTTAACCTGTAAAAACGCGGCAATTTCAAAAAACCATGACAGGGTAACACGGGATCATTCACACAGCTGCAATTTGCTCAGAGAAATGTCAATTTGACATACAATTATGACACTTCAGATAGACACACTTAGAGACAAAATGTTGCCAATCAAATAACTAGTGGGTTCAGGTTTCGTTAGACAGACTCTAGCTATAATGTTAGTAGTAGGTATTGTAGGACTTGTACTTTATAGCACACATTGCTTTTACTTTTTTTAACTTAAAAAAAACCATTTCTTTCACGCCCGCCTTACACTTCAAAATTCAAATTTCATATTGTGCCATCCCACTCACGCTAACAGTGTTTAATAGGAGAGTGAGAGGGACGGAATACGAACATTCCTCTACAATGCGTGATGTCACCGTGTATTGAGACCATTGTTTCGCAGTCAAAGTCAAATCGATGGTGGATTACCGTCAATCAGTACTGATGGCTCGAGCATATCGATCTCGATTAGGGTAAGACCACTTGTTATCGGACACTTAGGTTCAAACGATTCTAAAATTTGACACCATGTCCACAAATAACTAACTTGCTAAACGTGGACTGAAGGTCTTGTTACCGCTCTGTCTACCCCGTAAGGAATAAGGACGTTATTTATGTGTGTATTTATGTCCACAAATAGTCGTTCATTGTTGAAAACTGAAGAGAGCATGCTAAAACGAGGGATGATAAAATGATGATTTTGCGGGTGGTAGGGCCTTGTGCAAGGTCCGTCCGGATCGCTACCACCATCTTACTCGCTAATCCTGCCGCTAAGCAGCAGTGCTTGCACTACTGTGGTCCGGTGTGGAGAGTAAGACAGCCGGGGAAATTACGGGCACAAGAGGCATTTCATCTAAGTCCTCTAGGTTGGCAACGCTCCGGGGTTCTGCAATCCCTCCGGGGTGCGGGTGTTTATGGGCAGTGGTGATCGCTTACCATCAGGTGACCTACTTGCTCGTTTGCCTTCTATTCACATAAAAAAATAAAAAAATTAAGAAGTTTGGAAGGATGTCTCGTGGAGTGGACCGGCATCGCCAGTGCTGCCCATCTATTTCGCCTCGCGAGAGACTGGGAGAAATATTCGGAACTGACTGCCAACCTTCGCTAGTCTATGAGGCATCTGAAGAAGAATTTTGAGTTTTTGTTTATTTCATTGACTTTAAGTTTAAACTTAATACTTAATTTATGCGTGTTTTTTTAAGTGAATTGTTAATTTTTTTTTCTCAGTCACTTTGATCTCAGTTTATTAGTAAATTTATTATATGTATAGATGTGTATCTAATCAACTAAATTAAGACACATTTATCTTGGAACTGTGGTGTCCACAGGATATACTTATTATTATTGTTATAAGAATTTCTACCTGATTAAAACATGGTCTATTCTACCGAATGGACTTCAATCCGCTCTTTTACCTTACCAGCCGGTCTCCTCCACAAACCAACACAATACCAGCGCGATATTTCATTGTCAAAGTTAAATAAAGTCGTTATTTTGATGGAACACCGCGATCAAGTTTTTTGTCGTTCGCGTCGCTTCGAGACCAATCGATTGTGATGGACAACACACCTTATTGAGATGTATCCGTCGTTAGATCATCAATAACTCACTTCAAAAATATACTAACGACACTTAACTGGAAGATATAAGAGTAATTTTTATCTGGCAAGGGGTTTTTCAGGTGATATTTAACTTGGTAATAATATAGAGCGCGTCGGTTTGAAGTCAAATATTGAGAAATGGGCGTCCAAATTGCTTAGATTCGAAAATATTGTCAGGATAAAAGTTTCGTTGTAAGTTTTTGAGTTTTGACGTAAAAATATGCAATCGAATTTGTCAGTGTTGGCTCATGTTGGCTACGGATTGGTTGTGAATAGACCTACGTTTGTTAAATTGAGCGAAAATCTATACAAAGTTATGAAGACGTCTCATTTAGAAATGGTATCACTTAGAATGATGTTATAACTTGATAAAATGCGGCAATTTTCTTCTAAAGTGACCGAGGCCATTAAGTATTATAAAATACGTAAAATTCTATCAATTTCATCATCGTCATCACCATTGGAATATAGCAGTGCAATGCTGGAGAAACGTCCACCCAAATGCGCATCATTTTGGGTCTTTGCTAGTCGCACGCAAATCATCGAATTGGGTTTAATAATAACTAGTAGGATAAATTTTACCCGCTTTTACTAATCTTAACGTATGTACACTAATATTATGAAGGGGGAAAGATTTTATCGTTGGTTTGCGTTGAATAGGCTCCGAAACTACTGGACCGGTTTGAAAAATTCTTTCATCATTAGACTCCTACAGTAACCCTGATGAACATTATGCTATAATTCTGCGCTGACGAAGCAACACCTAGCTGTAACATGAAGTGAAACTCACAAACTATCTTTGTAAAATGTTTTTTGCGAACTTCGCGACCTGTTTGTCAAGGTTCCGTTTAACAGTGAGATTACCTTACGAATCCTTAAATTCCGATACACCACATGAATCAAATATCACGTAAATGTCACAAGTAATCGACACCGGCGCCCACGCACTGTTGACAATCGTGCAAGGGCTTATTATAATTTAGTACCTGTTTATGGTGATCGGAGTTTTGTGTCGATTTTTGTGCAATGTTGTGATGTTTTCAACGCAAGCGCTTTTGAGATTGATTTGTAGTGCACAACATAAATAAAACAAAGACTGGTGGACTCCTTTTATAAACTTGTTGGATTAGTCTTCACCCTAAATAGCTGAATAAGTAAAAAAATAATATGAAAAATTGTGAAAAAGAACTTTTATGCGGTGCCTTCTCTGGTGGCATGAAAACTAGTTTGTGATTAAACGCATAGATAGCCTGTCAAAATCATAACCCAGGGCTTTCGTGCAGGGTAGACGTGTATAAATAGTGACAGGAACATGCTCTCTTGAAAGGGACCACTGGCGGAAAGAGGGAGAAATCCTTGCTCAGTAGTGTGACACTTTAGTACGCTGAAAGCAAAAGATTTTTGTCGTGAATTTGTCAACATTTTAATTGCTGAGAACCTATAATAATAAAGTTTATAAAAACAAGTACTTACCTACCTATCAATAAGTAGAACGTCAAGATATGAAATAGTAGAGAAAGAATGAGAAATAAACTAAATTTAATCATACAAAATGCAAAAGTAACCCTGTCTGCCTGTTTGACTGTAACAGTGTCGAAACGATTTAGTTGAAATTTGATATATGTAGAGATAAGTAGAGTCAGTACCGAGGAAGGGTATAGTAATAGCTTTTATCCCAGAAAATCTCATAGTTTCCGCGGGATAGCGATAATTGTACAGACGGAGTCGCGGGCAAGAACTTGTACTCAATATCTAACTAATATTATAAATGCGAAAGTATGGATGGATGGATAGATGGATGGATGGATGGATGGATGTTTGTTACTCAATCACGCCAGAACGGCCCAACGGATCTGGATGAAATTCGGCAAATAGATAGAGAAAAGTCTGGAATAGCACATAGGCTACTTTTTATCCCGGAAAATTGCTTAGTTCTCGCGGGATAGCGATAAACGAATTATTTGCAGACGAAGTCGCTGGCAACAGCTAGTTTAACAATATATTTAAAAGGCTCTTCACTCGCTGTCCCAACAACGCAAAAAAACCGTATTCCAACAATAGTAAACAGAAATACTCAACTCACATTTATTTTATCAATAACCAATAGATCATGCGCGCGCGGCGTTGCGCATAAATCATAATTAGCGACGGACACGGCAGAGTTCGGGTAAGTTCGGGCGACTTCGGCAGCGTCCGGCTGCCGATGGCGACCGAGACTAGGTAAGACTCGCTTCGTATAAGTACAAACCGTTGTTACACACTGCTTGCTGTCTCTTTCACTCGGCCAATTCGAGTTTTAAACCCATAAGAGCGAGTGAGACAGCAAGAAAAACCCGTATGGCATTCTATGAGCTCCGGACTGTATCTGCCGTCATCAAACATAGTAATTTTTTAGGGTTCCTTAAAGCTTAGTAAAAAGGTACAAACGAGACCCTATTACTAAGACTTCGTTGTTCGTCCGTTTCTGTCTGTCTGTCCGTCTGTCACCAGGCTGTATCTCATGAACCGTGATAGATAGAGAGTTGAGATTTTCACATGATGATGTATTTCTAATATCTAACTTTTTTATGTCTATGTCAGTAACAAATATAAACTGGCCTCAAAATGCCTACATTTTGCTTAGGAGCATGGCTCTGCTACTGGATTTTATATTCACGAACCGAATTTGTACGGAACAGTCGGTGCACTAGTCCGACTCGCACTTGGCCGGTTTTATAACCGACTTCAAAAAAGGAGCAAGTTCTCAATTCGGTTGTATTTTGTTAATGTTTGTTATTAATAACCTTAGCCGTTATCAGTTAAACTTCACACTTTAACATATCACGGCATCCTCATCGGACATACTCGCGAGTGCGTAATTACAAAAATACATTAAATTAACACCAACACTGATTTATATGCGCGCGCGCATAAATACCGGCGCTACTCGGAAACTGTAAGAAAACACAGATTTATTACTGTCAAACTGTAAACTGTTAATTCTGATGAAATCGTCGTGATAATTTTAGTCATTTTTAGGGTTCCGTGGCTTAAGACAGGTGTCAAAGCTTAAGCATTATTATCAACGGGATGTAGACCCTGATTATGTTTTATGTTTATTTGATAATTCAATATAAATTGCATTAACACTTAAAATTAAATGTCAAAAAATTTATATTCAAATCGTCAGCTCAAAATAAAAATGTCAACAATTGACAACATTTCATTTTTATAACACCTGAAAATGTATATATGGTTCGAAAGCATTTTGCCTCCTGATCACTGCAATATGTTTATATAATTTTAATATCGCTTATTATAAAAAATAAAAATTAATTAAAAATATGTCCTAATTTTACCAAAACTACCACAGGATAGGTGAAACACCTTTGCCTTTTTCACGAGAAAAAATAAGCGACCATAATTTTGGATATGACAACTTCAAAGTACAGGGGGGCAACTCTGAAATTTTATTTTTGAAGTTCGTTGAATACCTTCTCTCTCACTCTCAAGTTAATGATTATATTAGTATGAGCGGAACAGCACGAAGCGAACCTCGAAAATCGAATATCGGAGAATAAGGCCTGACATTGACAATTTGAAATTGACGTCAGATTTTTTTCTATACAGAAAAGACAAAAGGATAAGTGTCTATTCTGTGATAGTATCGGAGTTACGCCCTTTTAGAATAAGCAAAAATTAATAAATTAATTATAAATTAAATACAAACCCTAGCGAAAAAATTAAACTGTCAGCATGTTCATCTTTTCAAACAGAATACAGAGAACCATTAAAATTATAGGCTCAGAAATATGAAATGTTGTCAATTAAAAATTAAAATAATATATTACAAGTAGTAAACTAAAAAATATATTTTCTCCATTATGGGTCGTCATGAGTAAAATCAAATTAAAAAAAATACAAATGAAAAATATGTCATAAAATATCTATAATCTATATATATTGACGTCGAACAAAATTATCGATACCTACTGTCGTTATAATTGCCAATCTGAAAAAACTTTAGTAAAAACACTCTATTCCTTACAAACAAGTAGGTAGGTAAAAAACTCTCCTATCGCCCAAAAAAATAATCCGATTAAAAAATTTACAAACAGCCAATAGATCCAAAAAACACTTGTATCCATATCCTGAGTCCTAAAGAACAATATGTTTTTTTTTTATACCACAATATGAAAGAGGGTGTCAACCTTCGTCGCCAAAAAAGCACTTTGTATGCAATCTTTTGTAACTTATTACAAAGTTAACGGTAACAGCTGGTGAAATTTTGTACGAGAGACGTTTCCAAAACTATTTCATTTTGACAACGACAAACGATAAATTTGTAACACATGCTGCATTTCTTTAAGAATTTTGTTGAAGAATCTGTCTTATTAGAAGGAAATAAGGTGTAGTTACTTAAGAGGATTAAGAACCGGTATTGTCTATTGGAATCCGTTGAATCGATACAAATTTTTGATGTGATAAAAAATATGATTGGAATTTTTTAATAGCTTGATATTGATACTGTTTTAACCACCTGTTTAGAGCAAAAAGTTGAGTAGGTATGGCAAAAGAAGCATGAAAGTAGAATAAATGCAGTAGAAATGAGAGCGTTACTAAGAATATGGAGGGGTATATGACTAAAATACAGAATGAGGAATAAATAAGGGAACGTGCTGGTGTGAAAGAAGATATAGTGACTAGCATAGAAAAAAGTATGATTCGTTGTTTTGGTCGCCTAGAAAGGATGGATGAAAGTAAACGAACTAAACAGATCTATATGGGGAGTGTGAATGGTTGCGTTGGGAGAGGAAGGCCTAGACGGACGTTCCGGGACCAAATAGGAGACGTTGAGTCAGGAGTACCCGAAACCGGGGAGCATGTATGAAGAGATTAATGAATATAGATGAAGCGAAAGAGGTGTCAGGATCGTAGCAAGTGGAAGAAAGTAATCTCTGCCTACCCTATGGGAAAGAGGCGTGACGGTATGTATGTAGGTATATAAAAAAGTTAAAGAAAAACTGTTGCTAGAACTTTTTCTTTTGGCAGAATTAGACAATTAATATTATCGTGTAATCCACTCATATCGCAATCCATTGATATACCGGTATCATGATATTAATGACCGTCTAATTCATGCCTAAAGGGGATTTATGGTTATTAATGTGGAAGTTATCCGAAGTTAGCCGAACGTCAGAAAATCAAAAATAGAAATAAAATAATAGAAAATAGTATAAAGTACAAAATACTTAGATCTGATACTTGCATTTTGACGTGACAACGTCTTATAAATTGGTTTGCCGGGTGACACTTCAAGAAACTGCGTTACGCTCCGCTCACGTTATGCGCTCACAATGAGAGCGAGTGAGAGGCACGCCCATGGTTAGCCCGCCTAAGAGCGAGAGAGACAGACATAAAAAGTGAAAGGCACGCGTCCCTTCCACTCGAGCACAGTTAGTGTTAAATATAATTCTTTGTATAAATAAATGTTTTAAATTGTTACTATTATTTCATCCTTCTTCCTACTATACGAATGAATATTCACATTAAAATTATTTTACCACTCAAAGTCGTTGTCACGTAAAACTTTCGCCCGTATACCGACTTTACAGGCAACCAGTTTTTTAAATCACAACATAACATTCACAAAAGTAAAAAGTGTTACTTAATGTTACCATTACATTGTCAGCCTATAAAATTATGTGATACTCTTTTTTTTTATATTAAAACCGACTCTTTTTGTAACTCCCTTATTCATAAACGCTCCTGCTAACTTAGCAATCGTTTGTCCTTATCTGTGAAAGGTAAATGTCAAAGTGACTAATAAGGACCAACGATTACTAAGTTAGCAGAGGCCTATAGAGCATTCATGTACATAAGGGGTAGATCCGTACTACGAGAGTAAGTTTACTCTCGTACTTGCTCTTTATTTACCTCCTTTGAAATTATTATACTCTGTTTCTTCTAATAAAAGTTCGCAACCCGAATCGACTTAAATGGACCATTATTCCAAATTCGAAAGGTTTCCACGATCTTACTACAAATACCATAAAAGTGAGTCAACTATGAATCGTAACTTTTTACGCCACTAAAAAGTGTAAATAATAGCCATCATCGCTTCCATTTCATTTCGGTCACAAAAAATGACATAAAATCAATATTGTATGCAATTGTCGGTAATAATCCCTCAGAGGTTATAAAAGTTCGATTTCAAATGGGGAAGCCTTATTCGGGTGATTTTAAAAGGACGCCGTTGATCGAAAGAGAAGTTACGTTTTGTAAAATTTCTCATTCAGTTTCATTCATTACCTACATACATATACATAATATATACATAAATCACGTCTTTATGCTTAACGGGGTAGACAGAGCCTAAAGGCGCAAGACCTAAAGGCCACGTCTAGCATGATTGTGGGCGTATAGGTGGAAAGGGTAACCAAAATAATTGTGAGTTGCTATCATACATTTTCCTGGAATAAAAAACACATCTTAGTTAATCAGAAAAGTGCCATAAAAATATGGTAAATACAATTAGAATATACTAACTCTGTCCACGACTTTATCCGCGTAAAATTAGCAGTTGCCATGTTTATCGCTATCCCGCGGGAACTATGCAATTATCCGGGATAAATAGTAGTTTATCGCTATCCCGCGGGAACTATGCAATTATCCGGGATAAATAGTAGCTTATGTTTCAATCTAGGGTAACAGCTATCTCCGTACCAAAATTTTATCCAAATCCGTCCAGTTCGCGTGAAGGAGGAACAAATATACGCGCTCACTCACATCGTCACAAACTTTCGCATAGTAGTATTAACGAAAAGATGATTTTTATTCCTTTCATTAGCGGCATGGAGTTCTTAGTGAGAACTGTAGAGGAGGTAGATGCATGTTACTCAAACTCACTCATAAACTCATTTTTAGGGTTCCGTACCTCAAATGGAAAAAAACGCAACCCTTATAGAATCACTTTGTTGTCCGTCCGTCTGTCAATACCCTTTTTCACAGGAACGCGTGGAGGTATCAAGCTGAAATTTATATCAAATACTCAAGTCTACTGCCCCTTAGAGCTGTGAAAAAACCAAACTTGTAAGCCAACGCAATCAAAAGATACAGCCGTTTACTTATGCCGCAAATTTCCGCAAATCTCAAGGGAATCAAAACCTACAGGGTATTTCCCGTGAACGCAGAATCTTAAAATTTGGTATGAAGGTAGGTCTTATAGCACAGATTAAGGAATAATTGCGAAAACCGTAAATATGTATGTATGTCTGTATATATCAGTGACCAATATAAAGTGACCCCACACTGCGTATATTTTGCTTTGGAGCAGGGCTCTGCTTACACTGGTTTATAAATATTTTATAGATAATGTTACGGAACCCTCGGTGCGCGAGTCCGACTCGCAATTGGCCGGTTTTTTTATTAATTTATTAGAATTAGTTAAGTTAAGAGCATGAAAGTTATTGTATAGGTACATCTATTTCTGTTTGTTTTCCAAATAAAATAACAACAATAAAACAATTTCAGATAATATTCTGAATTTAATCCCACGCATCAGAATACAGCTTCGTCGGCGGCGCCGCCTCGCCGCGTGCGCAGTCTTTAATTTGAAAACCGAACCGACCACTAGCGCCATCTATTACAGGCACTCGACCTCGCTACTGTACTTCGCTTTTTTGTTGAAATAATCAATTTGGATGGATTGATTGCAAATGTTCTAGATTACGTTTGATTCCAGCTGGGCTTTATAAATAAAAAAACAAGTAAAATGTTGTTTTAGAATTATAAAATCGCGTTTGTATTTTGTTAACAGATCTACTTACTAATATTTTCAAAACTAAATATCTACCTTTACTCCTATTTGTGTTATAAAAGTATAAACCTACAATAGTTCAAAGTACAGGGTCCTTACCATGACGTCTTAGTGCGATTCAATTCCCACTCAGTTCAGGTTTTATTTAGCTGTCATTTTTAGTATGGATTTGACAGCGGCGAACCTCAACTGAATCGGAACTGAACACATAAGAAGTCATAGTAACTCCCCAGTTCGTGACCGCTTAGAAAAAGAAAATTGTACCCGAGAGGAACCTAAATATTAGAGACACTAAGTAAAACCAAAAGTGATACTTTCAAATCCCAACTTTCAGATAAACCGGTAAAAATCCGCAAATTAGCAAAAGCAATTCACCTAGATAATCATTTCGAGATGATTAATTTAATACTTAAAATGACCAGCGGTAAGCAAACAGTAGCGCTTTGACCAAACAAAAGAAATCGACTCGGGCGCATAATTACAGAGAAACCACAAAGTCACAACCATGAATTAAAGTAATTCAAGCCTTATGTAGATGATTTAGGGTCTGTGGTAGATGCAAAGGTTGTATGGTTTCTCTACATCGGGAATCGAATCGGCTCCTTTGATGGACCGAACAAATCAGCATCAGAATATTAAGGTCTGTTCATACTGTGGATGGGAACTTTAAGGTTATGAATAAATAACGTCTTTAGTTCTTACAGGGTAGACAGAGCCTAAGGTAACAAGACCTAAAGGCCACGTTTAGCATGACTGTGGGCGTATAAAAGGGAATCGAAATAGTGATGGGTTGCTAGCTGCATCGCCTATACCACATGATACTTTAGATTTTCGCCCATTCCCTCGATGTGCTTTTACCATCTGCACGGGAAGAGAAGCAACTGGTGAAAAACTAAGAATAAATAAGAAGGGTTATATTAAGGGTTAAGGATTGAATATGTTAGAAATCAGACTTTAGGTAAAACAATCGAATATCAAACATGTGTTGCTGTCGTATTGTTTCTTGGCAAAACAAATAATAAAAATAATAATAACAGATCTAATTAATAAAATCTCGATACCGGAGAAAATGATGGCATTCAATTAAGTAATAATTATTTTACTAGGTACATTTAAACTAAATAGAACTTGATCGCTTGCACGTTCTATTAATTACCTCAACGTTTCGGACATGCCGCGACGTCCATAGCCTCAAAGATACTGAAGAGGCGGGTATCAAGGTCTTGTAACTGTGCGAGTATTTTGAATTACCCGCACATTGTCTTTTTAATAACTCGCACAGTTACAAAAGACTCGAGACCATGGACGTCGCAGCATGTCCGAAATGTCGAGGTAATTAATATAATGTGTAAGCGGTTAAGTCCCGTTTAGTTAAAATAGTAGTAGTAATAGTAGTAGTAGTAGTAGTGATGCTAATAGTAATGAGTGCAAATCGTGAAAGTTTAAAGCAGTTTAAGAATCAAGCTCATCCACCTTTATTATCACACAGAAACAGATAGATATTAAACTATCTCGCGTGATTAATTTTACGACAAACGTTATGCTTCCAAGTTAACTATGAAGATAATCTTATAAAACACGACCAAGAAAATAAAACACGCCATCGCAATTTCTCATTTCAATCAATGTGGATTCACCATTACAAATCATCACAGAACCAGTACCAATAACAAAGAAAGCTAACACGCAGAAAACAACTGAAGGCTATCGAGATAGAACTCAAAGTGGATCGCTATAAAGCAGGGACTTATGAGATCTGAGGTAAAAATTAAAATTTATAAAACTATAATCGAGAAAGAGATGCCGATACCCGAGTAGATGAGAGAGAAAGTGACGGCGACGTCGCCATGAGATTGTTCGTAAGACCAGTGGCACTGCAATTACGGTGATTCAGACTTGGTGTAATTTCCTTACACATTTTCCACTCTATTCGTTCATAATTAGGTAGTTTTAGTAGGTAATCGAAATGTGTGCGGTCTTCTGTTGTTATTATTTTGATTATGTGAAATCTGGATGTTAATCGTGTTGGTGTTATAACATTATGTGTTGTAAAAAGTAATTATTGTTATATGTTTGAAATTTTCGAGGAAGCTGATGAAAAATACGAGCAGATAAAGTTTGGGAATAAGCTAAAACGAATGACGAACTCTGTTTAAGAAACAAATGAGACCACTAAAACAACTTTTCATTTTAAATTAAATAAATAAAGCGTTCCCACGATTACTCAATTTAGATGTTACCTAACTCAAAAAACGGTCTAATTGATTGACTTAAACTTGAGAAAGATTACTTTTAAAAATGACTATGTCAAACTCCAACCTAGAAATGTACCTAATAACGGTAACACGTATCGTTTCGAATTAAAGATTACAGAGAAAAGACAAATTGAGGTTCAAAAACATAATAATTTAGAATCTTTCCATCTCAACATCGCACTCGACGATCTCGAAATTCACTATAAAACAATGCTCAAGCCACGACCAAGTCCACTTAAGATGATACAGTCCGATAATACATTTATGGTATATATTATTAAAATTTATGTCTTATTCCAACTTCTGAGAATTTATTAATCGGCTAATATGAATTCTGTGTGTGTTTTACCGAGTTTTAAAGTGAATCTGATATGTTTGGTTGGCCGGTGCCGGTATTACGGTTTCTGTCTTCGGTATCGTTCTCGTGTCGCCTATTACTTTTATTATCACTTTGATACTCAAAATGATGTCCAAATTGTACGATATTATTTTTTCTCTGCAAAAATGCTCACATACCTACCTAACGTTATTACAGGTATTAATATTAACTTTACTGTCTTTACAATCATGCTAAATGGCCTTTAGATATTGTTACCTTAGGCTCTGTCTACCACGTAATGGATATTGACTTATGTGTTTTCATTTTCTGCATTACAACTCGTAATCTCCGTGTCTTCTTTCATTTATCATTCCATTATCTCCATTTTTAATTTTAGCAACTTTGATAACGTACCTGCTCGTATTAAGCCAAGAACGATTCTGAAATGCTTTCTTTATAGTTCTAGAGTGTAAAATTTCGCTTATAATGCCTTGCCGAAATATCACTTTGTCTTAAGACGATCCTTGTGTAGAATACACCCGTCCACTTTCATACACGCCGCCTCCATAAGAGCGTTTCCAAAAAAGTTTGTACATTTGGCGGACAGCATAGGCTAATTTGAAATTAATACTTTTCGATATTATTTTAAGCGCATATTATTACCTGGTTCTTAAAGATTCTAGATAATGTATTTTTTTAGAGATTCGAACTACAAAATAAGCTGTAAAGTTAAATCTACTGAGTCGGGGCAGTCGATAATTCCTATTTTGTTACTAAGATTCAATTAAGTAAATAGAAACCACACACATTATTTAGTTGGTTTTATTGAAGAAATAAGGTAGCAATAATAAAACTGTGTACGTTTTTAATGCTAATTCTTTACTCTTTTAAGGTAATCACAAAATAATAAAGATATTAACTCCTTTTTGTTACCATTTGGTCAAACGTACCCTGAAATTTTACAATATAATGCTTATTTATAAAGTTACGTTAATAATTTTTGGAAATTATCATAATTAAATTGCTAAATATTCGTCTGGAATATTTAAAATATATATATTTTAACAAATATAAACAAAAATCAACAAAACTTCGTATTTTTTTACGGGACAGTAACAATAAGAGGAACATTGGTAACAAATTAGGAACTCTTAGGCACAGTATTCATTAGTCAGGTTTCAATATTATAATCACTACATACATTTTTTAAAAGATAGAGTGATTAAATACCATAAATTTTTGATATCTACGTTTATATTAAATATCTACGTTAAATAAATACACAAATACTGTCAAATAAAAATAAAAATACCTCTCATGTATATAAATAAAGTCATTTTCCAATAGTCTACACTCTGCCTTAGGAATTCTTTTTTGTTACTCCCATTTCCTAGCCATACGTTACCATTAAAAAGTAACAAAAAAGGAAGTAACCAATGGTGGAAAATATGGTGCCCGGCACATTTAAAAAATTCGTGAAACCAAATATATCGTACTATTTGAACGAAGAATTTAAGAATATGAATCTTGATAAAGTGTTTATAAATAGAATTTAGTTCAAAGTAATAAAAAAACAAAATTTACCCAGGTTTTTCCAGTAACAAAGGAGGACTTTTATTTCAGGTTTGACCATCGACGCACTTTATCAACTCGCAGTTTTGATTTTTGAAAGGTGACTGTTTATTATTAAGGTGGCTATATGATGCTAGTGTTACCAGCATCCTATAAAGAATCTACAATTTTTTGTAAGAAATACCTTTTGGGACGAAAATGCGGTAACAAAAACTGGAATCAAAATTGGAACTTTTTCTAGGACAAACTTTAATCGTTAATTTTAAATATTATTTCTTAGACAAGGATATGAAAACAATGTAGAAATGAATTGCTTGAGCCTATAATAAGTTAATAAAACACACCACGGAATTGAGAACCTAAAACTGATTTCAAAAATCGATATTTTAGGTTCGAAATTTACAATGGGACATTTACCTTTTCATACAAACTTTACTGAACGATAATTTTAAAAAAATATTTTTTAAATGATCAAATACATATACATTTAAGACAGTTAATTTATATTTAAGATAATGAAACGAATTTTATGCTCAATAACTCAAATAAAATACACAGTGGCCTGGTGATTAAAGAAAATAATAAATCTGCACAGGACACCTACGAACGACAAATGTACAAACTTTTTTAGAAACGCTCATAAAGGTAGTGTTGCTCATTTGTCAAACGTGTGGATACTTTATTTATTACTTACTTTATTTTAGACCCTCCGCGAGCACGAAATACCTGACCGCTTCTTACATCAACACCAGTTTTTATTGCGTCTCCTGAAACTTCCACAACTTCTTTATTGAGATTTACTTAAGATTCAAATTCAAGTGTATCCTTTTTTTTTAACTGTGTTTTAGTGTTGTTAGATTTGACTGCGTTAACAAAGTTAGCTTTACCATTTTCAAATAAATGTGTGGTCATATTCTTTTCTCATTTAAGTTCTTTATCGATGGGTACTTCGGAAGAAGGTGATGTTAAAATTTCTTGTAGTTTTGGTTAAATGGAAATAAATTTAAAATCTATACGGGTCGTTTGGGTCCAAGCCACCGTTTTTGGGTGTTAATAGATTATACGATGTATTTGGTTGTTAAGTTTTTTGTTTATTGCTCCAGAGGTTTATGGTTCATTAGGTTACAAGTCGTTTTAAGTTCTGGGAAACGCATCTGACGACATGCCAATCTCTTGTTTTAGTTTAATTGAATGATTTAAATGGGCATTATGAGCTATCATAAAGGCTTTAACGATATTTGGGACTATTGGAAGAACTAATACAGTATAAGTAACTGTTAATTCATGTTCATCAAAATTAGCATCATACTCATCCATTATGTACTTACTTAAGTCTCTTGTCTTTAATTCTCAGATCTGTTTTTGTTTTGTAGACTGCGAAATGGTGTGAAACTCTGGTTAAAAATATGTTATTACAGACATTTTCATCCCTTAATTCAATAGTTTTATGTGATAGGGGGAAAGCGAGCATGTCGGTCACCTAATGGAAAGCAATCACCACCTATATATACCTACTCATAATAAAGAGCGTTAAGAGTGTGAATATAGGCTTGTTTTTTGAAGATCCCTAAGTTGTACCGGTCCGGAAAAAGTGGTGCCGCTAGCTAATCCCAAAGTTTAAACGTGTGTGGTAAAACCTTTTGCCAACAGCATTTTCGAAATGCTAAGTAACTCAACCCACCGACATTGGTGTGAAAAATCAAACAGCGTTTTCAATGGCAGTATAACAACTATTATCTCAAATCGACCAAGTACTGGCAATAAGTTTTATGTCATAATCAATGTTCCATCCACAAAGGGCACTACTAATGCTTCACAAAAGGCCACGCGTATGAGGCCACACATATTCCATTGCCATTGATATTGAGAAACTGGATAATGTTGATTCAAAGGAAAAGTAAAAAAGTTACCTTGGTACCTTCTGATTTCTTTTACTTGATTTATGAAAAACAAATCCAAACAAGGCGCCCTTTTTATTGAATCGCTATGATAACCATGGTATTATGCTGAATGACCGTTACAGCCTCGCCCGCTTCGATATATCTGATGGCGATTGTACTAAAAAGTGAATACACAAAATTGACACGGCACAGAGCCACAGCTTCAAGCATCCTACTTCCTACTAATAATTATAAATGCGAAAGTTTGTGACGATATGACGATGTGAGTGAGTGAGCGTGTATGTTTATTCCTTCTTCACGCTAAAACTACTGGACGGATTTGGATAAAATTTGGAACGAAGATAGCAGTTACCCTAGATTAAACATAGGCTTCTTTTTATCCCGGAAAATAGCATAGTTCCCGCGGGATAGCGATAAACATGTCAAAGGTCGTAGCTGCCTAGAGTCACAACGTAAATAATTGTTACAGAATATACTATCAACATCTCAAGTTTAATTCTACGCGGACGAAGTCGCGGGTAGGAGCTAGTTCCAGACAGTTCCAGTAAGCTTTTTACCTCCATAACAATAAGCAATATGCCTATCTCAATGCGTAGGCGAACTCCTTACTAGTACAAATGCAAATGGACAATAAGAACTTGGAATGCATTTGAGAAAATAATCTGAGCGCGTTGTTTAACCAATACTCTGTGTCTTACAATTAATTTTATTCAGAACTAGTATTTAAGTAAAGCGTAATGTATAATGCTGCTTGCTTCAAACTTGCGACAAAGTTGATTTCAGAATAAATCATGATTTCGATTAGTTTGATGTGATTTCGTTTGATTGTTGATGTGATAGCTGCGCGGGCGGCGCTCGCGTCTTATATTTGTGTCAAACAGTGAATACTGGCTGCTGACACAATGGTTGCAACTCGGTTTAGTAAGCCAGCTGTTCAACGGTACATTATAGGTGCGAAGCAAGCGTTTCGGGTTTGAATCCTGGTAAGGGCATATATTTGTATGATGAGCACGAATATTTTGTTCCTGGGTTATGGATAGTTTCTATCTACTTAAGCATATATTTCTCTATATATGTATGTTGGTTGTCTAGTACCCATAGCACAAGCCTTACTAGCGCTCACTTTGGAACTAGGTCAATTTGTGTGAATCGTCCCTAATCTTTTTTTACAGGCCGTGAGCTCTTAGAATGCCATTCGGCTTTGTTTTGCTATCTCATTCACTCTTCTGGGTTTGATACCTGAATCGGCCGAATGAAGGAGACAGCAAGACGAACCTGAATGGGATTTTAAGAGTTCACGGACTGTATGTTTCGTTGTTGACAATTTATGTCATGTTTTATCATCATCCCCAGCCTATATACGTCTGGGCACAGGCCTTCTCTCATGAGAGGGCCTGGGCTATATTTCCCACGCGGGCCCAGTGCGAATTGGGAACTTCACACACACCATTAAATTACTTCGTAGATTCCTTCACCGAAAAGTTTATGTAAATTTCAAACGTCATATTTACCTACTTTAAAAAGCCATAGATGTCACTATTATATGTAGCACTAGAGGGTTGCAGAAGTATTACAGAAGTATTATGCCAAAATCATTCGCCTACATGCATGCATACATAAATCACGTCTTTATCCCTTAGGGGTAGAAAGAGCTTTCTTAGGCGACAAGACCTATTTCGTAACACGTAACAGTAACAAGATCATTTACCATTGCATTTAACAATAAAAGTCGTTCATAATAACGAAATATTAAGGTTTCAAATTGAACAGTGTCTGATTATGAAAAGTGACAGTTTTGCATTTAATCAGCGATCATTCTCAAATCAAGTTACAACAGTATTCACCGAGGCTCAGTCAACATTGAGGCAACGAATGAAGCGATATATTTTTATCGTTTTATATCGTTTTATGTCGTTTTATCGACCCGGCGATCGGGATTTAGTGCTAATGGCTGTACGAGTGACGTTGACACACGTGTTGAAATACGAAACGCGATACGGTGTTAGGAGGTTAAGTCGACGCGGGAGTCAGTTTTGCGTCCGAAATTCTTGGGGTTTTTAGGGTTCCGTACATACAATTTCTAAACGACACTGAAAATTAGAACATATAGAAAAATCCGGAAAGTAAAGCTATGGCCGGGAATCGAACCCGGGTCCTCGACATTCCGTGACGCGTGCTATACCCCTACGCCACCCATAGCAGGTGAGTAAACCTCCTAATGATGATGATGATGAGTGAATGATGCTGATGGGTGGTGTAGGGGTATAGCACGCGTCACGGAATGACGAGGACCCGGGTTCGATTCCCAGCCATAGCTTTACTTTTCGGATTTTTCTATGTGTTCTAATTATCAGTGTCGTTTATAAACCCCTAATGTAATACTCCTTTCATCCACTCAAAGGTTGACTGGAAGAGATCCCTTAAAGGGATAAGTCCGCCTTTGTGCATGTATCTCATTGTTTGTCAATTGTTTTTGTCTTGTTACATAAATTAAATTTCTAACGGTAAAACGTAAAAAAAAGTAAACATTAAAAATCAAGAAGTAAATTTCTTGATTAATTTGATATTTACGTAGATACACCGTATCACTTTCCCACAGGGGTATGTGGAGACTATTTTGTTCCACTTGGCTACTACGCTTCATCCACGTTCATCAAACTCTCTCGTACCGTACCGTCTCGGATTCCGTAGTACCTCGGAAGAAAAAGGGAAATATCACTTCGTTGTCCGTCAAGATTATTTTATTCAGGATCGCGTGGAGTTTTACCTAAAGAGTATTGAAGTGAAAACTTTTTTACCGGCGTTGAACGAACACTTTTTGGGATGGGTGAAAAATGTTAAACTCGCGTCAGGCATAATACGCAGGGAGAGTTTAAGTACCAGGATATGAGATGAGATTTCCGGGTGGTAGGGCCTTGTGCAAGGTCCGTCCGGATCGCTACCACCATCTTACTCGCTAATCCTGCCGCAAAGCAGCAGTGCTTGCACTGCTGTGTTCCGGTGTGGAGAGTAAGACAGCCGGGGAAATTACGGGCACAAGAGGCATTTCATCTAAGTCCTCTAGGTTGGCAACGCATCTGCAATCTCTCCGGGGTTGCGGGTGTCTATGGGCAGTGGTGATCGCTTACCATCAGGTGACCCACTTGCTCGTTTGCCTTCCTATTCACATAAAAAAAAAAAAAGATCCTCTAAGAGCTTATTTTGAAATATGAATGAATCGCGTTCGATTTTTGAAGTGTTTTTTTTGTTGAGTCGTGGAGCAAAAGTACTAGGGCATCAGCACATTGTTAGAGGTCTGTCAATATAGATAATACAACGTACGTTTTTTTTTGTAAGCGGCCAGTACAGTACGCGTCTTGAGCGTCATGTAGGTCACAACATTAAAATCGAATCTGAGCTGCTGTTTTCACTTCTGCCGGCACTCCCGGAGTGCTACCTGTCGCTTTTTTTTATAAATACAAAATACTGAAGTCTGTAGTCCATTGGAGCTGTGAAAAAATCAACGTTCTAAGTCTACGCAATCAAGATGCTGTCATTAGAAAAGGTGTTTCAACATAAATTGCTGTGCTACGAAAACTCTATCCATGCAATCTCGGTTAGGGTACTCTCGACCTGACCAAACGTCAAAACGTCCCCAATTTTTTTCCAGCATCGTTCTAGTTATTTTAGCGCCGATCTAATCTGTAGGCTTATTGTCTAACTCGCTCGCAATCGCCATCGTGTTCATTTTGACAGTTCGTGTATGGGCTGACAATTGGCATCGGAATCAGCTAGCTGTCACATTCATACAAGAACTGTCAAAATGAACCCGATGGCGATTGCGAGCGAGTTAGACAATAAGCCTACTGACTTCGTTAGTATGTATTACTAGCTGTTGCCCGCGATTCCGTCTGCGATGTATTTGTTTATCGCTATCCCGCGGAAACTATGCTATTCCGGGATAACAAATATCCTATGTCCTTTCCGGGACTGTAACTCTGCACCAAATTTATATAAAATTGGTTTATCCGTTTTGCCATGAAAGAGCAACAAACATCCAAACATCCAAACTTACAAAGTTCCGCCTTTATAATTATTAGTAAGAAGTAAGATATTTATGATCTTCACCTAAATTAATCGTAGCTTTCAATCAAAATCGACGTAAAATTGTCATAGATCTTCGAGAGGAAGTAACAAATTCAGAACACCTGTTTCGTAAGCACCGTTTACGTTTTATTTATACAAGACGCCAGTCAAGATAATTCATAAACGCATCGAAACAAAAATACGACTTTAACGTTCGTACGTTGTCTGAATACGAACAGGGTACGTGACCGCGACATCGAGATGAACCGAGTTCGTCTAGGTACTTCCTAGAATAGGTCTGTGTATAATAAGTTAGGATAGAGATAAGTCATGAAGTAGTCAGGGGTATATTACCGGCCAAGTGCAATACATACAAACATACATAACGTCACGCCTCTTTCCCACAGGGGTAGGCAGAGACTACTTTGTTCCACTTGCTACGATCCTGATGACATACCTCTTTCGCTTCATCCACATTCATCAATCTCTTCGGTTTCGGTGCAATTCTATTAGTAAGTACTTCATGGACCTACTCGTATTACTCCTACTAGTAGTCCGAGAGCTGGCACCAATTTTTGGGTAGGTAGTTGAGGCAAGCTGACTTGTCATGTAGCTCGCGATAAAGACCCAGAGTCTAGTGCGAGCGCCGCCGTTTCACTTACGTAGGTACAGCATAAATGTCATCTCTATGTAACAACAATGTGTGCTTTGTAAAATGTTATGCATTTTCAATCAATCAATTAATCATTTATTTATTGTCAAGATTGTGTAAACAAGTTAACATTACAAAAATAAAGTCTCAACAGTTTATCCATTTCGGACGCACAATACAAAATTAACTCAAAAATAGCTTAATCTTAATTATTTGTACTAAAAAAATCATTTATTATAGAAACATCTAGTGGCTAGCCATTCTCTGAGTTCCTTCTTAAACTGGGTACCTACCTTCAAGTGACTTTATACAATCAGGTAATTGATTAAATACTCTTATCCCTGTAACATAAGCATTTTGTAACATTTTGTAATTCTGTGGAGAAAATAAAGTTATTATATTATTATTATAGCTCTCTTATTATACCCCAACAAAGAACTGCAGACCTGGCTGGTGAGTAGCGGAACTACATCAACCCCTAAATTTTAAAAGCTAGCTTAAACATAAATTATTGTGTCTTTTTCGTATTAAACAAGCGAAACATTTCACCTCAAGCCTTTTAAAAAAGTTGTTAACCGCATTGTTTCATTGGAATGTCTTCACCGATCTTTCCAATCGGTTTCACATCGCTACCGAATAACCACGACAACCATTCACCTGCCAAAACAATAGCTATTCGAAAAGCAATCGTGCTGTCACAGCCTTAAGGTTTTTGCTGTTGTAACGGAATAGAACACGTAACTTTGTAGATAATAACTTCGATCACCTATATCTTATTTTCCGATTGGACGCGCAACGTGTGCACTCTGCCATGATTGGAACGCGTCGGTAGCATTCGAAATTCAAATTTGAATGTGTCAATTTTGCTTTTTTATTTTTTTTAATGGTTAGAGTTTTTTTGAAACAGGAATAGGTAACAATTACCAAATATTTATCGGTTTTTAGTCCTCATTGGATTATAAATAAAATTGGGGCCTCCTTAAACGCATAATAAGTATGTTATTCTTTTCTTCTCTCCTTTTTTTTAAAAAAATGTCTAGCGATAAACATGCCATTGCTAAATCTAAGACCAAGTCGCGAGCCGAAGCTAGTGAGCAAATAAAACTATGGGAAATGAGGGAATACCAATTATAAGAGCTCTTCCGACGTCTATCTTTTAGATTCTTAATAAAACTATGGCTGAGTTTTACTTTTAATCAGTAAAAATACGTCGATGGCAATCGCCATTTTTCCCGATACCAAACAGCGGGGGACGGACAGAGAAAAATAAGGACACCCAACGCCGTCCGAAGAAGACATACGTTACACCGGTCATAATTATAATTCAAAGTGGACTGCCTACCTGGCTGGCGTGGTACAAGCTACAAGCTACAAGCTACAATAAGCCTTACCATGACGTCGTAATTCCGACTCAGTTCAAGTTTTAGCTGCCACTTTTAGTATGAATCTGGCAACGAGCGAACCTAAACTGAAACGCATTAAGACGTCATGGTAAAGCCCAAGGTCTCTCACCAACAGAACGGTAAAAGTCAATGTATGAAATTGAACATTTTATTAGTACACTAGCTTCTGCCCGCGTCTTCGTTCGCGTAGAATAAGACTTACGAACTGATGTTGATAGTATATTCTGCAATAATTATTTACGTTGCAACTCTAGGCAGCTACGACCTTTTACATGTTTATCGTTGTCCCGCGGGAACTAAGCAATTTTCCGGGATAAAAAGTAGCCTATGTTTTAATCTAGGGTACCAGCTATCTACGTTCCAAATTTTATCCAAATCCGCCCCGTCGTTGTAGCGTGAAGAAGGAACAAACATACACACTCACTCACTCACATCGTCACATCGTCACAAACTTTTGCAATTATAATAATTAGGTAGGATTTCATGACGGTCTGAGAACAAAGAAAAAACATAGAATGTGCCAGTTGTTTCTGTTCCTGCGCAGGTGGTAAAATTTTCTTCCTGCGCAGGATGGTATTGTAAAAGCCCATCGAAGGAATGGGCGAAAATGTTAGGAATGTTATAGGCGATGCGGCTAGCAATAGCAACCCATCACTGTTTTGATTACCCTTTTTACCTATACGCCAAAAATCATGCTAACCCTTATCATTACTGGATTTCTGATTTCTATTTTTGTATGAATTATTTTACTGTACAGTCGCCCAAATAAGTGGTCTACCACTTTTCATCAAACTTCCTATCAAATGAAAATGTCGCTAAAGTCGAACTTCCAAGTTGATAGCCTGTCTTATCGACGTTATATATTGTGACGTACAAAGGAATTTTAACCTTAGGGGGGTTGACCACATATTTGGCTGATGGTACCTTATTGTTTTTATTTTATTTACAATTGACGATCTTTTTGTGACTTTCTTATGTTTTGACATAAAAATATAATGTAATTTACAAATAGAAATAAATGAATCTATCTATCTATCAACCCCGTAGGGGATAAAACTGTGATTTATGTAAGTAACTCTAAATTGAAACAGATTTATTCCATCCCATTTCGTTCATAATTTTAAGGAAGTACTATCATGAGAAACTGAGTTGAATATCCAAGAATTTAAACTATTTAAATGAAAATAGAGTGACAAATTAGTAAGTAAAAGTGAGTTACCGCAGAAAGTGGAGATTATTTGCCTACAAACTTCAGTTTATAAACCTCTGCCGCTCGTAACTTAGACAGGCTGCTTAAGTTTATTTAAGTTACAGAGTAACGATTATTGCTCGAATACAATACTGATGTTGTATCCAGTAATTTGTTTACGCAATTTCTTTTAATGTTTTTTCGGTCGCTGTAGGTATATGATATTGTTTTATATTCGCAATATGGCCGGCCAATAAATTGCAATAACAGTTTAAAACACATGAATTTCTCCATTTACCGGATTGTTATTTTACTGGATATACGTACATAAATCACGTCTTTCCCTTACGGGGTAGACAGGGCCTTAGGTAACGACTTAAGGCCATGTTTAGCATGATTGTGGGCGTGTACTTACCTAAATACTTACATGTTATATTTTTTGCCAGGCATTCAAATGTTTGTTATTGCATTGTTTCTCCAGAAACCATTAAAAAGTTAATTCAAAACAAATCAGCGCGCACTTAATAGTCATAAGAATAGCCCCCGTAATCAGATGCCCGTCGAAAAATCCAATCTCATTTAATGCGAAATATTTGGAGTGCGATAACGAAATACGGCTGTTTGTCGTTTTATTGCTTATTTTCCCTGCTTTGTTATTCGACCCCCGATGAGGAATATTATTGATGTTTTACGAGAACCGTGAAAAATAAGTTCTTTATGTAAAAAGTAGTAAAGATGTTGATGAAACTATTTTCTTACGATGCAGTAAAGTGTTGCCACTCGACAATCCACTGTCGATAGTGTTTCGATAGGGTATCGATAGTTGTCGATAGTAGGTATCGATATTTTTGACAAGGATAAATCAAAGTCGCGGCCTGTCCCTATGTATGCTTAGATCTTTAGAAATACGCTACAGATTTTGATGCGGTTGTTTTCCTAGAAAGAATGATTGAAGATGAAAGTCAATCAATGCTGAAGATCAATGCTGACGAAGTCACGGGCAGAAGCTAGTTTTTCATAAACTATATAATCTTCCATGCTAGTCTGGGAGTAAAAAAACATAGAATGTAAGTTGCTTCTCTTCCCGCGCCGATGGTAAAAGCCCATCGATAATGGGCGGAATTCCCAGGAATCATGTTATAGGCGATGCGGCTAGCAACCCATCACTATTTTGATTCCCTTTTCCACCTACGCCCACAATTATGCTAAACGTGGCTAGGTCTTGTTACCTTAGGCTCAGTTTACCCCGTAAAGGGATAAAGCCGTGATTTATGTATGTATGATTTTTGTTCATCCTTAGCTTCTAAAAGATTGGCAATCAGACTCACATTTCCCTATTTTATTATCTCAAAACATTCCTTGACAACTTTCTTTCTCCCATTCCAATCAAACTTTGTCGAATCTCGATACTCCCCCCGTAACGTCATATTTTTCTGTGGCAATAATTTGGAGACGCCATTTTCTTTTTTGTTTTTGTACTTTCATTGGATGGAGGCCTTGGAAGTTTTATAAGATTTATTTTGAATGCGTAATGAGGTCAATAAAATTATCTTAAGAAAGAACTAATTAATCTGCATTTATTGCATATACCTATGAGTGCAGATAATGTTAAGTTTATTCGTAACAAATCACGTCTTTTTTAACACTCGAACACTTTTATCACTTTTGACACATTATCCATACACGTCATATAATAAAGCTGAAGAGGTTCGAAAGTCTGTACATGGCAGATATTTAAAAAAAAAGTTGGTTCACACCAGCGTTTTTGGTTACTGTAACGTGCTACTGTTATGGTTACAACTCGCACATGAGCTACCTATTGTTATTGTTACCTTCTTACCTACTTCAGGGGCCTTACCATGACGTCCTGATTCCGACTCAGTTCAAGTTTTAGCTGTCACTTTTAGTATGCATCTGACAGCGAGCGAACCTAAACTGAATCGCATCAAGACGTCATGGTAAGGCCCCTATATACTTTTTTTCTGTTTTGATCGTTATATGTGCCGCCTATTGTATACTTTGTTCTATGTTTCTGTATTGTATTGTACTGATTTGTGGTGTTCAATA
This sequence comes from Pandemis heparana, assembly GCA_963854515.1. Lineage (NCBI taxonomy): Eukaryota > Metazoa > Arthropoda > Insecta > Lepidoptera > Tortricidae > Pandemis > Pandemis heparana. The sequence goes on along the minus strand of OY978022.1, from coordinate 13,389,208 downwards.
AAGAGTATTTGTATTGTATTGTATTGTATGAATGCTCGGCTTTGTATAGCTGTCAATAAAGATTTGCATTGCTGACTTCTAATTTGCGAAGCAAATCGCTGTCAAGACGCCATATTGTATTTGTAGTCGAAAATACACTGCAAATTGATCCTTATCCTATAATTATATTCATAAACATGCTCTTCATAATTATTATCAAGTCTCATTAATTAGACAATAGTACGAGAATAGAAAGAAAGAAAAGAAAGTCAAATCATAAGTATTAAATTGGTGTAAGTTTTGTCAACATGGTGTGCAGTAAGGTTGACAAGTATAGCGATTGTCAATTAATGTCGTTGACAGTGGTAGCGTGAGCGGATGTCAAATGTATTAGCAATTAACACTGTCGGCGTGCGCGGGAGTGGAACGGGCAAGCTCGTTCAAATCTTGGCGGGTGATCGTGATTGTTGATAAAAGAATTGACATTCGCAATTCACATTCAATTTTTCATTAAGGCGGCAAAGAAAAGCTAATTTCAATTTGACTCCTGTCATTTGTATTCCTACAATTTTACAATTTTTTTAAAAGATTTGAGTGCCAGATGATTATTCTATCCAGCTTTCGCATTTAAAAAATAGTGGGATTTTTTTATTAATAACATTTTTATTTATTATGTCTACTTACTTACAGAAAATAAAAATAAAAAATATTTTTCAATTTCTAAACGACACTGAAAATTAGAACACATAGAAAAATCCGAAAAGTAAAGCTATGGCTTGGAAATATTTTTATCAATAAAAGTAAGAAAACAATTCATCATCATCATCATCATCATCAGCCTGAAGACGTCCACTGTTGAACCAAGTCTTCCCCCTTAAAACACCACTATAAACGACACCTCGCCACCAGCATCCACCAGTTTCCTGCTACTTTCACGATGTTGTCGGTCCACCTAGTGGGAGGCATGCCAACACGTCTTACGGTTCGTGGACCCCACTCGAGAATTTTTCTCCCCCAACGTTTGTCTGTAAAGAAGAAACAATTTAATTTCTAAACGACACTGAAAATTAGAGCACATAGAAAAATCCGAAAGTATAGCTATCGCCGGGAATGGAACCCGGGTCCTCGTCATTCCGTGACGCGTACTATACCCCTACACCACTCATAGCAGGTGAAAAAACAATTACTAGGAATCAAAAATTATTTTTAAATCGAAAAAATTTAAGAACTTGGCTGTTTCCTACCGATTATTCAAAACTGTATCTAAACCATTTGATTACTAAATCCCTCACATTTATTTTCCGCCTTATCTCAATAATATTTAAGTTCAAATTTGATCGTTAGACTCTTAGCGCTTACGTCGTTTGTTAAAGTATGCGCACGCGCAGATGATCCCATATTGAAGTCAATTAGTAATGTTGATGATCGGACACTGTTGACTGGTTTTAAAATATAAAATTATACATGGTAGGAACGGTCGCCCAAAAAAGTGGTCTACCACTTTTCATCTAACTTCCTATCAAATGAAAATGTCACGAAAGTCGAACTTTCAAATTGACGGCCTGTCTTATCGACATTATAATATACTAGCTTCTGCCCACGACTTCGTCCGCGTAGAACTAACAATTGATATTTTATGTTTATCGCTATCCCGCGGGAACTATAAAATTTTCCGGGATAAGAAGTAGCCTATGTTTTAATCTAGGGTACCAGCTATCTTCGTTCTAAATTGTATCCAAATCCGTCAAGTCGTTTTAGCGTGAAGAAGGAACAAATATACGCACTCACTCACATCGTCACATCGTAGGATTGTGGCGTGCAAAGGAATTTTAACCTTAGGGGGACCACATATTTGGCTGATGGTAGTACCTACCTACTTATCTACTAATATTATAAATGCGAAAGTTTGTAAGTGACGATGTGAGTGTGTATGTTTGTTCTTTCTTCACGCTAAAACGACTGGACGGATTTGGATAAAATTTGGAACGAAGATAGCTGGTACCTTAGATTGAAACATAGGCTACTTTTTAACCAGAAAAATAGCATAGTTCCCGGAAGACAGCCATAAATATGTCAATTGCTAATTCTACGTCGACGAAGAATTCCGAAGCTAGTATTTCATACATACATTTTTATGGACAGAGCCTGGGATAACAAGACGATGGGAGAGAGAGTCCTACGTATCCTTAAGGTTTCCTTTTTTCCTAAGGTGTGGAACCCTAAAGAGCGACGATAAAATCCTTCGAAAAGGTTAACCCTGCGGCTACACAAGGGTTAAGACATAATTTAATCTTCTGTCATCCAAGTTACACACTTCGGATCTCAGCTAAATTATTCTTTACCCCGGAGATCAAGTACGCCAAAGGATATTTCATTAAAAACTTAAAATAAGTTGTATCTGTACTGTGTGGCGGTGCAAGCGGGAACTTTGAGGTTATGAGAAACGGCTAAAAATTAAATCGTGGCTAAACATGGAACATGAGAGAGTAAAGGTGAATGTGAGTTGCTGCGTTGTTGTAACTACTTTATAATGCAATGTAGTATGTAAGAAAGAAAGAAAGAAAGAACACAATACATTTATTCATTGGTACATATTTTTTTAGACATTTTTTTTTATATTTTTTTTTGTATCCCGTGTTTTTATTGAATTAAAACATTAGTAAAAAAGCAAAGCTCTTGTTTTCAGAATGTTGAGCTATTTAAAATATCCCACGTTTAAGTACAATCAATCACCAGTATAAATTCTTAAAACAATAATTTGATTTTTATTAATTATTTTTTAATTACTATTATTATATATCTTTTGTTTTTTTTTTGCTTTTGAGTTTTGAAATAAGTATAAGGCTAGTTAAAGAATAGAAGATTAGTTTCATTGAACACCCTTGTAAAGGTTTTTCATCGTAATTTTGTGTGCAAAATTAATCTGACATCGTACACATTGAAGATCGCCCAAAAATTTGTTAAATAATAAAAATATCCTAAAAATTATTATTTAAGAACACTCAGTCAAACAAACCTAACACTTTTCTGAAGTATTCTTAGTTAATTTTGAGACACGGTGTAAGTAATCTATCTCCAGACTTTAGTCAACTTTTCTTATTCTTATTTGTGACTTTAGTCACTTCCAAAATCGTCTAGTTAGTCGGATTGCGAGCAGCGCGTGTATAAGCAACGTTCAGGGCAAAGTTAGATTGGCTGGCATCGACTGATGGCCCCGTCGGCCGTAAACCGTGAATAAAGAACAATGCAATGAATTATTTGTCCGTCCGTCAACGACTTCAGATTAGCTATAAAATAAATTGGAAATCTATTGACAGAGACAAACTAAACAGAGCCTCTAGTGTTAGTTTTTGACACGAAGAACGTATCGAACGCGTTCATGTAAACGTCAATTACTATGGAAAAGTTTGCAGCGCTACTTGAGGATCGAAACGGCAACAAACTGTTCGCATAGTATTTGACATTTCCTTCCTAGTATTTGACATGGCTTCCGCCAAGACCGCGCCAAGGGTGCCCGTAATGCTACTGTTCAAGATTACCTGGAACCGACGAGCATGTATGAAGAGATTAATGTGGATGAAGCGGAAAGATGATCAGGATCGTAGCAAGTGGAACGAAGTAGTAGTAGTAAGTAGTATTAGACGACCGGATGGTCTAGTGGTTAGAGAACCTGACTATGAAGCTTGAGGTCCCGGGTTCGATTCCCGGTCGGGGCAGATATTTGTATGAAAAATACGAATGTTTGTTCTCGAGTCTTGGATGTTTAATATGTATTTAAGTATGTATTTATCTATATAAGTATGTTTATCCTTTGTCTAGTGTCCAAATAACAAGCTTTGCTTAGTTTGGGACTAGGTCAATTGGTGTCAATTGTCCCAAGATATTTATTTATTTATTTTATTTTATCTGCCAGCCCCTGTGGGAAAGAGGCGTGACGTTATGTATTTTTCAAACTATTTCGTTTCTATTTTTTATTGTATTTGCTATTCTGTATATTTTTTCTTTCTTATCATCGCGTTCTCCTATCCCAAGTGCTTTCGAAATTAATCTCATACATTCTTCATACAAAATGTCATTATGAATCCACGCATACAATTGGAGACGCGTGACATTCCTCACAAAAGGGAGATGACATCTATTCAATCCAACTATCCTCGTGTCATTATTAATTTCATTCATTGTATCGTTATTAATTAATTAATCTTTTGAATTTAACTTGACAAATTAAACAAGATCACATGCATCAAACTGTTTAGACCGGGCACTATTTCACTAACGTGACAAAATTGACAGTGACAAGTGACAACTCGAAATAAAATTGCGAAAAATTGTAGACATTGTTTACGTATTGCTTTTGAAGTGAAAACTTGAGCGGCGTTGAGCGCTTTTTGGGATGGGTAAAAAATGTTAAACTCGCGTCAGGCAGGCGTAAGGAGGGAGAGTTTAAGTACCAGGATATCAGGATCCTCTAAGAGCTTATTTTGAAATACGAATGAAGCTAGAGTCGCGTTCGATTTTTCAAGTGTACGCTGATTTCATCGCTTTAACGTATGTGCGTTTGGCCTAGTGGTACATTTTTAATAGGCGCCGTGGCATATTGTCTTGACGAACCAATAACCAAATATGTAATGGAAATTTTATTAAATACCCTCTCGTGTAGCCGCATCTGAAATGCGATGCTTCGCAGCCTATTATAAGGCACATAATTAATATTTACTTGCATGTTTGAGAAAAAAATTATGTTTTGGTACCTATTTATTTCTGATCTTGCGCGGACGTCACTTGGAAAGTAAACATTGTTTTATCAATAATAATTATGTATGTAACACAAGCAAAACAGTCATGTATTGTTTGTGTTTCTATATAAATAAATGAATAAATAATTATGCTTATAAATTTTACGGCAACACATACAAACAAACGGCTGCCGATTCACACAAAAATGAATAACGCTTCAACCTTTTATGAATTAGCAGGAAATTCAGCTTTAAATTGCGACGTTCATTATATCCCGTAATGCTGCATTCAGACTTATTCCGCGCGTCGACGCCTACGCTGCGCAGGAGTGCCTCGCGATCAGAGATTGATTAATTCGATATTTAATATTAACATGACTTGGAGAAACGAGCATTCGAAGGGAATGGGCAAAAATTTTAGGTATCATTTTATAGGCGATGGGGCTAGCAACCCGATTTTGATTCCCCTTTCCACCTTTACGCCCACAATCATGCTAAACGTGGCCTTAAGTTCTCGTTACCTTAGGCTCTGTCTACTCCGTAAGGGATGAAGACGTGATTTATGTATGCTAATATTTAATCTCATAGACTGTACTGCTTGGCGGCAGGATGACCGAGACAGATGGTGGAAGTGATTCGGACGGACTTTGTAGAAAATCCTAGAGATGTCAACTTATATGGATGACATACTAGTCCTTTTTTCAAACAAACGAACGATTAACTAGCAAGTCTTAATAAAATATACAGATTAAGCAAAAATTTTAACTCTTGGTAGATTTCTAAAGGACACATTTCAAGGATTTGGAAAATTAGAACACAGAAAAATCCGTAAAGTAAAGCCATGGCCGAGAATCGAACCCGATAATCATCATTCCGCGATGCGTGCTATACCGCTACACTGGTAGTTTCAAAAAAGGACAATGTAAAAGAGCCCTTGGCGGCCTATTTGCTAAATATTTTTTTGACTTTTGACACAACTACAAGTAAAATATAAAATCACAAACTTCTTGCATTCACAGCGTAAATTTACGAAGTACTTAAATTAAAATAATTATTCAGTATTGCTCAACCCTGCCTCCAAGCTCATACATCATACATATTCTGCAATATTTTTAACAGACCATACGTCTGAACCATTGTGTCCCCCACAAAGAGGCGCACAGGGTCCTTATTTAGATAAAAAAAATAGAAAACAGCCGATTTGCTAAGGAAATGGGCCGTAGGATCGGTGTTGGGTGGTCGGTATTTATAGTTCGAAGAAAAGGGGCGCAAGTGCAATTAGGACTTTTTACCGCAAATTGTTTTAAGATTGGTATCGGTTTGTTATCACTATTTTGAAATGAGGCGAAGCGTTTGAACATCAGCAGAGCGGAACAGAGGGTTGGTGATATTAGTAGATTTTTGTTACGGGTGAAAGGTGTTTTAGCTAGAAGTTTTTTGAAGACTGACTTATGTGACTTTTGATTTTAATAGCTACATTTGCATTGAATTAGTTACAAGCTATTTATAAATGAAAGTAATTGTTTAGTATACTACGTCGTAGTGAAATCATAAACGACATTATTCTACAAAAATATCTTAAATGAAATAAATTGCGTGCATGGCAGTCTTTTTGTATGTTTGTTAAGTACTTTTTCGCGCTGAATAAATGTCATGAATTTGGATGAAATTTGGTATTTAGACAGTTGTATTTCTGGAATGGCATAGGAATTATGTATGATTAGATAAAAGCGATTAGGTATACAGGTACATTGTAGAATTATTTTTCAGGCATCCATTTCCAACATTTTTTGATAATACACTGCCTATTAGTAAGGCTCTGTGTTTCTGCCCGTCTGTATGTGCTTCGGTTTTTAAAGCCTGTATGTTGGAAACTGTAATAAGTAAATTATAAATTACGCTAAATATTTTCAGTGTATGACTAAATTATTATATCCGCTAAAATAAAATAATAAGATTTTTTTTCGGTGTGGGTTTGGTTTTAATTGATGTAAATTTTGATCTTGGCCGTTTTCATTTCACATCAAATCTAGTCTTGAGATGGAATTCCAAATCTACCTATTCAAACGAAAACCTTTTATTCCACAAAATAAAGCTATACTTAAAAAGTTACATCAAATACGTTAAGTAGCTTTAAGGGTTCAAAGTCATACCCTACACGTGACCCTTTTAAAAAGTTATATCGAGTCATTAAAAAAAATCGTCGCCAGTCAATGACATCTCAGTTCCGTTCAGGAATAAAATATAGCATCTCGTGGAGGTTTTATTCGCGTATAATAAATCAATTCATAGTTAAGGCAGTCTTTTGTGCGGGTAAATCTGTCACCGCCTCTAATCCTCGGGGGCTTTGGTTATTATGCGCTTTTTACAGGCAACCTGGAAGTTTCAGATGCATCATTTAATTTAGGCTTTTATTATAATTATTATTATTTTACTATATTTTGCCAGCGACTTCGTCTGCAAAGAATTTGTTTATCGTTATCCCGCAGGAACTACGCAATTTTGCGGGATAAAAAGTAGCCTATGTGCTATTCCAGACTTTTCTCTATCTATGTGCCGAATTTCATCCAGATCCGTTGGGCCGTTCTGGCGTGCTTGAGTAACAAACAAACATCCATCCATCCATACTTTCGCATTTATAATATTACTAGCTGTTGCCAGCGACTTCGTCTGCAAAGAATTCGTTTATCGCTATCCCGTGGGAACTACGCAATTTTCCGGGATACAAAGTAGCCTATGTGCTATTCCAGACTTTTCTCTATCTATGTGCCGAATTTCATCCAGATCCGTTGGGCCGTTCTGGCGTGATTGAGTAACAAACAAACATCCATCCATCCATCCATCCATCCATCCATCCATCCATCCATCCATCCATCCATCCATCCATCCATCCATCCATTCATCCATCCGTACATCCATATGTTCGCATTTATAATATTAGTTAGATTAGATATTATATAGTTAGAGTTAGATTAACTTTGGCACACAAAACAAATTGTAAACATGTGATACAGTAGTGTAAATAATTAAGACTAAATATCACTCACAATTAATCAATTTTATTTTATAACTCGTGTTTTTTGCTTCACATAGGTAGGTACTAGCGTTGTTTCATAACTTAGAAATAAGAAATGTTTATTATTCTTATACTCCAAGCTTACTCTAAAAATATTATTTGCACAGTTGTACCGGTTGTACCGATTTTGATAAACTAAATTAGCTACTACTGCGACATTTATACCCAACGAAGAATTAATTGTTTCAGGAACTTTATTTTTTGTTAATAAAAACCATTTAGTGTAAAATAATTCAAAATCTTTTTGGAAAATGTGGTAAGTTTTCAAATATGAGCTTTAATGCAGACAAGTGTAACAAAATTTACCATTCTACTTCAATTTTAATCAACGTAATTTTAAATTATCTCCGTTTTTGCATATACTGCCCACAGTGATACAAACCATTATTGTTTATACTTATCAAAACTTCACCATTCGTCATCACTTCAGCGTTCAATCTCAATCCTTTCACACAACACTAAAACAGCATATCTTCTTAACCAAAATCATAATAACTACAAACGTTTCACTAACAAAGTCAATGTCACTCTCATTACGAGGAAAAAAGACGTAACTACACAAGAAGCCCTTTTAAATCGCGACTTAAGCCGTTTTATCGTAAATGACAGGCATGCTTTTATAACAACTCTTTTATAATTTTATTAATTCAATCCATCATACGAATAGTTTATGTATGGCAATGACAAATTGTTTCTTTTGATGATTGTTGATTAAGTATACTTCGTAATGTCTGTTAATTAGATTCGTGGTTTGAATTCAGGTTTTATAGAAAGGTATGGAGAGCTATCAATATTGTGGGTAAGTTGAGTGCAAGCATTAACTTATGAATAATATTCAAAGTAGCTTACGGCTCAACAATGAAAAGGTACGTTCTTTTTAATTTTTATCATGCCACGATAGAACTTGTCATCAAAGCTACTTTATATCTATAGTAACATGTTCACAAGGTTAAGGTATCTATTCAAAAATACACAGCACATAATTTAACAATTTTTTTTATCAAAATCAAAACGTTTTCATAGTATTCATCGATTTCATAACCTGATATGTATTTTTTTATACAATAAGAAAGGCAAACGAGCAAATAGGTCACCCATGGACACCTGCAGCACTAAAAGATGGAAATTTCGTTGCCTAAAAGGCAGAATACCTGATGTGCCAGTAAGTTCACGAGCTGTCTTATTCTTAGATACTCTCCACGCCGGAGCACATCAGCGTAAGTATGGCTGCTTGTCGGCAGCACTAACGAGTACGACGGTAGTAAGAATCCGGACACACCATGCACTAAGTATTTGTTAAAAAATAGTTTAGAAATATACTTTTGGATAATTTTTATTAATTTGGTACTTAATTGTATAATAATGATTGATTATCAACCAATTAATTGGCTAAAATTTTATGTGAAATTGACTAATGAAGTAGGTGAAAATGAATTCGCAATTTTTGGAACAGACAACTTAAAATAGGTATCAATGTGTTTATTACGAGTAAACGCAAGAAATTAAACAAAAGCTTGTAAAAACAGAACTAATTGTAAAACCCCTTTAAACTAAACGAGCATAAAACAAATTCTAAACATCCTAATTCCACAAAATTCAATAGAAGTATAAACCTACTGATGATTGACTTCCTTCTGCGTGGGTTGCGTCAACGGCGTAAAAGGTCGTAAGTGCTTATACGGTGTTATTGCTTACGCCGTTCTGGATGGTGTTAAATGACGGATTAAATTAGATTAGATTGGTTGTAATGGCTGTGAGACGACTCAGGCGTCGATTCGTGTAATTAGTGAGTCATCCATATCGGGTCACAGCTATATCTTTTAATAAGCGTTGAATATTTGTCATCCACTACATAGACCTATTAATCCGATCCATGTACTTTTATCTGCCGAAGACTGACGCTATCGGTGCATTGTCAACTGCCTCAAAAAGTTAAACACTGGGTCTATATTTCGTCCCATAGAATTGAAATTCCGAATATTACATGCCTACTTCAAAATGATTTCTGCAAATCACTACATAATTCTGAATGTTCGCGATAAACTCAAAAACTTCTGAACGGATTTTCATGGGATTTTCACCAATAGATAGTGTAATTCAAGGGGAAGGTTCAAATAGAATAATTTGTTGAGGTTTCGTGTAAATTGGTTGAAATATAACGATCAATGCTGGAAGTGTCGGGAAGAGTCGAGCTTGTCTTGGATACCAATTTTAAGGTAGTGTTAAGTCACGGGTTGCTACTACTTTGATAAATATGTATGGACTTCCGTCAAATAAACGCCTAACCTAACTTAATAAACACCCAAGTTTCCGAGCAGTTTCCAACAATTAACAACCTATACTCGCAGCTCTATAAAAAGGCGATCTAAATTAAAAACCTCATTAAGCTCCCGTTCAAAACAGAACACCCAATTTCCTCGACCGTCCTTTGTCATCAACTCGCTCCTTACCATACAATGGGGTCCCAAATTGATCTGAATATCAGAACTGTCATCTCGAGATCTATTGACAGTCATTTGCATACATTAACAGTTGTAAATTTGACAGGATACGTGTGGTATTGTTCGGGATTATTCCGTCTTGTGGTTTATTTTCCGGAACGGGTTTGAGATACATTTGTACAGTTTGGAGCTTTTAGAAGGCCGGGTTTTCTTGCCGTCTCACTCACTTTTATGGGTATGACACTTGAATCGGCCGAGTGAGAGAGACAGGGAAGCACCGAAAGGCGTAATGACGAGAACAAACAGAAAATGAAGAATATACCAGTTGCTTCTATTCCCGCGCAGATGGTAAAAGCACATCGAGGGAATTGGCGAAATTCTTAGTAATTATGTTATAGGCGATGCGGCTAGCAACCCATCACTATTTTGATTCCCCTTTCTACCTATACGCCCACAATAATACTTGCCTGAATTACTGGCTGAAATGAACTGGCCTTTAGTTCTTGTTACTATACTATCTACCCCATAAGGAATATAGACATGATTTATGCATGTATGTATAGTTATATCAATAAACTAAACATCTATAGCATCAAGACTCTTTTTTGTTGGCCCGTAAAAAGGAAGCCTTCAATAAGTAGAATCAATAAGGGATTAGAATGAAATTCGGAAGCCAAAGCTACACGTCAACGAGATACTGGATTATATTTAATAGGATTGTGTTTATTTATTGGTCCGGTTGTTCCAAGGTCGGTGAAGCTAATGTGAAAACATTGATGTTAAGAGCGAAAGATTTACGTAACGTTGTATTAGAATAAGCACTGTATTGTCTACTATTAACTTTAACCCTTAAAATGAACACAAAATATTTACCTTGCTACTCCGCTACTTACGTGCAAGATAACCAAGCTTGTGCGAAATATATACGTTTTGCATGCAAGCCCTCCCACGGCCTCTTTACGGTTGGGTGTTTTGGAGCAGTTGGAAATAATTAGGTACAACAATAGTGGTTCAATAATTAACGAACAGGTGAACTTGGTGTCATCACCTTTGTTCCGTGTCCATTTTGAGGAATAGAAAAATTGTTTTGTTAAATACATAACCCTCTTTGTTTTTGCTGTAGTCGGAAAATTTAATGAAGGTAGTTGTTGATAGTTAATAAAAATTATAAATAAGAGGGTAGTTTGGAAATATACAAATGTGGGTACATTTAGTTTATTTATACATTTACAAATTAGTACGACGTTGGTTCGCATGTGCATCGGTTGTGCTCTGACTTTGAGAATGATCCCGTAGAGGGATCGAAACGCGCGTCAGTGTTTGTGTGGTGATAGGATTAATTAAGTTTGTGGGATTTGTGTGCGTTTTGTGTGGCAGTAGTGGTGGGAGGGCTTGCATGCAAAAAGTATATATTTCGCACAAGCTTGGTTATCTTGCACGTAAGTAGCGGAGTAGCAAGGTAAATATTTTGTGTTCATTGAAATGGACCTCCGCAAAGTAACGCCTGATTCAATAAAATATTTAACTCTTAAATTAGATACATAATTTTAAAAAGTTCCTGGTCTTAAAACATCACGTCTTTATCCTTTACGGTGTAGACAGAGCTAAGGTAACAAGACCTACGCTACGTTTAGCGTTATTGTGGGCGTATAGGTGGCTGGGAATCAAAGTGATGGGTTGCTAGCATCGCCTATAACACGACTCCTCAAATTTTCACCAATATTTAAAAAAGGCCAAAGAAGTATCCCTGGACTATTTTAATATGCACTGCAAGTACCTACATTGCCAATTTAAAGGAAGCTCGATAAAGAGCACAAAAAGTGTATTTTTCTCTGGAACATATCCCTTTCAGGTATAAGTTTACCTCTGCACACGTCTTCTTCCTACAACACGTCAATTTTATGTGCTTTAATGTACAATATAGAGTGATACAATGTACAATATTTTGACGACGTAATTACCTTAGTTTTAGTTTAAAATTTTTGTTGTTTTGTTTTAATATTTATTAAGTAGTCTATGTCCTTTAATTTATTGAGTTTTGAATAAAGTATTTTCCAAGATAAAGATGTAATATATAGAGTTATCTAAACATAATATCTTAATTTAGACATCCAATTTTTCAACTATCCTGAAATATACATCCTTTGTATTTGTATGCCTTTGTAAATCTGTGTATCTATCTTATTACGTGTAAAATTTGTGTGTTTTATGTACAATAAAGAGTTACATACATACATACAAACAAACATTTCTTAGCCTTTTTGTAGTTTTACGTTGCTAACTCCCCTTTCATAGGCATGTATAAATGTAAACACAAAAATCCTTACCATAACAATATTTTGAAACTAATTATTAATGTCTTCTTTTACACTTCGTGTTTCGATTAATCGTATGGCAACACTCAAGCTCTTACTCGAGTCAAAAAACTTCCAAACTTATAACAATAATCATCTTATAATAAGTCAAAACCTGCCGAAGGTAAACCACTACCGTGGACCTTTAGGGTCCTAATCCATTGATTTATTTTCAATTAAGGTCGATCGAGACAGGAGCTGCCTTTTTTATCGGTCGAAATCGGTCGGCTGGTAATTTGAAGGCGTGTGACCAGACATGATTGCGAATCGGCACAGTACACAGATTATAAACTACATAAAAATAACTATACATTATTATAATAAAACGGGACTTAATCACGTGTCGTAAACAAAAACAAATAGTACCTAATAATAATGTGAGAAAATCGCGAAAGTTTGAATCGATACATAAAATAAATTCTTTTACTTTTTCTGTGTATCTACTCTTGCTTAATACCTATGTCCTGTCAATCGTTCAAAGGTTAACTGGAAGAGATCCTTTTTAGGAATAAGTTCGCCTTTGTGCATTTGTGTTTTCCTGTATTCATCTTTTTCATGTGTTTTATGTACAATAAAGAGTTTTACATACATACATACATACAAAATAATTATATACAAAACTAGTAGGCACTAGCTTAGGTCTTTTTTTTGTGATTTGTGTCTGCTTCTTTATATTTTAGTTCTGTTGTACAATAAAGCATTAACTTACTTACTAGTTTCTGTCCGCGACTTCATCTGCGTAGAATTATACATGGTAAACCCTCCTCTTGAATCACTCTATCTATAAAAAAACGCATTAAAAGCCGTTGCGTAGTTCTAAAGATCTGAGCATACATAGGGACTGAACAATGTACTGTTAATTTGGAGGATTTTCATAGGCTGATGGTGGAAAGTGGTGAAATTAAAATAGTTTTGAGTTGGAGATAATATCTTGCGTGTATTCTTGTTCCCGGTGGTACAGAAGAAGGAAGGGAGGGGGACAGGGTTGCCGTACTTATTTTACTTATTTAGTGTTGCTATTGATAATACGCAACAGGGACACACAACGGAACGCGACTTTGTTTTATTTGTGAGTGATGACAGTGGTCTTAAAATCATTTTGGAATATTTTTGTAGATGATTAGGTACGTGATAACGATAAATGTATCACAAGCCGACGCTTGGGCCGATCGTGCCTCTCTATCGCTTGATCCGCGCTCTCGCTTGCGCACTGACGTCACGCGGAACATTACGCAATGAGTCACGCTTTTTCGTGAGTGCAACCGGAGTTCATCGATGTATAAGTCGTTATCACGTGAAAAAGAATGAGACCAAATGCGAGTTGTTTGCAAATTCGCAAGCTAATGCGATACCCTTAGGGCCTGTTTCACCACTCCTTAACTGTCAGTTATCTATGATGACGTCTCTGTCTGTTTCGTAGTAATAAATAGAGACTGAATCATAGATAACTGACAGATAAGGAGTGGTAAAACAGGCCCTTAGTCTACACGCAACAACGGTCCTTGCAATACGACCAAATGAGTGTTTTTTTTTCGGTAAACTTTTGGTTTTTAAACACGTTGGCTACCTACTGTTTTAAAAAGTATGCTGTGATTTCTTGCAAGTTATTCGATTCTGTATATTGATTGTGATTGGTGTCATTATAGTAATGGAAAAGGTTAGAAAAGGAAAAAAGGGACATGACATTCGAAGTTCATATCTATCAGTAAGAGTTTGACAGACGTCAGAAATAATGCACTTAATGCACTAAGTACCTACTTATTCTTTTTTTTTCTAAAAACCCGTGAAACGGATTTTTCTTGGTGTGCAGGTACTTTTTTAATTGTTATTGACATTATTCTGGACTGAATTTGGAATTTTTTTGTTACTGTTTTTTAGGGTTCCTTACCCAAAGGGTAAAAACGGGACCCTATTACTAAGACTTCGCTATCCGTCCGTCCGTCCGTCCGTCTGTCCGTCTGTCACCAGGCTGTATCTCAAGAACCGTAATAGCTAGACAGTTGAAATTTTCACAGATTGTGTATTTCTGTTGCCGCTATAACAACAAATACTAAAAACGAAATAATCATAATAATTAAGGGGGGCTCCCATACAAAAAACGTGATATTTTAGCCCTTTTCATGGCTACCACTCGCCGAGCTAGATCTCAAGAACCGTAATAGCTAGACAGTTGAAATTTGCACAGATTATGTATTTTTATTGTGGCTACAACAACAAATACTAAAATAAAAATAATAATAATTAAGGGGGGCTCCCATACAACAGAGTATTTCTGGTACGGAACCCTTCGTGCGCGAGTCCGACTCGCACTTGACCGGTTTTTTTGATGTTGTTAACATTGTGGAACTATAGTCCGACCGCTTAACTGAGTCCTCGGCCGCGCGGTACAGGGGCGCGGGGTAGGACGACAAAGGGGACCGAGAGAGGTGCGGGCGGGTAGTGCGCCTGCCGCCCGCACCTCTCGGCCTCCTTTGTCCCTGCTGTCTTACTCTTCGCACTGAAACATTAGCTCTGCTGTTAAGCGGTAGTAATAGCAACTATGACAGTCAAGTGTAAATGGTCCTAACCACCCACCATATTCACCTAATTGGTGATAAATTAATAACATACGTACATACATACATAAATCACGTCTTTATCCCTTACAGTGTAGACAGAGCCTAAGGCAACTAGACCTAAAGGCCAAGTTTAGCATGATTTTGGGAGTATAGGTGGAAAGGGGAATCAAAATGGTGATGGGTTGCTAGCCACATCGCCTATACTCGTGCTATATCTATGATTTAGGTTTATTGTCTTTGCCTTATAATTGACGTTGTCATGCTAATATACTACAAATAAAAGCATTTCTAATTATGTTAAAATACGTTTATTTCATTGGCGACGAGGATTAATGTAATTATAATGAACGCCGAACAATTTCAACAATTTCTTCAACTACAACAAGCGCAACAACAACAGATTTCGGACATTTTACAACATCTTGTTCAACTACAACGGCCGTCAGCGGGGACCCCCACACCAGCGACACCTGGCACGGAGTCCGCCCACTCGGCAAGTACAACAGCCACCAGCAACAAGCTCACAATTATTAAAAGTTTTAAATGTGATACGTTTAACCCTGCCACTGCATCGGTAGAAAATTTTGTGGAATTTTTAGAAAAAAAATGTGACATATGGGACGTAAGTGAAGATGACATTCGAAAGGAATTATTGTTTTCCTGCTTATCTCCAGAGGTTTTCCACGACATAAAAGTTGCACTTATACCTAATTTTGAGAAAAGCTCATATACAGACGTGAAGTGTAAACTGCTCGATTTACATCGAACCAAAACAACGAGATACAAAGCTTTAACTGAGTTTTGGGGTTGCGTACGAGACCGCAACGAAACCATAGAACAATACGCCAACAGGCTGAAGAAACTCGCCACCGACTGTGGCTACAAGGACGAGTTATTTGAACGCCTATTGCGAGATCGATTTGCTACCGGCATAAATCACCCGCAACTGGAAGTGGACCTGAAACAGAAATGGCCTGACCTACAAGAGTCTCATGACGGGAGGACCGTAGAAGTCACTTTTGCCAAATTTTTCGCCGTAGCTCAGTCTAGGGAACTCGCCGAAGGTGACTCAAATAGCAGCATGCCTACCACTAACAAGATCAAAACGAGGTCGAATACAGTGCGACGCAGTAAGCCAAGTTTTTTATTACGCAAGCTTGGTCAAGATCAGTGTCGTCGATGCGGTGCATATGAAAGACATAAAGTTGACAGCTGTAAAGCAAAAGACCATACCTGCGAGGAGTGCCAAACACAAGGCCATTTCGAAAGCTGCTGTATCAAATCTGGCCGTGCATATTTGACAAGCCCGAGATCAGATAAGAACCGAACAACAAAGTATAAGAACAAATTATACAAAATTAGAAACAACACTAACAGTAATGACAGTTTATCAGAGTCTACTGACACGAGCTCAGACTCAGACGAAGGAGACGATGTCTGCAAGATAGAGCGCAAACGAAACAAGGACAGTAAGCGAATTGATGTCACTATCAACGGTGTCAGTTGCACGTTAGACTGGGACCCAGGATCAGTGTACTCCATTATAAGCACAACATTTTGGAAGCGTATTGGAGCACCCCCCTTAACAAAGGCGCCGAAGCTGCGTGCCTATGGGAACCTCACGCTCAAACCAAAAGGTCTTACAGACGTAACAGTGGAAATCCTAGGAAGGCAGAAAATATTACCAGTGGTGGTTATGGAAAACGCCAACCCCATGCTTTTTGGTCTCCAGTGGAGTGAGACGTACGACATGAGATTTCCTGAACCAGTCTATTCTGTGAAAGCTATTCAACGCGACACTTCAACACTTAAAAATGTGCTACATACATTTTCTTCACTATTTGATAACAATCTGGGAAGAGTTAAGAATTACGCCGTCAACATTCACATCAAACCTGGCACCGTTCCGAAACACATCCCCGCTCGACCCGTAAAATTCTCCATGCGCAAAAACATAGAAGTGGAACTTCAGCGATTAGTCGACGAAGGAATAGTCACCAAAGTTGACCCAAACGTGACTCCCCTAGAATGGGCAACACCTACAGTGAACGTTGTCAAAACAAATGGACAAATTCGAATTTGCGGTGATTTTCGCAGCACCATAAATCCTGTTATGGTTACACACGCTCACCCAGTTCCACTATTTGACCAGTTACGCCAAAATCTTGCAAATGGAGCCAAGTTCTCGAAAATAGATTTAAAGGACGCATATTTACAGTTTGAGATAGCTCCAGATTCAAAACAGTTCCTGACAATATCTACTCACAAAGGTTATTACCAATACAATAGAATGCCTTTTGGAATATCTACAGCTCCCTCAATTTTCCAGCACTACCTCGATGAACTTCTGGGCGGTATTCCGGATGTGGCAGTTTACTTTGATGATATCGCTTTAACGGGAAAGGATGATAACGAACATCTAGAGACACTTTCCACCGTTTTCGACAAATTACAGCAAGCAGGTTTGAAAGTGAATTTAAAAAAATGTTCATTCTTCCAAACACAGATTGAATACTTGGGCCACACGATAAGCAAGGCCGGAATACAACCTACAAAATCGAAGATTGAGGCGATAACTAAAGCAACACCGCCTACAAACGCTCAAGAACTGCGATCGTTCTTAGGCTTAATTAATTTTTATGAGAAGTTCATACCCCATCTGCACAGCGCCTGCGCTGATTTACATGCGCTGACTGGTGGGCGACAGAAGTGGCGATGGACTGACATTGAAAATAAGGCCTTTCAGGAAGCAAAAGATCTTATTCTCAGATCAAAGCCACTTGTAGCTTTCGACGAGAAACGACCATTGTTTTTAGCTTGTGATGCCTCAGAAAAGGGCGTAGGGGCCGTCCTATATCATAAGGCTGCTGACGAAATTCAACCTATCGTATTCGCATCAAGAAAACTGAGACCTGCCGAATCCAAATACTCTGTCATTGATCGAGAAGCTCTGGCAATCTTTTTCGGCATTCAAAAGTTTGACCAATACTTACGTGGCACAAAATTCACACTAGTCACAGACCATAAGCCCCTTATTCACGTTTTAGGCCCTGAGCGGAATTTGCCGAAGCTTGTTAACAATCGCCTCGTACGTTGGGCATTGATCATTGGTGGTTATGACTACGACATTATCTTTACAAAAGGACATCAAAATTTTATGGCGGATTACCTTTCAAGAATGCCTAATCCTGAAGAGACACCATCCTCGGCAGAATTGACAGTGCACAAGATCATATCTCGATTACAACATGAAAGAATTTCTGATATTGCTTTGTCTGAAGAAAGAATACGAGAGGCTTCAAAGAACGACCCTATCATCAAACAAGTAACGGAGTACGTTAAGACCGGATGGCGTGAAAATCACTATGCAGATGACTTGAGGCCCTATGCTCGGAAGCGCAGTGAATTGTCTGTCGAAAGTAAGATTTTAATGTGGCAAGGTCGAATAGTAATTCCGAGTGCTCTAAGGAGACCTACCTTGAAATACCTGCACACAGGGCATCCAGGCATAAGTGCTATGAAAGCACTTGCACGATTTTACGTATGGTGGCCTTCAATAGACGACGATATTGAGGAGTTCGTCAAGCGTTGTAACAAGTGCCAAGAAAATCGACCCAACAACCCTGAGCTGCCTCTTTACTCGTGGTCTGTACCTGATAACCCGTGGGAGAGGTTGCACGTCGATTTTGCGGGTCCTTTTGAGGGCAAATACTGGTTTGTCCTGGCAGATGCCCTATCTAAATGGATTGAAATTAAACCCATGAGTCAAATAACTACTATTAAACTCTGTGAGGAGTTAGACTCGATATTTACTACTTTTGGCTTCCCACAATTTTTAGTATCTGACAACGGACCACAGTTTACGTCACGGGAATTTCAAGACTATTGTAAGGACAAAGGAATCCTGCACATTAAATCGTCTCCATACCATCCAAGAACCAACGGTTTGGCGGAACGCCTCGTGCGCACTTTCAAGTCTAGAATGTCATCAAGTGCAAGTGACAACCTTTCCTTAAAGAAGCGGCTAGAAAATTTCTTGTTTTCGTATCGTATAACCCCTCATAGCACCACCGGGAAAAGCCCAGGCCAAATGATATTCGGACGACAGTTACACTGTGCCTTGGATAACGCGCGTCCGAACGCTAAGAGGTCTTTACAGCACAAACAAATTCAAGCTAACATTGAATCCGATAATGTAACACCTACCTTTAAATCTGGGGACAGCGTATTTGTTCGCGCCCGAGATGGTTCGCGATGGGAACCTGCGACTATATCAAGGCGTACGCACAGGTACTCATATGCCGTGAACACTCCAAACGGCGTGGAGAGGAGGTACCACGCTGACCATGTGCGTTCCCGTTTAACCGATTCCATCGGTCCGGCTGCTCCTAATTGTTCTATAGCACCATCACCAAAACCTAGCATACACCCATTACCCTCATCCACACCAGTCAGATGGCCGTTACCGACGTCTATGGCTGTCGATCAATCAGCGTCACCTGATCTATCCCCTCAACTCGGCCAATCAACTATTTGGTCTTCCTGCCAGACTACTCAGAGTAGAAGCCCCAATGTACGAGTAGAGCCTGCTGTCGTTGCAAGTTCGTCAGGCACACGGAACTCAGCTGCCAGCCCTGTACCAGCTGACACACCGAGTCTCACACCTGCCACGGCCGTTCCGCAGGAAGCACCGAGGCGCAGCAGGCGCACCACCGCGCGACCGCGGCGGCTTATTGAAGAGATGTCTTAATTGAGGGTGGACGAATGCTATATCTATGATTTAGGTTTATTGTCTTTGCCTTATAGTTGACGTTGTCATGCTAATATACTACAAATAAAAGCATTTCTAATTATGTTAAAATACGTTTATTTCAACTCGCAACATGATTCCTAAGATTTTCGCCCATTCCCCCGATGGGCTTTTACCATCTGCGCGGAAGAGAAGTAACTGGTACATTCTATGTTTTTTCTTTGCTCCCAGACCAGCGTGGAAGTAACTTACGTGTTACTGAAGTAACTTACTAACTTACTTACGAATACTATAAAACATTTGATTGTATTAAAAAAACGGCTTATTGACCCGTTTCCAAAAATCCCACAAAAAAACACGCATCTAAAACCCATATATCCCTAATCAAAACGTGAAAGATTTATAGCAAAAATCAAACCAATTGTCAGCGCGTTATTTATTGCCTCTTTTATAAAGGAGCCAATGAGTGGGCGGTGTGTTCCCACATTATGCCCTTACAGACAGACCGACAGACAATGAGGCACAAATCAGTGTGAGAGTCTTTGTTATGACTTGGCTGTTAGCTATTTAATTTGGATTGTTGGTTGAATTAGCTCTGAAGTTGTTGTAGAAATATTTTTTTCTCAAAGATGCAATGAAATGTTAACCTTACGTTTCAAATAATAGGCCGGGACAAGTGGTATGTAATGGATTTTCATACAAAATGGCAGGCCTTGGCCTGCAAAGCGATCGTGTTTTGTTTTGTGGTGGTCGTCGTCGTGCGATGCGCGGGCGCGGGGCGCGCTGCTGGAGGACACGCACGTGGAGGATGTGCAGCTGCTGCTGCTGTCCGCTGCCTAATGCACGCGCTAGCGGCAACATTCTAAGGGTTTTGTTGGAGTTTTTTTTTTTATTTCATTGCATGTTTGAGAAAAGCACTATACTAGCCTCGGAGTGAAAGAACTTGCAGGCTTCGTACTCCTATCTGGCCTCACAAAGCTCGGCCGCCTATATACGTTACTCAGCCTGCAAGCCTTTCTTTCCCGGCCTCTGCAGTAATGTACTATATCCTGCAAATATCGATTGGAGTGGTTTGATAAACTTACCATGGCGTATTAATGCGATTCAATTCAGATTCAGAAAAAAAAACGACTCAACAATCAATCAATCAACTTAGTACCTAATCGTTTGTCCTTTTTTTATGTTAGAGAGGCCAGACAAACGAACTAGTGGGTCACCTGATGTTAAATGATCACCACTGTCCGTAGACTCCGGCAGCGCTTTACGCGATGCCAGTGCGTTGTCGGCCCTGCAGAAAATTGTACGCTCGCCTCTTGAAGGCACCCAGGTCGTAACTCGATGGGAAGACCCCAGCGGGAAGCTCATTCCAGATTTTGCGAGTTCGTAGCATTAAAGACCTTATCTGTCTTAACTTAGCAAACGATTGCTAAGTTAGCAGAAGTTAGCAGGGGGATAACTGCTGTTCGCGTCCGTGGGCCTTAGCTCTAGATACCCACACGTGTCCCCTGGGTAGCGCCAAATGAACAGCATTCTTTCTGGTGGTAGGCTTCGGCCGCGGCTTGTCACCACCCTCCCGACTAAATCCTGCCGCCAAGCGACCTTGGTCGCGTTCCGGCATGAAGTTGGGAGTAGCCATCTGGGAGAAAGGGTCTGACGTGGATGGTATGCTTGTGACCGGTCTCAGTGTCGTTAGTATGCTGCACTGGGTGCCTGTTCGCGGAGGGTAGCGGGATCCGAAGCACGGTGCTCCGCTGGCCGACCGCAGTTAGTAGGGGGCCCAAGTAAGGGTTTCGCCAACCTTGAAAGGCTGCCCCGCCAACTCGCGAAAAATCCTGGAGATGTGCTGTAGTACCGGTTGGCGACCGGAGAGAGGATCCGACAGCCGTTTCCGGGGGGGTTCGGGCGTCCCCGCAGTCTCCAGACCAGGCTCTCTGTTGTGGTTAACTTCCGTGCACTGCTGGGTGACCAGCATTAAACCACTTCAACTGCCTTTTTCCCACGCCTTTCTTCACTCTTCTGAACATTAAAAGTAAGTATGAAAAAAGTCAGGAAAAAGAGCAAGTATCTACAGCGGTTGCACGTCCTCTCACTCAAAGTGCACCTCTCTAACATTCGAGGTTTGCACTCCAATCTCGCTGCAGTCCACCATCATCTTGAGACTGAAAAACCCCACTTGCTCTGCCTCACTGAGACTCAGATCAGATGTCCTCTAGACGTGGCGTACCTTCACTACCCAGGCTACACCCTGGAGCACGCCTTCCTACCACGCGCTGGAGTCTGTGTGTATGCCCGTGATGACATCTGTATTCGGCGTCTCCGTCACCTTGAGGTCCCTAACTTATCCGTCCTGTGGTTGCTGATGGACTCGGGCGTCGAACAAACTTTATATGCCCTAGTCTATCGGTCGCACAGCGGAGACCAGGAGACGGTCAGGCTTTTTGAACATCTTAGTGATGCGGCGGGTGTGGCTCAGCAGCGGTACCCACGTGCGCAGTTGGTTTTTCTGGGGGACTTTAACGCTCACCATGAAGACTGGTTGTTCCCATTTCAGATGACGGACCATGCGGGGCGGGAAGCGCGCAAGTTTGCACTTTCGCTTGATCTCACCCAATTGGTCGATCAACCGACTCGCATTCCGGATGTTGCTGGCCACACGCCCAATTGCTTGGACCTTCTGCTGACGACCGAACCGGACAGGTACAATGTGTCAGTTTCTTCCCCTCTGGGTACCTCTGACCACTGTTTGGTGAAGTTTGTATCGCATCACTCTCCTCCAGTAGTTTCGGGAGGCACGCGTAGAGTTTGGCGATACAAGTCAGCTGATTGGGATGAGATGCGGCATTTCTTTGCATCCTATCCTTGGCAGTCAACCTGTTTTTCCAGTGATGATCCGTCGAGCTGCGCAAAAGCCGTTACCGATGTGCTGCTTCAGGGTATGGAATATTACGTTCCATACTATGATGTAGCAACTGGTGGCAAAGCTCGCCCATGGTTTAACGCTGATTGTGCTCGAGCTGAGACGCTTAAGCACTCAGCTTACCTATCGTGGGCTGACGCTCGCTGTCGCAATGCTCCGGATATACACGATAAGAAACAGTTATTTAATAAAGCTGCCAAGTCCTGCAAGAAAGTTATACGGAAGGCTCGATTTCACCATGTTGGTCGTATTGGTGCCAAACTTGCAAATTACCCGTCAGGGAGTAAGGCTTTTTGGTCCCTTGCCAAATCGGTGGAGTCCAACTTCTGTCGCCCATCACTTCCGCCATTGCTGAAGCCGGACAACTCACTGGCCCACTCAGCAGAAGAGAAGGCCAACTTGTTTGCCTCTCTTTTTGCTGAAAATTCGCGTCTGAATGCCGGAAGTGCTGTGCCTCCCTCTATTCCTCATTGTGGCTGTTTTATGCCTGAGGTTAAGATTCACCAGAGGGAGGTACTGAGAGCGCTCCGTTCCCTTGACGTAAATAAGGCTAGTGGTCCGGATGGTGTACCAGCAATCATTTTGAGGTCCTGTGCACCTGAATTGTCTCCTGTATTGACACGTCTGTTTAGACTATCCCTGCAGACTTGCCAAGTTCCGATCTCGTGGAAGATTGCTAACGTGCAGCCAGTGCCCAAAAAGGGTAGTCGTGCCAACCCGTCGAACTACCGTCCTATCGCCATCACCTCCATACTCTGTAAGGTTATGGAGCGTGTGTTGAACGCCAAACTTCTTGCATACCTAGAAGGTAACGATCTCCTCAGTGATCGTCAATACGGTTTCCGCCGTAATCGTTCAACTGGGGACCTTCTGGTGTATGCAACTCACCTTTGGGGAGAGGCTGTTGACAGTCACGGTGAGGCTCTTGCGGTGTCTCTTGACATCGCCAAGGCATTTGACAGGGTGTGGCATGATGGCCTTCTCGGCAAGCTTCCGTCGTTTGGCATTCCTACTGGTCTGTGTTCATGGCTCACCGATTTCCTGAGACATCGGTCTATTCGAGTAGTTGTTGATGGCTGCTCGTCTGATCTTATGGCGATTAATGCCGGGGTGCCTCAGGGATCTGTTCTCTCTGCTACTCTTTTCTTGCTGCACATTAACGATCTGCTCAAGCCCGGAATCTTTGGGTATGCAGACGACAGCACAGTAACGGAGAGATATACTTCCAGCAGCCGGGCTAGTGGTGCTGAGATCCAGTCTCTTAGGGAGGCTTTGGTCGAGCGAACGAGTGGGACCTTGGAGGCAGTCGCTGACTGGGGTGCTGCCAACTTGGTTTCATTTAACGCTGCCAAAACGCAGGCGTGTCTTTTTTCCGCAAAACGGAGTCAGTTCACCTTGGCTCCTACTTTCCAGAACGTATCCTTGCCCATTACTGATCGCCTCAACTTGCTTGGTCTCGACCTGCGAGCTAACCTGAACTTCGGCCCTACCATTGAATCCATGGCAAAAACTGCTGCAAAAAAACTTGGCATCCTGTATAAGGTGAGGCGGTACTTCACGCCGGAACAGCTTTTGATTTTGTACCAAGCTCAGGTTCGGTCGTGCATGGAGTACTGCTGTCATCTTTGGGATGGTTCTGCCAAGTACCAGCTGGCCGCGTTAGATTCTGTGGAGCGCAGAGCTCGAAGACTCATTGGGGATGCTCCAATGGTCGGAGCCAGACTGCAAAGCCTTGAGCATCGTCGCAGAGTGGCTTGTCTGGCTGTTTTCTATCGGATACACTTTGGAGAGTGTGCGCAGGAATTACACGAGCTTATTCCACCATCTCCCTTCCACCACCGTACGACTAGACGGGGCGAGCGACTTCACCCTTATGTTGTCAGTATTCCGAGTTCTCGCACGAAGCGCTTCGCTTCATCTTTTATACTGCGGACTGCTAAGGAGTGGAATGCGCTTCCGTCGTCTGTCTTTCCGGATAAGTATAACCTTGGACTATTCAAATCCAGAGTGAACAGGCTGTTACTGAACCAGTGAGCTACATCTTCGGCCTCATCTGCACTTACCATCAGGTGAGATAGAGGCCAATCGCTGGTCAGTTTATAATAAATAAATAAAAAAAGCCCGTAGAGCGCTTATGAAGAAGGGGATAACGGGACACTCACTATGGTAATATGTATTATTATGAATCGATAGCATTTTTGTTCAGGATTAAATTGGTCTAACTAACTTAATGATTTAGTTGACCTCCAGGGCCAATAGATTTTTTCAACCTGTATACCTACAGCGTTTTGTTTTCATTGTCCTAAACATTATTATAAATTAGTTGTAATAAGATTATGTTCCGCAATCAAAAACATACCACTAAGGCAACTATTCTAAAATGACATGTTTAAACCACCATCCACATTATCCCATAATCCCGCGTCAAAAGTATATCGATGAAGCTAATTCGATTATAATAGTTCCAAGAAGAATCGATTCGTGATGCGATCATTCGAGTTGATGATCGACCTCAAAAAACGAAACAAAAAATAACTTCGTAGTTTTATCTCGCGTGTAAACAATGTTACAGAATGTTAATCCCTGGATATTAAATCTTTTATGGTTCTTATTTTTAACCAATTTCAAAGAAAGGAGGTTCTTGGCTTACATATTTTTGTACGTTTCTACGCGGCTATTTCGCTAAGTACGAATAGATTTTGTTTTTCTTTGTGTTTGGTAAGTCATTATTGTTTACTTTAGAATCCCATGTAAATTCGCAATTACATAGCGCTTTTTGAAAAAAAATTACGAAATCCAAACTAAATATAGGGAAATTAAAATCTGTGAATCAAAAAATATATAGGTAGGTACGAACTACCCACACGGTTCAGTTCGAAGCAGGTACCAAGTAAAATAACAGTTATTTTACTTGGTATTATTTAGTATTAGTATTTGGTATTATTTAGGTACTTACCTACTTAAACATAACCCGGATGTTATTTGTATAGTTACTATACCTACCTACCTACTTAAACTGTCTCCAACTTATTTCTCTGTCTCAAAGGTTGTCTGGCAGAGATCGCTATTAAGCGATAAGACCACCTATTGTATACTTTGTTCTATGTTTCTGTATTGTTTTGTACTGATTTGTGGTGTTCAATAAAGAGTATTTGTATTTGTATTTGTAATAGTTCTAATTTTTTCTTAGGCTTCATTTTTATACTAAATGCCAAAGGTAAATTACAACTAGGCTGACGTTTACGCTCTACAGCTGTTAATAATAAAATTATATAACATTGAGGACACCTCGAAAAATACGCTGTTTGCGGATCCCTATAATCGGCTAACCTCATAATCAGAACGCATCAAAATACATACCAAATTATTTAACATCACATGCAATCATTCGTTATAAAAGTAATCGACTACTTTATCAACCGATGCACGATGTTACTCGCCATTAAAATCGAATTATTAGCGACCAAAATGTAAAGAGCCATCCGTATCCACGATTTGAGCATTAATGGGAACCAGAAACGATTGCTTAGGGGGTATCAGGGGTCAGTTTGTAGTGGTTAGGGAGCTTCGACTTTTTGTCCACAGATGGCGCTGGCGCCAGCGATGCGCGGGAGTCGTGTTCGATTGTGACACTGGTGGCGACATCTGTTGGTGAGTAGCGGCGATTTGCGAACAAAAAATGTTTAATCGTAAACATTTATTTTTTATTGTTTTTGAGATAAATTATGGTGGTTTAAAAGAAATTTTCTTATTTTTCAACTTAGGTACTCTACATTTCTTTAGAAAAACAAGGCATTTCAATACTTTGAAATAAACTTTTGTGAGACGTAGACATTAATCAGGTGATCGTGCATTTTTTTTAATTTAAACAGTTTGCTTCCTTCCTTTAAATATTGGTTATTAATTATGTAGTTCAGAATCGTATAGGTAAGTTATTATCATTATTTACTGACTAATATTTAAGGTGTTTTTGGCATTATTGAATCAGGCGTTTTGGCAGTAGGTAACTGTTGAATGTAGTAAAAAAAAACTTGTCTTCTGTTATTTGATACCTAAAAGTAAACACGCGAAATTTAAAAAAAAAATAAAGCTTCTGTATTCTGTAGGTTTGTGATTTTTGTTTGTTATTTTAATTTTCTAATTGTATTGCTATTATTTATTATTGTCTTCATCCTATTCTTAAAGTTGATTCATTCTGCGTCTACCTAATAACTTTCTATATGTAAGTAAGTACTTATGTTATTTTATTATGATACCTTTCCGGTTTCAGCGTAGACACCACAGCATGACTCAGCCTCATAATCATAACATAACAACCAAACATACCAACATCAACCAATTAACCCAAAAAAACACAATATTTGCACGCACCCTCAATTCCTAAAAATGAGAATGACCGCTGAACCGATCAAGCGTGGACACCGTCATCTCTTTCCAACAAACCCCACGCCCGTACTTTCGAGAGAGATGACTATACAAATCTATAAGCCCCGCCTCTTTGATCGATCTGATAATGAGAACTGGTTCCGACTCCGGCGCAGATTTTGATCTCGTCATGTTTCGCGATGGCTCGTGTCTCTTTTGTATTTAAAATTATCTTTATTACTTTATCCGTGGGAGTTGGTTTGGTTGTCATTTGTTTACAACTAGTTTTCTCCCGCGGATGCGTCTGCGCTTAATTCGTAAGTCCTCATACTATTCAAGTGGGATCTCTCGATACGGCAGAAGAGTGTCGAGTACAGAGGCCTTACCATGACGTCCTAATTCCGAGTCAGCTCAAGTTTTAGCTGTCGCTTTTAGTATGAATCTGACAGCGAGCGAATCTAAACTGAATCGCATTAAGACGTCATGGTAAGGCCCCAGTACAGTGTTCGTCATCAATGGTTGCTAGGTAGCACCGGTAATAGCATTCTATGCTAGTAGATTTATACGACAAGAAAGGCAAACGAGCCAGGGTCACCATCACCACAAATGCAGCACAAGAGAGTCACCCTAGAGAGCTAAGAATACCCTTTGTGCCAGTAATCTCGCCGGCTGTCTTGCTCTCCACAGCGTTAAACAGCAGTGCAAGCGCTGCTGCTTGGCGACAGGATTAGCAAGTAAGACGCTGGTAGCAAACCGGAGGTCCTACCACCTGTAAAAAAGTGCTGCCTACCGATAGACGCTACACTTCTACTAGCCTGTGACTGACAGACAAACCAACTCGTAAACTTTATATTTATTTTTTCATCTGTGGGAGATGTTCATTTAAGGAGATGAGTCACGTTGACAACGCCTTTGGGATGATTTAGATAAGTGCAAGACATCTTTCAACGGAAAATGTCACGACTGGATAACCGTTTTTTTTTATTAACAGGAATACAGTGCCATAATAGTAGGTATTTAAAAAGACCTTTGTCATTCATCATTCTTTTCGATGTAGGTACCCAAGGATCACCCTATGGTCCCAACGGAAGACCAGCGCTGGCTGCAAGGCCAGCAAATGCTGAGTTGGGACCATTTTGTGACAATTTATTTATCTGATGTTTAATGTGTTTATTTATTAAATTTGTTGTGTTGTGATTGTCATAGATAAACTTTTTTTTCTCTTCTTTCTTTGCTGGGTAGAAGCATCTTCCTTTTTATGCCACATTGCCCGGTGTGCCAGTCTCATCCGTAGCATTTTCAGCCGATTGCCAGACGTCATCTGACCAACGGGGTGGTCTCCCCACTGACTTTCGACCTATTCTTGGCTCCATAACCGTCTAGAAGTCTCTTCATACATGCTCGGTTCAGGGTACCTGATTTTTGATCCGCCCACCCCACACCTCTCTTAGTACCCCGCGTCAATATGCCGCACAGGCGAGGACTAAGTTCAATCAATCAATCAATCAATCATTTATTTTATAAAAGTAGGTGGTACATAGTTAATAAAATGAGCTGCAGACAAAGTTGCCAGCATCAGCTTTTACTATAAACCACTGACATTGATCGCAACCCAAAAAAGGCTGGAAACATGTCGCCCGTTCTAGCATGGCGAATGTAATTTTTATCGCCGCTCGCATCCGAAAGTTCTGGATTAATGATCCATAGCGTCTAGTCGTATGCTACGCTGAATGCCGTAAAAACGCTGTGAGGTTGTTTGGGGATTGGTGTTGTTTTGGAGAAGGCATTTTAAACCCGGGCGCAAAAGGGGTTGTTATGAGTTTACAAATAAATACAAATACAAATACCACAAATAGTTTATTTAAATAAGCGGATTTAACAGAGGAAGATATCCATCAGACTCCAAACTAGGCTGAGCCTGTATCTTGGTCGTCTACGAGAGCGATTACAACTAAGTGATTACTAAGATACATTAACAGATGGGCGTTTAAAAAAGCAACGGTGAGGTGCATGCAATGGTGTGTGTGTGTGTGTGTGTGTGGTATCGTAGCCCTCGATTTTTCGATCAATTTTTGTCATTCAAAATCCAAATTCATTGTGGTTGTTCTTAGTAAGGTATAATAGCTACATAATACTTAGCTCAACTCAGCGGATTTAGTTTTCTCAATATTAATACTAACATAGGTTAAGATTTTTTCAATTTGTATACTAACATACTATGGGCCTAAAGTTGTCTGAAAATAAAGATATATCATTATTATTATTCCGTATATTTATCCTTTATCTCAAGTTAGGTTTTTACAATATTCAAATAAAAAGTAATAAAGCAATATTATTATTATTATAATTATAATGTTTGGTAAAAATTGCTCCAGTAGTTTAAATAGTATCAGCTCTTTTCATAGTGATGTAATGCAGGCCACGTCCATACTAGGGCTCGGCCAGAAATCATGAGATCGTTTATGGGGGGGGTGGAGGTCAGCAAAATATCACGAATGACGTGTAATTTTTTTTACACAGCAGGAAAGTCAAACAATTACGAAAAAAAACAAGTTATTGCTGTTTTTTTAATTGACTATCTACTTACTTAACGTAATCATACTAAGTCCGAAAAATACACGTGATCTTGAATGAGGGGTAAGGTAGCATAACAATCACCAAGGGGGGGGATGAAAAGTGTGCCAAATATGATCACATGATTTCTGGACGAGCCCCTAGGTACCATCAAACAAATAGATTCCTGACCCACTGTGGAACCTTCCCACAGTAAATGTCATAGTGACGTTATATTGAACTGACAAGGAAAATCCTGTGACGTTTACTGTGAGAACGTTCTTCGGATTGCTAAACGCTTCCATGCTGGTTTGGGAGTAAAGAAAAAACGGAATGTACCAGTTCTTTTCTCGCGCTGATGGTAAAAGCCCATCGAGGGAATGGGCGAAAATCTTAGTAATCATTTTATAGGCGATGCGGCTAGCAACCCATCGCTTTTTTGATTCCCTTTTCCATCATGCTAAACTTGGCCTAAGTCTTGCTACTTAGCCCTGTCTACCCTGTAAAGGATAAAGACGTGATTTATGTATGTTTGTACGTTCGGTGGGTCAGGAATCAAATGTGTTCGAACCTCAACTTTCCCGGCTAGCACGACAGCGCTTAAGAGCCATGTCGCGAGTTAGACTACCCGTCTCTTTCTAGAACGAACAGTAAGAAAAAGACAGGCAATCAATCTCGCGCGCGACGCGACTCTTGTGCGCTGTCGTGCTAGACGTGCTGCAGCCTTACCATGACGTCCTAATTCCGACTCAGTTCAAGTTTTAGCTGTCACTTTTAGTATGAACGTCATGGTAATGCCCCTGTAGATGTGGTAGAAAAAAGGTCGAATCTTTTAATACCGCATCCAGCATCCCGGCATCTGTTCCGACCTTTAATTGCTCTCATCTTGATACGCGCGCTATATCGAGCGGCAAAACGGCCTCGCGTTGAACTGTCGCAACTTTGTAAAACGCATTATCGGATTTGTTACCACTTTTTGGGTTATGCGCTCTAGATTTTTGGGGGCAAACGTTGCATTGAAAGAATTGTGGTAGGTATTATAGAGGGTTCAGTTTATAATAACAATAATAATGATAATAATTTTTATTTGCATTAAGTGTTAGTTACATGGTCTTATTATATGTTAAGAATTAAAATGTTCACTCACTTAGCTATCTATAATAGCATGCAAAATATTAAGTTTACAATCTAGTTATTATGTCAACAATGATATAATGATGATTAAAATTAAAACATTTCAATGAGGAAAGCAATACTTAAACTATCAATTTTGTGTCATAGTTAAAATCTATCTAATATTATAAATGAGAAAGTATGGATGGATGAATGGATGGATGTTTGTTTGTTACTCAATCACGCCAGAACGGCCCAACGGATCTGGATGAAATACGGCACATAGATAGCGAAAAGTCTGGAATAGCACATAGGCTACTCTTTATCCCGGAAAATTGCGTTGTTCCCGCGGGATAGCGATAGATGAATTCTTTGCAGACGAAGTCGCTGGCAACAGCTAGTATTGTATACATTACAGATGCCAATTCCGTACAGTCAAGAAAAGTTAAAGCCAGCAAGAAACGCACTTGTTTAATTATTATTTTTTAGTTTAGGTTATTTTACTAGCTTCTGCACGCGCCTTCGTCGGCGTACAATTATGCAATAAACCTTCCTTTTGAATCACCTATCTATTAAAAAAAACAATTGTCTGTAAAGTCGATTTACGGACGATAGTTTTACATGATAACGTCATAAAGAAATATCCAAACTGTTGACTGACGTCACGCGAGAAGATCGTGCCTTTCTATCGCTTGTTCCGCGCTCTCGCTTGCACGCTACGTCACTTTTTCGTGAGTGCATCGGTTCATCGATTTATAAGACGTTATCGTGTCAAACCGCATCAAAATCCATTGCATAGTTTTAAAAATATAAGCATACATAGAGACAGACAGCGGAAAGCGACTTTGTTTTATACTATGCAGTGTTGCCGTTAGGTTACCGTACATTTTACACATTTGACGTACCTTTGTAGCCTCCAATATGTTATGTGTAATAAGGTTTACGTACCTTTTGTTCTCATCCAAAATTATGCGTAACATTTTTATAAACCACCGCTTCAGCGCTGGATATGTACCTTTGGGGAACTCAGTTATGGCAACACCGTACTATGTATTGAAGTATATCGATTAGACGTATAGACAATCCAACCCCAAACATCCGTCATCAGCCATGCTTCTGCAATTAAAAAATACGTTTTTTCACGAAGGGAGCATGATGCCTCGGGGCTCATCGGTTAGAATTTGTCTTCACTGCGTAGCTGAATAATTATACGGCGTATATAATGATTGAAAGGTCTTCACTCTGCTTTTGCTGCGGGGTTATGTTATGTTTAGAGAGATCTATTAGTTATAGTTACTAAAACTACAAGGTACCAATGCAACAGGTTATGTTACAGTTAGCTTCTGCCCGCAACTTTTTTTAGGAACTGAGATTGATACTATAACGACTCTAGATAGCTAACAGCCATTGACATGTTTCATTTTTTTTGACGACCGAATAGCCTAGTGGTTAGAGAACCTGACTATGAAGCTTGAGGTCCTGGGTTCGATCCCCGATCGGGGCAGATATTTGTATGAAAATACGAATGTTTGTTCTCGAGTCTTACCCCCTTATTCATAAACGCACTATAGGCCTCTGTTAACTTAGTAATCGTTTGTCCTTATCTGTCACTTTGACATTTACCTTTCACAGATAAGGACAAACGATTACTAACTTAGCAGAGGCCTATAGTGCGTTTATGAATAAGGGGGTTAGATGTTTAATATGTATTTATCTATATACGGATGTTTATCCGTTGTCTAGTGCCCATATTACAAGCTTTGCTTAGTTTGGGGCTAGGTCAATTGGTGTCAATTGTCCCAAGATATTTATTTATTTATTTTTATTTTCTGGGATAAAAATAGCCTATGTTTTAATCTAGGATACCAGCTATCTCCGTTCTAAATTTGATCCAAAAGCGTGAAGAAGGAACAAAGGCACTCACTCACATCCTCACGCACAAACTTTCGCGTTTATGATTAGTCGGATTACAATCAATTTTTTTCCAAGAGCTATATGGCTGCGTATCTGTGTCTCTTACGCTGAGAACTAAACCAAAGCAAAGGCAAAGGAATTTTGAGGGGGAAGTGCAAAGGAATTTTAACCTTAGGGTGGTAGACCACATATTTGGCTGATGGTACTTATCAATATAGAACAGCATAGTGTGTAATATTAAAAATAGCGATTGAGAACTCTCCACTTTCTGCCAACAAACTGCTATGCAGGTTGGCAGAGGTATATAGATATAAGTATTTTGTACTTCTTTCATATTCTATTTGCGTCAAATAAATTGAAAAAAAAAAAACTTGGCACGCATTAAGCGACAGAAGTAAGCCTCCTGATCTGGGATCAAAGTAAAACCGAATGTACCGCGTAAATAACATCGAGGGAACGGGTGGAAATCTTAGGAATCATGTCATAGGCGATGTGGCTCTCATCCCATCACTGAACTTAAATTATTTTTATTCACTTTTTTCTTTCTCTTTCTTATCATTATCGCATGTTTTGTTTCGCTTTGACCAGTAGAGACTTTATACGTTACTATAGACCAATGTAATTTAAGGTACGGACTTAACTTAGGGACCTTTTACATCCCTTTTATAAAATGTATTAATTGTATTATAGGTAAGTTAAGTAGAATTTAAGAACTATTTTAAATCTATTTTATTTTTAAAAAATGTCTTTCTGCCATGTTTCTTGCGGCGCATTCTTCTTGGCAATGATGGTCTTTCCCAATGCGCTGGTAGATTCAAAAAAAGACATGTAAAAGAGCCCTCGGCGGCCTATTTGCAAAATAAACTTTTGACTTTTGACTATTTTGATTCCCCTTTCACCCACAGTCACGGTAAACGGGGCCTTTACGTCTTTCTAACCTAGGCTCTACTGGTATACAGTAAGGAATAAAGACGTGTTCAATGTATTTTGAGGACCGATTGTGCTTGATTCTTCATTTTTAAAGCAGTAGCCCCCTTATTCATAAACGTTCTATAGGCTTCTGCTAACTTAGCAATCGTTTGTCCTTATCTGTGAAAGGTAAATGTCAAAGTGACAGATAAGGACAAACCATTACTAAGTTAGCAGATGCATATAAAGCGTTTATGAATAAAGGGGTTTGTATTTAAGTATTCCGTGAGATCTTAAAACGACATCCGGGGTCTAAATCCCGAGTACCAGCACTTCAAGTATTAAACCCATAAGTGAGTGAGATAGCAAGAACCCGAAGCTCTTTTTAAATATAGCATTGTCTTGCTTTGTTTTCCCCGTCGTACACTACTCTGTATTAAACAAGAAACGCCTGAAGCTACCCATCTGAAATGTATGGCCGATCCGTATATTGAACCAGGCGAAAAAACAACTGTTATTATATGCTCATTAGGGAAAAAACAAACTTAACCAGTTACCAAACGCGGCATAATCACCCTTAAAATCAAAGTCTTAGAGTTCAAACTAACTGAATGGACTAAGTTGTGTTAGGGATGAGAGATTGATTGGTCATTTGCTTGTAGAATTTTTAATTTGATACTTCGATTTCAGACATAAAGGTTTTTTGAACGCAAATGTAACTTTGTTGTTTTTGTAAGTGCTAATTGGCGCTTGCATCGTGATGGTTGCAAAATAGACTTTATTTGTTGTAGAAATAAGGATTTTGAGGGTGTGTATATAAGTTTGTTAGTTGGAGATATAGTAACTAGTCATTTTGATGGTCGAACCGATTTATATTAATGAATTAACGAGTACTCTTTCCTTCGATCGAGGTTTGCTTCCATTTTTTCGTTTTTCACCTTTTTTAGTTATAATTAACTTAATAGTACTAATGACCCACAAGTTTTTTTAACTGACTGTCAATTTACAGCTTAGATAACCTTAATGTTCACAGGCATTTATGGGCAATGATAATCATGATCAATTTCCATCAGCAGACACATTTAAAAAAAATAAAACAAAAAAAAGTCAAGTGTGACTCGCCCATAGTCGATGACATTTCGTGACCTTTGTTTATTATTTTATAGCTGTTGCCAGCGACTTAGTCTGCAATGAATTCGTTTATCGCTATCCCGCGGGAATTTCACAATTTTCCGGGATAAAAAGTAGCCTATGTGCTATTCCAGACTTTTCCCTATCTATGTGCCGAATTTCATCCAGATCCGTTGGGCCGTTCTGGCGTGATTGAGTAACAAACAAACATCCATCCATACTTTCGCATTTATAATATTGGTTAGATTTTACTACTGTCAAGAATAAACGGAATTTTTATGAAATATTTTTATGGGGCGCTAAACGAGCAATTGGGTCACATGATGGTAAGTGGATATCACCCATGAACAGCCGCAATACCAAAGTATTGCAGATGCGTTGCCACATGCCAACCAGAGAGCTCAGATACCTTATTCCAGTAATCACCAACAGTTTTACTCTCCACGTCGGAACACAGCAGCGGAAGCACTGCTGCGTGGTGACAAGATTAAGATAAACACATAAAATAAAAGTGACGTCTAACATTCATACACAATATCACGTTTTATTCCTTACTGGGTAGACGGAGCCTAGGGCAACAAAAGGTGGAATGGGGAATCTATAGTGATGGGTTGCTAGCCGCATCGCCTATAACATGATTCCTAAGATCGCCCATTCCCTCGATGGGCTATTACCATCTGCTCGCAAAGAGAAGAAACTTTATTTTTATTCTTTTCCTATCTTACTAATATTATAAATGCGAAAGTATGGATGGATGGATAGATGGATGGATGGATGTTTGTTTGTTACTCAATCACGCCAGAACGGCCTAACGGATCTGGATGAAATTCGGCACATAGATAGAGAAAAGTCTGGAATAGCACATAGGCTACTTTTTATCCCGGAAAATTGCTTAGTTCCCGTGGGATAGCGATAAACGAATTCTTTGCAGACGAAGTCGCTGGCAACAGCTAGTACTAATATAATAAAGAGGAAAGATTTGTATTTGTGTGTGTGTGTGTATGTTTGTAATGAATAAACTCAAAAACTATTGTGCCAATTTCAAAAATTCTTTCACCATTGGAAAGCTACATTCATCCTGAGTGACATAGGTTATATTTATTGCTTGCTGCACCCGTGCGAAGCCGGGACGGGCCGCTAATCTAACTAATATTATAAATGTGAAAGTATGGATGTATGGATGTATGTATGGATGGATGGATGTTTGTTTGTTACTCAATCACGCCAGAACGGCCCAACGGATCTGGATGAAATTCGGCACATAGATAGAGAATGAAATAGCACATAGGCTACTTCTTATCCCGGAAAATTGCGTAGTTCCGAACGAATTCTTTGCAGACGAAGTCGCTGGCAACAGCTAGTTTTATTATAAACTGACCAGCGATTGACCTCTATCTCACCTGATGGTAAATGCAGATGAGGTCGAAGTAGGTACATTCTATGTTGCTCCCAGAACGTAGCACAACACTAACTCTATAATTATCTTTGTTGCTCCTAAAATCCCCGAACTGAATAGCAAATCGCAATTTGAACTTTATCTACCTGTCCGTTACAGTTACTTGAACAAAGTACCTTAAGTGCACACTTCATTGCAGATCAAACATGCTAACAAGTTACTGCATGATCTATTCCCTCTGAAACAGAGGTAAGTTTGTCTTTGATGCCAATTTAGTGTGAGCTAGTTACTGGAATACAGTGGCGATTTAAATCTTCTGCTAGTCTAAGCTAGAGACAGTTTGCCCGTCTTTGTCTTACTGTTCGTTCTAGAAAGAGACGGGGTGGGATGGAGCTTTAATTTCAACCTGGCCAGAGACTAAGTGAAGTATGCGGAGCTGACTGCAAACCTTCACTAGTTGGAGAGGCACGATAAGAAGAAGAGGAAAAAACTAAAATGTTTCTTATGAATGATTCATATTCTTTGAAATATTCTAAATGCAACATTTCTAGTGGATAATTAAGTGAATAAGGAATATGTGTTTTTTTTTTCACAAATTCTACCTTTTGCGGCACAATCATATTGGCAATGATGGTTTTTGTATTTGCAAAATAAACTTCTGATTTTGATTATGACTTAATATTTGGTTAAGACCGGAGCTTTTTCTAAGAAAATTATGTTTTATTTACGTCGGCGTTTCGATGGAATTGCAACCTCAGTGATTAGTTTTGTATTTTTAATGAGCAAAAGAATTGTTTTGCTTTAGGAAACACCTTTAATGTGACCTAATGTGACTAAATTAAAGAGCATGAGAACAAACACTTTGTTCTATTAATTGAGACGTTTTGCAAATGCGTTCAGGGGCTTTACCATGTCGTCTTAATCCAATTCAATTCCGATCCAGTTTAAGTTCGCTCGCTGTCAGATCCATACGAAAAATGACAGCTAAAACCTGAACTGAGTCAGAATTGAATCGCATTAAGACATCATGGTAAGGCCCCAGGCTAATATGTCAACAACTTGCACTAAACCCATAAAAATAGTGCAAGTAACTTAACCACTCCAAACGTTCCATTCCATCGAACAGCCCCCACCTGTTGTAATCCGATTGCAGTTGTCAACAGATCGCCTGGATATTTGAATATGGATTCAAAAGGACACTCGAGAGGACGAGGGAATTGGTTGAATCGGAACGTGCCGCGTTGGAATAGCCGAGCGTGGGAAGTTGGGAACTAATGAACGTAGAAATAGCTGGATTTTGAATTTGGATTTGGTGACGCTGATTGACGGTGTTGAGTTTGGCTAAGAGTGTAAGGGAATGTAGTTTTCGATTTTATGATAATGATGACTACTTGTAGCGACAATGATAGAGATTTTTTCTTACTTTAAAAACAGTTAAACCGACTTGAAAAAAGTACTAAAAATTACCTGAGTATACTCATTTTTTATTCTTAGCAAATAATGTTATGTAGGTACCTATCTACGTACGTAAACGTAGTAGAGTTTCGTTTTTGTTACTGTTTTTTTTTTTCAAAAAGCGCTGCATCAATTTTAATAAAATTTATTTAGGACCACCTTCCCATGTATGACCTCAAAAAAAGAACATATAATCATCAAAATCAATTCATAAATGAGAAAAAAATCGCGTATCAAAAATACATAGGTAACAAATTGTTCTAATTAAGAACCTTTTTGAACTCGGTTAAAAAGTAAGTAACCATACGCATTATTAATCACGGCTTTATCTCTTTTGGGGTAGACAGAGCCTAGGAGCAACAAGACTTAAATAGGTACGTTTAGAGTGACAAAGGCGTATAGGCGTAAATAATTGTGTTAGCACAAAATATACGTTTACGGTAGGTCCAACCGCTCGAATACTTTGCAAAACACTCATTCGTAAAGGAATGCCCAGAGGACATTTCAAAACCTATAACGCTAAGGTATTCACAATTTTTCCCCAAAAAAAAAGTATGAAACAAACATGGCGAACAAAGCAACCTTTTCTTACCGCAAAAAGTTTTCCGCGGGGGCAAGCGGGCATTTTTCCCTTTTCCTTTTCAAACAAACCGCAGCGGGAAAAAAAGTTGCCAACACAGCCCGACAAAGGGTATTTTTATTTTTATATTTCGAAATATTAAGCGACATCGTTAGTGGTTAACATTTGTTAAAATATTTCGAATATTTTTTTTTTCGGGTTTTTTAGCGCTGTGTTTCTGAACGAGATCTCGCGCGGCTCGGGCATGGCCGTTCCGCTGTGAACTTTCTTTGGTATCTTTATTAAGTAGATTGTTTGGAGTTGAGCGTTTTTATTGAAAATTAATAAGAAAGTTTTCCTGTGGATTTTTCTGCATTTATATTTGAAAGTGTTTTAACTACGTTTAGTAGCCACGTTTTCTTTTAAACTTTGATTGAAAACGGCACCGCGTTCTCATTGAGACCGATTTTGGTATCACTTCACTAACCCCCCCCCCCCCCCCCCCCCCCCCCCCATACACAACGCGCTAAACGTGGCCCGCGGGATAGCGATAAACGAATTCTTTGCAGACGAAGTCGCTGGCAACAGCTAGTATTATAAATGCGAAAGTATGGATGGATGTTTGTTTGTTACTCAATCACGCCAGAACGGCCCAACGGATCTGGATGAAATTTGGCACATAGATAGAGAAAAGTCTGGAATAGCACTGTTTATCCCGGAAAATTGCGTAGTTCCCGCGGGATAACGATAAACGAATTCTTTGCGGACGAAGTTGCGGGCAATAGCTTATTACGTATATGTGTGCAACCACCCACTTTCAAAGTAGTTACGTATTTGCAAAATTAAAAAGGCATTAAAGAAAAAGGCAAAAAAAAAAAGAAAAGAAGGAAAAAGAAAAAGGAAGAAAGGTAAAAGGCATTTAAGAGTATTATTATTAAAGAGGTATGTCAGGATCGTAGCAAGTGGAACAAAGTAGTCTCTGCCTACCCCTGTGGGAAAGAGGCGTGACGATATGTATGTATGTATGTAAAAAGGCATTGCCCCATAAGGAACGGCAATTCGAAAGATTGCACCGTAAAGACCAGTGGCACGACCGAACAAATCAACTCTTTTCTTTGCCCTGACAATAATACCGAAGTCCAAAGGGCTATTAAGAATCAATACGAGCACGGGCCAAAAGTCCATTGCCGACCGCCGGTTAAGATTGCACGGGGAGGTAGTCAGTGAGTTTTGGCCCGATTGTCGGTAGAAAGCAAAAAGTATGCCCATGATTGTTTATTGTATTGAATCGTCCAATCGTACGGTAGGCGACTTAAGTTTGCCGCGTTTTGCAAACAACAAAAGAAAAATGCAAAAGTTCTAGAGCTTAGTGACCCTGACTATAAAGTTTGAGGCCCCGGGTTCGAATCTAGGTAGGGGCAGATATTTGTATCATGAATACAAATATTTGTGCCCGAGTCATGGATGTTTTATGTATTTAAGTATGTATTTATCTATCTACATTACATATTATGTATGTTTATCCGTTGCCTGGCACCCATAGTATTAGCTTTGCTTAGTTTGGGATTGGGTCAATTGGTGTAATTTGTTCCATGATATTTATTTATTAATTTAATCTAGGTTGAATCTTGAGGAGATAAATGAAACTAACAAAAATACATAATTAGTGTTCCCCATCTCTCCAATTAAGTCTCATAAGAATCTTTTTATAGGTGATGCCAGCAACTCTAACACTATTTTGATTCCCCTTTCCGCCTATACGCTCACAATGCTAAACGTGGCCTCTAGGTGCTACCGCTTAAGGTATACACGTGTTTTTTTTTTTTTATGTGAACAGGAAGGCAAACGAGCAAGTGGGTCACCTGATGGTAAGCGATCACCACTGCCCATAGACACCCGCAGCCCGGAGGGTTTGCAGATGCGTTGCCAACCTAGAGGACTTAGATGAAATGCCTCTTGTGCCCGTAATTTCCCCGGCTGTCTTACTCTCCACACCGGAACACAGCAGTGCAAGCACTGCTGCTTAGCGGCTGGATTACCGAGTAAGATGGTGGTAGCGATCCGGACGGACCTTGCACAAGGCCCTACCACCCGCTTTGTGTGAGTGTCTTCAAATAACAACCAAGCTATGGTACCGCTTGTGGCGAAGCCGCACGCAACAGCTAGTCTCCAAATGTTAGAGCTATAGAACCTCTAGTGTAAGTTTTCGCATATAAAATACTCGCGAACGCGTTCACGTAAACGTCTCAATTACTATGGAAAAATTGGCAGCACCACTTGCGGATCGAAACGGCAACAAACAGTTCTCACAGTATTTGACATTTTAACGCAAACGCGTTCGAGACGTATTTTGTGACCGAAAACCTACACCAAGCATACTGATGTGGTAGGCTGTACGCGGTAGGCAAATGAGTTGTGTCGCTGCCGATACGCTCGCCCGCTTATTTTCATATTTGTCCACTATATATTGTTTATTACATCTACGTTAGGGTTGACATCACAAATTGGCATAAACATTAAATCCATTTATTGGTGACAAAGTATAGACCAACCGCTTTGAGTCCTCGAGTACACGATGAAGGGAGCCGAGAGAGGTGCGGGCGGCAGGCGCACTGCCCGCCCGCACCTCTCTCGGTCCCCTTTGTCGTTATAACCTTCGCCCCTGTACCCACGTGGGCGAGGACTCACTTAAGCGGTTTACCGATAAGTACGAATACGTAGGAACACTCGAAATTTGAATTGAAATTTAGATCTTCATAAATAAAAGCGAGTAGACATAAGTGCGGGCAGGAAATTTATGAAAGAGGCTATTGCCTACTAGTGGGATTCTGCGGGATAGTAAATAAAAAATAAAAGGATACTCACTGATTCAATTAATCTGACGAAATTACGAAAACCGATGGACGTAGACAGACGAAATTTAGCAGGGAGGTAGTTGAGTAAGAGACGTCAGCTAAGAACAGATTATGCTACAGGGCCGGATTAAGGTGGTCTCCAAAGTTTGTATGGGTGTCCTCAGATTCCTGTATTAGATTAGAGACCTGAAATTTGGAGAGAAATGATGAATTTTTTCATGAAGAAATTTTGCCACGGGGCCGTATCAGGTGGTTTGGGGATTTCGCAAATTTATATAAGTCCTTGGTGTTTTTGTAGCAGACACCTGAAATTTAAGGATCACCGTCAACAATTGATCATAGAATCGTACATTATATAGATCTTTTGACATTGATTCTTCAATAACATTATTAATGACAGCCCTGCCTGCTATTTGACATGCATGTTTATTGTTGATATTTTTTTACTCTGCGGATTGTGGCCGGCATGATATTCAAATTAGGTCGGCCCATTGTGTGGTCATGTATATTCCTTCGAACACAGTAATGCACTGTAAGAGGTATTGCAGAACTAAGTTATTTGCCATAAGAACTGTTTAAACATCATCATCAGATGTCCACTGTACCTAAATAAATCCTACTATCCTACTTAATATAATAAATGCGAAAGTTTGTGAGGATTATGAGTGAGTGAGTGAGTGTGTATGTTTGCTACTTCTTCACGCTGAAACGACTGGACGGATTTGGGTTAAATTTGGAAAGGAGATAGCTGGTAACCTAACTTAAAATATAGACTACTTTTTATCCCGGAAAATTGCATAGTTCCCGCGGGATAGCGATAGACATGTCAATTGCAAGGGGCAGAAGCTAGTAATAAATAATTGACACTAATTGAACTAATCCCAAATTAAGCACAGCTTGTAATATGGGCAATAAACAACGGTTAAACATACTTACAAAGATATATAAATACTTAAATACATATTAATCATCCAAGACTCGAGAACAAACATTCGTATATTTTCATACAAATATTTGCCCCGACCGGGGATCGAACCCGGGACCTCAAGCTTCATAGTCAGTCTCTACCCACTAAGGTGGAATCAAAATAGTGATGGGCTGCTAGCCGCGTCTATAACATGATTCCTCAGATTTTCGCCCATTCCTTAGGCTTTTACCATCTGCGCAGGAAGAGAAGCAACTGGTACATTCTATGTTTTTTCTTTATTCCCGGGCCAGCGTGGAAAAAAGGCAGTAAAACGTATTTACTGTGTGCACACTCCTTTAGGAATATCTGACTGAATAATTATCCTATTAGGAAGAGCAGATAGCTCTATTTGCTGCTTCCTTGGTTATATGGCATTGTTGCTCGCTCCTTGGATAGCTTTAAGGACTCTATTTGTGCTATTTGCCTTAAAAACATTCTAAGAAAATGGCTAATTTATTACATGGAAAGCGTAAACCGTTTGACGCATTTTTTAAACATACTTAAATACAAAACAAGCTATTAAAATTATAAATTCGAAATTTTATGATTATGCAGTGTTTGCTACCCTTTTTCAGCCACGGAAAAGGAAAAGTAGCACAATTTTTAAGGATTTTAAAGGATATACCTTAAGTGTGTAACAAACAGTTTAAATTAGAGTCAATAAAATTACGCAAGCAAACGACTACACCATAGATGACATCTTCCATTTTGGCATGACGTATGAGCTATATTGCTGTTTTGCTTGGAATTAGAATCTATTATTACAGACGTAGCCCAAAGAATTGCGAAACTGAAGTGGCAGTGGACGGGGCACATTGCTCGCAGGACGATGGCCGATGGGGTCAGAAGGTTCTCGAATGCCGTCCGCGGACCGGGAGACTCAGGCCTCCAACAAGATGGAGCGACGACCTGATCAGGATCGCGGGATCGCGGTGGATGCGGAAGGCACAGGACCGGTCCGAGTGGAGAGCCTTGGGGGAGGCCTATGTCCAGCAGTGGACGTCTTTCGGCTGATATGATGATGATGATGATTACAGACGTAAAGATTATTTTCCACAAATGTTCCGATTTTTATGATCAGCCTGACTGATATTTTTACCTCATTGAAAGTTCCGATTTATTGAAAAGTCGCTGCTCTTATATTCATGACGAATTGCGAGTTCTAACCTTATTTAGTGTAACGAGTTTATTGAAATTTAATGCTACTCCGAAATATTTGAGGACCTCGCCCGCTACGATATAATCTGATGGCGACTGTACAAAAGGTTAGTATGTGATACCTATTCCAGCAGTCAACTTAGCCGAACACTTTGGTACTTTATCGCAGTAAATAACATTACTATAACCGTTTGACACATTTCAAATTACTGAAAGTGACAAGCCAATAAAGTGGCCAGCTACTTCTGTATATAGAGTGTAGCCAGACAGGATAAACATTAATCGAAAATAGAATTTTAATCATAGCAACATTCGCACATCACTTTGATCGACACAGAAATTAAAAGCAAATCTCGAAAAAAGACGGCCATTTTAATTATAAAATAACCTTCCCGTCAAACCGTTGTAACAAAACGATTGAAAAATCAAAAATCTGAAGTGTAATATCAAACTCCTATAATTGGTACCGGTTGGCGGACTGAAAAGCTTGCCCTTAAATTGGAGTCCAGTGTAAGCTAAAAGGGGGTTTATGTGGGAGTGTTAAGGTTAAGAATGGAAGGGTGCTTGTTTTACGTTAAGGCGCAGCGCGACTGTAATATTTATAAGACGTGTCTGTATCGGAACCGAAGAGCCGTCTTCCACGCCGATGACGTTTGACGTGTAGTCTGACGTCCCCTTTAGATGCGGTGTGGGGGATAAGCGGCAGCGGACTTGGAACAGATCCATGTTAATAACTAGGTACTCAAAAGAATAACAGCCTTATTCATAAAAAGTTAGAGGCTCGCTATAAGCTCGCTATAGGACCGATGCAAAAAAACATGATTCATAAACGTCAATTAGCGCTAATCAGTCCATCAAGGGTCTGTTAAGTCTTCCGAAAGTTAGCGGACCGTAGACAATACTATATCTCTCTGCTAACTCACAAAATGGCCGCCACACATGTGAACAGCTGATTTTGGCAATTGAGCAAAACCATACGCAAGACAGTTTTTTTTGTTTTAAGTTTTTATTCCCTCCGGGAAAGGTAAAGAAAACTAGA
The DNA here is from genome assembly GCA_963854515.1 of Pandemis heparana. NCBI lineage: Eukaryota > Metazoa > Arthropoda > Insecta > Lepidoptera > Tortricidae > Pandemis > Pandemis heparana. The sequence goes on along the minus strand of OY978022.1, from coordinate 13,344,983 downwards.
TCCACACTGCCTAGTCTGTCGTGTTAATTCGCTGGTTTCCCGCTAATTCCTTGCCACTGCTGTCAATTTTTTTTTTAATTCACTAAAAGGCCATTTTTGGTCTATGATTTGTCAAGGTGACAACATAACGCGTCTAATCCATCCATCAGCAGCTCATTAGCTAACAGACTGCTTGCAAGCGTTTATGAATCATACTTTTTAACAACTGTCAAATAAGCTTAATCAGCTTGTTAACTAATCGAATGATCAAACCTCAATTAAGGATTTTTTATGAATAAGGCTGTAAGTCTGTCAAAGATTCATTTGTAGCACAAGCTTTTTTTGCAGACTACTATTTGCTGACTATACTTGCATTGTCATCCGTCTACATAATGTGTACCAAATTTCAATTCAATCGGACCAACCGTTGAAGAGTTCCCTCCTGCGGAGATCCTGGCTACGTAACCAGAGCTCCACTATCAAATTATAATAATAATAATAATCAATTATTTGCATTGAATGGGTTAAATACAAAAGGTGACAGACATTATTCAATACAGCACAGCCATCCAGCCATTTCTGGCGTACAAAAATTTCTTAATCTATTTAATTATTTATAAAATTTTAGATTTACTAATTAAACATGTTTATAATGTCACTCATTGTCATTTTTTATAAGAATAAAAATAAAAATAAAAACTCCCTACAACTTATTCACTGCCTACCCCTGTGGGAAAGAGGCGTGACGATATGTATGTATGTATGTTTATAAAGTCATTTATTTTATCATTCTATTGCAAAATCTCAAATTCTGAGAGTTCGAAATGACTTGAAATTCGGTACACGTTATTATAGCGCACCGATGACAGTGCCATAACTTTATATGTATAGTCAGCAAAAAATCTCATGCCTTTTGCCATGTAGTTTATTCATGTAATGTGCTAACCTTTTTATTTGTATTTCTATGTATTTGTAATCTATTTCCATTTTCGCTAATCACTTTTAACTCAAAGTTATCTCCCTAAGCAACAGTATGAACAAATAAAACACGTAAGCGATCCAACCCGCACCGCGGGCTTTGAATAAGTTAGAGCCAATATGTATATTATATACGCTATATACTTCGATGGGAATGAAATAACGCTGGAAAAGATCCTGATCGAACTGTCTGTCTGTTTTTTTATTTTAAATATACAGTCATCATCATCATCATATCAGCCATAGGACGTCCACTGTTGGACACAGGGCTCCCCCATAGACCTCCAGTTGCCTCCGTAAATCCGCGACTTTAACCAGGTTATTGTCACCTCGTAGTTTACCTTTCTGAAGTGAAAACTTCTTTGGTGGCGCTCGCGTCAGACGGAGGGAGAGTTTAAGTACCAGGATATCAGGATCCTTTAAGAGCTTATATTGAAATACGAATGAAGCTAGAGTTGCGTTCGATTTTTGAAGTGTACGTTAATTTTGTCACTTTAACATAATGTGCGTTTGGCCTAGTAGTTTAAGGTGTGGAATAACAGTGCGTTCTTTCACGTGACCGCAGTTCAAACCTCTTGTAGAAAAAGTTTTTTTTTTCTTTTTGCGCGAGTGTGCGTGTGCAGTTTTCATGTCTGCTGGCACTCCCGGAGTGCTACCCGGTGTTTTTTTTCTCGTTGGTGGATGTCTTACGCTGCGCTTGCGCCGCGGTCTCCACTCGAGAACCTTTCGGCCCAACGACCATCTGTTCTCCGTGCTATATCGTAGACTAGCCCTCTATCAACTGAGAATAGATCAATCGACGTTGATCGATATTTTCTATCACACCAATCGATCGACGAATAAGTTATCATGTATACCGAAAAATGGTAAAAACATTGATTCTACACCACAGTTTTACCACACCGATAGATCTAGGTACGGCAGAATAGATTTGACGACGTCGATTTTACCAATCGAACGATTATCAATCTATGGTATAATAGAGTAACCGACGTCGACCAATAGTTTCAACTACCTACATCAATTATCTAATCTAATCTAACTAATATTATAAATGCGAAAGTATGGATGGATGGATGGATGGACGTTTGTTTGTTACTCAATCACGCCAGAACAGCGCAACGGATTTGGATGAAATTCGGCACATAGAGAAAAGTCTGGAATAGCACATAGGCTACTTTTTATCCCGGAAAATTGCGAAGTTCCCGCGGGATAGCGATAAACAAATTCTTTGCAGACGAAGTCGCTGGCAACAGCTAGTAGTTACATAAACGGATAACTCACGTATTAAAGTCGAGTAATCTCGACATGTTTCGGACTAATTCGTAGTCCATCCTCCTCGCTACCATACCACTCTATCGATGGTACAATCGATTTATCCACAACACCATCCCTTAAAATTACCCATTTCACTTCGACTTAAAATTATATTCATGCGAATATCAAATCGGCACTGACCTTATATAACTGAGTACAGATTTTTTTTCTTCCAGTTGTAAAGGTGAGTAGCGATCGGTTAATCTTAGACCATATATGTAGATAATATGAAGTGTTTGTAAGTCTACATCATGACCACCTTGCGAGATAGCTCCTATCCTTTAAACAAAAGAATAGTGTGGACATACCCCTATATTGCAAGTTTTTATTTATTTTTAAGAGTACCCGAAACCGACGAGCATGTACGGACAGATTTAATGTGGAAGCGAAAGGTATGTCAGGATCGTAGCAAGTGGAACAAAGTAGTGTCTGCCTACCCCTGTAAGAAAGAGGCGTGACGGTGTGTAGGTTTTAAACTTTCACTGCTCGTGTGTGTAAGTGTAAGAAACTTGAATCGCATACCAATGTAGAACCTTTTCATTGAAAATGTCATAATGACTGATCGTACTCCTGCCAAAGAAATTATTGCAAAATTGTATGAGAAAAGGTTCCACAGAGGTCCGTGATTTAGTTTCTCAGACCGTTCATGAGTATTATAGTAAGTTGTCCGCTTAAAAACCAACCAATCTTTGACGACATCCAGACTCCAATTTCACTTTCTTGACAATAGTCGATGATAAGTGACAATTGGAAATGCAATGCGTAGTCAAAATGAAGACTCTCTTTGACGCCGTTACACTTTGAACATAGACCAATGAATGGAGCGTGTGTCAACTACTACATTTATAAGAATACTAGCTGTTGCCAGCGACTTCGTCTGCTAAGAATTCGTTTATCGCTATTCCGCGGGAACTACGCAATTTTCCGGGATAAAAAGTAGCCTATGTGCTATTCCAGACTTTTCTTTATCTATGTGCCGAATTTCATCCAGATCCGTTGGGCCGTTCTGGCGTGATTGAGTAACAAACAAACAAACATCCATCCATCCATCCATCCATCCATCCATACTTTCGCATTTATAATATTATAGTTAGATCAAAAAAATATTTACTAGGGTGTTCAGTCAAAAGAACACACAAGGACCTGCTAGCTTATTACGTAACTCGCTCGGAATCGCCATCGTGTTCATTTTGACAGTTCTCATACATGAACTGTCAAAATGAACACGATGGTGATCGCGAGCGAGTTACGTAATAAGCGTGCCGGTTATACTTAACCGGCACGGATTCTGGATTAATTTTAAAACATAGGATTATCAATACTATTCTCACGTCAAAATGTATCATACTGTCATTCACACATCACCGCAAGTCATACTCAACCTCAATGCTTATACGAAAAAAAAAATAACCCGCTGAGATACACCCATATCAATTGCTGTCTTTCGCTCTTCAATTGTCTATGTCTAGATATTGCCTAAAAAAGTAAAAAAAGGTTCTTTACACGCGCGATCTTTAACCTTTTTTGTGGGAATATCGAAGCAGCGTGAAAAACCAGCCAGCGGTATTGATGCGGTTTTTTGAAATTGGAACGGGGCCGCGGCTTCTGGAATTGTAAATCGTAACGTTTATGTCGAAGACTGAAATTGCAGTGGAGGTTGCGACCTGATTTTTTAATAGCGGCTTTTAGAAAAGGGTTTTTTATGAGGTCGTGTTTGCCGACGGTGACAGTTTACAATAATCCGATTATTTTTTGTTGTTTACGCGGCTGTGATTTTTAATCGATACCTTCCTCGATAAAGATCTTTGGGGTGCTAAATTTGTACTTTACCTGTTCTTATAAAGTTCTACATATAACATAGTCTTTTATATTGTCTTTGTGGTTCTGTACATAGCTTTAGTGATTTTAAAAGTTAGTTACTAAATCATACGCAGAATTAATATTGCTCGTTGAAATGCCCAATATGAAATATCAAATCCAATAAATTAAAACAGATATAGAGTACCTACAATTCAAACGAAAACAACCCGCAGATATAAAAAAAAAAAAAGACAACGTTTTGTATAAAATGAGCAGCCTTAAAATGATTAAACATGGCTTGACCGCCCTAGGTGTGTAATGTACTATTAATAAAAATGAATAAAACAAAAACAATTTAGACACGAAGCATTGATGCATTATAAAATTAATGACAATCGTAAAGCCAACCAACAATTAGTTGTCGGTCAAAGCGCTCAATTTTAATTTTGATTGATGATTCCATATATCTAATTATATAAATATTGGTTTGGTTGTCCGTCTGTCTTGCTGTCAGAACGTTAGAATGCAATCTGTCAAATTAATGTCTATTTTTTGGATGGCCGTGGCGAAAAACTTCAATATTTATGTGTTTTTTGTCGCTTGTTTTTGAATTATTGGTAGAAAAGTGTTTGTTTGTAGGTGAATGTTCTCTAGGGTCTAAACTTAATAGTTTTTTCTATTCTCTTTGTTCAAACTATTATTGTGAACTAGGTAGTTAAAGTTAAATGTAAAAATCGGATCAATTGTTCAGATGTAAAGCCAATTCATTTTTTATATATATTTTTTAATTTAGTTTTTTTTTTGCTATACATAGATAAAAAAATTGCTTGCAATATTTATGTAATGTAGGTTTAGATCATATTCGACTTTTTCTAATGAATGATTGACTTTAAATTTGATATGAGTAGTAGTAGTAGTATAAGTAGTAGTCAACAAAAAAAATAACGGAGTTTTTTAAGACAAAAATATTTAACCTAATAATGTTCATTACCTACCTACATCATGCCTATACCTACCTATTGGTAATGGTAATATTATATTGGAAAATCAATAATACACCTTATGTTAGCAAAATTAAAAGTTTTGAGCATCATCGACGATTTAAATATACTTTGTATCCTAAAAATATGTAGATAACGACGCATGGTCGAAATTAATAACAAAATCATATCAGTAATTAAAAACATAGCACTTATCAAATCAAAATCGGTGAGCAAAAAAATGTTGACTACTATTGTATCTCACTGCTTTCACACTTTTGTTCTATTTCTGACTTTAGCAGCAAATTGAGTTGAATCTATTGAAACTTATTATAATTATGCAAAAATATTTTGTTTCAAAATTGATTTGATATATTTTGAAAGCTATTTGGGAGCGCGGCAATTTGTATGTATGGAAACAACTTTTCTAATGGCTGTATCTTTTGAATGACTTGACTTAAAGGGTTGATTTTTCAAAAATCTAAGGCGCGGCAGACAAGCATAATGGTATTAATTTCAACTTTATTCCTTTACGCGTTCCTGATAAAAAGGGCATTCACAGACGGAGGGACGGACGGACAGACAAAGTGATCCTATAATTATTTAGTTTTTTCCTTTTGAGGTACGGAGCCCTGAAAACGACCTATAACTTCCTATATTAGATTAGACATATATTATACTATAATAAAAGGCTTGTTTCTAAAGTATAATCGAGAAGTGCATCACATTTTTGAAGAACAAGAACTACTATGCAAAGCATCCATGCTGGTCTGGGAGCGAAGAAAAAACATAGAATATACCAGCTCCTCTTTCCATGCAGATGGTAAAAGCCCATCCATTCCATTTTCCACTAATATGCCCACAATTTTGCTAAACGGGGCCTGTACCCCTTGTTACCTTGAACTCTGTCTAAAGAAAGATATAGACGTAATTTGTGTATGTATTACTGGCACTCCACTTGGCGCATTTATCCAAATATTTACTTGAGTGAAGGGGATGCACTATATTGATTCTAGCGTATGTGACGAAGATGCCAATAGCGCAACGTGAACACGTAAAGCCAAGTGGAGTGTCAGTAAGGCAAACCTTGGCTAATTGGTGATATGAAGTAATTCGGTGATAGCTCTAATAGCGGAAATACTCGATAACTTTACGGCTTGTAAAAATTCCCAGTAGGTGGCGGCACAGTCGTTCAACATAATATCGTGCAGCAAGTAACCGAAGTATCCCTCAAAATGAAGAAAACCCTAATTATCACCGATTGATTATATATTAGTTTATCGTATATGTATTTATTTTTATATGTAAGTATTAGGGTGTACCAGTATTGTTGTGTAGGTGTATTATTATTATTTTAATGCTTTATTAGTTAACGTTTAAATTGGGGTCATTGTAGCTTTCTAGTATGTCTACTCTCTATACTCTGGTTTCAGTTGTCCTGTTAATCGTTCGAAGGCTAACTGGAAGAGATCCCTTTAAGGGATAAGTTCGCCTTTGTACACCTATTTGTCTCATTAAGTACCTGTAAAATTACTGTGTTTTATTTTATGTACAATAATGAGTTATACATACATACATTAACTAAGGTTTGCCCTATATGAAGAACTACTAAAGTGATTTGCGAGTGAGAGCCCGTGGTTCTGTCAACTGTCAAAAACCGTGCGAGGCGGGGTCGAAACCATGCAAGATTGACAGGCCGTGACAGCGGCTAAACACAGGTTGTATCGCGAAAGGATTTTTTGGGCGTAAAGGTATTTATGGATAAAGGTTCAGGGGTGAGAGATTTTTAGTTCAGAGAAATTTATATGCGTCAATAATTATTGTTCTTGCTACAAGCTTGAATTTAACTTGATAAAAGTGTGACGTATGTTTAGATCAAATCTTGCAAATCAATTTCTACATTACAATGGTCCAATTGACTTGAAATTTGATACATAAAAATATCAATTAGTCAATTATTAATTATGATAACTCAGAAAAATCTATAACATAAATAACATAAAATAAAAAAAGAATAAAAAACCTCCACCTATTAGTACTCAGTATTCATACATAAATAAAAAAAAAATGAAATTTGTTGAAAAAATGCCTTGCACTATTTTGGAAAGAGCTGATAATAAATGATGATTTAATTGTCAAAATATCGTCAGCAAAAAGAGTGTATTGTGTAAAAGGTTATTAAAGATGTCATTTTTAATAAAAACTTATTGAGAAGTCTTCTCTCTGCGTATTTAAACCACTCCTTTTAAGATCACTTTAAAAACCCATTCAAATCCATATTCAGGCGTCGTCATAACAATAAAGCCTATTCTTGATATTAAAATCTTCAATAATACCTAATGGATGTAGTACTCATCGTATTGGGTTCACCCTTCGCTTTTCTTTTTATAGGCAGATATCCGTTAAGCTGCCTATCGCTAGAAAAATTAAACGGGCGACGGATTGAAATAAGATTTTTTTTTACAGTGATCCCGATGGCCAGATGGCATAGTGGTTGGGGAACCTAACTGCGAAGTTGGAGGTCTTGGGTTCGATCCCCGGACGGGAAGGCAATTGAATATGGAGGTATTAAAAATTAAAATTAAAATGAATGTGTGTTGGAGTATTTGATGGTTTAATGCGTATTCTATAAAATTGTGTGTATGGCTCTTATATTTGTGTGTCTTGCAAAATCTTCTTTCATTCTTTCTATTTAACTAATTCAGAATAAAAGGGAGTTAGCTTATGTTTTCCTTCACCGAAATACTCACCGTAGATTTTTTTTTTTTTTTTTAACCGTAGATATTCCAAATATACGTACACTCCGAAAACTTCAGAAATGCGAGCCCGAGTTTGACCGCCTCAACTTGAGAGGCAAACAGATCAAAAATATCCTAAAATTAAAATTAAAAAAAAAATGCTACAATACCTACACAATTTTTTCAATTTAAATTTCTTATTTTTCCTAAATTTTTTATTTACCTACCTAATATTTTTTATTATCTCCATACAATAATCATTGACATAACATTCAGTATTCCTATGCAAAAATACACACACCCAACTGGCTCGTGGCATCATATTTTTAATACTCTCCTTTGTATTCACTGCTTTTGTCTTATTACTAGAGTGTTTGATGTCCTCCCTATTCTTTGTAGTGTCATAATTATGTCATTTTTAGGGTGGAATTGAAATTCAGACAGAGTAATGGATTTGATGGAGTCTAAAAGGTCGATCGTATGAGCAATATACAAGGTAATAACATTACTTTTGTTCTTTCTGTAGTGTTAATAGTCAATTAATAAGTTTCTGAGTGAGCAACTAACAAAAAAAAGTTGCATAGGTTGGATTAGATTACGAAGTTAAGAATTAAGAAGAATTAAGAAGTTCACAAGTCGTCAGTAAAAATAAATGACATCAAAAGTAATAAAATATTCATCAAACAAAAGTATTTCCATCTTTTCACTTAATTTCTTTATACTCAGCACTTAGCTAAGACAAGCTTCAAATTTGGTACTTGATTTAGTAGGTAACATTAGATTTTCCAACCTATTATTTTTTACTTCTTCATACCTACAACTAACAACACAGAAGCTTTAATTAATTTAATAACTTTCTTGTTATCCTTTCTCTTTCCATTAATATTCCCAAAAAAGTTCATAATTAGCCAACCCACCTATCCACACTCTGTTCTATCTAAAAATCTTGTAGTACCATCACTGTTTCTTATTCCATCACTAATGTTATCATTATCACCAATCACTAATGTAATCAAAAACAAAAGCAGTCAACCAATCCCAATCAACCAACTCCCAAAAAGATTAGTTGCATTCACTTCACAGTGGTACAGGCATTGTCTGTGAACCCTAATCCTCACCCCACCTGTACGGGGACACTGAAGGGTAGGGTAGGGTAGGGTATAGTTTAGGCTATGCAGCCATCAGGTCCGGACAGACACGCATTGTAGCGATCGGGCAATTAAAGCCAGTCCAATATGACAATATGACATAGTGTCCTACGAATCTGGGAAGACGCGTGATATACGGATGCGGATGTTAGAATTAAAAGTTGTTGACATTTTTGGTGATACTGAAGACACATACATAAGTAATTTACGTCTTTATCTTCTAAGGGGTAGACAGAGCGAACGGTAATAAGACCTAACGACCACGTTTAGAATTATTGTAGGCGTATAGTCGGAAAGGGGAATCAAAATAGCGATGGATTGCTAACATGATTCCTAATTACCTTGATGAGCATTTCCCATCTTCTCTGCCGGAAGAGAAGCAACTGGCACAATTTATTAGTGTTGTTGATAATGATGATTTTTTTGCAAAAGTAAAAGATGGTGAAAGAGAACTAGAAACCGAATAAGTCTATAACAGTTCTTATTGAAATTAAATTTAGGTGATAGAATAATAATGTCGTAAACTTGTAGCAGACTGACAACTGTATCATTTTAAAAATAATGTAAGTGATGACTCTGATAAAAAAACGCATGTATAGTTACTTAACTATTCATAAGAAGTTGAAAAGACATTGTCATGTGGGCGCCAATGAGATCGAAAGAATAACGATTAGTCGAATTAACACAGATATTAAATACAAGAATCTTTCATTACACCTTTAAGAACTAACTTAGTGTCAATAAAATCAGGCGTTACTTTGCTGAGATCCATAACTAGGTTAGTTAACTTAGTTTCAACACATAAATTTAAAGAAAACAATAACCAATTCAACTCACTTTTTATTCAGCCTTCGAAAAACAAAATGTTTGCAACGCAATCGACTGTGTGTAGCAGCAATAGTTTCCACCCTATAACATATGCCAAATCCATGGTTCAACCATTTTGCATTCGGCGTTGGACTCCCTAGGTGACGTCAATATGCAACCGTACAGCATCCCAAAACATAATATCTCCATATTCATCCACAACCGAATCTACACCGAGAATAACCCTAGTCACGGCTGCTTTTAGCTTGGCTTGGTGCACATTTTCGCTGCCGAATTGGATGTCACAGGTTGCACTATGAAATATAGTTTCTCCTTCATTGAATCTGTGATAAATTAATGTGTAGGGTAAGGTGGTTATTGAATAACAAGTATGGCATGTTGATCGCACACCATTAGTACGCCTCGCGTGGTATGACGGATTCTGAATCAGAATTTGTAATTGCACCCCCTATTTTGTAATGGCGTCGTATCAATCAGCGTGTTTTGTGTTTGATTGCGGTCTCGGATGCGATACGTGATTTGTGATCGTGATGTTTAGTTGTTTTTGTTGGACATGTTTTGTATGGTTATGAGCTTATGAGATATGATTGGTGTTAATTTTTGCGCATAAAAAGTTATCGACATATTCCACTTGCGAAGTCTTTGATACGCATTTACCTTTCACAGATAAGGACAAATGATTGCTAAGTTAGCAGAAGCCTTTATAGAGCGTTTATGAATAAGGGGGCAAGTCTGTAGCCTCAGCAGTTTAGGATGTACGTTGAGTGTCAATAAGTCAGTCACGATACTCTTTTATAGAGAGAAAGAAAGAAGACATTTATTCATTTTGCAAGACACACAATTTTATAGAAAAGAAACAACAAAAACAAAAAAAAACACAGACATGAAAATTAGGTCATCAGCGTTGTGTGTGTATAGATAACAAAGATAACGGTAAGACATTCAAAATCCTACCTAATTCATTTCATTTGCCGCAACCACTTTCATACCAACGTAGTCCATGAGCTCACCAAAATCCACTTCAATTTAACAACGCAATATAAATTCAAATTGCCATCGTCAATTCGAAAGATTTAACACCAGGGTCCATTAAGGTCGTATAGCAGGGGCATATCTTCAATCTTGTGCTACCGCAGTCCTGCAAACAACTATTGTACGTCCAGGCAAAAGCGTAGTGACATCTAAATTTGGGCTAGCCGCAGTTACAGCACGTAGAGTTAGGACGGCGTGGAGGAATTATGCGCCAGGTAAATGAGCATTGACAGTTGTTTAGAGGCTACTCTTACCAGAGAAATCATTACACCATAAAACTAAGTCTTCGGTCGTGTCTGTTTGTTTGTCTATCTGTCTTCGCGATTTACAATTAAAAACGACTATTTTCGCTTCTGTAAATATTTATGTACTTATTAGTTACAAAAATTGACTTTTTTTATTAAACTAATTTTTTTCAGTTTTGAATTTGTTTCCAGTTTCTTCGCTGTGGTTCTTAGCCATGTTTGGTAAAAATTGATCCAGCAATTTGAAGAATATTAGCTCTTTTCCAAAGTCAATGTGAGGCATTTTTGGCAAAAAAAAAACTTTTTATTTACGGTTTGATTACCGCAAAACAAGGTGAGACGGGATTGCGGAGGAAAAGGGATCGAACTAATATTTCGTGTTTTCAATCACTACTTAAAATTTCTGGCTCAGCTTGCTCTATAAGCAGTTTAGTAATATTTTTAAACATTTTAGGTATATCTCTTTTTCTTTTTCTGACCCCATTAAGGAGTGAGCTGGTATTTGCCTAAATTTTAGTGTTTTTGTTTAATCTATGAAACTAAACGACATGTAATCATTATTAGTCTAAAATTCATACCGTCGAAAGTGTCGGAACATTTACCTATCTATAAATTAAAAATCAACTTGCCACATGAAAATATTTTTTATCGAGGTTTGAACTTCAATTTGGTTCCTACTCACCTCGTTTAGTACTCGATTAATGGTTAGCGGTTTTTTATTATTCAATGTTATTTAATTTTTTTTTTATGAACTCCACTAATTGCAGCATTCGTAGCTCTTTGTATGTCCGGTCGCGGCGCGGCGACAAAACATATCGGGCGGTCGGCGAGGCATGCAAGTCGGCCTAAACGCGCCATTTGTCACCGGCCGAGAGGCAGACGCTGTCGGATTTACGGGGTTGCCGTGCGTGTGGAGGTAGCTTTATAATCATTTTTTTTAATTAGTGTTACCTAATTTGAAAAATGAAAAATCAAAAAATTGCTAGCATTAATGGCATTAAATTAAAAAAATTAAAACTCACCACGCATTGAAAAATCAAACTGTAAAATGAAAAAGAATTCAATTTTTTTGCCAAATATGCGTTAAATATTAAGTATACGACTTTGAAAAAGGGCTGATATTTTTTAAACTGTTGAACCGATTTTGACAAAACATAGCTAGGAACCACCGCAAGGAAACTGGATTTCGAATGAAAAACCGACATCGAAATCGGTCTATCCGCTTAAAAGCTACGATGCCACAGACAGATACACACACAGACACAGACTTGACGTCAAACTTATAAGACCCCTCTTTTTGCGTTCGGGGTTAAAAACCAAAAAAATGCTAGTATGAATAAAATTGATTTTTTTTAATGCATTGGCCACATCCTACCGCTAAGTAGCAGCGTTTGAGCTGCTTTGTTTCGGCGTGGAAAGTAAGGTAGCCGGTAAAATTTCTAGCGTGTGAGGTATTCCATTTTAGCCATCCAGTTGGGTGTTCATGGGTTGTGATCATACCACCAGACGACCCAGTTCCCTTCGGTTTCCTGAATCCCCTTTAATCTGTTAAAAAAAAAGATTTTTCCCTACCTGATTACCAGTTACACGTATTTGCTTACTTAAAAAAAAGCGACGGGTAGTTCCGGGAGTGCCAGTAGAAGTGAAAACAACAGCTTAGATTTTAATGTTCTAACACTTGTAACCTCCATGCCGCTCAAGATGCGTACCGTACTGGTCACTTAAAAAAACGTACGTTTTATCTATATTGACAGACCTCTAACAACGTGCTGATTCCCTAGTACGTTTGTTCCAAGACTCAACAAAAAAACACTTAAAAATCGAACGCAAATAAATTCATTCGTATTTCAAAATAAGCTCTTAGAGGATTTGATATCCTGGTACTTAAACTCTCTCTCCGTCGCACGCCTGACGCGAGTTTAACATTTTTTACCCATCCCAAAAAGAGCTCAACGCCGCTAAAGATGTTTTCATTTCAAAAACATCGCAAAACTTCTCCAATTCAAAACAATCGCACACAAATCACCCCGCTGACGCTCACACACGATCCATCAAGCGCAAAATCAAACCAGACAATGCATCCTCACCTGCTACAATCCGATAATAACACAAGATTATTATTAGACATGAATTATGGGAGCAATTAGGAGCGACAGAGGGAAATGGCGGCGCGTCGGTGCAGAGCGCACGGACAGTAGTGGAATAAATCAATCAGTTTCGAGGAATTTTACTTGTGCGTTACGGGTTTGCGTTAGCGTTGTTTGGTAGCGTTTGCGTTTAGGTTAAGCGGAAAGTTGGTGGAAAGTTTACGTTAAAAATGATAACGTATTTAGTTCATTCGAATATTTTGAAGTCGAGTTTTTGTTTTTAATTAGTCCGGTATAAACTCGACACAAAGCTAACAAGAAATAAAATAATCAATACACTAGGTATAAAAAAAAAAAAAAAAAAACACCAGGTAGCACTCCGGGAGTGCCGGCACAAGTGAAAGCTACACACACGCACACTCGCGCAAAAAGAAAAAGGAAAAAAAACTTTTTCTACACGAGATTCGAACTGCGGTCACTTGAGAGAACGAACTGTTATTCCACACCTTATACCACATTATGTTACAGTGACCAAATTAACGTACATTTCAAAAATCGAACGCAACTCTAGCTTCATTCGTATTTCAAAATAAGCTCTTAGAGGATCCTGATATCCTGGTACTTAAACTTGCCCTCCTTATGTTGCTGTTAACTTGCTTTAGTTTAGTATAGGATTAGAATAAGTTAACTTCAGTTAATTAATGCTAAATACACTTTTAGACTTTAAGTCAATATATAATAAAAAGCCGTGGTAGCCTAGTGGTTTGACCTGTGGCCTCTCAAGCAGAGCGTCGTGGGTTCAAATCCCGGGTTCGCACCTCTGAGTTTTTCGGAATTTATGTGCGAAAATTACATTTGTAATTTGCCATGAGCTTTTCGGTGAAGGAAAACATCGTGAGGAAACCTGCACATATCTGCGAAGAAATTCAATGGTGTGTGTTAAGTTCCCTATCCGCACTGGGCGCGCGTGGGAACTATAGCCCAAACCCTCCAATACATGGAGGAGGCCTATGCCATGAGGCACGCCGAATAACGCGACAATTTAATAACAAAAAAAAAAAAAAGGACTATAACAACAACCACAACATGTACTTACTGAAATTGTAGCGAATTTGGAATAAAAAGGCTTATAAAAAAAAAATATATATTATTGTTGGTACGGGTTTCCAATCACGGGCCCATGGGGACCCGGTCATTTGAAAGGCATTCATGGGGCCGATTATTATTATTATTATTATTATTATTATTATTATTATTATTGTTGGTACGGGTTTCCGAACACGGGCCCATGGGGACCCGGTCATTTGAAAGGCATTCATGGGGCCGAGGCCAACATGAAGAGGCCTTTGGTACCATATAATATAAACATGAGATGGGCGCAACTATGGAGGTCTATCCCCTAATACACCATGGAGATTTATTATTATTATTATTATTATTATTATTATGTCTGCCGCGAAATTATCATTTTTACCCATCCCAAAAAGCGCTCAGCGCCGCTAAAGAAGTTTTCTCTTCAAAAAAGTCATTAAAATGCAATTTCTAACATAAATACCTAATCAATGTTTGTTTGACAGCTAACATGAGCTTAATCTCCAGTTATCACAGAGCTTACAACTGTCTAAAGCTTTGTTTGTTTAATTAATCAATCAAATCATCAGGCACAAAGCGAATGCACTATTCGATACTAATTGCGGGAATTGATAATGAGACACGGATTAGCAATGACGAGGCGAGAGCTTTGGTAAGCTCCCGATTTGAAATCTTGAGCTTTTAGGCCGTGTCATAATAAAATTGTGGCCTAGTATTTTTTGGCATAATTATGGTTTGGCCGAATAATTGTTTCATAGAATTGAAGTTGTACTGCAACTATTGAGATTTTACAGTAGAATAATTAAGAGGCTGACAATACCTAATTTTGTTGAAATTGATGTTATTTAAGCACTTTTTTAAGAAAAACTACACACAAAAAAAATACAAAAAAATTAAATTGATAATTTTCGTTATATTTCCAACACGATAGACGGACTCGATACATAATTGAGCAAAATCGGCTCGATAGAAAATAATTGCAAAGATTGGTCTAATAATCATCATTAAACGGTTCTATGTCTATATTTTTTCGACGTATGGGTCTGCAATTAAAAAATGAAGTCAACATATTCATACCTACACGGCTAACGAGTCATATTTCACAAATAATCCATACTTTTTTTTATTTCTTCTTATTTGTGTCTTATTTGCAAGATTTTAGACGCGCGCCAAGCTCCCGGAATAGTTTCTTCTCTTTCACTCACAGGCACGCGAACCGTATGTGCGAAGAGTGGCGCTGCTCAAGGTCATTTGCTGTTGACAGCGCCTTAAGAAGAATGATTAAAAGAGTATATTTAAGTTCATAGAAATTCATCTATTTTTAAGACACATTGGATACAAGCGTAAAAACTTCCTTCACGGCCTCATTCAGAAACTAAAACGAAATATAGTGTTCACCATTTTTAGGGTTCCATACCCAAAGGGTAAAAACGTATTAACTACTTACTAAGACTTCAGGGTGCGACCACACCGCCGCTTAAAAAACGGTGACGTTACGGAATCGCAACAAAATATATGAAGAAACGGTGGTGAGAAAACGTGACGCCTTCGACGCGTCACTGCGTATACGCGGCGGTGTGGTCGCACCTTCACTGTCCGGCTGTTTGTCAATCTGTCTGTCACAGGTGACAGCTTGGTTAAAATTTTCACATAATGATTTATTTTTGTTGCCCCTATGACAACAATTATCAAAAATCTATTTTTTATGTCTGTCCGTCTATGTAAACAACCAATTATAAAATATTCGACACTGTCTACATTTTTCATAGGAGCGGGGTTCTGCTAATACTGGATTTCTATTCACATGCCCAATCTGTAAGTACGGAACCCTCGGTACTCGATTCCTTGGCCGTTTTTCGTATCCCATCAACTCTATCATAAACGACGGAATAAGACATTTCATTGACATCCGAAACCAATATGAGGCCATAAACAAATTCGCGAAATACCCTAAACTCGAACGCGGCCATAAAAATATACTGGAACAGAAAAAAATGGCGACCGCCATAAAGATGCGATAAAGTAGGGAAAAAATGGCCGGCTTGAATTCATCGGTATGACATTTGGGGTACGGTCACGCGTAACTTGGGAAATTGCAGACATATTTCCTGGTTATAAGTTCATCGGGATGTTTTATTGGAAAATGCTTGGTTTAAGAGTGTGTTTCATACAAACGGAATATTATAAACGGGATGTGAACCGCGATTACCTTTATTGAGCTCCCGATATATCGCTGTATCGAAATATCGGGAGCTCAATAAAGGTAATCGCGGTTCACATCCCGTTTATAATATTTCGAATGAACTTAACCGTGAATCATTAAAAACTCTTATCATACAAACGGATTCGTCACAGCGTAACTTAGTAAGGTCACTCAGCCCGAATCCTTTCGTTTGCTCGAATTTCATAATTGATGTCATTGTAACGTATGTTTGCCATAACATAATCGCTTTCTTGTAGAATTCATGGAAAGAAGAACAGCTTTGGAACTTCGTATATGAAAACTAGTGAAGTCAGAACTTAGGCTTCAATATTTGTTGAGGATTCGATAGCACAGGAGTAGAAATTGGGAGCGAAAGTAAAAACCAAGCAGTTGACATGAGAGTTATATTGAGACAGAAGGATATACTTTGACAGAATATTTAAAAAAGCATGTAAAAAAAAAAGCAACTTTAAATAAAGAATAATAGACAAATATAAAAGACCTATTTACAGCGCCAACAATATTTATATCCTAAGTTACAAGAAGAAATTTTATTTTAAGCTGTTATAAATAAATTTCAGGACTGACCATTGAACTGGGCACCCATTTTAGATCTCATCATCTTACTTCTTTTGTCGTAGAATTAAACCATATTAACTGCCAACTAAAGCATATTATCATACTAGCTGTTGCCAGCGACTTCGTCTGCGAAGAATTCGTTTTTCGCTATCCCGCGGGAACTACGCAATTTTCCGGGATAAAAAGTAGCCCATGTGCTATTCCAGACTTTTTTCTATCTATGTGCCGAATTTCATCCAGATCTGTTGGGCCGTTCTGGCGTGATTGAGTAACAAACAAACATCCATCCATCCATACATCCATCCATCCATACTTTCGCATTTATAATATTAGTTAGATTTAACTTTGGCTCTCATTTCACATTTATGATTTGTTGGGTAGTACCTCCACTGCAGGCTTTAGTGGTAATAACAACTTCCGAATGACCCGTCCCCATTTTCCTTACGTTAGCGGAAGTCGAAGATCATTAGACACAGTGAACAATGAATCATGCTGTTAACAATGATAGCTTATTGATTATGAACAGGATGTGACTGATGATTAATTACTGCTCGAAGCTAATGCAGTTAGGATGTGCTCTGTGATTGATGGTCAGGTATTGATGGGCAATGACAGTATTATAGGGTTGTTTGTTTACAATTTTGTGAGGAAAATTTCAGGATAAAAAATTGTTTGTTAATTTGGAAGCAGACGATGTAGGTACGTCTTCCGTTATATACACAAGGTCTTTAAGAATGATTCCGGAACTCACTTCTGCCCGCGACTTTACCGCGAATTATACATATAAACCTTCCTCTTGTATCACTCTATCTATTAAAGAAATCCGCATCAAAATCCGTTGCGTAGTTTTAAAGATCTAAGCATACATAGGGACAGACAGGGTTTATCATCAAATTGTCGACAAACGTTTCATAGAATGTGCAGAAAAAAATGTCTTTCGGTTTTTTTGTCAGTTTTGTGACACTACTTTCATACGATTTGTATGGGTCGTCACAAAACTGACACGAAAAAGTTGTATGGGAAATTAAGGTAATTTTGTTGGAAAAAGGGTCCATGTTTTTTTGAAAATGCCCAGGTACCTATTTTATTGTTCATTGCTTGTCATATTTTTAGGTAAGTAAGAATAAGAGAATAAGAATAAGAATAAGAGAACTTTATTAGCTGATACGGAAACACAAACAGAATATTACACATGGATACTTATTCTAACCAGCCAAATGGTCGCCACTCAGCTATGTGTCACGATAAGATCCAGGATAATGTCGTGACGCTGATTTTCAGTGACGCCAGTTACAGAGGTGGCTGTCACCAGGCACACATCCCAGTACATACTGGTTTACGAAATCACCACTTCCAATACCCATACCTAATACAAGAATTATGTTTACCATTTTATTATTTATAAGTTTGACAGTATTACAACAATTAAATCATTGACACATATTAATGTAGTGCGTAAGTATACCTATGTGTGTGTTTGTGCTTGTTTGTGTGTGCGTGTATGTGTGTGTATATATGTGTAGATGCATTTAGGGGCAGCTAATGAGTTCGGTGATTACCTATAGGGATTTTTGCTTGTCCGTTAAGAATTTCTTGAGATGCAATTTGACCTACGTAGTACGTAGTAAGTAGACGTAAAAACGATCATTACTCCCTAGCGCCATAAATGCCTTATTTAGTGCTTTAACTATTCCTAATGCAGTTTTCAGCACTCACATTGTACTATCATTTGATTTATGTATTCCATACAATGAGTTATGCGCGAGCAGTGACGTTTGTGATAACCTAAGGAATAATTCACAAACAATTTACCGACTTTAAAATAGGGGTTGACCAGCAAGACCTTTATACTAGGGCTTCGCTGTATGTCCGTCAAGCAGAGAGTTGTATCTTTTGAACCGTAGTAGGTAGATGCTTGGAATCTTTACGAAGTGTTTAATGTCACTTTAGCCGCTATAACAGCATATAAAAAAATAAATAAACGGAATCTCAATACAAAAGATATTTTTATAACAGTAATATTTTTTATACGGTCTTTCCGAATACGCTGGTAGATTAAAAAAAGACGTGTAAAAGAGCCCTTGGCGGCCTATTTGCAAAATAAACTTTAGACTTTTGACTTTTTTTTACCCTTATTGCGCAAGTCCGGCTCGCACTTGACCAGATACCTATTTAATAGCTTCCTTCAAAGCTTCCTTCTTTTAGAAAGATTAAAAATAAAACAGCTAGGTACATCACCATAGCTACATGCACGTAAAACTTCACTTTCCGCACCAAATTTTTCTTAAATCCCTGACGTCCAAGCAACTTTGGAACCCACTCCGCTATCCTTGAATTTATGGTCTGATTATAGAA
This sequence comes from Pandemis heparana, assembly GCA_963854515.1. Taxonomy (NCBI): domain Eukaryota; kingdom Metazoa; phylum Arthropoda; class Insecta; order Lepidoptera; family Tortricidae; genus Pandemis; species Pandemis heparana. The sequence continues at coordinate 13,325,622 of OY978022.1, read as the reverse complement.
AATGAACTTGTCCACGTCACGTCGCGATAGCGATGAAGGAGTTATGTGCTGCGGCGCGATACACCGCAGCGGGTCTAGCGCTATTTTGTTAGTAAATTTAGAGGTTATTTTGTTCCCCTTTCCACCTATATACCTACAATTGCATAAACACACTGCAAGGAAATTGGCTTCCGAATGGAAAAAATCGCATCGAAATCGGTCCATGCGTTTGATCGCTACGATGCCACAGACAGACGTGTCACACACACACACACACACACACATCGACGTCAGACTTACAACACCCCTCTTTTTGCGTGGGGGGTTAAAAATCATTACAAAGGTTTGGAATTGGAATGGACTATACTTCAATTTTTTTTTTAATTTAGAAACCACAATAATATTACCTTTATTGCGTCTGTACAACCATTTTCTTACCTAGCAAATAGTACGCTGCAATAGTTTGGCAGCCGCAAAATAAAATTGTTTCAATGTCACTTTATTTGCGTATCGTCAATTGTTACTCTAGTACAAATTGTAAAGAGATTACAGTTCACGAGCCGCAATATACTGTTGTTGTAGTTTCTAATTAAAAAAAAATCGAAGTATATGGACTAATAGTAAAAATCTGTATCAGAAGAACTACAATCATAAAAGAAACCCCTTTGCAACCCCTTACCCCTTGCCAGAAACCCCTAGCTCAGTTATCAACTGTCACCTAACAAGGCTTCTTTCCCCGCTAATAACGGGGGGAGGGGGCGTCTCGCGGATGTACTAATATTCAAATGGGATACGGAACTATTATTGTTGGAGCCACTGTCGATATGAGGAGGCGCGAGAGGTTTTGGTACTCGGTGGCTAGATATTATTTTGTAATTTTTCACCTTAACCCCTCGTATGCGGGAGCTAAAAAAAGTACTGCATTCTAGTCTCATCTGTTTCAATATGCACAAGTTCTGCTGATTTAAAAAAAAATACAAAAAGATAGCCTTAAATTTGGCATGGACCCGTGTCATAAGCATACAAAGGCTTAAGGCTAAGGGTAAGGTTGGGTTAACTGTCGAACGGAATAACCTCAAAAAAGAGTTTTGCTGACTATGCTCTTAACTGATTTCTGCTTTCGCTCTGTTCTACAAAATTAAACGTATGCTAAATTTCTAGGCAATGTGGACTGGGAGTGGTTAAAATCTGCGAAACACAAACAAATATAAATTAATAAACGACACTGAATATTAGAACTAATAGAAAAATTCAAAAGTAATACCTACGTAACCTAAAGTATAGCACGCATCACGGAATGATGAGGAAGAAAGTTATCGTGTCTTTGTACAACAAAGAGTTAAACATAACGTACAAAAATAGTTTATTAAGTATTAATACTACGTATTTGCGCATAATAATGACTGCTTGCCTTTTTTTGTAAACTATTCCTCTCTGTATCAGAATAGCTGGAAGAGATCCCTTCTTAGGGATAAGTTCGCCTTTGTACTATTTTCTGTCTACTTCTGTATTTTTAAATTTTTATGTGCAATAAAGAGTACGTACACACAGCAAAGCTATTCGGTAAGCAGGTTTAAAGCGGCGCGTGCATGCAAAGGTGCTTACCGAATAGCTTTGCTGTGTGTACATACATATAAAAATACATACATTATAATCGTAAAAAAATAATGTTTTGGACGTATTTACCCCAACCCGGCAATTTTGTCGTGTAAATTATAATGTCAAAGTGTCATGTTGCAAAACTGTCAGCTAGTAACAAGTTGATCAAGTATCAAGAGGCCGCGGTCGCTCGCGCGCAACTTCTTTGCATACTTCCCCGAACGCTGGGTGTCGGTGTGCGATACGTCACTTATATTGTCTGCCTACACATATTGCTTGCTAGTGATGGGACACGCGAATCGATAGTTTTGTATTAGTAATTTTTGACAATTTTGGTGTTTGTCGAGCCAAAAGTTTAAATGATACCATCATCATCTGAGAATTACAGCTGTGCGTTAGCCTTAGCCTGGTCTAGTAAATCTCTCCAGTCCGATCTGCTCGTGGCAGAGTTGGGCGTTCCATTACACAATTACATTCCAGTACCTAATCGTGATTCCTCAGTAATATTATGTACTTCGATAATCAATTCAGGTTCAGACTAGATTACTTCATTCGCAAACCTTATTTTATAATTTTGACAATGCCACTCAACAAAATAGGTACTCAAATAAAATTGTTTTAAGTTTTAAATGTCATTCTAGCATTTTACTGTCACTATAAATGTTGGTGTTGAAGTAATTTGAAAGTAATTGTGTCTACAATTGTAGTAATTTGATTAGTTTAATTATAATATAAATGTATGTGTATATGATTAATGATTCTTTAATTATGTAATCGTAATTCAACGTTTTACTTGATTACATTACAAGTAATCTGACACCCAGAAGTGGATTACAAAGTAAAATCAAGTAATCGTGTACTGCAATGGTGGCGGCACGTAAGTAAAACGTGGAGTAGATTACCTGCGCATAGTTACTTTTGCGCACGCAATTGTTATCTCTACAAATTAATAACAATAGTAACAATAAATAAATAAAAACTTATCATGCTTTATGTAGGTATTATGGTTAATTTTTTGTGTACAAAATATCAATAAAGTATCGCTAGTTTTTACGTGAACGAACGTCCACACATCCGTTTGTTTACCAACAATTGTCGATAAAATTTAAACATGAAATAATCTACCATTTTATCGACTTTTCCCCGCCCCACTAAGCGAGATATATCAGCTCACTTCATTTATTCGCATACCGTATCTTTTGTTTGCTATATTTTTGACATGTACAAAGCGAAATCTGCGCTTGTCGTACGTTTGACAGACGAGTGGGGGGTAACGTGGGGGGAGGGGGGCGCTAAGTTGTTATTAAGTACTGCACTTGAAGCTGAATGTACTGTGATATAGTTGGGTGTATTGGGATGTTTGTGTATTGAACATAGAAGAATTCACTAATAGAGTTTTGAACAATTTGTTTAAAAAAAAACAAGACGTTGATTAGTGCTCTCTGATTGCCCATTCGGTCCAAGATCATGCAGGACAGGTAGAGTCGGACAAAAAAATTGTATGATCAATATCGATTATTCTAAATACACTCAGGGACATATTTAGCGGAACACAAAAAAAAGTGTAGGTAACTATTTTTATTTTTTTCTGGTCAATGATTAAGTACCTATCTATGCGTTTTGCTAACTTTTTTTGTGTTCCGCTAAATATGCCCCTGACTGTATAATGGGTGAAAATGTTTGGAGTCATGTTATAGGCGATGTGGCTAGCAACCCATCACTATTATGATGTCCCTTTCCACCTATACGCCTACAATCACGTTAAACGCTATTCTAGGATCTATCTACTCCGTATGATAAAAACGTGATATAATGTAGGTCTGCATGTACGTAGTCAAGTAAAAAAACTTACAAACAAAAAAGATAACTTGTACAGAGAGGCAGAAAATGGCATCTTTATTACAACATGGGATCTTACCATGACTACTTAAAGCGATTCAATTCGGGCTCAGTTCAGGTTTTGTCATTTTTATTATGGATTTGACAGCGAGCGAATTGAAACTGAATCGGTCAGAATTGAATCACATTAAGACGTCATGGTAATGCCCAATTTTAGGTTCGCTCATCAGATCCAGATTCAGATTCAGATTCATTTATTCGCAATAAGTGTAACAGTTTCCATACTAGAAATGACAGCTAAAACCTGAACTGAGTCAGAATCGAACCGCATTGAGTGAGACGTCATGATTAGCCTCTACTCTATTAAAATTCAAAATTCTAATTAATTTTATTTCAGACTACTTACATTAATGGTCCAGATTTGTTAGTAACAATATATATAAGACTTATTAACTACGTTAGTAAAACACAATAAATATTTCAATGCGTAGCAGCCATAAGATGCTCATACTGCCGCATAATATCTATACTGATCACATACCTACTTATTACAAGAGCAGTGCGTCCGTAAAAACACTGGAATAACACAATAAATAACTACAAAAAAAAAGCAATTCACAGAAGGATTTGACACAAAAACACCTCCAAAGAATGCCATAAAAGCTTTCATAGATATCGAAAATCCGCGAACAGTTTTGCCATGGAAATATATGGCAAATGAATACGAATGTCCTCGCAAACGGCGCGCGAGGCTGTATCGGCTGAAATATGTTTACAATATCGCACGTTTATAGATATATAAGATATATGACATACTAAGGGGAAGGGTTTTTATAAAATTGGATGTTTGGGAATACTTTTTTGACAATGCGAAAATCTATCGGGTATCAGAAAAGCTGGAGATGGGCGCAAAAGTGCCGCGCGCGAGAAATAATCTCAGGAGTACCGTCTTTTCCCTTTATAGTTCCTCAATAGTTCCGTCGAAGAAGTTTCGTGGCGGAACTAGTGACGACTGGATAGCCTAGTGGTTAGTGACCCTGACTAGAAGCTAGAGGTCCCGGGTTCGAATCCCGGCAGGGGCAGACATTTGTATGATGAATACGAATGTTTGTGCCCGAGTCATGGATGTTGTATGTATTTATCTACATTATATATGTATGTTTATCCATTGCCTGGTACCCATATTACAAGCTTTGCTTAGTTTGGGACTGGGTCAATTGGTGTAATTTTAATTTGTCCCATGATATTTATTATTTATTTATTATTTTGTTGTTATTGTCGTTTATTTATTAACAACATGTACTTACTGAAATTATAGCGAATTCGGAATAAAAAGGCTTATAAATAAATATTATTTTGTGAGACTTTTTTCCCAACAGTTCCGCGGAACAAATCATCAATGAAATAAAAAGTACTAATCTAATCTAATTATAATTGTTGATAATTTATATTAATAAATGCGAAAGTATGGATGGATGGATGGATATATGGATGGATGTTTGTTTGTTACTCAATCACGCTCGAACAGCTCAACGAATCTGGATGAAATTCGGCACATAGATAGAGAAAAGTCTGTAATAGCACATCGGCTACTTTTTATCACGGAAAAGTGCAAAATTCCCGCGGGGTAGCGATTAACATAATATGCCAATTGATAATTCTACGCAGACGAAGTCGCGGGCAGAAGCTAGTGTTTAATATGCCTTGTACCCACTCTACTCTTTCGGCCACCAATTTGTTGTCTCACTTTACTCGGCACGTGTGATCAAACTCTCAAAACTCGAAACAAACTTCGTCATTCAATACCGACATTAAGCCACTATTAGCGGTTGGAGTTTACGTTATCCTCACACTATTGCGTTTTACACAAAATTGAATGTGTCAACTGAACTCTCTAATTTCTTGTCAAAGTCAACTTTGCGATACCTACGAGCTTGAGGCGTAATTTTGTAACACCTACGTTGAGACGTTCGGTGAATTAGAGTGCACTTGAGAAGATATATCTTCTTATGACAGGGTAAATCGCTGCGTAACGTAACGCGTTACGGCGGCAGTCAGGCTTCCCTTTCTCTGACGCATACGGCAGCGGTAGGCAGGCTCTTCCTCTAACCCACAGCGCTAGTCGTATTTCGGACAGACGCTTCCTCCTCTCTCTACTCAGTGTTTAGCGTGCGATAGACATAATTATACTGTTATAGACCGACTATAGTAGCATAGTCAGAGCAGGGGCCTTACCATGACGTCTTAATGCGAGTCAGTTTAGGTTCGCTCGCTGTCAGATTCATACTAAAAGTGACAGCTGAAACTTGAACTGAGTTGGAATTAGGACGTCATGGTAAGGCCCCAGTATAACTTATACGTGCCGGCACATAAGTCTAGCGATGACGAGTCACGTGGAGGGGATCTGCGCAGCCACGGATACTGTATTTTATACTTCTGCGCATACAAGGTCATCGCTAGACTTACGTGCCGGCACTTATATCACTTCTGTCGGGCGTCTCGAGATGCACACGTTTCTTTTTGTTAGTCAAAAGTCAAAAGTCACAAAAATCAAAAGTGTTTTATTTATAGGTGATGGCTGCATAAATACAGAGATGTTACATTTCTTAGTGTTGCATTATGTCTTGCCGGTTGGCGTACAAAAACTTTGGCTATTAAGCCAGATTGTTAACTCCATTTAAAGCGGTTTTTTTAACCAGCGCACTCTTAGTCAGCGTACGCTGTGTTAGCGAGGAAAGCCGATGCCGCGCGTCAAACGCTACCAAACTGTTCTTATCGTGCCAGCCACTTACACTAGTTTTAATTAGAACACATTTTGTCTCAGTCGAAAATTAATCAAATTATGTCGGCTTGAGGCGACGGAGTTTGGATGGCTTCATGCCGCAAATGGCGATCAGTTTTTAATTTCCACTTAAACAATTTATTGTCCAAATAAATTGAAACAAAACACAATCAGAAATCAGAAATGTTTATTATCATAGCTGTTACATAATTAACACTTTGCACAACATACAGACATCAAAAAGAACAGGCATGACTCGTCATTGTAGATCTAGCATTAATCATAAAAAAATAAATTAGATTAAATTAAATAAATTCAATTGCATTACTGTTAATCGATATTATAAGAGAATTTTATTAAGCACAAAATCATATATTATTATTAAATTCCTATTATTATTATTTCTTATTAAATTATTATCTACTAATTTTATCAGGGAAGTATGTTTATTCTTTATCAAATGTACTATAATCATTGGAAAGATATTCTTTAATGCTATACATCGTCCTCTCAGTAGTGCAATTGACAGATTAATCATCTTCTCCAGCCTATATTCGTCCCACTGCTGGGCACAGGCCTCCTCTCAGAATGAGAGCTCTTGGGCTATAGTTCCCACGCGGGCCCAGCGCGGATTGTGAACTTCACACACACCATTGAATTGCTTCGCAGATTGTGTGCAGTTTTGACGGACATTAATATACAAAGGTTTGTATCTTAAACTGTCTCCGAATTATTTCTTTCTTTTATTGACAGCCTGGTAGAGATCGCTATTAAGCGATAAGACTGCCTATTGTCTACCTAGTTCTTTGTTTCTGTATTGTTTTGTACCTACTGATTTGTGGTGTTAAATAAAGAGTTTGTATTGTTGGTTTATTTTTACATTATAATTTATACACATACACTTAATATTTACAGATGCGTAGGTATCTAGTTTTTATTATAAACAACACATTCCTTCATTCTGTTAAGATATAAAAGAAAAATCTCGGCTAAGAAAAAGCTCGGCGACGTTTTTTTTTTGACATTGGATAATATTTGACTAGATATATTATGATTTATTTAATGTAATTTAATATGCTTTGACGATCCTTAGTGGAGATTTTTTGACATTGTATTTTATTTTATTGTTTCATTGTTTATAATTTATTATGCTATTATTATTTTTTGACGATCTCCACAGAAATGCTTATATTTGTGACATGCATGTTTTTATATAATGTAATTTTTGTTGATAAAAAAATAAATCTAAAAATCTAAATCTAATTTCGGCTTCGCAGGGCGTTGTCCCGTTTTAACTTACGCGACGCCAATTGTATCTTTCCAAAGACCGAAATGCAATATTTATGGCTTGGTACTGCAGTTATATGCTTTACTATCCTCTACTTTACTAGGTTAGCTGGAAGAGACCTCTTCATAGAGATAATACTTTACCAGGTTAGCTGGACGAGCTTCTTATGGATAAATTCGCCTTTGTACTATTGTCTGTGTACTTTTTTTTATGTGCATAGGAAGGCAAACGAGCAAGTGGGACACCTGATGGTAAGCGATCACCACTGCCCATAGACACCCGCAACCTCACAGAGATTGCAGATGCGTTGCCAACCTAGAGGACTTAGATGAAATGCTTGAATGTACTTCTGTATTTTTAATTTTTTTATGTGCAATAAATAGTTATAATGCACACATACTATCATGGTCCACTCCTGAATAACACCAACCATTCAAATACGTAGTTAAGAGCATATTATCACTTTAGATCGGGGGTGGGACTTTCTCGGGTATTGTATGTCTGCGTGTCATACGCAAGCACCCTGTACACTGTGTAATCTGAACTCGCACTTAATTTACTTAAATACGCTTTTGAAATAATTCTGCTTCGATTATGTACAGGGTGTTTTGTTTATGATATTCTGGTTTTTTAGTCTTAGGTCGCAACTAAATGACGGCCACTGGTAGCTTCAAAAAGTATTTTTCACGTCTCATGCTCAAAAAGTTCGACTTCATGCTGGATGTAGGCTGCATAAAATGGCATTTTATGCTCTTGTGCATAAAGTAAAATCTTCTTCTAAGACCAAGACATTCGGGTGCCAATAACCACAAACAATCACTAAAACTTTACGACAACATATAATTATTTTGTTTATTTTTCAAAGTTTTTTTAAATTATAATCTGCGGTCTATTGAACTGTTTAATTAGTACCTAAAACAAGGTAACAATAATTTGACAAGTTATTATTGAAAAAAATAAGTACATGAAAAATAAAACTTTTTAAAATACAAATCAACGCCTACTCGAACCTTATTGCAGTATCACGTTTAAAAAAAAAGAAATAAAAAGTGAACTATATTGAACGGCTACTATATGAACGTCTCGGGTAAAATGGCTTGTTTTATGCTCTTGTTGTACAATCTACTATTTATTCGGATTTAATACGGACTTGCAATATTAATTTATCGAGAGCAACTTAATGTTGGGTTTTAGTTAATTGACCTTATCATTGAAATTGAGCTCTCGTTTGGTTTTCAGTTCGTCTTCGCCTCACCGTGCTATATAAAATAGTAGCTGTTGCCCGCGACTTCGTTTATCGCTATCCCACGGGAACTACGAAATTTTTCGGGATAAAAAGTAGCCTATGTGTTATTCCAGGCCATAATCTATCTTTGTTCTAAATTTCATCCAGATCCGTTAAGCCGTTCCGGCGTGAAAGAGTAACAAACATCCATACATCCTCACAAACTTTCGCATTTATAATAGTAGGATGGCCTGCCAATTGCCACTTCAACGAGCTAATTCTCTTGGCAATACAACAACGAGAAAACTGATTTTTAAAAAACATTTTCCAATAGAAGTTAAAAAGAACTACAGACCCTTTGAACCTATTTCAATTTGCACATTAACTTCAAACTCGCACAGCCCCTGTTCACATAAAAAACAAATGATTAATAAACAATAACACGACAATGCGACAAGCCGTACCGGTTTGAACCGGTTCGGAGCGGATCAAAGATGAATGCATGCATGCATATGCATCGGCGTTGCATATGCATGCACGGGCGAGGACGTAAGTGAGAATTTTCATGAACGCCTTTGTGTTTTAGGTCTGTATTAAACACAGCATATCGCATAGAGTCTGTCTAACCAAAGCTGAACCTGTAAAAGCGCGACAATTTCAAAAAATCATGACCGGGTAACACAGGATCACTCACACAGCTGCAATTTTCTTAGAGAAATGTCAATTTGACATACAACATGACACCTCAGATAGACACACTTAAAGACAAAATGTTGCCAATCAAATAACTAGTGGGTTCAGCTTTGGTTAGACAGACTCTACCTAGTATGGGTATAAAACTTAAGTAAATTACCAGTATGCTTAGTGTAGGTTTCCGGTCACAAAATACCTACGTTTCGAACGCGTTTGCGTTAAAATGTCAAATAGTATGGGAACAGTTTGTTGCAGTTTCGATCCGCAAGAGGCGCTGCCATTTTCCATAGTAATTGAGACGTTTACGTGAACGCGTTCGAGACGTTTTTTTATGCGAAAACTTACACTAGAGGCTCTGATGTGTACAGTGTACAGAACTGATATGGGATTTAAGTCATTTTTCTAATTTGTAACGGCAATTTGTCTATTCGCACACATTACATACATTCATAGTTTTCCATCTATACTAAAGAGTCTCATCTCAAAATAATGCATACATTCATACATACACACATAAATCACGTCTTTATAATTAATCTTTACAACAAAACCTAACATGATTGTGGGTGTATAGGTGGAAAAAGGAATCAAAATCGTGATGGTTTGCTAGCCGCACCGCCTATAACATGATTCTTACGATTTTGACGACCGGATAGCCTAGTGGTTAGTGACCCTTACTACGAAGCTAGAGGACCCGGGTTCGAATCCCGGTAAGGGCAGACATTTGTATGATGAATACGAATGTTTGTGCCCGAGTCATGGATGTTGTATGTATTTAAGTATGTATTTACCTACATTATATAAGTATGTTTATCCGTTGCCTGGTACCCATAGTACAAGCCTTGTGCTTAGTTTGGGACTGGGTCAATTGGTGTAATTTGTCCCATGATATTTATTTATTTATTTATTCGCTTGATGGGCTTTTACCATCTGCGCGGGAAGAGAAGCAACTGATACATTCTATGTTTTTCCTTTGCTCTCAGACCAGCACGGAAGGCAGAATAAATTAGCTAGCTGAAATATAAGAAGTAAATATACCTACTAAGATGAAATATATTACAAAGTAAATATAATGACTAATAAGATATTTTCTAATAAAATTTCACTTACAATTCCAACCTTCTCCGCCTCGACCCACAAACATGAAAATTCATCCCTTTGATCTGATGATTACTAATGACAATGATCGGCCACTCCCCCTCCTTTTACGAGGGGTGAATTGAGGTGCAAACATTGCTTGTTCTCGTTGTTTTGTCATTTTTTAATTCTTCATTCCTCCAGGGATGGGCAAAGGAAACAGGGTCCATGCAGCCATGAAGTGTACTTTTTCAAACATGGGGTTGGCTTGTCATTTGGCGTGGAAAAAACGGTGAATATTTCGAGCTGATACTTTGGACAAAGGTTTAATAATATATATGTGATAAGAAGTTATTTCTTTGGAGTTATTATTATTTAAATTTTTTAATTAATATAGCTATTACGGGTGGTATGGCCTTGTGCGAGGTCCGTCCGGATAGCTACCACCATCTTACTCGCTAATCCTGCCGCTAAGCAGCAGTGTTTGCACTGCTGTGTTCCGGTGTGGAGAGTAAGACAGCCGGGGAAATTACGGGCACAAGAGGCATTGCATCTTAGCCCTCTAGGTTGGCAACGCATCTGCAATCCCTCCGGGGTTGCGGGTGTCTATGGGCAGTGGTGATCGCTTACCATCAGGTGACACACTTGCTCGTTTGCCTTCCTATTCACATAAATATTATATAGATAGTGTGTCGGCGTGGAGAGTATGACAGGTTGTCTAAGTCGGTGAAATTACTGGCATAATGCATTTTGGTTTTCTGCCAGCATTTCATCAATAATTAAAGTTCAAGACCGCGAACCGGAAGACGCAGTGTTGGCAGGCCTCCCACTAGGTGAACCGACATCGTGAAAGTTGCGGGAAACCGGTGGATGCAGGTGGCGAGTTGTCGTTCTTGGTGTGCTAAGGGGGAGGCCTTTGTTCAACAGTGGACGTCTTCAGGCTGATGATGACGATGATGATGATTTCATCAAAAAAATGCTGGATATTTTTGACGTGATAACGTCTTATAAATCGATGAACGCCGGCTGCACTCACGATAAAGCATGACTCATTGCGTTACGTTCCGCGTGACGTCAGAGTGCGCAAGCGAGAGCGCGGAACAAGTGGTAGAGAGGCACGATCGGCCCAAGCGTCGGCTTGTGATACATTTATCGTTATCACGTAAAACTATCGGCCGTAAACCGACTTTATAGACAACCGGTTTTTTTCTTAAGGAAGGGAAAAATTATGCTTACTTTTTGTATTTAATCAATTATTGTCTGAAGTGTATTTGTGATCAATCAAATTAACTCTGTAGGAAAAGCTTGCGCAGTTTCATATCACTAGCCACTATGCCAATTTTAATTATTCAAAGTGCTTTTCACCCGACTGCGGCGAAGTCAAAAAGGAGGATTTACAAAGTGATGATGGGCTTTTACCATCTGCTATGTACAAAGGTGAACTTATCCCTATAAGGGATTTCTACCAGTTAACCTTTGAGTAGATGACAGGAGCATTAAACGAGGGATCGACAAAGAGTGAGTTTAAAATACCAGAATAGTGAAAGCCGCAATAAATAGTAGCCTATGTTCTATTCCAGACTTTTCTCTATCCATGTGCTGAATTTCATCCAGATCCGTTGGGCCGTTCTGGCGTGATTGAGTAACAAACAAACATCCATCAATACTTTCGCATTTATAATATTAGTTAGATTAGATTAGCTGTTGCCAGCGACTTCATCTGCAATGAATTCGTTTATCGCTATCCCGCGGGAACTACGCAATTTTCCGGGATAAAAAGCAGCCTATGTGTTATTCCAGACCATAATCTATCTTTGTTCCAAATTTCATCCAGATCCGTTAAGCCATCCTCACAAACTTTCGCTTTTATAATATTAGTAAGATGTACCTATATGAATATTGTTTTGTACCTATATTAACAGATCATATCACACCTACTTCAAGCAATAAACCACAAAACGGAACATCAACGGAAACATTCAATTTCTGAACGCAGGAATCCCATTAAACGCGTTCTTCGATTCAAAATATAAATCGGCACATTTAGATGCCTTACCCCATTTTCGGGGAGCGAAGAATACGACAAACTCCATAAAAAGTAATAAATGTGACTCATAAAGTGAGAGCCGTTGTCAATATAGAACTGGGGGTGTGAAATATTGCAGTAGGAAGTGGAATATTTTAGTGCAAGTTTTTCGTTGCAGCGAACGTTCCCGCGTTAGCGTTGAAATGTCAACAGTTTTCAGAAAAAAAAACATCTTTAATAAATAAAAATAAATCTAACTAATATTATAAATGCGAAAGTATGGATGGATGGATGGATGTTTGTATGTTACTCAATCACGCCAGAACGGCCCAACGGATCTGGATGGAATTCGGCACATAGAGAAAAGTCTGGAATGGCACATAGGCTACTTTTTATCCCGGAAAATTGCGTAGTTCCCGCGGGAAAGCGATAAACGAATTCTTTGCAGACGAAGTTGCTGGCAGCAGCTAGTAAATAAATAAATATTAGGGAACAATTCACACAAATTGACCTAGTCCCAAAGTAAGCGCTAGTAAGGCTTGTGTTATGGGTACTAGACAACGATATACATACTTATATAGAGAAATACATACTTAAATAGATAGAAATAAAATATAATAAATATCTTGGGACAATTGACACCAATTGACCTAGCCCCAAACTAAGCAAAGCTTGTAATATGGGCACTAGACAACGGATAAACATACTTATATAGATAAATACATACTTAGATACATATTAAACATCCAAGACTCGAGAACAAACATTCGTATTTTTCATACAAATATCTGCCCCGACCGGGGATCGAACCCGGGACCTCAAGCTTCATAGTCAGGTTCTCTAACCACTAGGCCATTCGGTCGTCCAAACATCCATGACTCAGGAACAAAATATTCGTGCTCATCACACAAATATATGCCCTTACTAGGACTCGAACCCAGGACGCTTGCTTCGCAGGCAGGGTCACTGCCAACTAAGCCAACCATGTCGTACACTTTAATACAAGCTTTCTTTGCGGACTTTACTTGCATTGTCATCAGATCTGTCCTACATTACGTGTATATAGCAATTTTTTTCTACTGTGGAGACGGCTCAGCAGAACTCCACTATAAGACTATTGTTTTGTGATGATTATTGATTTACCATGACCCATGATTATACCAATAAAAAAAGCAAATGAAGAATATTGCACAACCCGCGAAGACGGCAAAGAGGTTTCCAAATTGCACTGGGCACTTGTAAAATCGCTGCTCAAACGTTCTTAAATACGAGTAATGATAATTTGTTTTTAATTAGAAGAAACAATAAGTAACCAAAACAAATACACATTTTTTACAACATAAACACGGCACTAGTAACAAATTCCACAGCGTGTTTGATGGTCACTTGGCCTCTAAGAACTTCGTGAAGAAAAATCCTATGTTCTTTCATATTCAAAGCATAAAGAATACATTCAAGACTAAAAAACGAAACGTTGGAGTTTTTCAAAGGCTTTTGTAGAATCTAGAGTCAAACGGCAGTTGACGAGGCTTCGGGTGCAAGATAAAGCAGAATATAGAGAAAGGAAAAGTATGAGGGCTTCAATGTATTGCTCTGTAGCGTTGTCGAAGGCTTTTGCTTAGCGGCTACGTCCAAGACATCTTCAAGCAAGACACACGAACACACACTCACACACACACAACTGAGGTGACTTTGATTTACGGGGTGACTTTAAAAAGTAGTTATAATATCGAAATCATAAATTTTTATGTGCGTTTACTGCTTCCAATCGATGTCTTCAGCGATCGCCTTTGCATCTTTATGCCAAATATTTACTGAATTTGGACAATATCGATTTTATAACGATTTTAGTACGATCAAAGTAGCTCCAAAATTATCAAAGTCACCCCGATTATTGGTATAACTCGTTCTCACCCAATGGACCCAACGTGAAACGGTAAGTCTTTCTCATTTGGTACCATTTGTCGCTATATTTTGAATACTTTTGTTTTATAAGCTCTCTTTCTTTTGATAAATGACATGACTGTCATTTATCAAACAACAATTCGCATAATTACTGTTTCATTTTTAGTTCTAATTACATCGGTTTCAACCGCAATTTAAATTCAAACCCAATCCAAAAACAAATAAATATTACGTCGAAAAATAAGATAATCGCGAAAACCGATACTCGTACCGATTTTAATTTCAAACTTTGTTAATCTAAGTATAAAGAGTAACCGCAAAGGGGATCAGTGCGATGAAAAATTATTGAAAGGGGGTCGATTCAAAGAGGGGGTGGCGGCATCGACGGCTATACAAAATACCAACATAATTCTACCACCAATTTAAAAACACAAGACCTTGTGCTGTGATCACAGAGTTTAAGTTCGATTGATTGGGGCAAAGTTAGGTGTAAAGTTAACTTTGAAATTCCTTGGAGGGGGTTTGTAATAATCGTGATTTTTTAATCAAATTTCGTCCGTACAAGGGAAGAGGAGGCTATATTTTTTCATTATTTAATTTCGGTCGCTCGCGGCTTTTCTACTCCTTCAAGGGACAGCGTTTGTTTGAAGCGTTTTTTGGATGTTTAACCACGGCCGCCTGTTACACCGTGACGTGATTAAAAATTGCTTCATTATTTAATTGATAAAGTAATATTTTTGTTATTCATTATTTTAAATTCCACTATCATAGTATTCAACGCATTGGCCTTGTGATATATTAACATTATAGGGGGTCGAAAATGGCCTTAACTGTATCGAGAAAAGGATGGTACGGCCGTGCCCCCAGATTACTAAGTCAAATTTGTATTCCTGGTAAGCTACGTTTTTATATCATATACGTGTTTGTTTGTGCATAGGGATTAATCTCTACCGAATCAATACTGAAAAAAGTCTCTAGTAGAAAGTCACATTATTCCTGATTAGGTACTATAGATTCCTTTTAACGCAGAAAAAACAAAGTCAGAAAAAACGCAAACAGTAGATTTCGGAAAAAGAAATAAAGAAATTTACTCGTTTATAACCTTAATTTAAAAACATCAAACACTCCAAATAAGTATTGTAGCCTTAATGTAACTTTTTACGTGTAGGTAATTTGTAGCCGGAAGTGTTTTCTGCGAAGATAATACAATACCAGTAATACAGTGGCTGAGACAAAAAATACTTGTACCGAATCACTGATCATAAATCCAGAGCAGGAGGTTATTCTGAGGCACGACAAAAATATCTATCATAATCATAATCATTGGGTAGTTCGAGTTCGACTACCGCTGCCGGTATTGTTTGCAGACCCCTGAAGAAGATAGCCAAATTTCCATCTCATAAAAAAGAGGAGAACGTGCAAAACACATTTTTTTTAAGTTTTTACCTTTTTTATAGATCTTGATTTTAACAATGTTGTGGAGGATAAATTCCTTTTGTAGCTGGCCTTTGTAAACCTCGTGACAGCAGCATCTCATTTTTTATAACAAAACTTCAGTTCGTTACGAACCACGCCAGGAGGTGCTGCTGCCACGAGGTCACCCATTCTTTCATGTAGTTTCTTTATACCTATTCATTAAAAATCAGTTAATCATCATAATTTGTTTTCATTCAAAGATACAGTCCACTAGTTCGCCACAAATGTCTCTTGACTACATAGTATAGAACAAAGTCGCTTTCCACTGTCTGTCAGTCTCTCTGTCTGTCCCTATGTATGCTTAGATCTTTAAAACTAAACGGATTTAGTTACGGTTTTTTTAATAGATAGAGAGATTCAAGACGAAGGTTTATATGCATAATTCTACGCAGACGAAGTCGCGGGCAGGAGCCAGTTGATTATACTTTTCTTTCAGTTTCAGTACTTACCTATTATTTTCTATTCTCGAATATTGCCTGCGTTTGTTGCTTTTTAAGTGAACGGTGTGACAGCCGGTCAATCTGAACAGTTCAATTTCGCGGTTAATATGGCAGATCATTTGATAAAACGTGTGTTTTGATTTCAATTATAACCCATAGCGGACGGGATCAATGTGTTTCTTGTTTCACATTTTCCTGTAAAAATGGAACGTTCTCGCGAAGCCAATTGTTTTAAGTGAAACGTTTTTTGATGGTACACACATACATACATACACAAATCACGTCTTTATCCCTCACGGGGTAGACAGAGCCTAAGGTTACAAAACCTACAGGTCACTACTACTTTTATGCTGGTGTGGGAGCAAAGAAAACATAGAATGTACCAGTTGCTTCTCTTCCCGCGCATGGTAAAAGCCCATCGAGAGAATGGGCGAAAATCATAGGAATCATGTTATAGGCAATGCGGCTAGCAACACATCACTATTTTGATTCCCCTTTCCACCTATACGGCCACATTATGCTAAATGTGGCCTTTAGGTCTTGTTTTATGATGGTTCTGGGAAAAATATACACTATAGTCTTTTTATGACCCTATTTCAGCAACCTGACAATTGTCGGTGACAATTGACAATGCTGTTTACATTACAAACTCGACCATAACGCCGGTTGGCTTCATCCTACTAATATAATAAATGCGAAAGTTTGTGACGATGTGACGATGTGAGTGAGTGAGTGTGTATGTTTGTTCCTTCTTCACGCTAAAACGACTGGACGGATTTGGATAAAATTTGGAACGAAGATAGCTGGTACCCTAGATTAAAACATAGGCTACTTTTTATCCCGGAAAATAGCATAGTTTCCCGGGGATAGCCATAAACATGTCAATTGCTGATTCTACGCAGACGAAGTCGCGGGCAGAAGCTAGTATTGACTACGCCTCACATTTAAAATTGTTACAAGTCGCCCACAATTCTCAGTTTGGTGAAATAGGTGAGGTAGCGTATCCCGTTTCTATATCGTTCCTCAGCATCCCCCATACCTTTGCAAAACATAATACTTCCCCAAATGCCTTTTGGACAATGTCCAGAGCTCTCCATTAGCTATAATTTAGTTTATTCGTCTCCGGTTCCCGGTCCATGCCAATATTTACTTATTATTAGCCGACGCCGGGAGAAATGTGTTATAATAAATCGTCTTAATGTTATTGTCTACTAGTTGTCCCCCGTGACTCCGTCTGCAAAGAATTCGTTGATCGTCCCGCGGGAACTAAGTATTTTTCAGGGGATAAAAGTAGCCTGTGTGCAACTTCAAACAACAACAACAACTTTAAACATACCGTGAGACTCAAACATAACTACACAAACGGATAACTCACGTATAAAAGCCGGGAGTTTTGGAGCAAAGCGTTGGCGCGCAGTGTTCGTTCCGCTGCCGCCAGGGCGGCGCTCTCTGAAGAAGGACTTCGGAATAGTCCGAAACATATGTCGAGCAAGAATTTTTGACAGATACAATAAGTTGACATAAATTGAATTATTATTATTTATTTTTTTTAGGAAGTATTTGACATAGTTTTATAACAAAAATGTAAAGTATTTTTGAATACTTTGCCTAAACTTATTATTTATTAAGTACCTGCAAAATAGTTTTTTTTTTGTTTTCTTAAGGGTATGCTGCATGTATGTAGGAATGGAAGCGTGAATTGGAATGCAAGGCAGTGTGTGAAAGAGACAGTAATGTGAGAGGGAGAAAGAGAGAGGGACTTGCATAGATGGGTGTGCACGCGTTGGTAGCCGCTATTGCAAATTTTGTTGTTTATAATTAATAAACGCAGTGTGTTAAAGTCTGATTCTTATTTTTCATTCATCCCGGTCCTACATTTTGGGGGCTCGTCCGGGATTAGAAAAATAAGACTCATCAGTAACGTAACGACGACGAAAAGCGGCGGTTAACCTAACTAACGGTACGCGTGCCACGACGACGCTCATCTCAACTTGGCGACGAACAAAGTGAAGACGGAAGACGTTTAAACGACGAGACGACGAATCATGGTGAAGGAAAATAGACGCCAGAGCCGGCAAGACGACCCCGAGGGGCCCGAGAGTGAAGCCGGCGGGCGCGGGATGTTGCATATGACGGCGGACTTGATCCCGGCATTCAGCGGGCGGGACAAGACTTATGCGGTAACTCGATGGATCGAAGACGTCGAGGATCACGCGGAAATCTTCGGGTGGACCCCGCTGCAGCAGCTGCTCGTAGCGAGACGGGCGCTGACAGGAACGGCGGCTCTGTGGCTACGCGCCGAGCGACCGCATAAATCATGGTCCGAGCTAAAAGCGGCCCTTGTAAAAGAGTTCACCGATTCCATGGATGCCAAGACCATACACGAGATGATGAGCTCTAGAAAGAAACACCGTGAAGAGTCGTGTCTTGACTACATGCTCGTTATGAAGGAGCTCGGCCGACGGGGCAAAATGGCGGATTACGTGGCTATCAAATATATAGTAGATGGCATTGTGGATCGAGAACGAAACAAAATAATGTTGTACGGCGTAACTAGCTATAATGATTTGAAAGAAAAGCTGAAAATTTACGAAGCAATTAAAGAAAAAACGATGCATGAAGACGAAGTGCAACGACAGCAAACTACGGCGAATCTAAACATGCAAGCCCGAAGCCAAGTCGAAACGAGAAAATGCTATAATTGTGGTGAAAATAAGCATATTTCGGCAGAATGCCCGCATAGAAACAAAGGTGCAAAGTGCTTCAATTGCAATACGTTCGGACATCTTGCCTCTCAGTGCGGTGTGCGACAAGGAGGGAGCAGCGGCAGCGCCGGCGAACGAAGCGACGTTGCAACATCGAACCAACGTCAACAGAGTTTCCGCCGGATGCCAGCTGGCAACAGGGCGCGATCAAACTCAGCATCGGCGCGCATCACTAGCAAGCAGACTTCGGCAACGTTTTGCTGCGACTGTGAATCGGAACGCGCCCAATTGAACGACGTAGATGGCAGCACTAGCGGTGACGAGCAAGATGGCGGCGCCCGCGACGGCTGCGACACTGACACTGCTGAGTACATTGACCCGGCTGCTGACATACTGAACGTAAACATTGAAGAAAATATCCTTGCGAAGCCGATCAAATCACTTGAAATATGCGGGAAAATCATGGACGCGTTGATTGACTCGGGCAGTGATGTGAATTTGATGTCGGTTGAGTGTTATCGTAGTTTAGGGTCGCCGAAATGCGTTGAATCGAACGTTGTAATGACGGGACTTGGCGCTAAGAAGGTTTGTGCTTTGGGATTGCTTATAATAACAGTGCGTGTCGACAGTCAAACATTTAAAGACACTAGTTTCCACATTGTACCTAAAGATGTAATGCCGTATTCGATTATAATTGGTCAGAATTTTTTACAACGTACTGTCATAATCATGGATAACAATAAAGTGTTTTTGTTACCCGCTAATGAGGAATGGTTTCGAAACCTTATGTGTTTTGTGTCTGATCTTGATATTAAAGGTGGTGAGATAGGCCCGGCCATGCAACAACATGTGAAGCGGCTGATGACGTCGTATGTACCCGCGAAGACGAAGGAGGCTCAGATTAAGCTCCAAATTTATCTCAAGGACGATGTGCCAGTGGTACAAAGGCCACGGCTTCTCGCTCTGAAGGAACAACAGGAAGTAGACGCGCAAATACAATGGTTGGATGAAGGTATTATTCGGACGCAGGAGGACTATTGCCAAAATGAAGATAGCTCACACATAAAGACCTACAACAGTAAAAGGAAACAGAGTCAGAGCGACGCGGTCAGAGATGTTGTCACTATCAGAAAAACACAGTATGGCGTATGCACTAAAATTAAACCTAAATACCTAGGGCCCTACAGGGTTGATGGTGTAAAAGGCTGCGATCGGTACAAGGTCAAAAAGCTGGACAGCATGCAGGAAGGCCCGCGGAGGACCAGCTCGGCTGCAAACTCGATGAAGTGCTGGCCGACTGAAGGTTGGTTCGATTTTCGCGTCCATTCCTCACCAGATACCTTGATGCTAGTCTGCGACCATTGGCCTAGTATCTTGAGCTGACCCGTGTTGTTGTTGTTTTCTTTTATTTGTACCTACATTCCACTGTAGAACAGTCAAATTCTAAATTTAAGAGTAATAGTGTCTAAATGCTATCTTGGTCTCAATGTGCCTTAATTTCATGTAAGATAGGTACTAACACTAACCCAATCAATGCTGTTGTCATAATTATAAATTCCCAGATTGATCTTTGTACTAACATTTTCTCTTAAATAGTATATGCCTAGTAACTAAGATGATTGTTAACATTACACTATTAAGTAGATTAGAGCACTTGGAAAAATAGGAGGGTTCCAGTAGTACATTTAGCCACCACTGAGTTGAGTGTACTGTTGGGTTCTGGCCCTTCCAGGTCATAAGATTTTTGCATTGTTTAACACTTCCGGTGGGGTAATCTCTAGTTGTTATATTATATAAGTTTGGTTATCTTACTTATGACTTTGTAGTTTGTTCTGTTTAGTATAATCGAGTCTGAGGACAGACTGAATGCAGGATGACCGAATGTAGGAATGGAAGCGTGAATTGGAATGCAAGGCAGTGTGTGAAAGAGACAGTAATGTGAGAGGGAGAAAGAGAGAGGGACTTGCATAGATGGGTGTGCACGCGTTGGTAGCCGCTATTGCAAATTTTGTTGTTTATAATTAATAAACGCAGTGTGTTAAAGTCTGATTCTTATTTTTCATTCATCCCGGTCCTACATGTATTTTAAAATATGCATGTATCCAAAAAATAATTTGTATGCCCCAAGGCACCACATAGTGATACAAATAGTAATATAAGTAACAACTTGTAATTTACATATGTTGGACAAATATGTCTTTGAATCTTTGAATCTTTGAGCATTATTCGGCTTTTATACGTGAGTTATCCGTCTGTGTAATTGTAACAACAACAACAATAATTCTTTATTTGACACCACATAAATTCTAAGCGACACTGAAAATTAGAACCCAGAAAAATCAGAAAAGTTATGCTATGGCCGGGAATCGAACCCGGATCCTCGTCATTCCGTGATGCGTGGTACACCAGAACCGCTTAACAGATCTGAATAACCTGCTATGGGTGCTCCCATAGCAGGTTATTCAGATCTGTTAAGCGTTTCTGGTGTGACAGAGTAACAATCATCCGCAACACAGATACATCCTCAAATACTTTCTTGTTTATTATATGAGTGGGATTAATAGAGTAGCCTACTGCAGTGATAATTTAATGTTTCTCCGTACGTAAATGGTAGGAAGGAGTGTTTTGTATGAGAAAAATTTGTTGCACACAGTTTAAAGGAAGCACAGGCTCAATAACTTTTTTTAACCCCCCCTCCCCCCTACTTACTAATAGAGTAATCAAACGTAAAAAAATATGTCAAAAATGCCTTACATCATGAAAACGGATATTCTTCAAACTACTAGATCGATTTTTACCAAACATAGCTAAGAACCAGCGCAAGGAAACTGGCTTTCGAATGGAATATACCGCATCGAAATCGGTCCATACATTCAAAACATACGATGCCACAAACAGACACACAGACATCGACGTCAATCAAAACACCCCTTAGGGTGCGACCAAACCGCCGCGTATACGCAGTGACGTGTCGTATGCGTCACGTTTTCTCACCGTTTCTTCATACATTTTGCGATTCCGTAACGTCACCGTTTTTTAAGCGGCGGTGTGGTCGCACCCTTATACGTAGGTTAAATCACTGACACCTAAAACACCAAAGTTCAATGCTAATCACCCAACCTGTTGCAATCAATATCGAAAAAAACCCGTTCAAATTTCCTTTTCAATTACAGTAGAACCCTATCCAATATGCAAATAGCCAAGTCCCGCTCCTGGTCCGGGGTCCCGTGGAAAGTCCCGCGAGTCCGAGCTGTTGGTGGTGAAAGGTTTTTCGCCGTTAAGCTTTTTACGGGGTGATTTTTCACCGGGTTTGAAAGGGTGGTCAGTCTGCTTTGATTTCTTTTATACATACATACATACAGTCACGCCTCTTCCCATAGGGGTAGGCAGAGGCTAGTTTGTTCCACTTGCTACGATTCTGACTTACCGCTTTCGCTTCATCCATATTTTTCAATCTCTTCATACCTACATTTAAATTTTTACATTTAGTACATTTTTTTTATAACAGTCGTACCTATAGTCAATGGACTCTGAGAATGACATTCGATTTTCGAGTTCGAGTACCACCATCGGCCGATTCAAGCATCAGATTATTGAAGTTATGAAGCATTTTATTATTTAAATAAGATCCTTCTAAGATCCTAATAGGATCCTTATAAGAGTCATATAAGAACCTTGGAACTTAAATAAGATCCTGCTAAGATCCTTATAGGATCCTTATAAGTTTTATAAGAACCTTCTAATTTGAATAAGATCCTGCTAAGATCCTTATTGGATCCTTATAAGAGCCTTATAAGAACCTTCGAATGATTTACAGAAAGAACAGAAAGAACCAGAAAAATAAAAAAAGATATTTTTGAACTGACTCCTTCATATCCTGAGACGACACTGTATATAAGTGAATGTACAGCACCCGACCATATGGATTGCACTTTGCCCTTTGGAAAGAGACAATTGGCGTCACGTAAGCTAGAGCGAGAGAACGCTCTATGAAGCCGAGATTATCGATGTGACATAATGGCAATCATCATCATCATCAGCCTGAAGACGTCCACTGTTGAACAAAGGCCTCCCCCCATAATGGCAATGTAATGCTGTAATACTATGCGTCAGCAAAAGTATATTCAAAATTGAAGCAGAGCAACTTTCCCGACGCACCAAACACCGTTCGAACACCGCTATAGATTCCCTGAAGCCATTGGAACGTGTGGGCACGGGGTCCCTACACTCTTTCGTCCGTCTCGCACTCGTGTAGCTGCATATAACGCTGTCCCTGTCCTCGTAAAGATATCAAAGGTTCGACGCAACAGGTATTGGCTTCAGGAATAGGGTTGGCGAGTGATTGGTTCTGGGTTTTTGTATTAATTTTATTATCATAAGCCTGTACCTATACGTCCCAATGCTGGGCACAGGCTTCTTCTAAGAGTGAGAGAGCTTGCGCTGCGGATCCGAGGCCGGTCCAGTGTGGATGATTTTATTACTTATAGATTTAAAACTGAATTTAAAAAACACTATGAGCAATGAGTAACATTAATACCTAGGTTAAAAATAATACATGGAATATCGTTTGTTACTGTTTCTACGATGCTAATTACTAATTACGGAATTAATTTCATAAGCACAAATATCATGCACCATATTCCGACATTAGCAACTCGATTTTATTCTCATACTTAAAATTAATAGGGCTTAATACGAGAGTGAGAGAGCTGGTAGTCAAAAATTGAATTTGGTTGAAGACCCTAAGGAATTATAACTAGGAATCTTTTTACTCTTTAAACCGTGTTAAAAGTAGTCAATAAAGACTCTATATAATAGCTGACTATTATTTATATCAACAGCTGTTGAAGTTCATACAAAAGAAATTTTATCATGTTTTTTTATACATTCCTAACTCGAGTGACAACCCTGCACCAACTTATCGTTTTTCAACGCTCCCGGCCCGTCCCGTTCAGGGATATTATCGATAGCAGGTGATACTCGGCCCGGGACATCGACTGTCCAATAGATAGGACAATTTGGAAGGCCACGGGACGGGACCGCTGGCTCAATGGTTCAGGGTCAAGTTGTTCGAAAGTTAAGCAACGTTGAGTCAGGTCGGGTTTTGGATGGGTGACCGTTTGTTCAAAAAAAATACAAGTTGAAATAAATAATTGGTACGAGATAATTACCTATGGAATCTTGGGAAATTAAAGTTTGCATTTAAAATATTCCGTGCAAAGGTTTTCATGTCTCTTGATTAAATTTGTTAGAAGGTGTAAATCTTAATCCATTAATTCAACTAGAGGTACAATCAAGAAAAACATTTCCTAATCAATCCAGCCGTTTTAACATAAGGGTAACAAACAAACATCCTTCTTCACCTTGCTGTGTTCCGGTGTGGAGAGTAAGACGGCCGGGGAAATTACGGGCACAAGGAGGCATTTCATCTAAGTCCTCTAGGTTGGCAACGCATCTGCAATCCCTCCGGGGTTGTGGTTGTCTATGGGCAGTGGTGATCGCTTACCATCAGGTGACCCACTTGTTCGTTTGCCTTCCTATTCACATAAAAAAAAAAAACAAAAGAAATCCTAACCATCCTGCGTTGAGCAAGGGAGCGGATCAGAATACAATAAAGTTTAAAATGTATAATGGGTTAAAATACATAATGGTTCAAAATATATAATGCTATTTTCTATAAAACTGTTAGCTAAATGAACTTTTTTGATATCGTAATCTGTAAATTGGTTTAGGTTAGGTTAGGCTTGTTTTATAACAATCCTGTTAATTTGTCATTTTCTGAGAAAATCGCATTATATATTTTAAACCATTATATATTTTAACCCATTATACATTTTAAACTTGTATTTTAATACGTACCCGTTGACCAATGTCAAGACCCCTGACTCTGTGTAGTGTCTGTTAACGAAATGGTCAAGTTATGATTGTCAAAAGCGCAGCAATAACTTCTCATCATCATCATCATCAGCCTGTGTCAGTCCACTGCTGGGCAAAGGTGACGAGCTTTATTTAGAGAATTTCTCCGATCACCCTCCACTCTTGACCACAACCTTGACCTCTAACTATTAGTTATTGGCAAACTTTGACTTTGGGTTACCCAAGTTAAGTTGTCGGAAATGTTGAATTAGTTAAGCTAATCGGAATACGGGGATAGTTTCTGATTGGGGAAAACTTAACTAAGTACATCAAGATTCTTTTTGTAAATGAATAACACTTTGATTTTTGTTTTTTGGATGCGAAACATTATTTTTAAACTTTGATCGTAACCGAATTGATAACCTCCTCTTTTATTCGAAGTCGGCGGGAAAAATATTAATAAAATGAAACTAATATATGAATTACGACTATGATATTAATTTATTGATAAACTCATATACCCTTCAGCTAAAACTCCATCCAAACTATTATAAAGGCGTTATGCAGAGAGTAACAATTTGCCAGCCATAATATGATATAGTGAAATAACATAACATTATCATCCATCGATACCGCGTGAACAATCGCTGATTGAAGGGTCGTGTTGTATGGGATGTGATAGCGCGGGAGTTAGCTGTGAAAAAAGAGGCTTAAATTTCAACATAATACATACTAGCTTCTGCCTGCGACTTCGTCTGCGTAGCATTATACATAATAATATAAACCATTGTCTTGAATCATTCTATCTATTATAAAAATCGCATCAAAATCCGTTGCATAGTTTTGAAGATCTAAGCATACATAGGGACAGACAGACAGGCATCGAAAAGCGACTTTGTTTTATACTAGGTAGTGATGCGTATGTTAGATATTAAGATTTATATATACTTTTAAGTATTAAATGAAGCGTAATGTATGACGATACCCACTGACCAGCCATGCGGGTTGTGGGTCGGGAACGAATCACAAGCCAGTATGGCCGTGTTAGCAAAATTTTGTAATACATAGTAAATAAGTTATAATAATAATTGTAGCATTATAAATTATGTAACTTTTAGTTTATAACTCTTTTAGAATAACAAAATAGTAGTTTAAGTGACCACCCGACTTTCGGTGACGTCACTTGTTTACGACAAACCCAGATGGCAAGGGGAAGTTATAAAAGGCTTCCCTAAGCCAGGGAGGTGGTCTTTCGTTGCCAGTCGTCGTGGTGATCGGACGTCAGTTAAGTATTTGTTCCGTCACTATGTAATGTCACTATATACTTGTTTTATACTTGCTTTATTTGGACTTACACCTGTTTTTGCTAATTAGTGTCTTACATCTATCAGATTCATGTTATACCTATTGTATATTCCCACTTCGAATATTTAATATAGTGTTTTCCTATAAATAGAAACCTTAGCCTTTTAAATGATAAGCCACGTACCAATAAATATACCAAATAATAATAATATCCTTTACATAATGCTTTGCTTCTTTACCAATAAACCTTTTAAATCATAATAACATAGTTTGTTATTTTATACCCCCTCGGCTTGTAGCTTCGGCGAATCGTTTAATAACTTATATATGTGACAGGTTACCACCCGATAACGTAGTATGTTAATTGTACAGTGGAATATTCGCAAGGTACCAAAATAAGGTAACATGTCACATGTACATAATTTAACCGATTCTCGTAGGGGAATCTAACACGTACAATTATGAATCGGTGTAGTGAATTTACGAAAGCAAAAGGCATAGTATACGAAGAACGAAATACGAAAAAGATGTAAAACGTTAAAAGTATGTTAGGTTTTACAAGAAACCTAACATACTTTTAACCTTTTTATTTTAGAAGATAGATGATATGGTCTCTGTCTGTTCAGTAGTAAGAAATAGAGAGGGAGGGAGAATTTAAAGAGAGTGGTGAGGCAGGCCCTTAAACTACTGTTAAATTTTACATAATTCAAGATTTCCAATATGTCAAACAGCGCCAATTGTTTGGTCTCGTCACGTTGTTAGTGTTTGGTAATCAAATTACTATTACTATTAGTACTATTACTATGAGCCTATTGTGTCCTACTGCTGAGCAAAGGTCTCTCCCCAACTCTTCGACTGCTCCCAGTCTGCTGCGGTAAGTGTCCAGTCTTTCAAGAAGGTGTCCAGCTCGTCCCGCCATCGCCGTCTAGGCCTGCCGGGCCGCCGCTTTGAGTTAGTGGGACTCCACTTGGTGGTTGTCTTGGCCCATAACTCATCCGAGTTACTGTGACTCATGAGTCTCATAAGTTATGGTGATCAAATTACTAAACTTTATTTGCCTA
Organism: Pandemis heparana; assembly: GCA_963854515.1. NCBI lineage: Eukaryota > Metazoa > Arthropoda > Insecta > Lepidoptera > Tortricidae > Pandemis > Pandemis heparana. The sequence continues at coordinate 13,298,366 of OY978022.1, read as the reverse complement.
CCTCCTCGTCTATTATATAAGTTTAATGCTATAACCGGGTAATATAATGAATAGTGTATAATGCCATCTATTGAAATAAATCGATGCATGGATTTTGACATGCATGATGAACATACATTATACGGCAATATGCTTTGCCGAGGATATTTCCTTCGTTCATTCGTACTATAGATACTTGTATTACTTATAATTTTACCATTTTAAAATATCTCCAGTCACCGCTAAGAATTCGCGTATCGCTATCCCACGGGAACTATGCTGTTTTCCGGGATAAAAACTATCCTACGACCTTCCCCAGGACGGAAACTATCTGTGTATACCAAATGTCTACTCTTCGGTTCAGCGGTTTAAGCGTTGAAAACGTAACAGATATACAGAAAGAGCTACCTTCCTATTTATAATATTAGTAACCATAAAGAGGAAAGATTTGATTGTTGTTTGCACTGAATAGGCTCCAAAACTACTGGACCGATTTGGAAAATTCACCATTAGAAAGAATCTTACATATATATCCCTGATGTGATGAACATAGGCTATATTATTTAAGTATGTGAGGACGAAGTCGCGGGCAGCAGTTAGCTAGCTAGTTGTAAATAATTTCATGGAACTTAATGCAGCTATTCCATCGTATATATATTTTTAAATATGCATTATATGTATTACATATAGGGTCAATAACCTCCATTACGTAGTACATAGCAACTAGCGCTGTACTACCGCCTTTGAGCGTAGCTCGCCACGGGGCATGCGCAGACCTAGCAAGGTACAGAAATGGCAATCACTAATAATATAAATGTAAGATTGTCCATTTGTTATTAAAGTGCGATACGAGTTACAGCGCAATAAAATGTAAATAAAAAACCGGCCAAGTGCGAGTCGGACTCGCGCACGAAGGGTTCTGTACCAGAAAAAACGGCAAAAAAAATATTTCTGTTGTATGGGAGCCCCCCTTAATTATTATTATTGTTTTGATTTTAGTATTTGTTGTTGTAGCCACAATAAAAATACATTATCTGTGCAAATTTCAACTGTCTAGCTATTATGGTTCTTGAGATCTAGCTCGGCGAGTGGTAGCCATGAAAAATGGCTAAAATATCACGTTTTATGTATGGGCTCCCCCTTTAATTATTATTATTATTTTGTTTTTAGTATTTGTTGTTATAGCGGCAACAGAAATACACAATCTGTGAAAATTTCAACTGTCTACGGTTCTTGAGATACAGCCTGGTAACAGACGGACGGACGGACGGACGGACAGCGAAGTCTTAGTAATAGGGTCCCATTTTTACCCTTTGGGTACGAAACCCTAAAAATTAAATATTTTGACCATTCCCCTTTTTACCTCCAAAACTATAGTTTATAATTATGAAAATACTAAAAGTGATTTTTCAGTGACAATAAATTATCTGTAAAGATTTCTGATAGGTGAGCGTTTTTCAAAAAAAGTGTACATAGTAAAAATTGGATGTCCGACTGGTTCTCATTTTTTTTTTTTACTTTTACTTGTTAATTGGGAATAAGTGTGATGTATTTCGATTCCTGAAAAGTTGGGCATTCGAAATATATTTATAAAACGATAAATTTACGCTTATTTCATATATTTATCGTAAAAAGAAAATCAAAAAGTGTGAAATTCTTGATGTCCCACGTCGACTTTGCTATGTTCAACAGCAAACCAAGACGTAAAAAAAAATTGTACATAGGTTAAGTGTGGTTATATAGGTTACATTATGAGTCTAGATACCGGGCGCGTGCTTTGAATATACGTAAATACGTTCTGTAATTTTAAAAACTACTTTTTGGTCTGTCCAAGGAAATCGAATGTACCGGACAGTCCGGTTGCGTCACACTAAATTTAACGACTTGTGCAACGAAAATTCTACTAAAAACGTTAATATTTTGATCCTAGCAACATTATAAAGCTACTTAGTACTCTGCCATTACCCGCTTTGCTGTCAGTGTCTCATAAACTGTGACGAAAGGCGCGCCCTGCTGATGACCCCAAAATAAATGTTCCGATAAAGTCACAAAGTTTTCGGTAAAGAAAGGTAGTTAACTTAATTACGACACATTTAAATATTAAGAAACTCATGTAGTATCCAAAACTGTAAAGATTTCACTGTTAAACGAGGCCAGGACAGTTAATTTTGTGGTTTAAATTTGTTTTGGTGTAAATCGTCACGTCCGAATCGTAACGTGATGTATTAGCTGGACCATTTTGTGACGAAATAGAATTATAAAGCTTAGTGCAGAATCGAAATTTGACATTTGTTACATATTAATTCACTTTATTAACCGACTTCAAAAAAAGAAAGAGGTTCTATGTTCGACTGCATGGATTTTTTAAATCTATTATAATAAATTATCATTCTGATCAAAGCGAATGTAACTTTATACTTGTACATAGTTTATACAGGGTTATTGGTAATACAAATTTAAATAAATATTTTTTGTGTTATTTACATTGAGTATTGTTTTTAATTAACTTAGTTCGAATAAGAATTTCCTTAGAACTCCTTAGGATAACCTTAGTTTAGTTCAAATAAAAATTCCCGCCCGCTTCCTTTGTGATCATTTTTTTCTGTTTCTTTGAAGTAAGTTCCTAGTTGTTATGCATTTTTGAAGAGCTAAGAAAACAGTTATGTTTTTAAAATAATCTGCCAGCCAAATTCCATAACGTTTTTTTTTGTTTTACCTCGCATTTTTTAATTTGGCCTGATAATTGTGGTTGTAATATTGATTAATAGCCAGTGTTTACTAGTTTTTATAAATCAGAAGAAAAAATGAGATTTAAACTGATCTTATGTTTTAAATACATTTTTGATGTTGCATTTTTGACTTATTTTGAAAAAAAAACTAAATACATGATAACTCAAAAATGGTTAACTTTTGCATAATACATATGGGGGTTAAAATTATTGCAAATAGTCACCCCTATCACCTCCTAATGAATACACGTCGAATTACCAATAACCCTCTATATACAGTGCTACAAAAACCTCGACTAGAAATTCAAGGGATGCAGAGTTCAACAACTATCCTCTTTACGATTTACGACATAAGTAAAAAAAAAATCGAAGAAACCATCTAGATTAAGCTTAGAGACAGTGCTATTAAATGAGTTTACTTCACACAAAACATTCCTTTTTTTCCACTCTTATTGTATGTACTTACTCGAAGTTTGTATGTATGTATATCTCTTATTGTACATTTACAGGTAATGAGATAAACAGATGCATGATGAATTGAACTTATCACCTCCCGAATTATAGACAGATAGGATATCCTACTTCCTACTAATATTATAAATTCGAAAGTTTGTGACGACATGACGATGACGATGTGACGCTGTGACGATGTGAGTGAGTGAGTGTGTATGTTTGTTCCTTCTTCACGCTAAAACGACTGGACGGATTTGGATCAAATTTGGAACGAAGATAGCTGATACCCTAGATTAAAACAAAGGCTACTTTTTATCCCAGATAATTGCTTAGTTCTCGTGGGATAGCGATAAACATGTCATTTACTAATTCTACGCAGACGAAGTCGCGGGAAGAAGCTAGTATTTTACAACCCTGTGTATTGTTAAGTACCTAGTGGAAAATTGAGCTTTAAATCTACTAGTAAATTATTTTGATAAGCCGGATTAAGTGATACGTTTTTGCTATTTCTTGAAAAAAAAACAGGCTAGCGAAAAAAAACTTGTGTTTTTGTTAATTCTCATTTTGTATAATTATCAGTTAATGTTTGTGTAATTGGTTTATATGAAAATAATAACTTACATCTTATAAAGCAATTTGCATTAAATAAAAACACAATATTAAGATGCAAATATCAAAAAACACGATTATAACAGGTTTTGTTTGTTATTTTTCTTCTATGTTCAACCTAGGTGTCCACTATGCCTTACATTTTCCAGATAGTCACATGAGATTCCGCATAGTCACTGTCCCAAGATTTGAATTATGAAAAACAATTATTTTTTGCTATTATTTGTAACATGTGACGTTCTTCTAACGTTAATAATTCAGAACTGATATTCATTCCTTAACACAATTTTAAATATTACATAATAATTTGTACCGTCTTTATGCAAAAAAATGAATGTTAAGTAGTCAAAAAGAGACATTTGTGACGAAATGGATACATATTTTATCCTCAGTGATTATGTGATTCATTCAGTTCATAATCTAAGCTTGATTTAAGAAGTTATTATATTTCTTTTCAATTTATAAACTCAAAATGGTCCATATAACAATCCATTCAATTGATAATAAATTTTATATTTTGTGACGAAATGGAACTAGGTTCACCTCAATGTCACCTAATAATGTCGATATTTTTTAAACTACTCAATATTTTTGTGTCATTTTCTCAGTTAGTATGCCTTAACTTATAATTAATCGAATAAGCAAATTTCAAAATTAGGGGTCGAGAAAAAAATACTTGTCCGTTTCGTCACGTGTACACTTTTTTTGAAAAACGCTCAGGTTCGCTCGCTGTCAGATCCATACTAAAAATGACAGCTAAAACCTGAACTGAGTCATAATTGAATCGCATCAAGACGTAGAAAGTCTAAAGTGTACCAATTTTTTACTTTATCAATTCAGTAGATTTAAAGCAAATTGAATTTGACCAACAGACAGACAGCCAAACAAAGAGCTAGTGATCCTATACCTATATTCCGCACTCCTTTTAGAATTCGAAAATCTAAAAAACCGTTCCAACAAAGCATTAACTAGTAACAAATTTAATTTGTAATTTTTGCATTTTGTGACAATTTATTTATTTATCTGCTGTTTTATGTGTTTTTTTTTATTTGATGTGTTGATTGTCACGAATAAACTTTTTTCTTCTTCTTCTTCTACTTCTTAAATTATTCATTAAAGAGTTTTGAAATTGTCAATACCTACCACAGTTACTGTGCTAGTATGATTAAATTGTAAAAACATGGAATATATACCAGTTGCCTCTCTTCCCGCGCTGATGGTAAAAGCTCATCGAGATAATGGACAAAAATCATAGGAATCATGTTATAGGCGATGCGGCTAGCAACCCATCACCATGTTGATTCCATTTTCCACCTATACGCCCACAATCTTGCTAAATGGTCTTGTTAGTTTAGAATTTGTCTACCCCTTATAAATACGCGATTTGTGTATGTGTATGTATGATTAAATTGTCACTTCTGTCGATTCCGTGCTGTCGTCGTTTGATCCCACCATTATGCTAAGTGACGTGTGGCTAACTTCTTTGTCGGACATCGAGCGATAGTTCGCATAACTTTCTGCAGAGTCGCGTTGCTGCCAAAGGTTTAAGTCTATATGCAAGCTGTAACTGCAACCGAACGGATACCGTAACAATGTTCTAATGCAGGGGTGGCCAACAGGTCGATCGCGACTGTTAGTCCAGTCGATCGTGGCAAGGCAAAAAATATGAATACGTAGACCAGACTGCGCAACGTGTTTCATTTAAGGTTTCATGAAATATGTAATTGGTAGATCGCGCAGGGTTTTGTTAATAAACAGGAGATCTTGGATCTAAACAAGTTGGTCACCCCTGTTCTAATGTGTCTAGGTGAAAAACCTAAGTAGGCAAAGCCTGACCAGAAATATAAAAACCCTCGCCATATTGCGGAAAATTTCGGAACTTATTTCTGTATGGACTACATGTATGTAAGCTCTTTATTGTGCAAAATAAACAAGACAAACACTGAGATACATGCACAAAGGCGGACTTACCCCGTTAAGGGATCTCTTCCAGTCAACCTTTGAGTGGATGAAAGGAGTAAATATAAATATTATGTGTTATCATATAAAAGATACAGTGGCGACACCAATGCAGGGTTATTTTTATATTTCTGGTCAGGCTTTAAATGACCTGTTATAATGTAGTAGTGTGCAGAACTGATATGGGACACGTCATTTTTCTAATTTAGCACGTAAATTTGTCTATTCGAACGCATTACTCACACACACAACAGGTCATTTTCATAAGTTTATCATCTATCTATTATTGAGATGTGGTGTTGGCGGAGGATGGAGGGGATAAGCTGGACAGAGAGAAGAACAAATGAAGAGGTTTTGGATTAGGTGGGGGAAAGGAGATCACTGCTGAAGACGATTGAGAATAGAAGAGGAAGTATGCTGGGGCACCTGATACGACAACGATTACATAAAAACTCTGATAGAAGGGAAAATAGAAGGAAGAAGAGGCTGAGGAAGGCCGAGACGTGCATTTATGGACCAAGCAAAGGAGAAGGTTAGTGTAGTGTCGTATCAGGAACTCAAAGCAATGGCAGAGAAGAGAAGTGAATGGCAACTACTCCACCGACAAGAGCTGGGCTCTTAAAATCGAGAGAGAGAGATCATCTATCTAAGGCTATTGCAGCGAGCCGACGCTTGTCGGTTTATGAATGACGCGAACCAAAGGGTGTTCGCACCGTATCTGTTCGGTTCGCAAATAGATACGTGATTTAAATCAGCTCGATGAAACGTATACACTTCTATTATCGCTTGCCGAATTTGTATGGAACCCTCAGTTCGCGAGTCCGTCTTATGATCATGTTTTACTCCAGCATAATTTCTTTGGAAAAGATCAGGTCAAGAGTACGAAACCGACGAGCATGTATTAAGAGATTGATGAATGTGGATGAAGCGAAAGAGGTATGTCAGGATCGTAGCAAGTGGAACAAAGTAGTCTCTGCCTACCCCTGTGGGAAATGCCTATGTATAATTTCTTACATTTTGGCATCGAATGAACATTCCTTAACGTAACTCCGTCTCACCTCTCTTATCAAATGCCTGTAAGATACAGCACGTTGGACAAGCTCTACAAAGCTTGGCCCAACGGAGACCTAACTTCGTCTAAAGCGGCCAATATTCGCCAAGCATTGGGCAAACGTTGGCCCAATGCGACCAAAGTTTTCGTAAAGGAATATTTGGCGTGCATGGTAAGCCAAACGTTTGCGCAGCGCGGGAGCTTGATGGTTAAATTTTAATTAGGATTATGTTTTGGAGTTGATTTTGATTTTAAGGTCGAACCAGTATCAAGATGGTTTTTTTTTTAATCAACAATAATTTAACCCTTTACCTACGGGCATCTGTAAGCCAAGTCACTCCTCAATACGGGCATGTTTTGGCTTCCTTACGTACTACACTTCCTATTACATAGACATAGGGTCTATTTTTGTCAGAAAAAAAAACTCTCCGGACAACTACTGGACTACCACTCGTACTGGAGCGGTACTGCCTTACTGGCAACTCTGGTTGACACCCGTAAGTAAAGGGTCAAACAGCCACCCATGGACCCTTGCAACACCAACGGATTGCAGATGCGTTGACAGCCTAGAGGACTAAAATGAAATGCGCTATTTATGATGAAATTTATGTGGCAGCAAAGGAGAGGCTTGCATGTAAAAACATAGGTGTATATATTTCGCACAGGCTTGGCTGCTTTGGACATGAGGATCGGAGTAGAACAATAGGTAGGCAAATGTTTTTTTTATTCGTTGAAATGAACCTCAGCAAAGTAACGCCAGATTCAATCTAACTAATAATTATAAATGCGAAAGTATGGATGGATGGATGGATGGATGGATAGATGTTTGTTTGTTATTAAATCACGCCAGAACGGCCCAACGGACCTGGATGAAATTTGGCACATAGACAGAGAAAAATCTGGAAAAGCACAAAAGCTACTTTTTATCCCGGAAAATTGCGTAGTTCCCGCGGGATAGCGATAAACGTATTCTTTGCAGACGAATTCGCTGGCAACAGCTAGTAAAATATAAAATACTCGAATTGCTTTTGCAGTCTTATCTATGGTAGGTATATCAGGGGCCTTACTGTCTTGATGCGATTCAATTCCGACTCAATTCAGGTTTTAGCTTAGACTTAGATTCGATTTTTAGTATGGCCCCTGTGGTTTTCTTACAACAAGGCTATCCGGGCGTATTACCTATTGACTACTGCTAAACGCAATGAATGCAGGTGGCGAATTGTCGTTCATTGTGGCGTTTAGGGAGGCTTTGTTCAACACTTTCAACAGTTTTCTATTTTTTAAATACTAAAACCGACAAACGGGTATGCGGTGCACCTGATGGTAATTGATCACCGCCGCCCATGGACAACCACAGCACCATTGGGACTGCTAGCGCGTTGCCGGCCATGCAAGAAGTGATACACTTGCCTCTTAAAGGTACCCATGTCGTAGCCAGTTGGAAAAACCCCAGCCGCCCATTCCAAATTTTGCAACGGGGCAAGACCGCTTAAATTGTGCGGTGTTAGAGCACCATCCAGTGGAAGTCTTCTGGCTAATGACGATGATGATGATGATGATGATGATGATGATGACTGGTAAACAGCACAATTGCAGCAGGATTGAACCCGCGGCACAGTCGGCTTGCTCTGCTAACAATGACATAGGTAATTGTGCGAGCCGAGATTTGCGAGCTCTGGGCCACTGCCCAGCCTTTACTTTATAACCGGATATTAATGTGGATATGCCTCTTTATAAACATTTTTAAAGCTCATCGGGAGAACGAGCAAAAATCTTATAAAAATCTTATCGGGAGTTTGTAATTGTGTCGTACAGACACATCATTCAAACAGATGACGCTTAGCGACAAATATTCGCATAGTAACAACGTGGCAGTTGGTAACAGATAGAAAAATTCGAAGGCTTACTCACATGCTATGGGTGGTGTAGGGGTATAGCACGCGTCACGGAATGAAGAGGACCCGGGTTCGATTCCCGGCCAAGTAAAGCTTTACTGTTCGGATTTTTCTACGTGTTCTAATTTTCAGTGTCGTTTAGAAATTAAAAATCTTATAGGCGATGCGGCTAGCAACTCATCACTACATTGATTCCGCTTTCCTGTTTAGTTTTTAATTTTATCCGGGTCCCACTGAAAAACAGCGTTGCGCTTGCGGCTTGCCGCAACATTATGCTGAGTGGAGCCCATTTACACCATATCGGCATCAGTACTATTCCTAACTATTTATTGTATTTCTTCATATTTGTGTGTAAATAAATGTCTCTCTCTCTCAAACAGAATCAGAAAAATCGATTATATGGCGTCTTATCCGGTGCTTACCAATATTACTTGTACAATTTGCTTAGTTTGGGACTCTAGGCCAACTGATGTCAATTGCCTCTTGTTTTTTTTTCAGCTAGTGGCCACTACATTTATTTTCTTCTTTTTCAGCCTGTGATCACTGTCGAGCATAGGCCTCTTCATGAACATGCCAAGTGGTGCATTCGCATCCAGCCGCTTCCGGCTATTAATGTCGTCAATGTTTAAAAACTTGAATGCATAGATATATATATATATTACTTCGTAAAGATAGGCCCAACGCTCACGAGTAATTCGTCCAATGCGGTGGTCCTAAAAGACCACCGTGCCTTATTGTGTGACAGGACGCCGTATCGTTCAGCTGTCAGAGTATGTCAGAGAAAATGCCCAATTGCGCAGTAATCGAATTGTTCGGACAGGCGTGTCTTGACTTTTGATATCATTGCGTGAATGTAATGACCATGTCCATAAAGTGTCATCGTTAAATTCAAAACAGCGGGAGCTGCACTCGGCACTATTGAATATCGGACAAAGCGCTCTAATTGTTGACTGTACCGGCCTAATTCCAGCGGAATATGGAGCGGACTGTACCGCACCTATTTTCTAAATTACCGACTTGCGCTAGCCAGTGCGTTCCGTTTTCGAAAACATTTGGTTTTTATAGTACACTAGCTGTTGCCCGAGACTTCGTCTGCAAAGAATTCGTTTATCGCTATCCCGCGGGAATTTTCCGGGATAAAAAGTAGCCTAAGTGCTATTCCAGACTTTTCTCTATCTATGTGCCGAATTTCATCCAGATTCGTTGGGCCGTTCTGGCGTGATTGAGTAACAAACAAACATCCATCCATCCACCCATACTTTCGCATTACATTCCGAGGGTGTTGAATTAAAGAATGTCTCAGATCGCAGGAACTTGTCGCAAGAGCCCAGGCGAGGGCAATAAATATACGACCTGAGGCTTTCTTTTTCACCGCCTGAGGTGTGTATATAATTTTACGTCTTCCTCTGGCCAGGATGTGGATATTTCCGCTCGCATAGTGCGCGGTAAATTCCTACTTACAGCCCGGGTTTTCATCCTACTTAATATTATAAATGCGAAAGTTTGTGAGTGACGATGTGACGATGACAGTGAGTGTGTATGTTTGTTCCTTCTTCAAAATTGCATAGTTCCCGCGGGATAGCGATAAACATGCCAATTGCTAATTTTACGCGGACGAAGTCGCGGGCAGAAGCTAGTAAAATATATTTAACATAATGGTTGCTTCCTTGCTGGTCTGGGAGTAAAGAAGAAACATAGAATATTCCAGTTGCTTCTCTTCCTTCGCAGATAGTAAAAGCCCGTCGAGGTAATCGGTAAATATCTTCTGAAGAATCGTGTTATAGGCGATGTGGCTGGTGATCCATCACTATTTTCTATCGCTGTCAGATCCATAAGTGTCCAAAATGACAGCTAAAGAATCGGAATCGAATCATATTAAGACGTCATGGTAAGGCCCCTGGTCAATTTTTTTTTATATGAATAGGAAGGCAAATGAGCAAGTGGGTCACCTGATGGTAAGTGATCACCACTGCCCATAGACACCCGCAACCTCGGAGAGATTGCAGTTGCGTTGCCAACCTAGAGGGCTAAGATGAAATGCCTCTTGTGCTCGTAATTTCCCCGGCTGTCTTACTCTCCACACCGGAACACAGCAGTGCAAGCACTACTGCTTAGCGGCAGGATTAGCGAGTAAGATATATATATATATCATGGGACAAATTACACAAATTGACCCAGTCCCAAACTAAGCAGAGCTTGTGCTATGGGTACCAGGCAACGGATATACATACTTATATAATGTATATAAATACATACTTAAATACATACAACATCCATGACTCGGGCACAGACATTCGTATTCATCATACAAATGCCTGCTCCTACCGGGATTCGAACCCGGGACCTCTAGCTTCATAGTCAGGGTCGCTAACCATTAGGCTATCTGGTCGTCAAACAATAAGCCTGAGATGGTGGTAGCGATCCGGGCGGACCTTGCACAAGGCCCTACCACCCGCAAAATCAATCCCTCTGATATTGTAAAACGTTTTTTTTGTAAAACAATGTATATGTCTCCTTTGGTAAAATTATGTATCTAAACAAAACAAACAACAATTAAACGTCTTAAGAGTTCCGATAGCCGAATAGCGGCGCGCAAATAGGGGGGAAGGGGGGAGGGAGATAAATGCGCGCGTAAACGAGAGCGCGGAAACGCGAGTACGTGCGAGTTCTTAGCGATCCATATGGGGGGACAGTGCTAGAGCTGATATTACCCCCTTTACTGTGGATCATAATTGAAGGACTTGCGGGTGGTAGGGCCTTGTGCAAGGTCCGTCCGGATAGCTACCACCATCTTACTCGCTAATCCTGCCGCTAAGCAGCAGTGCTTGCACTGCTGTGTTCCGGTGTGGAGAGTAAGACAGCCGGGGAAATTACGGGCACAAGAGGCATTTCATCTTAGCCCTCTAGGTTGGCAACGCATCTGCAATCCCTCCGGGGTTGCCGGTGTCTATGGGCAGTGGTGATCGCTTACCATCAGGTGACCCAGTTGGTCGTTTGCCTTCCTATTCACATAAAAAAAAAAGGAAAGGTTGAAGGGAGGCAGAAGAGAGGAAAGCCGAGAAGAACATTTATGGACCAGTAGGCTTATTGTCTAACTCGTTCGCAATCGCCATCGTGTTCATTTTGACAGTTCATGTATGGGCTCACAATTGCCATCGGAATCAGCTAGCTGTCACATTCATACAAGAACTGACAAAATGAAGACGGTGGCGGTTGCGAGCGAGTTAGACAATAAGTGAAAGAGAAAGTAAAAGTCGTATCGTATCAGGAAGTCAAGGAAAAGGCCCTGGAAAGGACCACATTAATTGTTCCACCGACAAGACCCTAGCTCTTAAGTTTAAGAAGACTGTATATGTGTCATCATCTCTACTCTATACACTGCTGGCGATAGGCTGCCTTTATTAAGCATGGAATTGGATTCCCATGTTGACCCAGTGTACATTAGACACACAGACTATTGAATTGCTTCGCAGGTATATCTAGGTTACCTCACGATGTAAATTTCAAGTGATATTTCATACAACACTTAAAAAACTATAGGCAATTAAACCGAAATAAAGAAAGAAATCATTTATTCGCAGAAAGACACAAATATTACATAAATAAACCAAAAAAAACACAGACAGAAAATAAAATATCTAAATCAAAAAAGTGCTCCCCGCGGCATAGAACCAAAGATGCTGCCCGCATTTCATCGCTACCTATTACGCAACGTAATACTGATTTGTTTTATACATAAATTATGCAGATGTTCAATAATCATTAATTAATCGAGGCAATATAAAACTTTCGTTCTAATAAACACTTGCTTTAACTAACTCCTTAATTTGACCGTTGATATTATTTTTTAATAATTCTGCAATAAAAACAGGGTTTTTATCATACTGTCTGTACAATTATAATCGACTATGAAGCTTGACGTTCCGGGTTTCCTCCCCGGTCGAGGCAGATATTTGTATGAAAAATACGAATGTTTGTTCTCGAGTGGATGTTTTTTAATATGTATTTTAGTATGTGTTTATCTATATAAGTATGTATGTTTATCCGTTGTCTGGTGCCCATATTACAAGCTTTGCAAAGTTTGAGACAAGGTCAATTGCTGTCAATTGTCCCAAGATATTTATTTAAGTATTTATTTAATTCATAAAAAAATAAAAAATAAAAATAAGATTCGTCTTTTTCAACCGCGACTTCTTTAAAACTGTCACACCTTTATAACACAAGTCACACCCACCCAACTCCCACAAATCCGCACTCACGGTATCACATTAAATCATTTATAAACAAAATGTGCTAAAATAAATCGCTACGTCGGCAACCACAGATACGGTGCTGTAATGCTTGCGCACCCGCACACGCTATGAATAAGTAGAGGCAGCCTAATCTGAGCATTCGATGCCTTTAAACGAGTGTGGGGTTCTTATGGGGTCGGCAATTATTTCAAGGAAGTAAGGTTTCTTCACGTTTCATCATCTCCAGCCTATGTACGTCCCACTGCTGGGCTAAGGCTCTCATATGAGGGGTTGGGCTATAGTTCCCACGCGCCAGTGCGAATTAGGAACTTCACTAGGGATTGCAAAATCCGGTTTTTCTCTAATCCGGATTATCCGGTTTTTTTTCGGATTGTCATATTATTTTATTAATATTTAGAATTTTTCATGTAATTACATGTTTTTTTAATACCGTATGGTGTTAAATTTTATTGTTTTTAGAATTTCCCTAAGTAAGAATATATAAAATAAAACTGCAAAAAATCTTTAAACTTCACTCACACCATTAATTGCTTCGCAGTTGTGCAGGTTGACTGTTTTTCCTCACTGAAAAGCTCGTGGTAAATTTCAAATGAGATACTGCACATAAATTCTGAAAAACTTAGAGGTGCGACCTGGGATTCGAACCCACGACCATCTGCTTGAGAGGCCACAGGTCAAACCACTAGGCTACCACGGCTTTTAAACGTATAGGTTACTTGTGTCCCAATTTCCCAACAGGATCGGGAGTTGTGCACACAATAACCCAAACTCACGTTTATTTCAAGTTTTTTTAAAGTGTCTTTTTTTTTATTTTTACAACCATCATCACTACATAGTTTAAAACAAAGTCGCTTTCTTTGTCCCTATGTCCCTATGTCCCTATATCCCTATATGTCCCTATGTATCCCCATATATCTATGTATCTATGTGTCCCTGTGTGTGTCTTTAAAACTACACAACGGATTTTGATGCGGTTTTTTTTTTAATAGATAGAGTGAATCAAGAGAAAGGTTCATATGTATAATACATGCATAATATACCGTGCGAAACCGGGGCGGGTTGCTAGTTTATTTATAAAGCTTTGTTGGTAAGTATTAATAAAGAAACAACATTCAAAGCTGGGTAAGTGATCCTGGGAACTGACTCAAACAACTTGGTGACAATACCTAAGCATAGTGGCATGTATTTATATATGTAAACTCTTTATTGCACATAAAAATTTACAATACAGAAGTACAGAGAAAATAGCACAAAGGCGAACTTATCCCTAAGAAGGAATCTCTTCCAGCTAACCTGGTTTGGAGATTTTATCATCATAATATTCATCATCGAAATTAGGTACCTACATCATATAAAAAAAAAAATAGATGACAATAATAATAGTTTCATCGGTAAAATGAAACATAATAATACCCTACATAAATACAACACACACATAAATAAATAAATATCATAGGACAAATATTACAACACACACAAAAATAAATAAATATCATAGAACAAATATTACACCGATTGACCCAGTCCCAAACTAAGCAAAGCTTGTACTATGGGTACCAGGCAACGGATAAATATACTTATATATATGTAGATAAGTACATACTTAAATACACACAACATCCATGACTCGGGCACAAACATTCGAATTCATCATACAAATGTCTGTTCCTACCGGGATTCGAACCCGGGACCTCTAGCTTCATAGTCAGGGTCACTCACCACTAGGCTATCCGGTCGTCATAAATCACATCTTTATCCCTTACGGGGTAAACAGAGCCTTAGGTAACAAAACCTAAAGCCACGTTTAGCATGGTCGCGGGTGACATCTAGTAATGATAATAATAATGATAATAATAATGACAATAATAATGATAATAATGATTTATTTCATCGAAACTTAGGTGGTAGATACAATAATGATCGAGACTTCCTATTAGGTATATTAGTAATCCACGCAGTATCAAAAATTATCAAAAATAAACATACACAGGGTGCTCGCATTCATCTAATTCCCAAATGTATTTATTTTTGTTATAACCTCAAAGCTTCTTATTCCAAATGCAAAGCACTTCGTTATTCGGGTAATTTCAACCCTTACCCCCCCAAGGTGGCGATTTATCAAGAAATAACACCCAATAAATAACTCCCATAATATATCAGGTTTCTTTAGAGCATGGGACGTTATATGGTTTGAAATGATTTCACGATGGAGCTTGTGTCAGGTATAAACATTTATTTTATGTCACCATATTACCATGATTGTATTCGCATACTTAGGTAACTTAAATTTTAAAAGAGTATTTTTTTATTATGTTTTTTAAATTTCGTTTCGCCATAGAATCAGTTTCTCACATTAATCAGAGATGGCGTTGGGTTCGAAATACTTTTTTTTCGGCCATTTTTCAAAATGGATATTAGTTATTCTGCTATAATAGCAGAATATTATGGGTTATAAAAATCGGTGCAACTGTTCTTGAGTTGTAAATTATATAACTAACACGAGTTACAGAAAAGAGATAAATATAGAGAAGAAAAGAGATAGAAAGATAGAAGAAGACAGAAGAATAAAAAGAAGGTTAAAAGGAGATTAAGGTAGAAGTTGTGGTGAGGTAAACATAGAGATCGGTAGTTCTGTAGCATGCTCAGCGTCAATCAATTTTCTAGTCTTTGTGATTGGTGTCTACGTCGTAGCAGTTGCAGCGCGAACTAGAATCTACGACAATACTACGTAGAAGGTGCTACGCAAGGTACTTATTGAACTAAAAATAAATTGATATAACTCAAATATTTTTCTTATAAAAATCACGAATCACCACTACCCTTGGACATCAGCACCACCGCAGTATCACAGATGCGTTGCCAGCTTACAGGGCTATAAAATATCTCATGTGCCAGTCATTTCATCACCTGTCCTAATCTTTTCATCGGAACACAGCGCAAGCTCTGCTGCTTGGCGGCAGGCTTAGTGAATGAGATTGTGGTCCGATCCAGGCAGACCTTACCACCGGTTAATTAATAATTTACAAGATCATGGATTTGTAAATTTCGCGTTTTTTTTTTTACTACTGGCATATTTTATTTTGTATCAAAAATCATAACTTTCCCAATAGCACTCAACTGTATTAAGAAAAAGATTTATACCAAAGGAAAAACGCTATCCCAGTATTATCCCGCATATAGCATATCTGGGTGATATTTTTGCATACCTTGGGGGAACGGAAATATTTATTGTTGTATTTACCATTTAGTTATGAACCCCGCTCGCTAACAGTATAGTGTGGCGCGAGGGTTCAATGTATACTGAACGAATACATGGGAGTATGCCATTCGGTATTATGTCATAAATCATAATATTGAAATTTTTTCCGAAGGTACCGCTCATGTATGTAGATATGAGTTCTGTAGATTGAATTAATAGTAGATGTGTTAGTAAAAAATAATGAAACAAAATATTCAGTTTTGTCATATTATTATCACAGTGAAAAGCAAAAAGCAAATAGTGTACTATGACGGTGCAATAATATGCGTTGGACAATCAAATGATTTAATAAAAAAAAAACTTTTGAAGATTCCAGATTTTAAAAGGAAAAACTGAACAGCTTGTATAATTGGATGCTTTCAGTATTCCCTTCTTTCTTTTTCTATAAGTACTAAAGGATTACTAGTGTGTCTGTCTGTCACAGACAATTTTCTCCGGATCTTTTAAACCTTACATACGTTAGACGTACGAATTTGGATGCGGAAATGCAAATGTGTATCAAATTCTGACTTATTTACGAGAAGCTCAGTGCATTTGGTATCTATGTACGGAATTCCCCGTACACGATTCCGACTCGCACTTTACTAGTTTTTTATCTTTTTTTTTCATACAGTGAAATATACTTGGGAGGAAAGACATCGAGCCACACATGCCATTTTTGCGTCCATGCTGATAATACTTACAACCTCAAGTACCTAAGTATAGTTGAGAAAACTTAAAAAAAAACACCAGGTAGCACTCCGGGACTGCCGGCAGAAGTGAAAACTACACACACGCACAACCGCGCAAAACGAAAAAAAAAAAAAACAGAAAAAAAAAACTTGTTCTACACGAGATTCGAACTGCGGCCACCTGAGAAGACACACTGTT
Organism: Pandemis heparana; assembly: GCA_963854515.1. NCBI lineage: Eukaryota > Metazoa > Arthropoda > Insecta > Lepidoptera > Tortricidae > Pandemis > Pandemis heparana. The sequence goes on along the minus strand of OY978022.1, from coordinate 13,281,309 downwards.
ATTCCACACCTTATACCACTAAGCCAAACGCACATACGTTAAAGCGACGAAATTAACGTACACTTCAAAAATCGAACGTGACTCTAGCTTCATTCGCATTTCAAAATAAGCTCTTAGAGGATCCTGATATCCTGACGCGAGTCACATTTTTTACCTATCCCAAAAAGTGCCCAACGCCGCCAAAGAAGTTTTCCCTTCAAAAATATTCCGCATCTAAATTCCCTCCCATCTTTAATATGAAGTCATACATCGGATTATTATTGAAAGTTACTTTGACAAATGATGTGGTGGGGTTACACCTTTGAAATATTGTTTTTCGCGTTTATTTATTTATGATAAAGCACATTCATATTGGATCTGATCTAAATCCTGCCGAAATTATATCGAGCTCCATATGATATACTATATAAAACTGAGGTAGATACGTCATAGGCGATCTCCCCGTGGCAAGCGAACAGTAAGGTAATTGCCTGACTTGTGTTTAATCGCTGTCGGCGCGCGCAGAAGCCTTATAATGTCAAGTTTAGTAACGGCAATAACGTTGCCATGTCCGAATGGAGTTTTGTTCAGCTATAACGCGTCTATTATTAATAATGTCATTGGCTCCATTCAGATTAATTTTATCGCTGTGTAAAAAACGATGAAGATTTTGACAGCGGCCATTTTGTATTTGTGTATACATTAGATTCAACAAATTTAAAAAAAAAAAAAAAACTCTGAATTTAATGCTAAACGCTTATTTTGTATATAATTTACGATAAATTTTTTGTTTTTCAATTACGTACTTTTTTTTTTAATGTGACTGACTTACACCAAATAAAAATTAAAGATCTAGGTACTAACTAACTAATAGTTTTATAACCTTTCTTTGCCGTTCACATGACTCCATCAATTTTTTGGTCAAAATTTAGAAAAAAAAATGTAGAAAAAAATTTTTTAGAACATTTTTTGAGCGCGACTATAATAATATCTTCCCAATAACCAAGACGCCCTTTGTTTTCTTTGTTCCCTCCGCCAATATTTGAGCTGATTATGCAGTTGATTTGACTCACACCTTCCGTTTGTCTTCTCTTGTTTAACACTGCGTTATTCTGGTTCGTTTTTCAGTGGTTAACTTAGGTGTGAATATTTGCTTAGTTAAAAGGGGAACAAGTGAGTTGTAGAATTTTCTAAAGCCGTTTTTCAGCATCTTAATCTTAGTTTCAAGAGTATTTTGTAGAAAATAATTGATTTTATTGAGATTTAAAGGTCAGTATGTCAAAGTGTTTTAAATGGCGTAGGTAGTTGGCTAAATTTTTCTTTCTCAATAGTTATATTGTTTTTTATTACAATTTTCAAAGTTTTCCGTAAGACATTTTTCATTTTAGCATGAACACAAAGCATAGTATAATTTCTTCGGGCGGTCACCCATCCAACACCTGGCCAGACCAAACGTTGCTTAACCTCACGATCGAGTGATCCACGCTCCAACCGCGGGACCATCCGTTACATTTACATAGGCACATAAACATCGATACTTAATGCAACGGCGAGAGCAAAGGGGTGAATCACGGTAAAGATTAAACATTTCACGCGAACACTATTAATCAGATCGGCGATTGCACTGACTAAACATCAGTTGAGGGTTGGGAAACATTTTGAAATTATCGATATCGATAAATCTAATATTTGTTACAATTGATATTATTAAAATAATCAATTGAATCAGGAGGCTTATTGTCTAACTCGTTCGCAATCGCCATCGTATTCATTTTGACAGATCATGTATGGGCTGACAATTGGCATCGGAATCAGCTAGCTGTCACATTCATACAAGAACTGTCCAAATGAACACGATGGCGATTGCGAGCGAGTTCGATAATAATAAAACTACAGGCGTTGCTTTGAAGAATCCACAATGTTGATGAATAAAAAGATCTTTTATTAGTTAGAGTCTGTGTGGATTTCGTTATAAGTAGAGTATGTGTGACATAATGCTGATTAGCACAAGCTTTGCTTAGTTTGGGACTGGGTCAATTGGTGTAATTTGTCCCACGATATTTATTATTTATTATTTTTTATTATTTATTTGGAAATGACGGAGGGCGGGTCTTGCACGTTTGACTGTGGAATAGCAGCTTAACTTGTTCATTACTTAATTTAAAAAAAATAGAATAGGAGCATATTGCTTGGATATGGCGAATAATGATTAGATATAAGTACTTAGAGAGAAACTTATATTTTGGTAATCAGATTTTGAAGAACCGCGTGTCAATTGCTGATTATTTGAAACAGTCAAATGTAGCGTCAACGATGGTAAAAGAATAAAGTCACAGAACGTGCATCATATCAAGAAATTAAATGATACAGATAGGTATACGTCTTTTACATCACTTTCAGTCCTGTGTGGACATTATAGGTAAGTATCAAGTTCCCTTCACAATGGAATCCATCAACAACTTTTAGGTTCATTTTAAATTATCGGTTTAAAAGTTATCGATAGAACCTGTCCCATCACCAACCCCAAACCCAAAGGGATCGAGAAAGCCGCTCGGTTAGTGTGAACTAAATGAACCATTAATAATGCAAACTTAACACGACTACCCGACGCGTACTACAGACTACATAATACATGTCTGTTGATTGATCTTTGGGTTATTGGAATAAAGATTGTTGTTGATGTACCTAACTACTGTGACATGGCATGACGTTTAGCACGAGAGCGTGAGACAGATCGTCCGTCTTTTTCTTTCGAATTATTATAAACGGGATGTGAACCGCGATTACCTTTATTGAGCACCCGATATTTCGACGCAGTTGCATGCATCATGATCACGGGTAGACTGAAGAAATTGCGGGTGGATGTTATTGTTGGGTAGACCGAGCTCTGTCTACCCTCATTCTTGCGCGTCGACTGCGTGTACTCTCGTTACCACTGAAACGGTTCTCTATCGTTTGCCCGAATTTCATTTGCCATAAATGTATTGTTTGCCATAATGATCATTTGCCATAACTCTTTTTTCTCTTTATTTTTTAATTATTCAGGATTGTTATGAAACAAACCTAACCTAACCTATAGAGTTCTACAGGATTGCCATTACAATGCTCCTGAAAAAATTACGGTTTCAGAGAAAAAAAGGGTTATGGCAAATGATCGTTATGGCAAACATTACATTATGGCATATGAAATTCGGTCAAAAGAGGGGCTCCGCACTGAAACCTACTGTACTGTATGTTCGTTATAGAAAAAGACAAGTAATCTCTCACTCTTTTACGTTCTCGTGCTTGTCGGGGTGTTTAAGTAGTGATCGTTTATGTAGATCGAAAAGTGATGATTCGCTTCGAAGCGTATCAATTTCTACACAAGCTAGCATTTTGGCGTTATCGCCAAACTGTTAGCCAAAATTACATGGCTACAGTGCTACTGGTTACAGTGTCTGTTTATCATCAACATTATGTACTTCCATGCTGTAGGCTTATTGTCTAACTCGCTCGCAATCGCCATCGTGTTAATTTTGACAGTTCATGTATGGGCTGACAATTGCCATCGGAATCAGCTAGCTGTCACATTCATACAAGAACTGTCAAAATGAACACGATGGCGATTGCAAGCGAGTTAGACAATAAGCCTACTGGTCTTGGAGCGAAGAAAAAACATAGCATGTACCAGTTGCTTCTCTTCCCGCGCATGGTAATAGTCCATCGGGAACGGGCGATAATCTTAGGAACTAGTTATTAGCGACGCGGGTAGCAACCCATCACTATTTTGATTTCCCTTTCCACCTGTACGCCTACAAATGCTAAGCGTGGCCTTTGGGTCATGTTATCCCAGGCTCCGTCAAGCTGGAAGGGATAAAGATGTGATTTATATATGTGTGTATATGTGTATGTATCATCAACATAATGTTTACCATTGTCGTCACCGGGTCAGATATAGCTTTCGCAAAAATGCTTTTGTACGTCAAACTGCGGCCGCATCTTCTCTACGGGTTGTATTTCTCAACTGCTTTTTGTAAAATTTGTTAGCATTTTGTTTGTTCATTCAATTGTTTTTGTTTTTCAAAATGGCGGCGTCTTGGGGCTCGGAAAGTGATTAAAAATAGGTAGGTAACACATTTCTATCGGAGCGTTTTATTTGCCCGAATTTTATATGCCATAATGTAATGTTTGCCATAATTCTTTTTTTCTCTGCAACCGTAATTTTTTCAGGAGCTCTATAGAGTACTACAGGATTGCCATTTCAACCTATAGGTTAGGTTAGGTTTGGTGCATAACAATCCTGAACAATTAACAGTTAAAGAAAAAAAAGAGTTATGGCAAATGATCATTATGGCAAACAATACATTTATGGCATATGAAATTCGGGCAAACGATAGAGAACCCATTTCTGTTTGAAATCATCAGCTGCATCAGCTTCCGTTCGAGCTCACCTTTAAGATGGCCCACGGATTTTCGAAACGTCCCGGGCATAATACTATATACAAAATGAGCTATGTATTGACTTCTGCCTCACGCTAGTTTTTAAAAGCTAACTTTTGTCTTGAGACATATCTGCGGAATATAATTTGGCACAGGACCGAACTGTCACCCCGGTCGTGCGATAGCGGGAACTAATGGAAGGGATATTGGACGTCACGGGAGCAAGATGGCCGACGGAGGCGTCCGGTTTTTGAGCGATTGTCATCGGTTGACAGGGCTGGGAACTATTTTTTGACAGTTTAATACATTTAGTTGAGTGGATTCGAAAATTTTTGGAGTTTGAATTATTATTAATAATGATAATAATAATATCGTGGGACAATTGACACCAATTGACCTAGTCCTAAACTAGGCAAAGTTGCCAGCGACTTCGTCTGCAAAGAATTCGTTTATCGCTATCCCGCGGGAACTACGCAATTTTCCGGGATAAAAAGTAGCCTATGTGCTATTCCGGACTTTTCTCTATCTATGTGCCGAATTTCATCCAGATCCGTTGGGCTGTTCTGGCGTGATTGAGTAACAAACAAACATTCATCCATCCATCCATCCATCCATCCATCCATCTATCCATCAATCCATACTTTCGCATTTATAATATTAGTTAGATTAAACACCCAAGACTCGAGAACAAACATTCGTACTCATCATACAAATATCTGCCCCGACCGGGGATCGAACCCGGGACCTCAAGCTTCATAGTCAGGTTCGCTAACCACTAGGCCATCCGGTCGTCAATTGAGAGATTAATTTAACAAAGTTAACAAAAATCTTCCAAGCTAGTCTAGGAGCTAATAAAAAAACACCCGGTAGCATTTCGTGAGTTCCGGCAGAAGTGAAAACTACACACACGCACACTCGCGCAAAAAGAAAAAAAAAATCTACACGAAATTCTAACTGCGGTCACTTGAGAGAACGCACTGTTATTCTACACCTTATACCACTAGGCCAAACGCAAATACGTACACTTCAAAAACCGCACGCGACTCTAGCTTCATTCGTATTTCAAAATAAGCTCTTAGAGGATCCTGATATCCTGGTACTTAAACTCTCCCTCCGTCTTACGACTGACGCGAGTTTAATATTTTTTACCCATCTCAAAAGTGTTCAACACCGCTAAAGAAGATTTCACTTCAAAAACATAGAATGTACCTGTTGCTTCTTTTCCCGCATAAATGGTAAATGTCCATCGGGCGAATACATTCATAGATCAAGTCTATATTCGTAACGGGGTAGGCAGACCCCAGTAACATGGGCGAAAATCTTAGGAATCATCTTTCACCATGAAACATGAATCTTAGCAATCATATTGAAAGCTATGCGGCTAGCAACCCATCACTATTCTTGAATCCACTTTCCACCTATACGCCCACAATCATGCTAAACGTGGCCTTTGGGTCTTATTACCTTAGGCTCTGTCTACCCCGTAATGGATTAATAATACATGATTTATCTATGTATGTAACCCATAAATTTTATAAAAAAAAGCCGTGGTAGTCTAGTGCTACCTACGGGTTCAAGCAGAGGATCGTGGGTTCGAATCCTTCCTTCAAATCACAGCAATAAGTTTTCACAATTTTACGTTTTTTTTTTTTTTTTACTTTGGTTGCCTCAGTACCTTGTTTTAGCCCAAACATAATCCAAATAATTTTTAACCTCGCGATTTTTGTTCGCAATAAACAGTCATAATTACATAGCTCTGTCAACTCAACAGGCCAATATCCCGAAGCTTTTACAAAACCTGTCAAGCACGAGTCGGACTCACGCACTAAGTTCCGTACAAATTTAAAAATCAAAACAATACTATTGATTTGGTTCCGGTGTAACACTCGTAGAAAAGTAGAGCATTTCTATGAAAAAAAAGGGTTATTTTTGTATGCATCAACATAATAAATCAAATTACATTATTCTCGTTGAAAAATTGAAATCAGTGATTTTGAAACATAACTTTTCACCTTATGATGTCTTACTTTAGTTTCCTTATACTGGCACTCCACTTGGCGTTGCGTGTTCGCTTTGCGCTATTGGCATCTTCGTCGCATACGCTAGAAACAATATAGTGCATCCCCTTCACTCACGCAAATATTTAGATAAATACGCCAAGTGGAGTGCCAGTATTAAGTTCAACTTTATACCGTATTTATGTAATCAGCCCACATCCACCCACGGCTGAGCAAAGGCTTCTTCATTTTCACGCCACTTTGCCCGGTCCTGTGCCAGTCTCATCCAGTTTTCCAGCTGAATTCCAGATGTCATCTGACCAACGGGCTGGTGGTCTGCCCACTGACCTTCGACCCAATCTTGACCACTCTGTGACCGCCTTCGACCATCTGTCGTCGTTCCGTCTTGCCAAGTGCCCCGCCCATCGCCACTTCAGCTTTGTTATTACCCTATTATATACTTTGTTCTTTGTTTCTGTATTATTATGTACTGGTGTGTGGAAGGCACACGAGCACCTGATGGTAAGTGATCACCACTGCCCATAGACACCCGCAACCCCGAAGGGATCGCAGATGCGTTGCCAACCTAGAGGGCTAAGATGAAATGCCTCTTGTGCCCGTAATTTCCCCGGCTGTCTTACTCTCCACACCGGAACACAGCAGTGCAAGCACTGCTGCTTAGCGGCAGGATTAGCGAGTAAGATTTGAATTCAGTATTTGTATTGTATTGTATTGTTATTAACAGGCAGTAACAACGAAGTGACTTACAAAGGTTACTTTTTTCAGCCACGGAACTCCAAAAAAACCATCAATCCCATTCCCCTAAAGAATTCGTCCAATAAATATTTGTTGGGAGAGCGACAACCCTGAAATTGTTGCCACGTCATGTCCGAGCCCTTTTCAAAATGGCCGTGACAACCGGCCGTCTTTGTCCGAAAGATATCATTTATTTGAATGTTTATTCAATACGCGAAACTTGAGAACTCGCTGATGTGGCTGTAAGATGTGTCCCAATTGATGTCAACTTTAGTTTGACGTGTCAAGCGAACGCGCTGTAGTGTTCTGTGAAGATAGAAAAATATAATATGTGGATGCTGAGTGGAAAACGTTTGTTGGTTAGTTAGCAAGTTTCTGTAAATTAAAAAAAACCGGCCAAGTGCGAGTCGGACTCGCGCACCGAGGGTTCCATACCATTATCTAGAAATATATATTAACCAGTGTAAGCAAAGCCTGGTCCAAAGCAAAATGTACGCAGTGTTGGGTCACTTTATATTGGTCAATGATATATACAGACATGCATACAGTTTTTACGGTTTTCGCAATTATTCCTTAATCTGTGCTATAAGACCTACCTTCATCCCAAATTTCAGGATTCTGCGTTCACGGGAAGTAGGTACCCTGTAGGTTTTGATTCCCTTGAGAGTCGAAAATTTGCGGAAATTTGCGGCATAAACGGCTGTATCTTTTGATTGCGTTGGCTTAGAAGTTTAATTTTTTCACAACTCCAAGGGGCAGTAGATCTGAGTATTTGATATTAATTTCAGATTGATACCTCCACGCGTTCCCGAGAAAAAGGGTCTTGACAGACGGACGGACGGACACCAAAGTGATCCTATAAGGGTTCCGTTTTTTCCTTTTGAGGTACGGAACCCTAAAAATGATACTTGAATTGTACATTTTTAGATACCAGCTGTGTTACGTACGAGATAGAGTTTACCCGTCTCTTTGTGACTTCGTTTTAGAAAGAGACAACAGTATATGACTATCCTCATCTGCTGATACGCCATTTCCTTGGACCCTTTAATCATTGAGAAAGATTTAAAACGGAAGCTGTAAGTGTGCCCATTAGAGATCGTACCCGGGTCCGATGAGCTATGGATCCAATAAGTCACCCCGTATTAACACCAGCGGGTCACATGAGTGATATCATGGAAATGTAACGTATCTGAAGGGATTGTAATTTTCGATGCGATATTACGTCGAATGTTGCAGCTTATTCTGGAAATTTGAGAGTCTCAGTTAGAATCAGCAGCGCCACTTGCGGATCGAAACGGCAACAAACCGTGAGAAAAGCATTTGACATTTTACGCGTACGTTTCAGACGTAATTTGTGAGTTGAAACTTACACGCGGGTGGTAGGGCCTTGTGCAAGGTCCGTCTGGATCGCTTCCACCATCTTGCTCGCTAATCCTGCCGCTAAGCAGCAGTGCTGGCACTGCTTGTGTTCCGGTGTGGAGAGTAAGACAGCCGGGGAAATTACGGGCACAAGAGGCATTTCATCTAAGTCCTCTAGGTTGGCAACGCATCTGCAATCCCTCTGGGGTTACGGGTGTCTATGGGCAGTGGTGATCGCTTACCATCAGGTGGCCCACTTGCTCGTTTGCCTACCTATTCACATTAAAAAAAAACACAAAGCGTCTGTGACGACTGGCAAGAAGCTGCGCACGATCGGGACAGATGGCGTGCTCTCGTTTCGGAGGCCAAGACCCTATTTGGGTCCCTGAGCCAAGTTAGTTAGTTAGTTAGTTAAGCGTACTTCTGTCTCAATTTTAATAGATAAATAAATACGTCTTTATCCCTTACAGGGTAGACCGAGCCTAAGGTGACAAGGTCGTAAAAGTTGCGGAAAACCGGTGGATGCAGGTGGCGACTTGTCGTTCATTATGGTGGACTAAGGGGGAGGCCTTTGTTCAACAGTGGACGTCTTCAGGCTGATGATGATGATGATTATGATGAAGGTGACAAGACCTAAAGGCCACATTTAGCATGATTGTGGGCGTATAGGTGGAAAGGGGAATCAAAATAGTTATTGGTTGCTAGCATCGCCTATAACATGATTCATAAAGATTTTCGCCCTCCCACAATGGGCTTTCATCTGGTTTATTTTCAATTTTTTTAAGGCAAAATTCATTATTTTTAGCTACAGGTTGATCTAAAATTAACATGAACACCTTGATTGCTAATAGTCAAATTTTTAACCCGCCACAGCTTTCAGCTCCACCGATGACAAATAGTCCCGAATAGGGCCGAACAGTCCCTTGACAATAAATAAGACGACATCAAGGAAGGGGTGATACGAGGATTTGCTGCTAACAAATGATGGAATGGACAGGAAAAGGGTTAGGATATGCGGGATTATACTTGTCCTAATTGATGGTATGTTTTTAGTTGATTGACGTTTGGGGGTTGAGTATGCTAGCTTGGATGTTGTGGGTTAGGGAATGCATGACATTAGATAAATAATTGTAAAGATAATCATACATAAAATCTGAAAATTTCAAAAATCTGAATGATTTTCTGAATTTTCCATTTTGCAATTTTTTACGTTTTTCATTATTATTTTTTTACATTATTTTTTTTTCTGCCTTTAAAGGCAGTCGTGTAAAAATAATTGCAATTACGGTCAGTGTTATGTCATAAGTAATTGAGTAAACTGCGATTGTGAATTTTAGTCTGCACTTTTTTTTAATTTAAGCGTTTATATTCCTTTAGTATGTGTTTTTGTTTATTAGATTGAAAAAAAAAATAGTTTTTCAAACATACTGGCGTTGGTAAAAAAGACCTGGTAAATTTTCGAATATCTAGAAGGATTTCTCTAACATTTGACTTTAACGGCCACAGATATAACAAACGACCGGATAGCCTAGTGGTTAGTAACACTGACCATGAAACTAGAGGTTCCGGGTTCGAACCCCGGCGAGAGCAGGCCCTCGTATGATGAATATGAATAGTACAAGCTTTGCTTAGTCTGGGACTAAATCGATTAATGTAAATTGTCCTTAATTTATTTATTTAATGAACATTTCATACTACTTTATATTATAACCGGGCATATACAGGTTGTCCTAAATTCTGCCAACTCCCAAAACTCCCGAACACACACCCAAAAAACAAGCAAGTTAAATTCGCAGCAATTCACGACTTCCGATACGATCTCCCTCTCCCACATAACATTTGACAATATCAAAATGGGGTATAAATAACGTACTTTGAGAGGCAAGACATCAACCCCCCGATTTGCATGAGGGTATAACAATAATTTATGAACGTCAACGTTCGGACGGATTTGCTGTGCTGTATGATATTGCTTGTAGTTTTTGTGATGGATTTTTAGAGGGTTCTGGTTTTTTTTTCTCTTCTCTACGACATAGGAGATTTCTCCGATTAATTTATTTGACGGTGGAGGCGTTTTCCTCCATTGAACTTTAATTATTTTTATTCGTTTTTTTTTATTTCTATTCATATATTTCGTTTTACTTTTAATAGAGACTTTATACACCTATTATAGATAGACTAATATAATTTAAGGTACCTACTTAACTTGGGGACCTTTTACATGCCTTTAATTATGTTAGGTAGAATTTAAGAATTGTAGTAAATGTATTTCATATTGAAAAACATACTTTCTGCCAAGTTTTTGGCGGCGCATTCTTCTTGGCAATGGTAGTTTTTCTGAATGCGCTTTTATTTTCTTGTAATTATATTGTATTGACATGATTACTCTGCAATAAATGAATTATGAGTTATTGTTATATTTTTTGTATTACATTGGCCTCCTTTGCCATGTATTTACGGGTTAACTTTTTTTGGCGCGCTATAACATTTTTTTCGCGATTCCTCTTGTCTGCCCTGCCTACAGTGCTACATGCGTCCAAAAATTAACCATCGCGACAAAATTTATAAACTAAAACAACAACATATCAACCGATATTGTCCATTTTTCTTCCGCAAATCCTTACAAGCGACACCCGGGCATCGGGCAAGGGTTGCCCGTGATAAATGACCGTCGGGGTAAGGCCGGATAACCGGGTCACAGCCGTGCGAGACACAGGTCCGAGATACAGCGATTGATGTTACGAGTGACAACTACACGAAGAGGGTGTTTAAAGTATTTTTGTTTTTAACCAGGTTACGAAAAAAGGTTAATTAAAGCCCGTTTCTCTAGTCTCGGTTGTATTTTCTAGTTATTTCTAGCACTTGAGATATCAATAGTGAAACAGGGCCTAAGAATGTTTATAAGTTTATTATTTATACTTGATGCTCATCTAACTTAATATTATAAATGCGAAAGTATGGATGGATGTTTGTTTGTTTGTTACTCAATCACGCCAGAACGGCCCAACGGATCTAGATGAAATTCGGCACATAGATAGAAAAAGTCTGGAATAGCACATAGGCTACTTTTTATCCCGGAAAATTGCGTAGTTCCCGCGGGATAGCGATAAACGAATTCTTTGCAGACGAAGTCGCTGGCAACAGCTAGTAATAATATAATTGCGAAAGTATGGATAGATGGATGTTTGTTAGTTACTCAATCACGCCAGAACGGCCCAACGAATCTGGATGAAATTCGGCACATAGGTAGAGAAAAGTCTGGAATAGCATATAGGCTACTTTTTATCCCGGAAAATTCTCGCGGGATAGCGATAAACAAATTCTTTGTAGACGAAGTCGCAGGCAACAGCGCTAGTTGGATATTTATAGTCTGACGTGGTAAGGTCGGATAAGACACCGGTCCGAGATAGAAAAATTAATTGATGTTGTGAGTAACTAGTGTCCAATTTGTTACGCTAGACCACCACAGACACACACGCACACACGCACACACACACACACACACACACACACACACACACACACACACACACACACACACACACACACACACACACACACACAGACAGAGAGAGAGAGAGGCATTGACGTTAAACGTATAACACGTTACCGCTCTTTTTACTTAATATAGTTGCCAAAACAATAATCAATAAACACAAATGCGTAACACAGCGGACTATCGAATGCGTCATGTGTCCGGATCATTCCGGATAACCGGGCGTGAACGGTCGTTCGACCGGACAACCTAGTGTCCGGACAGAACCGGTTAAGGCACGTGCATATTGATGGTTTAGAATTTGAATTTTTGAAATAAACGTTGTGATTATTATATAGCATTATGATTGCTATATCAGAAAAACCAGATTGCCCTATACAGAGACATTGGGTTGCCATCTGTACAGGGCAGACATATTAATTAGGGATTTAATTTGTTTTAATTTGATTTGACCTAATTTGATGTACCTACCTACTAAAATTAAACTAACAAGTAGAATGTAAGATTGTACTACTAACATTATATGGATCTATGGTCTGAAATAAATGATTTTTTATTATAATTTTTTTTTTATTATTCATTGCTAAATGGCATTTTCATGAAAATCGAATAAAACGCACAACTTAAGCTACGGAATCGGTGAAAATCTTAGGAATCATGTTATAGGCGATGCGGCTAGCAACACATCACTATTTTGACTACCCTTTCCACTTTTACGCCCAGAATCATGCTAAACGTGGCTTGTAGGTCTTGCTACCTTAGACTCTGTCTACCCCGTAATGGATAAAGACGTGATTTATGTATTGTATGTATGTGGTTCTTTGCCCAAGTATATATAAAATTTAAAAGATGCTATTTTTTCATAATAATAAAGTATTTTGTATTCTACTCAATTGTGTACACGCCTTAACGCAAACATCGAAATCGAAATTTAATACACACGCAATTCACACATTGCGACCAACTTACAACATTCAAAAAACCAAGCCATTCCCAACTCTAACGCCATGGCTTAAGACAAACAGACCAGCAAAATAATTAGTCCAAATTCGCGACTGTAATGGCTTAATAAAGTTATACTATTTTTTGTAAATTGGACTTTAAGGTTAAGGAAATAGAGATGTATGGAAGTGCAAAAGTGGTGTTAAATTGATTACGTAGTGAATCGTGACGTCACCATATGTTGCTCTTTATGAAGTCATATGGAAGATGATTCGAATGTTTTTTTTGTAATTTGTCAGTTCGCTTTGGTTGGCTGGGAGAGATCTCTTTTAAGGATAGGTTTGTTGTTGTCTTATTATCCATCAATCGACCCAAACTCTTGTATCCATGACACTAGTAAGAAGTAAAAAAAAACCACGACCAAAAAAATGTTTGCAAGAAAAATAACATAATGGAATCTTAAATAATGACTACATTATCTAAGAACACTCGCTGATACAATAATAATACTATGCAAAAAAACCCTATCGCTTTTGTAGGTACTTACTTAGTTTTCGAGAGAAATGGTAACAGACACCCACAGAAACAAACAAACACACAACCTCTAACCCCAAACGCATATAAAATATAGCGTCAACATTTTTTTTTTTATGTTAGGGAGGCCAGACAAACGAACTAGTGGGTCTCCTGATGTTAAATGATCACCACTGTCCATAGACACCCGCAGCGCTTTACGCGATGCCAGTGCGTTGTCGGCCCTAATATATTGCAAGTAGGACGCATGTTTTTTTTAATCTTCCAGCGCATTCGGAAAGACCATCATTGCCAAGAAGTTCCTCTTCGTTCAGTTCCATCTGTCTTAGGTAAAAAATAATATAAATACTGGTAGGTAACTTAATAAAAAAACAAAAAAAAAACTAAACTTTTCTACCTAATTGGTGGCACAACTTACAAAGAAAAGCAAACAGCTCTATAAACTTAACCCCTCCCGTGCTTTAGGGACAAAGTTGTCCCAAAGTTGGTCCTGAACAAGTGCAGGCCAGCGCTGGCAGCTTAATACAGTCGATACTGCGACCATAAATAATGTATGCCGTAAATATGTACCAGCATTTGGCTTGCGTTCTGTCAGCAAGATATGACTGCTGGATGAGTCACAAGCAGAAAAAAATCTGTTATTTAATGTCAAAAATGTCTATTTCAGAACATTCAATATTATCATAAAATTTCGTAAAATAACACAAAGATAGCAATAAAATATTGTTAGTTACCCTACATTGAAATAATTTCACAACATTTTAAAAAACAATAATTAAATGCTCAAAATTTTGTTAAAATAATGAACTATGCAGATATACATAATCTAACCCACATAATATTAGTCTTGGATCAAAGCGAAATAATACGTATAGAATGTACCAGTAGTTGCTTTTGCTTCTCTTCCCGAGCAGATGGTAAAAACCCACCAATGGCAATGGGCGAATATGTTAGGAATACATACATACATGTTATGATACAGGCGATGCGGCTAGCAACCCACCGACACGACCTAAAGGCCACACATTTACCTTGATTGAGGGCGTATAAGTGGAAAAGGGAATTAAAGTAGTGATGGGATGCTAGCCGCGTTGCCTATATACAATAATATACATGATTCATAAGATTATCGCCCATCTTCGCGGGAAGAGAATATACTGGTGAGCGAATATTCAGCGTTTTTTCGGCGTTTTTTTTTTCCGCATTATCGTCTCAGCATATACCATTAAAAGAGTTGATGCTGAGACTTAACTTTTTATGACAACGACACACAGTATCGATGCTGCATTTAGCTTATCCAAAGTTGCAGCTTTTCTTTCTGTTAGGATAATAATTGTGGGAAGACAATGACGCATGAACTGAGCGGTCGAAACGCTTGAATATTGGCCCTGGTACATTCTGTTTTTTTTTGCTCCCACACCAAAATGGAAGAGAATAATTAAATTTAATTGGCCTCTTCTAGTGACCTAACCCCCCGCGCGCTATGTCCACGCGAAACTTGGACAATAATCGCTAATGGAGCGATGCAGTGGCCACTTCTCATCCCCGTGACCGTTTACACTGTTAATGGCACTATTTCGGTCGTGACTCTTCTTTATTGCAACTAATTCGATTTCAGTTCGTACTGTTGTAATAATTCTGTTAATAAATAATGGTGGACAGCGAGCAATTGGCCTGGTAAGTGATGACGGAAGGCGAAATATTAATAAAGCTCCCGCACGATCTGATAAAAATCTCGGGAAGCCATTGGCGGCAGGTAGCACAGAATCAATAGTCAAACATAAAAAAGAGAACATACAAATTACTCATTGATTATTTTAATACCTTGCAAATCTTAATAGAAAATTAGAATGGATAATTTATTTGGGTCAATTTCAACAAGACGCATTTTTTGTATCATTTCGGTGTGATTCCTTATATCTGATATTTTTTTAGATTTTTAAATGCCAAAAGATACTTTAGACTATTTTGTAAGACATATCTGAAAGGGAACCTGAAATCTTAAATAGTTTTCGAGATATTAGAGGTCAAATTTCTATACACACAACTGAATGATAAATGTACACCGGAATGAAAAATAAGTTTCAATGGAATGATAAATGTACACCGGGATGATAATACCAGCCCACTGGAATGATATTTAGACCACCGGAATGAAAGTAAAAAATAGGGTTCCATAATCAAAACTATTATTTTGTATTATTTGATTCCCGAACTAACTCCTGATAACCTGCTGCTGTATGAATCGGTCACAGATTTACAATTACTATCGAGTACTTATATTAAGTGTGAGTTGCACAAAGTTAAATCTAATTTTTAAAAAACCCTTTTTGTAGCGTTCCCTGGTGGCCTAAAAGCCTAAACATTATCTAAGAACATGCGCTGGTACAATACTAATACTATACCAAAAACCGCATCGCAATTGGGTAAGTATTTCATTTTAGAAAATATGCTACGGACCCCTTTATAATACTAAAGTGAAGCTACATTTGATTTTACTACACCGGAAACACCGGAATAAAAATGGTGGAATGAGAAACTCGACATAAAAATAAATATTAAAGAAAGGATAAGAGTCGTGTCGTTAAACTAATTGAACTCTTGAAATTAGGACTATATTTTACGTGACATATATAAATTACAAACAAAAGCAATACAAAATACAAAAACTATGACTAACTCCGGAATGATTTTTATTTTGTCCCCACACCATGGCGATGATAAAAAAATAAAAATTACTCGAAAACGTTCCACAGTAACACACGTCCAATCTCGCTGAGCGCTGCAGTTTGACTATTGCTCGGAGTGCGCGAGAGATGGAGGGGCTTAGGGATCAAACTCGGGAAATAAATCGTTCCCAAAAATTTCCCGCGGAATGAGAGCGTGTCTCAGGACAAATGTATTATGCACATATTCAGAGGTTTACAAATAAGGTAAAAATCAGGTGATGTGCTTTTTTTGTTACCTGTTTATATGGTAATAAAATAAAGGTAAAAGAAAAATATTGTCACGCATGGTATCCGAATTGTCCGGCATTTTGTAACTAAAACCGGCTCCGGGACAACCCACCTTGATGAGAAATATGGTCTAAATATAAATTTTTAAATGATTAAATAACATAATATTTTAATTTTAGCTGTTGCCCGAGGTAGACAATAGGGGGCTGTTTCCTAAAAAAAATTGTTCTACATTATCAAAGCCTTCTGCACCTGCGTTTTCAGTCTTGCCATCAAAATTTACTGCTTGGGAAATTGACCCATTTATTTATTTTAATTAAGTACCTATTTTCTATTTCCGTGTGTCTTCTTTTGCTTAACACGTCCGTTGCCAGCTGCCAAACCCGAGACATCTTCAGGTGCCTCAGACGCACATGTGCGTTCAAATGTGTGTTAAATTTATGACAGCGGCACTGGAATTAGACGACCGGATAGCCTAGTGGTTAGTGACCCTGACTATGAAGCTAGAGGTCCCGGGTTCGAATCCCGGTAGGGGCAGACATTTGTATGATGAATACGAATGTTTGTGCCCGAGTCACGGATGTTGTATGTATTTAAGTATGTATTTATCTACATTATATATGTATGTTTATCCGTTGCCTGGTACCATAGTACAAGCTTTGCTTAGTTTGGGGCTAGGTCAATTGGTGTTATTTGTCCCAACATAGGTATGTATTTATTATTTACTGGGCGAAAGTCACGAAAACGAATTATATGCGTCGGTGGCAGTGAATGTATTAACTGCATATGTCCTGTCAATCGTTCAAAGGTTAAATTGAAGAAATCCCTTTAAGGGATAAATTAATTAATTAGCTGCAAAAAAGTTGGGGATCCTCGGCCGAGCGAAGCGATACTTCAAACCAATCCATAGCCTACAGCTATATAAGGCTCAGGTTCGACCACTCATGGAATATTGCTCGCACCTCTGGGCTGGGGCCCCTCAATACCAGCTCCTACCATTTGATCGCTTACAACGCAGGGCATGCCGCATCATTGGTGACCCTATGCTCTCTGTGAAACTTGACCCTCTTCCTCTTCGCAGAGACGTAAGTTCTCTTTGCGTGTTCTACAGGATCTATAATGGGGAGTGCTCCGAAGAACTTTTTAACCTTGTTCCAGCTGCCAAGTTCCATCACCGTACTACTCGATTCAAAAGTAGTTTCCATCGACATCACCTCGATGGATGGTGCTCCAACACCGTACGATTTAAACGGTCTTTCTTGCCCCGTACGTGTAAAATTTGGAATGGGCTGGCGGCTGGGGTTTTTCCAACTGGCTCCGACATGGGTACCTTTAAGAGGTGAGTGTACCACTTCTTGCATGGCCGGCAACGCGCTAGCAGTCCCAATGGTGCTGTGGTTGTCCATGGGCGGCGGTGATCACTTACCATCAGGTGCACCGCATGCCCGTTTGTCGGTTTTAATATATATAAAAAAAAAAAGATAAGTTTTAAAGATTTAAGCATACATAGGAACAGACAGACAGACAGACGGCGGAAAGCGACTTTATTTTATACTATGTAGTGTTTAAGAACTTACGACTTCAAGGTACATTTAATCTAAGATACGTATCACCATCAATACTATACTTAAGTAAAGATCCTTATTTATGTATCATATCTGACCACACCAAGACAGGGGTGTATTTAACAGCATTGCTGCCCCTTAATCATATATTAGCGGGAAAATAAGTCTAATGGCTTATAATCAGGGAAAGAAAACTGGGCAGACACATGTGATGTCAAGGAGAGGGTGCGGGTTACAAGCGATAGCGATTTAGTTTGAGACTAGCTCGCGCCATTGTCTTCGCCTGCGGATCTTAATGTAAGTAAGTAAGTAATGCTTTATTGCACAAATCAGATACAATTCACAAAAAAATAAAAACATCTAACTAATATTATAAATGCGAAAGTATGAATGGATGGATGGATGGATGTTTGTTTGTCACTCAATCACGCCAGAACGGCCCAATGAATCTGGATGAAATTCGGCACATAGATAGAAAAAAGTATGGAATAGCACATAGGCTACTTTTTATTCCGGAAAATTCCCGCGGGATAGCGATAAACGAATTCTTTGCAGAAGAAGTCGCAGGCAACAGCTAGTCATTAATATATGCACAAAGGCGACCTTATCCCTATAAGGGATTTCTACCTGTTAACTTTGTGTAGATGAGAGGAGCACTAAACGAGGGACCGACAAATTGAGTTTAAAATCCGGATAGTGAAAGCCGCAATAGAGCGTGCATATTTAAATACAATAACAAAATATAAATATAAATGTTTTTATTTTTAAGTCTAGTTTTTAATTTTAGTAAATAATTATTATTTTTTAGTCATGTTAATGTTACTGTTTAATAAACTTTGTACAGCGTAGCAATAAAAAATCATAAAATAAACTACTAAATACTTACATACACATAATGTACATACATGTAAGATTTAAAAACAAAACCCCAGAATAGTCACAAACTGCTTTTAATTATATTTAAATTATTACAAAAAAAAACATATTTAATTGCTATCCGCCATCATTCCACAAATCCCCTCTCCCCGCTACTCCCATAGACTAAGTACAAAAACATTTTTTTTATTAAAAAATCCCACATACATACACACATAAATAACGCCTTTATCCTTTACGGGGTAGATGGAGTTTTTTTTTCACGTAGTCGAAACTCTTTTACGAGTACCCCCAGGCCCGGGGAGGCCGGGGTGGTTATATGGGGTAGACAGAGCCCAAGTTAATAAAATCTAAAGGCCACGTTTAGCATGATTTGTTTTTGCAAAATATATTTGAGGCGATATGCAATTGTCTGTATAGTTTAATGTTCAAAGAATAAGACCAAAACACTTGCAGAATACTCGCTGTCTCTTATGAATTGCAACCTCTCCCTTACGCCAAATAAAGGGGGTTCTGTCTGCACATCAAAGCAGTAAGTGCTCCTTTACTCATCGAATCCCACCTTGGTCAGACGTTCGATAAATATGATTATCGTAGCTTTAAGAAGACTTAGCTTTAACAATACAATACAAATACTCTGTATTGAACACCACAAATCAGTACAAAACAATACAGAAACAAAGAAGGTAGACAATAGGCGGTCTATCGCTTAATAGCGATCTCTACCAGACAACTAACAAATAGAACTAGGTACTGTCAAAGATAAACCCGTAGACTTATTGTCTAACTCGCTCGCAATCGCCATCGCGTTCATTTTGACAGTTCTTGTATGAATGTAACAGCTGGCTGATTCCGATGCCAATTGTCAGCACATACATGAACTGTCAAAACGAACACGATGGCGATTGCGAGCGAGTTACACAATAAGCCTAGGTACTGATTATGATTTTCGGAGAAGATGCTTGCGTCCAGCGTTGGGACGTGTATGCTGGTGATGACGATTAAACCCGTAATAGTCTAGCTTCGCTAACCATAAGGCTAACTGTCTGATGAAATAATGATTTCTATAGTACACTCGGCCGAATTTATTCCCGCCGTGTACACTCCAGCCAAGATAAAACCGAACACTAATCCGCCTATACTCGTACGCATTAACAGATCTCACGCTTGGCCGGGGATTTGTCGGTACACCGGGCTAGAGGCGAGAGCGTTCAACGACGAATTACCGACCAAAACTGGGAATTTATGACTAATATATAACCTACTAGCTATTGCCTGCGACTTCGTCTGCAAAGAATTCGTTTATCGCTATCCCGCGGGAATATTCCGGGATAAAAAGTAGCCTATGTGCTATTCCAGACTTTTCTCTATCTATGTGCCGAATTCCATCCAGATTCGTTGGGCCGTTCTGGCGTGATTGAGTTAACAAACAAACATCTATCCATACTTCCGCATTTCTATATTAGTTAGATAACTTATAACTTAACTATAAAACTTAATTATAAATTATCTTCTTATTAAACTTAAGAGCCAAGGCAATAGACAAGAGTCTTAATAGGCAAGTCTTTTCTTTGACATCCTGATATGGCACGAATTAACTAACTTGGTTGTAATTTTTATTATTTATGTTGATTACCTATTTAATAAATAGTTTGTGGTGTTCAAACTTGGTAATACATTTTCAAATGCCCTAAAATAAGATTTTGCTAACTATTTCGTATTCAATAAGTAGATACAAGCTTTTCCAGCTGACTGTAATTTTTGTAGACTGTACTTGCATAGTCATGTATTCTACTTATGCGTACCTATCAAACTTAATGTCTATCCGGTTAATAGAAGTGATCGGAAAATCGTTTCCATAATTTTAAAGCTAACTTAATAAATTACATACGAACTGATTAGATAAAAGTTTGTATCTACCAAATTAATTACTATGCCTTTCCAATCCGCCATTTTATAATTGCGTCATTAAGACGAATATTATTATATGATTAAACGAACTTACCTGAAGTGAAGTTCTATCATAATTATACGTAGCTCCTTGTCCGAGACGGTTTACTATGTAGTCACGCTGATTGTACAGCGCCAGCCACTATGTCTAAAGAAAAAAAAAAAACAAAACTCTCTCGTTTGACAGCTATCTGACATGGCGTCATTACGTTTAAAGATTTATGCATGAACAACCCTGTTTGGGATAATATTAGAATATTAGTGGGAGGGTTTCGGGAATGCCGTCTCGGACAAGGAGCTACGTATAATTATGATAGAACTTCACTTCAGGTAAGTTCGTTTAATCATATAATTATACTCCACTCCTTGTCCGAGACGGTTTACTATGTAGCTGTTAAAAGCTTGGGTTGTGAATAAATAAGTAAAAATAAATTGAAAATAATATAAGTATTTATTACTTCAATAACAAAAGAGAGAACAATAAAATAACTTTCATTGGTGGCGTCTTGCCATTATAACATATACCTAAAGACAATAATCAAATCAAATATAGGGAATCACAACAATAAGTTTTTATTACCTAAGAGTAGTATGATAAACTGCTTCACTAAAGCTAGTGTTCTGGATAATTGGCCGATTGTAATGTCTAGCAAAGGTCACAGAATTTTCAGACCAACCTGCAGTCTTCTGAATTTGATCTATACTGATACCAGATTTAAGTGCAGCTGAAGTAGAGGCATGTCTTGTGCTATGTGCTGTAAAAACATTAATATTTATTCCAGCCTCCTCCATTGTCATTTTTATCCAACGACTTATAGTCTGTGTGGAAGCAGGACGGTACGGCTTTTTATATGTTAGTATTAATTTATCAATCTCTTTCCTTAGGGGGCTAGTCATATCAATGTAATGTTTCAGTGTAGTAACTGGACAAATTTCCATTTTATTTTCATAGCATTTTAGATTGAGAATTGGTTGGAGCCTGCCTTTTTTAGATGTTTTAATTATATCTGGTATAAATATTTGTACTGCATTGTTATTGAATTTAATATTTTTTAATTTTATTAATGAAAGTGTTTGCACTCTGTGACCCGTTGCTAATGCCAGTATTGTAACAATTTTTCTAGTTAGTTTTTCTAAGGGAATATCTACTACTGGATAACTCGCCAAGTAGTTTAGAACTACTCCTGGATCCCATGTGACATCATATTTGGGAGTTGGTGGTTTGTATCGAAAAACTCCTTTCATGAATCTCTTAATTCTATCATCAGTCCCTATTCTTGGTCCCATTAATAACGAGAGGGCCGATCGCGTTGAATTTAATGTGCCATAAGATGCACCCTTATTAAAACATTCGCTTAAAAACTTAAGGATGAATGGTATAGAGGCTTGATAAGTATCTAAGTTATGATTAGTGCAGAAAGTCCACCAGGACCTAAGTGAAGAGTCATACTGTCTCATGGTGTTGCTAGAAAGTGAGTTCAGCATAACTTCGAGAGCAGATGGGGGAGTCCCTCGTCTCACGTATGCTTGGCTGACAACACTCCTGCAGCCAGGGTAAGCTGGTGGTGGAGAGGGTGACTTTCCCTGAAAGGGGAGGATAACAGATTTATGTTTGGCTCAAATATTAGAAGTTCGCCTACAGTTAACATACGAACAAGTGGAAACCATGGTTGGGATGGCCAGTATGGAAAGACCAAGATACCAGTAGCTTTATCCGTACGAATTTTTTGAACGCATTTCAAAATTAAAGAAAAAGGTGGGAAGGCATAGAAAAATAAATCTTTCCAACTGATGGTGAAAGCATCCACTGCCCAGGCCTCAGGGTCGCGTTTCCAAGAAACAAATTTATCACATTTATTATTTATTCTTGAGGCGAACAGATCTATTTCAGGATGTCCAAATTCTTTCAATATTTTAGTGTAAGCTTTTTGAGAAAGTTTCCATTCTATGTTAATCCTCCTTGACTCCTTATCTGCTTCGAAGTTGTCTTTGGTGTTAATATAAGAAGTAAAAAGCCAAAGATTTCTAACCTCACACCATTGCCAGATATCTCTTGTAATACTGTTCAAGTGTGGGAATTGTATACCTCCCATTTTATTTATGTATGCTACAGCTGTTGTGTTGTCTACCCTTAGTAGCACTTCACAATTGTACAAGTCCCTAGCAAAACATTGGAGCCCCAAGAAAGCAGCTTTTAGCTCTAAAAAATTAATGTGTTGTTTTTGTTCTGAGCTTGACCAAGAGCCAGAGGCACTCTGGTCCCTACAAACTGCACCCCAGCCTGTGAGACTTGCATCTGTGTGGATTTCTAATACAAAATTATGTTGTTTTATTTTATTATGTTTGTTAATGTTGTTATACCACCACTCTAGTTCTTTATTAACTATTGAAGGGAGAGGCATCATGGCATTGTAATTTTGATTACATTTTAGAAGTGCCAAGTATTTTTCCCTTTCTAAAAGTTTGGTATACACCCAACCATATGGGATAGCTTGGCAAGTAGAACTAATTGTACCTATTAGCTGAGAGAATGCTCTTATACTACAATTACTTTTTTGTCTAAAACTCTTGATTTTTTCTAAGATTAACCTTTGCTTACTAAGCGGTATTGACAGAGAAAGGTTTGATGAATCTAGATTGAATCCTAAATATTTACACATCCTACTCGGTGTCAGGGAACATTTTTCATAATTAACTAAAAAACCCAGGTCCTGAAATATATTACAAGCAGTTTCCACATCTCTTTTGCATTTCTCTTTCGTGTTTGCAACAAACAAACTGTCATCCAAATAGCATGTTAATAAAATATCCTGATTTCTGAGGTAAGTGCTTATTGGCTTAATAAGTTTTGTAAAAACAAAAGGGGCAGTGCACAGTCCATAAGGTAAAGCGTTGAACTGGAAAAGTTCCCCATTAAATGTAAATCTAAGATATTTTTTACAATTTTCTGCAACTGGTACAGAAAAATAAGCCTCTTTAAGATCAATTGTAGCTAAATAACAGTCCTTTGTAATCAACTTACATGCTGTTCTTACATCTTCTAATTTAAAGTGTTCTGTTACGATGTACTTATTTAACCTTTTTAAATTCAAAATGAACCTGTATGACCCATTTGACTTGGGCACTAAAAATATTGGGGAAGTAAATTGCCCCGCACAAAATGTACATGATGAAATTGCACCCAATGCGGTTAATTTCTGAATTTCTAATTTTATAATATCAGTTTCAGTTCTGGACCAGTGCTGTTCTTTGGTTTGAAATGACGGAGGCCTTGTACTGAATGGAATTTCATATCCCTGTATCCAACTTAGGATTACAGGATCATCCGTTATTTCAAGCCAATTATTAACAAATAAACTTATCCTGCCGGCATGTACCTGTGTTAATAATGTTTGCGATGGTTGGATCTGAACTTGTGCTGATTCCTCCTCTGGTCCCTCTGATGAGCAGGATTCTGGTTCTGGTGAAATTTCCTTGATGGTTGTGTTCGTTGCCCACCGCGAGCTTGCAGGGGTTGATGCTGATAGCGTTGCGGTGGGCCTCTCCAGTTTCCCTGTCTCTTCACATTTGACACTTGATTTGGGCCTTTTGGTGGTGGTTTACCTAACTCCGATGACTTAATTTGAGTACTTGTCTTTCTAACCGCCTGGGCAGACTTGATTTTTTCAGAGCAGTCTTCTCCAAAAAGATATTTATCTGGCTTTGAGTCTTCAATTGCCTCTTTAACATTTATGTTAGTTCCGGTGAGTGCAAAAAATCTTCGAGATGATGAGTCTTCATAAAAAATCTCAGCAGCCATCTTGGCTGCATCACTCATTTCTTCTATGAGGGATTTAGTAATCAAGTTGCCTTTTAGAACATTAGTTAATGACTTACCAAGGCAGGTCATTAGTTTGCCTGTGAGCTCTTGGCGGGCCATAATTCTACGATCCCTTTTTATGGCCAATCCGGACATTGCTGCTGTAATCTCAGGGTTCATCAGTGGGGCCCTGCAACGAGGGAAGTTCTGTGGCATTGGATATTTCTTAACTATAAGCTCCTTAGCATCTTTTCCTAGTCCTTTGCACATAATTCCAGACCACCGCTCTGTCAACTCGGGTCTGATAGGATCACCCACTTCTATGATATCCCGACCTTCATTGCCCAAGGCTTGTAGGAATTCGTCCGGTAGCTCAATTTCATCTGGAATGAATTTAAATGTGTTAGAAAGAAAAAAAATAAGAGGGCAAAGATTTCTACCCGTTGTATGGTAGCACTAGAGTAACTATTGTCTGTCCATCCTCTCGTGATGGCGCACAATAGAGTAACTATTGTCTGTCCATCCGCTCGTGATGGCGCACAATAGAGTAATTATTGTCTGTCCATCCGCTCGTGATGGCGCACAATAATATTTTGTTAGGCCAGCTCAGCATAATTATAATTTATAATTATATTAAGTGTAATATGCACATTAATTTCTTATTATAGGCTCACATTCTCATTTTAAAGTCCGATTATCGTTTAAGTATGGAATAGGTATTAACCAGAACGCAGTAAGAGTGCAAGCATACCTAAGTCCTGTTCCTGCTCTGTTACAAGGGGCACAGGCGATGGTCCCGAGCCCGACTTTAGTTCCTCCGGTGGAGGCGAGGGCGACTTTGAGGTCCCTGGTCTAGGAGACTGCGGAGGCGGAGACACCGACGAATTTTGATTCGGAATTCTTTTCAATTTCTTCTCCAACCGTCGTATTTTCTTCCTAATACCCGCCTCATCTTCGCTTTTGCTTCTTTTACCCATTTTCTCCACTTAAAAGCACAACTCAAAAGAATTCGGGCACTTGTACGGAACGCACGAAAGCAAGCAACACACGACAGAAAAAACAAACCGTTAAATCGTTATCGCGGGAAAAAAGGAAGTAAAAAAAAAAATTCACAACAGACAGATACAGAAAAAAGGACAACCAACTGTTTGCCAACATAACCGATTGTTTTTAGTAATAAAAAGTCACAGGCAGCATGGTTAGTAAGTAACTGTTAGTTGCTTCTCTTGTTTATGGCCGAAACAAAACGCAAAACATAACCAAACACAAACACCATTAAATTAGCTATAGGTAATTAAAAACGAGTGATTTCCGACTTTTGTAATGCAATGTGTTATCTTATTATGCTATGCACAAGAGTAGAAAAGAACCAAAAAAAAAACACGTACCTTCCATGCATTCTTAAATGCAAAACAGTGGGCCGAATAGTCGCAACAACAAACCTGTCATTTCCCGTCCCAATAACACTTATAATCACTGTGAAAATGCTTACTCATATCCAATATTAAACATAAATAAAGTGATATGCATTTAAGATACATCTTTACTTAAATATTGAGCAAAACAATACAAACGAGAGGAAAAAGTGGTGACTAACGCGCGCACTAAAAGCGTAATGACGCCATGTCAGATAGCTGTCAAACGAGAGAGTTTTGTTTTTTTTTTTTCTTTAGACATAGTGGCTGGCGCTGTACAATCAGCGTGACTACATAGTAAACCGTCTCGGACAAGGAGTGGAGTATAATTATAGAATAACTAGCTGTTGCCAGCGACTTCGTCTGCAAATAATTCGTCTATCGCTATCCCGCGGGAGCTACGCAATTTTCCGGGATAAAAAGTAGCCTATGTGCTATTCCAGACTTTTCTCTATCTATGTGCCGAATTTCATCCAGATCCGTAGGGCCGTTCTGGCGTGATTGAGTAACAAACAAACATCCATCCATCCATCCATTCATCCATCTATCCATCCATCCATACTTTCGCATTTATAATATTAGTTAGATATGAATACTAATAGTGATGAATACCCCACTTTTGACGATTTGTATGTATGTATTATTATAGAGCATCATTTGTCAAAATCGGAACTGTATTTAGTTTCGAAAAGACATAATTACGAGTATTACCGGGCATACAGTCATACAAACATAAAAACCCTCCCTTTGGACATCGCCGTAGTCGGGAGGTACCTCAGTTCAGCTGTTTTTTTATATTTCGTCGCCGACTAATCGCCATTTTTCTCATCTCTATCAGCTCTTTGAGAATAGTATTTAATTGAATACGCAAAAACTAGTGAAATACTAAAAGCATTAATTTTGCTAACGACTTCGGCCTTCAGTCCAAAGCTTTTAGAATCGACAGTGTGGTAGAATCTGTTTTCATTTTATTTTATCTAGCTGCATATTGAAGACGTTCTCAAACTGAGTATATTAGGTAGTAGTAGTAGTAGCGGTAGCACACGGCGGCCACGACGTACAAAATCCGCGTTCTGAAATGACCACAGGCACGACGTCGTCTGTACACGCGTCAATGTGTGCGTAAGATACACAGGGCTGTCTATCGCAAAAACCTAGTACTATAAGTACACACAGCAAAACTATTCGGTATGCACCCTAGTTGTCCATGTTTGTCATTCTATACACACATCCGCACTTATCCGCTGCCTTAATTACACACACAACAATATGGTTTTGTATCCACACGAGTATTCACACTAACATGGCCTATGTGTGTTAATTGTGTTCTCTGACTACCTTCACATATCTCTTATTGTATAGGTTATTGTTATTCAAACAATTTTGCTCAATGGAAGAATAATTTCGTCATGAATAATATGAGCGCGGTGGCTCAGTCGTACTGATTGGGATTGTGAATGGTAAAGACCTCGGTTCGAATCTTGCACAAGTGTGTCTATTTTGTATTTTTTTTTTTCAATTTATAACAATCTCAAAACCAAATCATGACTACAGAATAAAATAAAACAAAATAAGAAAATAAAATTATTGTTTCAAATTGTTTATTACAACATTTAAGTAATTATTATTACCATAAGACTATAACTATTTAAATTAGCAAAATAAAACTGCATGCTTTTCCTTATAATATAACAGAAGAAGAACAACATTTATTCGTAAAACAACACACACAATAGTGACCAGTATGATTTTAGGTTAGTTAAAAATTTCTGTTACAAACATAATTTAAAATTACAATACAAATGGTAAATTGAATGCACACCACAAAAGGGCTATTTTTAAGATGTAATTTATTCGAATTAACAAGGGTTTTGAAAAGAGTATCATTTCTAAGAATTTCCGATTTATTAAGTTTATTTAAGTCTGAGAAAGATGAACGAAACGTTTTATTTGTTGAGAAATAAAGTCAGTGGTGAAATGAATCGACATGTTAAAATGACAGCCATTAACAATAACATCATTGCACACTGGATTAAATCTCCACTTTGAAGTGACTAAGCTACCTAAATTTGCTTTGGATTTTATATCAAATGGATCCCAGTTGAGAGTCATTGATCCCTTAGATTTTCTATGGGGTTTAAGTTAGGGCTTTTAGCAGGCCAGTTAATAACAGTTAAGGAATCTTGTTGGGTGCTCAACCAGTCTTTGACTATGACACAATAATATTGTTATGCACGAAATAGGTATAATGTGCCAGTCTGGGTATTCGGACCACACAGTAGGGAGCATCACTTTTTTTTAGCACTGTTATTACGACCCCCAACCCACTAACTCACAAATCCCATGGATGACATCCAACCACTTTTTGCCACAAAATTTTTCGTCCATCTTTTTCAGACGTAAATGGTTTTTCATCACTAAAAATCACTACATTATTACCTACTCGAATCAAAATTATAAATATTCACGATCAAAGTTCATTCTTTTTCTTTTATGCTGGCTGATCCGTTGAAGCATTTTTTTTGCTGGTCTCAGTCGCACGGTTTACAACGTAGGTAACATTGTCTCCCGTTGATGTGAAATAGGTCTCTTTAGCGTGTGCGGCAACTACTTATGTCCAAATGGCGTGAAGATGAGACTTCTTGTTTTGGCACAGAAGGAATATTCTTATCGTGCCCGAAGTCTGCATAACGGTGAATCCATAATTGCAGTCTTCCGCTGCAAAATAAATGAAGTTCAAAGAAAGTTATTTGGATACATTACGGATACAATAATAAATCATTGTTTTTAACACCATGAAGAAATTTGATGTAAAATAAGAAGTAATTATTTTATCAGACACTTTTTCTACTTACCGATATCAATAAACGCCTTACAATTCCTTATAGAAATATTTTGTTCGTAAAGAACAATAATTTCTGCTCTTTTCTAAAAAGATGATGACTATCCATATTTTGCAAATCACAAGGTATTTGAAAGGCAAAATTAAACAGTTTGTTGTTGTAAAACCACTTGTAAAACAAGGCGTAACGAATGGCGGCTAGCGTTGACAAATTCATATTACTAATAATTTGAGGGTAGAATATACTTTATATTGTTAGACGACAATGAATTAAATGTGCATCATCTAGCAAATTTCAACCTTATTTCAAAGCTCGTTAAACAACTATTTACACATTGCAAATGCAGTAGTCACAGATTGGACTTAGTAATTCATAAATTCACCAAGTATATTAAATGTCTCGGTGGCTCAGCGGTCACAAAGGCAAGTCGAATACTTGATTTGTGCACTCGCTCTCTAGTGAACCGAGTTCGAATCCTGGAAGAATGTCATTTTTGGATGTTATTTAAATGGCGATGCTGGTTGTAAGGAATATTGGTTGGAAATGTTGGAATTGAATCTCAGACCAGACTTGATGAGAAATATAAATATAACACGTTGAATCAGTGAGGTGGTAGCTAACACTGGTAATAATAGTTCAATGCGTCAGATTGCATGATTGCATAAATTTGAAGATTCAAGGTCAAATGAAGATGAATCGATCCGGGGTGTCTTGTCTCGCCTTACACTTGCGATGACAATATCCAATGTAAGATAATAATTTTAAATGTTTTAGGAAAATGCAAAAATAAATCAATACTTTTACATTATTTCTGTAGAATTAACTTAAACCGGAGATATTAAATTTTTATACCTTTGAGCCAGGCACGATACCAAGGGGATTTTTTAGTTTAATTTGTGATTATATACTAACTAAAATAGTTGCAACTTTCTTCATTGTTATTTTATAGTTATTGTTGTTGTTTATTTAATAAATAGGTAATTTACAGCGACAATACTCATTTATCTCATTACTAAAAAAATCTGTACTGAGTGGGTAGATAAACGATCGAACTCACTCACACATTCACATGTGGATTCTACGTAATGTTCATGTCGGTACTCAACACATAGACGACGTTTGTGTGCGTGCCTATGCTTACCGAATTATTTTGCCGTGTGTACTACCAATGACATAAATATACTAAAGATATGGCTTAGATATGTGCAAATAAATGTACTTAATCGTTATCTATTTATTTAAACTTACTTAAAATGTGTCTGGCTGTGTATTTAAGCATTATTATTTACAAACTTAAGCGAATGATTCTGTAGTTATTTCATGTATTAATCGCGATAATTTCAGAAAGCATTAATTTTCTAATGTTTTATAAAATGAAGTAGGTAGGATAGGTTCCCGAACTTGTGACGTGCGGCCGACATACATCGCGTCGCGAGCCCTACTAGTTGCCAGCAGCTTTCCGGCAGACTGCGCTAGAGGGGTGGGGTAACTCGAATAGGTGCGGGGCGGAGCGTGGCCATTCTGAACGTTAGTACTATTATATATTCTGTGGCGGTAGTAACGGTAGTAAGCATATAAATGCTTAGTAGTAGTAGTTGAAGTTGTTGTAGTGTAGTAGCTTGTGATTATAGTTCATAGTATACTAGCCAAGTGTCAGTGGTCTCACAAACAAAGGGTTCCGTATCATAGAATTGTAAGTACGGTAATCTCGGTGCGCGAGTCCGACTCGCACTTGTCCGGTTCTTTATATGATTAGTTGTTCCAGGATCCACGTAATATCAGCGTCGAGCCACTCCTTTTTCGCATTTACACTTTATTTGTACGTCAATTTTGCATTGTTTTTAACATAAATATTACTGTATAAGGTGTGATTCTGCGAAATAAAGATCTCTTATTCTTATTCTTATTAAGATTGAATACCTCATGGTCATGTTCAAGTGCTACTGATTTCACCTTAACAAAATTAACGAGAAAAATGGTAGAAGCAATTTGGAAGAACTTCCCATCCACGAAACCGACACTTTTCTCATACAGCAAGACCATCAAAACCGACACTATAACACACTATAACCACTATAGTATAATGGAAAGCAACATCATTAACGTAACAAAACAATACAATACACAAGACGATAGATGTCATAAACAATAATTACATGAACACACATCGATGGCAAAAAGCCTGGTGTCGAAGATAGCGGTAATTTTGGTGGCGGCTCATATTGACCGCAGAGGCAATCGTACTGGATGAGGCATGAGAGCAGTTAAGAGTGTGTGTTGCTATTGAGCTGGCAACGCCGCATTTTTGGTGATTTTTTTAAATTGTTTTTTGCAAAAATTGAATGAAAGTTTCAAATGTGCGCCTGTAGTGCACTTCGTTTTTAGTGTATTAATGTGTCCAATGCAGTGATTAATCGTGATGGACTTTTATTTTCGTATTAAAGGGATAAAATAATATATCTCGTTTAATAAGAAAATAAAAGTCCATCACGATCAATGATTTCATTATAAGACACATTAATACACTAAAAACGAAGTGCACTAGGACGCACATTTGGAACTTTCATTCAATTTCCATGAAAAGAATCGTAAAAAAACACCAAAAATGCGACGTTGCCAGCTCAGTAGGGATAAACGCACTTAAGAGTTATGTATGTATAACTAACGTTATGTCATTCTGCGTATCGAAATCCTGTCAGTGTGGTATTATTAGTTTGGCTAGAGTCATCTACGTAAAAAAAGAAGGTATCCACATAACTTTGCTTAGTTTAGGACTACGACAATTTTCAATGATAAAACTTTAAAACGAACACAAGTAAAGGATTCGTTAAAAATAATCGCCGTCTCTAAGAGCAACAGATACATTTAATAGACAGATCTACTAATATCTTAAACTAGCCACATCCAGAATATCTTACAAACGGACAATACACGTAACAACCACATGCTACATAACTTCCTCACAAAGGATTCCCGTCCCAAATCCCAGGGGGTGTGCGTCAATAGGGGCCATTATCGCTCGGGAAGCAGTAATTTCTAATAAGATAATGGTAGTTTGCCGATGGAAGAAACGAACGAAACGAGGAGTGATGCTGTGGACATTAAGTTTAGTGGTTATATCAATGACAACAAACAAACAGACATCTTGGACTTTGAATTAAAGAAAACCTCATGCTATTTAAAATGACATTTGCATACAATATTATATTATGCAGTACAGGGGCCTTACCATGACGTCTTAATGTGATTCAATTTAGGTTCGCTCGCTGTCAGATTCATACTAAAAGTGACAGCTAAAAGTTGAACTGAGTCGGAATTAGGACGTCATGGTGAGGCCCCAGTAGGCTTACTGTCTAACTCGCTCGCAATCGCCATCGTGTTCATTTTGATAGTTCTTGTATGAATGTGACAGCTAGCTGATTCCGATGGCAATTGTCAGCCCATACATGAACTGTCAAAATGAACACGATGGCGATTGCGTCATAAAAAGCACGGCAAATGTCTCAATGTTTTGCGCAAACAAAATCTGTGCTCGCGTCATACACGCGCCAGTGTTTTGTTTCTCATTACATCCCCGGCTCTCTTGTTATTGCCAGACACTACCTCCAAAACCTGACCAAAACCAATAACAACATCAATACTTCCTTTATTAACTTTCCCCCTTGGGGTTCCGTATTAATTCATGTTACAGCAGACATTTACGATTGCGTCGATTACAAGCTTATTGGGAAATATCGGCACGGGACCCTAAGGGAACCCGCAATGTGTTCGATGATGAGAATTGATGAAGCAGACGTTGCTAAGATGGCCGAAACTTTTTTTATTAAGGCGAAGGGATAGGCAAATGACCTTGCCCGTTCGTGACGTGGCAAGCAGTCCGATCAACGCGACATCTGTTAAATAATCGACGCGTGAACTCGATGCGAATGGGCGCGTGCTGATGGATTGAAATATTGCACTGCGATGTTAGTAGATGGCGCTTGCTTTAGTTTTCCGATTGCCTACACAGACACAGCATAATGTTCAAATCAGATTTTGCAAAAATAATAAAAAAATTAACATTTCGGCATTCGTAACGTGGCCTTTAAGGTCTTGTTACCTTGGGCTCTGTCTTCTCCGCAAGAAATAGAGACGTTATTTATGTATGTATGTATGTATGTGATATAATACATGAGAAAGTTTGTGACGATGTGAGTGAGTGTGTATGTATGTTTGTTTCTTCTTCAAGCTACAACAACTGGACGGATTTGGATGAAATTCGGAACGAAGACAGTTGGTACCCTAGATTAAAACAGGCTACTTTTTATCCCAGAAAAATGCAGTTTCCGCGGGATAGTGATGAACGTGACGTCAAAGGTGTCCAGAGTCTGTTTAGAGTCGCAACGTAAATTATTATTGCAGAATAAAGTAAAACTTGAACGTGTGCGGGAAAGATACAGAATAAGGCATGGTTTTTCCAATGATTATCTTCAAAACCAATATCCGAGGGTCCGAGAGGTCCCCAAACATAAATCCGTTATCAAAAATGAAAAAGGTGGCCGCCATTTTGAATTCTTTAAGTTTTGGACCGATTATTTTCAAAATCGATATCTGAGAATCCGAGTGGTCGTCAAACACAAATCTGCTATCGAAAATGAAAAAACTGGCCGCCATTTTGAAATCAGTTTACCGACCGATTGATTTCAAAATCGATATCTGAGAATCCGAGTTGTCTCCAAACATCGAAAATGAAAAAACTGGCCGCCATTTTGAATTCTTTACTTTTTGAACCGATTGTTTTCAAATTCGATATCTGAGGATCCGAGTGGTCCCCAAACATGAATCCGTTTTTTAAAATGAAAAAAGTAGCCGCCATTTTGAAAACTTTTGTTTTTCGACTGATTGTTTTCAAAATCGATATCTGACGATCCGAGTGATTCCCAAACACGTATCCGTTATATAAAATGAAAAAAGTGACCGCCATTTTGAAATCTCTAGTTTTTGAACCGATTGTTTTCAAAATCGATATCTGAGGGTCCGAGTGGTCCCCAAACATGAATCCGTTATCAAAAATGAAAAAAGTGCCCGCCATTTTGAAATCTTTAGTTTTTGGACCGATTATTTTCAAAATCGATATCTGACGATCCGAGTGGTTCCCAAACACGTATCCGTTATATAAAATGGAAAAAGTGGCCGCCACTTTGAAATCTTTAAGTTTTGGACCGAATATTTTCAAAATCGATATCTGAGGGTCCGAGTGGTCGTGAAACACAAATCTGCTATCGAAAATGAAAAAACTGGCCGCCATTTTGAAATCTTTAGTTTACCGACCGATTGATTTCAAAATCGATATCTGAGAATCCGAGTTGTCTCCAAACATGAATCCGTTTTTAAAAATGAAAAAAGTGACCGCCATTTTGAAATCTTTAAGTTTTGGACCGAATATTTTCAAAATCGATATCTAAGGGTCCGAGTGGTCGTGAAACACAAATCTGCTATCAAAAATGAAAAAACTGGCCGCCATTTTGAAATCTTTAGTTTACCGACCGATTGATTTCAAAATCGATATCTGAGAATCCGAGTTGTCACCAAACATGAATCCGTTTTTAAAAATGAAAAAAGTGACCGCCACTTTGAAATCTTTAAGTTTTGGACCGAATATTTTCAAAATCGATATCTGAGGGTCCGAGTGGTCGTGAAACACAAATCTGCTATCGAAAATGAAAAAACTGGCCGCCATTTTGAAATCTTTAGTTTACCGACCGATTGATTTCAAAATCGATATCTGAGAATCCGAGTTGTCTCCAAACATGAATCCGTTTTTAAAAATGAAAAAAGTGACCGCCATTTTGAAATCTTTAAGTTTTGGACCGAATATTTTCAAAATCGATATCTAAGGGTCCGAGTGGTCGTGAAACACAAATCTGCTATCAAAAATGAAAAAACTGGCCGCCATTTTGAAATCTTTAGTTTACCGACCGATTGATTTCAAAATCGATATCTGAGAATCCGAGTTGTCACCAAACATGAATCCGTTTTTAAAAATGAAAAAAGTGACCGCCATTTTGAAATCTTTAAGTTTTGGACCGAATATTTTCAAAATCGATATCTAAGGGTCCGAGTGGTCGTGAAACACAAATCCGCTATCAAAAATGAAAAAACTGGCCGCCATTTTGAAATCTTTAGTTTACCGACCGATTGATTTCAAAATCGATATCTGAGAATCCGAGTTGTCTCCAAACACGTATCCGTTATCAAAAATGACAAAAGTGGTCGCCATTTTGAAATCTTTAGTTTTTGGACCGATTATTTTCAAAACCGATATCTGAGGGTCCGAGAGCTCCCCAAACATAAATCCGTTATCAAAAATGAAAAAAGTGGCCGCCATTTTGAAAACTAGTTTTTGTACCGATTGTTTTCAAAATCGATATCTTACGATCTGAGTGGTTCCCAAACACGTATCCGTTATACAAAATAGAAAAGTCATCATCATTTTGAAATGTTTAGTTTTTGAACAGATTGTTTTCAAAATTGATATCTGAGCTGGCGGCCTCTTTTTCCATTTTTGATAACGGGTTGATAAATGGTGGCCAGTCGGATCCTCAGATATCGATTTTGAAAACATTTGGTCCAAAAAGTACAGAATTCAAAATGGCGGCCAGTTTTTTTTATTTTCGATAGCAGATTTGTGTTTGATGACCACTCGGACCCTCAGATATAGATTTTAAAAATAATCGATCCAAAATTTAAAGATTTCAAAATGGCGGCCACTTTTTTCATTTTTAAAAACAGATTTATGTTTGGGGACCTCTCGGACCCTCAGATATCGATTTTGAAAATAATTGGTCTGAAAACTAAATATTTCAAAATGGCGGCCACTTTTGTCATTTTTGATAACGTATACGTGTTTGGAGACAACTCGGATCCTCAGATATCGATTTTGAAATCAATCGGTCGGAAAACTAAAGATTTCAAAATGTCGGCCAGTTTTTTCATTTTTGATAGCAGATTTGTGTTTCACGACCACTCAGACCCTTAGATATCGATTTTGAAAAAAATCGGACCAAAACTTAAAGATTTCAAAATGGCACCCACTTTTTTCATTTTTAAAAACGGATTCATGTTTGGGGACCTCTCGGACCCTCAGATATCGGTTTTGAAAATAATCGGCCCAAAACTTAAAGATTTCAAAATGGCGGCCACTTTTTTCATTTTTGATAACGGATTTATGTTTGGGGAGCTCTCGGACCCTCAGATATCGGTTTTGAAAATAATCGGTCCAAAAACTAAAGATTTCAAAATGGCGGCCACTTTTGTCATTTTTGATAACGGATACGTGTTTGGAGACAACTCGGATTCTCAGATATCGATTTTGAAATCAATCGGTCGGTAAACTAAAGATTTCAAAATGGCGGCCAGTTTTTTCATTTTTGATAGCAGATTTGTGTTTTACGACCACTCGAACCCTTAGATATCGGTTTTGAAAATAATCGGTCCAAAAACTAAAGATTTCAAAATGGCGGCCACTTTTGTAATTTTTGATAACGGATACGTGTTTGGAGACAACTCGGATTCTCAGATATCGATTTTGAAATTAATCGGTCGGTAAACTAAAGATTTCAAAATGGCGGCCAGTTTTTTCATTTTTGATAGCAGATTTGTGTTTCACGACCACTCGAACCCTTAGATATCGATTTTGATAATATTCGGTCCAAAACTTAAAGATTTCAAAATGGCGGCCACTTTTTTAATTTTTAAAAACGGATTCATGTTTGGGAACCACTCGGATCCTCAGATATCGATTTTGAAAACAATTGGCCCAAAACTTAAAGATTTCAAAATGGCGGCCACTTTTTTCATTTTTGATAACGGATTTATGTTTGGGGAGCTCTCGGACCCTCAGATATCGGTTTTGAAAATAATCGGTTCAAAAACTAAAAATTTCAAAATGGCGGCCACTTTTGTCATTTTTGATAACGGATACGTGTTTGGAGACAACTCGGATTCTCAGATATCGATTTTGAAATCAATCGGTCGGTAAACTAAAGATTTCAAAATGGCGGCCAGTTTTTTCATTTTTGATAGCAGATTTGTGTTTCACGACCACTCGGACCCTTAGATATCGATTTTGAAAATATTCGGTCCAAAAAGTAAAGAATTCAAAATGGCGGCCAGTTTTTTTTATTTTCGGTAGCAGATTTGTGATTGACGACCACTCGGACCCTCAGATATCGATTTTGAAAATAATCGGCCCAAAACTTAAAGATTTCAAAATAGCGGCCACTTTTGTCATTTCTGATAACGGATACGTGTTTGGAGACAACTCGGATCCTCAGATATCGATTTTGAAATTAATCGGTCGAAAAACTAAAGATTTCAATATGGCGGTCTTTTTTATTTTGATAACGGATCCATGTTTGGGAACCACTTTGACCTTCAGATATCATTTTTTTTTTCTTTCTAATGATAGACTATACATTGGAGTACTACTTGCCTCATTATCAAAATTTTTCATGCAGTAATTCCAACCAAAATCCTATTTCCCATGCTTGTTCGCTAAACAGCAAGTAAGTATCAAACCAACCTGCCACTAAGTTCCCAAAAAACGGATTGAAAATAATAACTTTTAACTTAATATAGGTATTATACGTGCGAAGCGAACGAGTACGACTTTTTGAAGCACTGTTTCGCGCCTATTCTGTGACTCAAACAACATGCTTAGCCAAACCAATGTGAAAAAACGCGAAGCGAATATTGGCAACGTCGCGTCGCTTACGCACTGCCGCCACCGAGCGAACATGCAACGTTGCTTTTTCCTTATTATTTTCATACGTCTTATCCAAATTATTTTTTTATTTATTTATCTATTATTTTTTTATTATTTTTTTATGAACATTTTTGGTTTTATCTTAATAATTTATTTCATTGTATTATCTTTTTAACATTTTTTTGGTTTCCGAATTTTTTTGTACATTGAAAAGCGCCTGATTGAATGTGCGGGCAAATATTGCGTTCGCCCTTTTCACAGGATCAGGGCAGTACTACTCTCTAAATCCTTATTTGTTGGCTAATTGAAGCAAACGCACCGCGGAATTTTAATTATGAGTTACTAGAGTGACCTCGTCGAGATTGGTAGCAAACAGATTGGTTTCACCCGAGCAAACCGTGCACAAAATATTTTCGAGACTCTTAGAGCAAACGAATTTTTGTACTAACTACGACATTAAGGAATATGTTTTCACCGGTGAATTCTAATTCAAGACATGTTTTATAGAATGTGCAGTTTTCAAAACTCCAAATTGTGTATTATCGCCATAAAACTTGCACAAAAACAACCAATTTATGAGCTTTTGCCTATCCCTTCGCCTTAACGCATATGCGTCTTGAATTCTGGCCAGTAGTGTTGCACAATTTTGTACGGCTTATACACTAATTTAATGCTTGATAATATTTTCTCATTACCTTACAGTTCTTGGGAAAAACAACATAATGAAAACATATACCGGAACGGGAACTGTCTACTCTTATAACATACGGCCTCAAGTCTAACACGTCCCTCAATCGGCTACATTACCAACCTCTGTAATAATGTACTGTTGTTGGCAATTAATGACTAGAGCAGCTCTCTAATAAGACTTGCGTTTTGGTCCAAACACAAAGGCTTTGGATAAGTTATGTCATGAAAAACAAAGATACCTCAAATCCAAATAAATACAAATCAAATTAACTTCTTAAATCATTAAGAACCTAATCGTTGTATGGTGATTATGGTTAATGCCATAGGAGAATAAAATGTGAGTCAGTTGCTGTTAGGTTCAGGATGATTTATGAAATTTTGCATTTTAGGCAAACTTAGGTTAAAAAAAAAAAAAAAAAAAAAAAAAACATGTGCCAAATTTGATGTAGATTAAATAGGTTTCGAGTTGTGAAGAGGTCAAAAGTCACAATGGTTCGTGTAAGTACACACGGCTCCATCTTTACTTTGATCTTGTCTGACACTCTACCGCGTGTCTAGATTAGCGCGTTTTAATCTTCTAATGACGTCACGTCAGACTACCCTGAATTAAGACTACCCTCAAAAGCCTCTTAACCATCTTAGGACATACACATTCCGAACGCCCAACTAGCCGGAAAGCATTCGTCGTAACGATAATGACTGGTGGGGGGATCCGCCATTTTATTTTTAATGTTTATTGCTTTTAACCTGACAAATTCCCTCCCTTGGGAGGAGGAATCAATGCGATTGCTAGCGCCTTAAGAGAGGACCGCTACCACAGGTTTTATTTTACTGTGAAGAAACAGTACAATTTATGCATATTATTAATATTAGAATGATTTTTAAGACTTTATTGAAGCGGTTTTCTTTTAAGCTTTTAATTATTTAACTTCACCTGTTTTTTTTTGTTTCTTTTTTGTTTAGTATAACCCACTTCTACTGGTTGGATTGCCATGAAATTTGTTAGACCTATAGATAGGATTAAACAGTCATCAAAAAGTACTATTATTGCAACCAAAAAAGCTTGCATTAAAAAGGTTTTTTTTTTTTAACAAAAACTTATTGTTGAATGATAATTATTCCACATACTTACATTTCTGACTTGTAGAATTGTAATATTACGATATTTTGTAAGTTTTTCACACCCATGGCTTCGCCATTTTGAAATAACATCAAAAACTGAGTCAACCTCTACAGCCGGCAGAGAAGAACTTTATGAAGAAGCTAAAAGGAACGCTTCGCTCGTGCTTCAGGTTTG
Source organism: Pandemis heparana (assembly GCA_963854515.1). Lineage (NCBI taxonomy): Eukaryota > Metazoa > Arthropoda > Insecta > Lepidoptera > Tortricidae > Pandemis > Pandemis heparana. Next base: position 13,241,689 of record OY978022.1, on the reverse strand, counting down.
CTCGGACTGTAAAAAAAAACTCCATTCATAATCCCTACTTTTTTTTAATCAAGTGAGTAACTTGACAGTTTGCTACCAATGGTACGGGAGCTGGTAGCCGTTTTTGGCGCAGATGTTTTCTATGTTAATTCTATTGTTTTTTTGTTAATTTTATGCCCTTCTCTTGCTCGATTTAGTTCGTTCGGCCGTTTGATTCAGACTCGACGCTAAATGTGGCGTGGATGATCGCGATTTTTTGAGATTTTCAGTATTTGGAGGAGAAATGTTAGCTTCTTTTGACTAAGTGTCCTGAATAAAATATTTTCAGAAATGTCATGAATTTGTACTGTAATTGATTCATTTTGTATAATCCTACTTACCCATATACATTTGGCACAAGGTTTCTTCTAGGGCTACTCAACATGAAAATAGTTCAAAATTACACTGTTCTTTGTTAAATTGTCACGGTTAGACGATAAATGAAAAAAAAACAGAAAGTAGAAAAATATAACAGGTACCTTTCATTGTGAAACGGTAACTTAATTTTATACTTCATTAACTTGAGAATCAATCGAATTAGCATCATTTTGTAATTAAGTACACTGAAATCCGCATTAAAAATTTCACAATTAACATTTCTTTCGCCGCCCCATTTAACGTCATTCTTTAAGAAAAAAGGGGGTCGACGAAAATGTATACTTCTCATTTGTTTCGTTTTATGGAAATTGATCCAATGCTACTTCCATTAAGCATTTCAATAAACTTTTGTACCATCAGCGGGCAAAAAAAAGTAATCCTAAGCGACATTTTTCCATCGCGAAAGATGACAACCTCACAGATAATGCCACCCCACGCCCCCCGAAATCCATTTCGAGAATTAACGTTCATAAAAAAACTTGCATAAATATGTCGAAAAATGTTGCGACGCTCCGGGACTAGGGTTCGAAATTTGAAACGTTTGTTTCTCGATTAGGATTCGCTTCGGCTAATTTCGAGTGTTTCCAGCCAGTAGCCGGAGAGCTGTGGCTGATTTTTTTTTACCGATAAAGACACCTTTTTATTCGTCGATTCTTTTTCACAATTCGTTGAGAGTATAAGAGAGAGATAGATAGATTTGTGAAGCGTAATTGCTAACTAGCAGTTTAGATTATGCAGTCAAACTAACCCAACAACATGCTGAGATATCCCAAAAAAAATTCAGAAGATATTTTTGTTTAGGTCTATAATCCATATAAACTTCGAGTATCTCATCAAACTGGTTCTACCGAATGCAAGTGGGGGCTAATTTTTTTAAACTGTCATTAATTCAGCCTCCAGTGTAAAGGGGGCATTAATCTGTATTTAACTTCACCCCCAAATATAAAAAGGAGCTAATCAGTGGGATTGGCTGAGATTTTTTCGGGAGTGCTTCGGGGCTTGTATTGTACTGTTTTAGGTATCTACGAATTTCTTTTGCATCTACTAATGTATTATTATTTTTTTATTTTAGTTTTTTTTTGTGTAGCGCAAATAACCATACATGTTTGCGTAGAATTGTTTACAGCATATAAACAGACACACAAACATACCTGTCTACTGATAGACATTTATGACAATCACAAAAATAGATAAAAAACGTATTAAATTTCGAATAAAGAACCCTAAGAAAAAAACAAACTAGGTTCTACAAAAAGGTGAAAAGCAACTGCAAAGTCAACGGCGTATTATTTATTGTTTCAAACTTTGAAAGTTTAAAAACTCGCCAAGTTTCGCACTACTCTGCCAAATTAGTGATTCTTAATTTGTCCCAGTTTTTTTGTCATCTCTATAAGTGCATTAAAGTCTGTAATTCACACAGTATTGTAACACTAGCCGTTTTGTTAATTGGTTATTTGGTACCTTTCTGGTAATTATGGTTGGAAAATCATAACAATCAATCTGTACGGAATCACGTCTTTATCCCTTACAGGGTAGACAGAGCCTAAGGTAACAACCTAAAGGCCACGTTTAGCATGATTGTGGGCGTTTAGGTGGAAAGGGGAATCAAAATAGTGATGGGTGCTAGCATCGCCTATAAAATGATTCTTAAGATTTTCGCCTATTCCCTCGATGAGCTTTTAATTTGTTCAATTTAGACCTTTATAAATTTACTTTTAATAACATTTAATTCACAAATAATAAATTATTATTTTATAAGTATACATATCGGTGTTGCTACTATAGCTTTGCTTAGTTTAGAAATAGCTCAACTGGTGTCCATTGATGTATATATTTTTTAGTATACATTCCTTATTCCAAGGTGATCCTTAAAAATCCCTTCTCAAAACACATTATTGTCAAGAAATATATTTGTTAAGTTCCAAATCTCTAATTCCAATGATTTTAGGCTATACATTGCCTATCAGCCAGTCTGTCATAGTATTTGTTGTAATTAAGTAAACATAGATACCTAATAATATTATTATGTCGCCTGCCATTTTCTCAAACTTTGCTTTACATCTACAATACTCAAAGTAATCCTTGAAAAAAAAAGAGAGACAATAAAATCATCCCCAATAAAATATTTATAGCGAGGGGGATTAAAAACGTAGAAAATTAACATAAAAGACAAACAGACAGAATCGACCCGCAAGAGGGCTATCAATAATTAATCAACCTTCTCGTTTGAAATTAGCCACCATTTGAGGGTTAAACAGAATGCTGTAAGGGAAAAAGATGTATTTTTTCCCGTTGGCAACCCTGAGGGAAATTTTATATAGGAACTTGGGTATCGACTGGGGACGCGAAGGTCTATTGGACCCTGGAAGTGGCATTTTATTCTAAGACTTCTTAGGCCCACTTGCGCAGTCCAGAGTTAAAAAATTAAATCGCCAACTCGGGGCTAGGTTTCACAGTTCCATACATTTTGATACTACTTAGCTCCGGGTTAGCATCTAACACGGGGTTAAGTCGTTAACCCTGGTCCATGCAAGTGACCCTTAACGAGCTAAAAATATTATTACCTTGCTACTCTGAGGGCCTGTTTCACCACTCTAAGTTACGACCCTGATATGTTAAGAGTCGGTTATTTATGATGTCGTCTCTGTCTGTTTCGTAGTAAGAAATAGAGAGGGAATCATAATAGAGGGAGACGGTACAAACATTCACTATACATCACACAAGAGTATCTGCTTCTATCGGGATTTCAACCCAGGACCTCGAGATTTATAGTCAGGGAAACTAACCAGTCCAACCGCCATTGATTCGTGAAAATAAAAAGATAATTTAAACATACATACATACCATATAGGTAGGCAGAGACTACTTTGTTCCACTTGCTATCCTGACATACCTCTCTCGCTTCATCCACATTCATCAATCTCTTCGCATGATTGTCGGTTTCGGGCACTCTAGACCTGACATTTTTTATTTTTTTTATTTTATGTGAATAGGAAGACAAACGAGCATGTGGGTCACCTGATGGTAAGCGATCACCACTGCTCATAGACACCCACAACCCCGGAGGGATTGCAGATGCGTCGCCAACCTAGAGGGCTAAGACGAAATGCCTCTTGTGCCCGTAATTTCCCCGGCTGTCTTACTCTCCACACCGGAACACAGCAGACTTTTCACAACGTCCCCAATTTGGTCACGGTTTCGGTTTGGTTAACTTTTTATAAGCACTTCCATCCACTCTAGTTCCGCGTCAGCGACCCTTGAAGGAGAATTAATGAAAAATGAAATCGACTTGGAAAATTTAATTTTTTCCATTCGCTTCGAGATCGTTGATTAAGCAGCAACATTAATATTAAATATTGATTGACAATTGTCCACTTCATTATGCCTGAAATTAAAAAGAGGGCGGGGGCGAAACATTGTGTTTACACGATGATTATCATATCTGGCTTAAACGTCCATTGCTGCAAAGACTTCCTCCCAAAATGATGTTCTTGCAACGTACGTATGTTTGTCGGGATGGAATCTTGAAACTCAATTTTGAAGCAGATGATAATATTCGAACCGGAAGACGCAGTGTTGGCAGACCTCCCACTAGGTGGACTGACGACATCGTGAAAGTAGCGGACAACCGGTGGATGCAGGTGGCGACTCGTCGTTCATTATGGTGTGCTAAGGGGGAGGCCTTTGTTCAACAGTGGACGTCTTCAGGCTGATGATGATGAATAATGATGATGATGATATTCACTGAATTGAGCTAAAATTTTGCATACTCGTGCAAGTATGACAATACAATAATCTGGTAGTGGAGTTCTGGTAACCCAGCCAGGATCGTCTCCGCTCTTCAACGGTGTTGGTTCGATTAACTTGAAATTGAGTACATAATATGTAGGACAGCTATATTATATACCTATAGTAATGGATGGATGACAATGCAAGTACCTACAGTCAGCAAAAATTCAGTCAGATGAAAAAGCTAGTATTAAAAAATTAAATTTCTGTCAGAAACTTTTATTCAAAATATTGATTTATCACGAACCTATGTTCAATTCAAACTGCACACATAACTGGTCACAGATTCTTTGTCGCATGCCGATCCGGAAGCAAAGACGGGCAGCCGACCGTGCAGACCACAATAGACCAGGACACATAGACCAGACAATGAGTGTCGCGTGACACGGCGACAAACAGTGACCTGCGCTACAGGGGGCTCAATGTTTCACCGACAAACGTTTCGCCGAATGCGTCGTTTGACAAATATTTAATTCGACACTATCACTACATTAGTATAAAACAAGTCGCTGTCTGTCTGTGTCCCCTATGGATGCTTAGATCTTTAAAACTAGGTAGGTACGCAGCGGATTTTGATGCGGTTTTTTTTAATAGATATAGTGATTTAAGAGAAAGGTTTGTATGTATAATACATGCATAATATAGAATAAAAACACTGATAGCACCCGTGCAAAGCCGGGGAGGGTCTCTAGTTTAATATACCTAATACAAACTAAAAGTGGGTGTTGGACCTATACACTTTCAAATGTGGTGTGGTGTGATGGTGTGATGGTAATAAAAGCTTGTAGGTAAATAATAACTCTTAAAAAGTAACTATGCATCTGTGTTTTATTTACACACATTACTCACACATACAATAGGTCATTCACTTGAGTTTTTCACCTACACACATAAACAAACTTAGACTGACGTGAGCCATAACAAAAAAGGTTTTTAGATTATCAGAAAAGTTTACAAATGAATTGTTTACAAATCACCATCATGATGTTGGCGAGGGATTAGACGGATTTTAAAGAGGAAAATTCCACGGGATAGAGACTTCAACGACTCAGATAGAGCTACGAGTATAAACAAAAAAAAACAAAATAAACTGACGCAAAAAAAATTTTTTGCAACTATTTTTTACCCTAAGTACGTACCTACAACTTAACTATCTCTTTCCATCATCCCCCTGTATATCAAGTGTAGCCAGCAATCTAAGCCTCCATTCAATACAACAAAGCAAACCGTATCGGTCATACATCGGTGCTCGCATTCATACACCCATACAAAACTGAGACAAAACAGGCTATTGGGTTTCTTTCATTGCATCTAGGTCAACCAGATAAACATACCTAGAGTCGTCTCGTCATCTCCATCCCATATGTTACGAGCACAAGAGGCATTTTATCTTAGCCCTCTAGGTTGGCAACGCATCTGCGATCCCTCCGGGGTTGCGGGTGTCTATGGGCAGTGGTGATCACTTACCATCAGGTGACCTACTTGCTCGTTTGCCTTCCTATTCATATAAAAAAAATGTCCCACTGCTGGGCACAGCCCTCCTCTCAGAATGAAAGGGCTTGAGCTACAGTTTGCTCGCGGGCTCAGTGCGTATTGAAAACTTCACACACATGAGTGCAGGCTTCCTCACTGTGTTCCTTCACCGAAAAGCTCATTTCAAAAATTATTTTGCAAATAAATTCCGAAAACGCAGAGGTGCGCCTGGATTCGAACCCACGACCAGGGGCCTTACCATGACGTCCTAATTCCGACTCAGTTCAAATTTTAGCTGTCACTTTTAGTATGAATCTGACAGCGAGCGAAACTAAACTGAATCGTATTAAGACATCATGGCGCAAGAATGAGGGTAGACAGAGCTCGGTCTACCCAACAATAACATCCACCCGCAATTTCTTCAGTCTACCCGTGATCATGATGCATGCAACTGTATCGAAATATCGGGAGCTCAATAAAGGTAATCGCGGTTCACATCCCGTTTGTAATATTTCGAATGAACTTAACCGTGAAATGAAATGAAATGAAATGAAATGAAATGAATTTTTTATTTGTCAAAGCGGGTGTACAAAATTGTTCTTAAGTTATGATAGGTTAACATTGGATCTCCACATTGTGCCACATTGTGTCGTGAATCATTAATTAAAAACTCTTATCATGGTAAAGCCTGTGCTTGAGAGGGGACAGGTCAAACCACTAGGCTACCACGGCTTTTCTAACAGCAACGGTAGGTATCCCCTAAACAATTGCCCTATCGCTCCCAGAGCTTGATTGATTACCCGACATTCGAAGAAAAATCACAAACTGTAACATGACCAAACTCGATTGTCTACAACTCATACGCAGCCATCAAAACCCTATCCCGTTTGGACGGGTAAAAATGTTGCGGCGGCCCACAATCAATTTGGTCCAGAACGGGGCTATTTCTCGTTTTTCGTTACTTTAGAGGTGGGCAGTACCATAACAATTTCGGTACAGGTTTCGTTGGTACAGTCGATGAAACTGAAGTACCACTGTGGCACATTTTCATTGCAAATGCCATACTGATAAGGACGCAGAACGAGACACAGTTTAAGACAATGAATATGCTCATTGCTTTCCGCTATACTGTCATCAATGTAAAAAAGCCCTTTGCAGCCTACTTATGGAAATAATGTTTACATTTCTTGATTATCATTGTGTATTTAGTTTTTGCATTTAGCAAAAACTCATGTGTTTTTGTGTGATTTAACGTAATTCCCACACTAGTTCTTGCACAATACAATACTATACGCCCACAATCGTGCTAAACGTGGCCTTTAGGTCTTGTCACCTTAGGCCCTGTCAACCCCGTAAGTAAGGGATAAAGACGTGATTTATGTATGTATATGTGGTTCTAGCAAAAAAGGATCTTTTGCACTGCGTGAAACCTTCAAAAATTGTCTCAATCGTCTCCAACCCAGAATCTGTACCACTTTTAAAACCGGTACAGCTACCACAGTTCCGTCCCTATATTTGGCTTGTAAGTTTATCGCCTTGTCTAACGTTGTTCAAACACTGTCTCAATTGTCTCCAACCCAGAATCCAGAATTCAACATGTGCTGTACCACTTTTAAAACCGGTACAGCTATCACAGTCCCGTCCCTATATTTGGCTTGTAAGTTTTTCGCCTTGGCTAACGTTGTTAGTCCGACCACGAAGCTCCCTGGGGTCAGATTTTCCCATAAATTGGTTCCGTAAGTGATTCCCCCTTTCAATCTTTCAATGCCTTACCGGTTATTTTTTATAGGCTTTGGGTGATTTTTTCTGTCCATAATTGAGTGGTTTTGAAAGCGGGTCTTGCTTGAATGAAAAATTCTCAGCCGTATGATGGATGAAATAAGGAAATTAGGACTTTTTAATAAACAAAGAAGGCAAACGAGAAAGTGGGTTACCTGATGGTAAACAGCCACTGCAACTTACAGACATCCCTAACACCGGAGCAGGCGTTGCTAGCCTAGAAGACCTTATTTCAACGACTGTCCTACACAGGAACACAGCAGCGCAAGCATTGCTACTTGGCGGCAGGACAACACACACATTGGACATACATTATCCTTGTTCAATGTGAGCCGCGTCAAGGACGGAACTAAATTTTGAATAAGAAAAAATGGAAAATCTTTTTAGGGCTGTTTAGTAAAACTAACCTAAACTGCTAAAATATTCCGGATAAAATCTATGCGAACTTTTATAATCCTAAAACATTTCTTCAGATTCTAATTTTCCAAAAAAACATGGACACCTATAACACCGAAATAGAATAGCGACAAATCAAAAGAGGCCGTTAGACCGAATGACCTGCCAAACATAAACTCTCCTAAACGCAACAATACGGGATCTCCTTATCGGCGGAGGGCCGAAATAAATATACAGATAAAAATAAAGTTATTTTTCCAAACGTCGAATAAAACAGGGCGGCTGTCACACCGTCGCGTAACGTGACGTTTTTAGACAAAAATGTAAACACGGCGCGTGGAACCGGATTTGTCCGGATTGCTTCCACCATCTGAGTTTCTAATCTAGCAGCCAAGCAGCAGCGCACGCTACTGCGTTCCAGCGTGAAGAGTAACTATCAGGAGGAATTTTAACTATAACTTGACCTATTAGCAATTTATACGGAGTCAGGTAACTTGGCATAGGTAGTGTCTTGACTTTGATAAGGCATACATTGTCTCCTAAGAATATCCTATTCTATTCTTCTATTCTATTCTATTCTAAGCGCTAAAACGACTTTTACGCTCGTGTTTAATTCAGAAAATCACAGCCCAGACCTTATACTCCGAAATCAGATTTTCGACGTTCATTTCGTGCCGTTCCGCTCACACCAACAGTGAATAGTTTGAGAGTGAGAAGAACACGTAAGGGTATTAAGCGGAATAGGAAAATCGACTTCAGAGTAGCTCCCCAAGTCACATACTCTAGCCTTGTTGTTAAAAAAAGTGTAAATTTTCACCTTCTTCTCTGGACTTTGTTACACCACATTGTAACAGCTTCCCATGAAGTGAGGATAGCCGGGGGCAAGTGGGTTAAAATGGTACGTGCTATAAAACACCCCTTCTGCCCATAAATATCCCAGTTCGGAAGTCGGTCTGTTAGTGGTCGGATACTTTTTTCCCGTCCAATTTTATTTATCGAAGAATCTGCGGGCGCGGACCCTTTGTGGACAAATTGTCGGCGCCAATAAGGCTTTTTTTTCTTCAAGAACATTGTTTTGTTTCTTATTTTAATTTGCCAAAAAGATGAAGCTTTTAAAAAGCAGGAAACAAACTACAACACTTCAAAATAAATAAAAGTTGAAGAAAAAATTTAAATTGTTTTATTAACGATGATTTCGATACAGCCAAAATAATCATTTGATTGCCTGATATGACCTCGTGGATATTTTGCAATATTCGTCTTTGTTTTCTTTATCTAAAAGATACAGGGGACTTTAAAACAGGGGGCTTAAGATTTTGGGGTGGACGTTAATGAGTCAGTCAGTAAATACTTTTCATTGTTGCATTGTGTAAGCCAATATCAAAGAACTCATATAGAGTTAGAAGTTCGATAGCATCTTTTGTATTAAAATCAAAAGTTTATTCTGCAAATAGGCCGTCAAGGGCTAATACCAGCGCATTCGGAAAGACCATCATTGACATAAAGAATGCGCTGCAAGAAACTTGGTATTTTTAGATCTTTAAAACTACGCAACGGATTTCGATGCAGTTTTTTTAATAGATAGAGTGATCCAAGAGGAAGGTTTAAATGTGTTATTCTATGCAGACGAAGTCGCGGGCTGAAGCTAGTTATATTATATAATGATTAATATGAAATCTCTCAAACTCGTGCGGTTATGGAACAGCATGGCAACAGTTTCGAAAAACTAAAATTTCCATAAAACAGTAGCCATATTTCCCTACTCATAAAGCATCTAAGATCACAATAAAGATACAAAACACCATCCATAAGACTCTCGCCCTGGGCACCGCGTAAATCTGTTGCCAGGAATGGCAAAAGAATCGCCATTTAACCCTCTCCGCCCTTCGGTGTTGCCAGTTTACCAAATAAATGTAGCCATATTTCTCAAACCCTTGATATAAAAAGAACTAACAAGCAGTCAATAAATATAAAAGTTTGGGAAAGTTCTTTCGGGGTGGCACGGGATGCAGTTTAAAAGGTTTCAGTTTCAATTTTGCTGTGATTGGTTTAAATAAAGAATTATGGTAGTGTGTTTTTGAAACGTTGCCTCTAGGTTTCAAAATAGAGTTTAAATTAGTTTTTAGACACATCATTCAAACAGAGGACGCTTAGCGACAAATATTCGCATAGTACGCGACACGTGACAGTTGGTAACAGATAGAAAAATTCGGAGGCTTACTCACCTGCTATGGGTGGTGTAGGGGTAGCACGCGTCACGGAATGACGAGGACCCGGGTTCGATTCCCGGCCATAGCTTTACTTTTCGGATTTTTCTGTGTTCTAATTTTCAGTGTCGTTTAGAAATTAGTTTTTACCTTCAAACTAATCACTAAGAACTAATTTTTTTTTGGATTTATTTCTGTGGTAGTGTAACTGATTTTTTTAATGTGATAATGGGGAAAACGAGCGTGATGAAACTAACTCACTAAACTACATAAAACAGAGGAGTCCGGGTGCGTTGCCGGCCCTAGTCCCGCTAACTGATTCCAGAATGAGTGTATACTATAGTACTGAAAGTATACTTTCTCAACGCCTAAATTATAACTAGAGCGGGTGTTAAGAATGCCATAAAGTAGACAATCGCCTAGAATTCATTATAAAATTCCTCAACATCCACATTACCCAGATAATAAAATTGCAATTCGCTATCAATCATGGCCATTCCGTCTATACCAAATGCTTAGACTTATAAGTATTTCAGCTATCAAATAAAACCGCAATTCCAGCAAAATGCGTTAGAACACCAATAAAGACCCGTCAAACGAGTGAAGAATGTTAGCAATTTAAATTTTTGATTCCAACTTCAATGGCACACGGAATTACTAAGCGCTTACATCGCTTGGAAAACCCTGAACCGTTAGACCTTGGGAAATCTCAAGCGATTGAAGCTGTGGAAAACTAAGAACGGAAGTCATAAAGCAGGACTGAACTTGATTGAGTGAGGAATGGGAATTTGGTTAAAGTAATTAGGGTGATATTGGGAAAAATTGCTAATGTAACCGAGTCCAATAAGACTGAGTTAATGCCCGTTCCGTCTTGATTCTGAGTGTCACTTTAAAAGTTAATTAGTGAACGCTATCTTTTTGAAAGGGTTGCGAATCTAATTTTGGGATTGGTATCGATTTGATAATTAATGGAGAGTGCAAAATGGACTGATGAAATTGGGGCGGACAATTTTGTAGTTTTTGCTACAATTTTCTTACGTGAAAGGTCTGTGATTTATGTCCAGTTTTATTACTCTTAGGGCTTGTTTCACCATTCCTTAACCATCAGTTATCTATGACGACGTCTCTGTCTGTTTTGTAGTAATAAATAGAGACGGAATCATAGATAACTGACAGTTAAGGAGTAGTGAAACAGGCCCTTAATGTTTATTAACGCTACCACACATAATACGTTAAGATAAGCAAGAAACAAACAAACAAAGTGGAACAAAGTAGTCTCTGCCTACCCCTGTGGGAAAGAGGCGTGACGATATGTACCTATGTATGTATGTATGTGTATGTAAGCAAGAAAAGATTACGTTTCGAATAATACACGAAAAAAAATCGAACCCCGGCCCGTAAAGGTTGTTTTTATAAAATTAAAAACGGGACAAGTAATGATATTAAAATTCAACGCTTACGGCTAACATAATATTTGTTTTAAGCAGTCTCCCGTAAACTTAATAAAATATTTCGCGCTATATTTAATTAGAGCTCCATTTGTCCCCGGCTTGCTCAGGTGGCTTTGTACGGGAATAATTTTAATTCCGTTTTTATTTGTTGGACTTTTTGATTTAGTTAATCGCTATTTTTTCATAAGAACCTAGAGTTAAAGAATGGAAAGGATAAAGTCAGTTTTTAGCCGACTGCGCAAGGCAAAAGGTGATATTTAACAGCTTATTTATGTTTATTCATAAAAAAATGGTAATGATTTGTTGCAAAACTTCTTGCGGTACAGTCGACCAAGAAAAAGCTGTATCATTTTTTTATGGCAGTTCCTCCATCGGAAAAAAGCAATAAAGCTGATTGTTATATTGACTTCTGAGTGAAAGTAGGCTTTGATGTTTTAAGCCGTACAAAAGACAGTTGAATCTTAAGGTGGTAAAGAACTGTCTTGGTCGACTATTTTTAATTTACTAGATTAATTAGAACTGTAATTTTTATCTGCTCCATCCGAAATTTATAATAATTGTTGAAGGGTTAATTTATATATGCCACCCGTATACGTAGTACGCACAATAACGACATGTCTTATTATAATTATGTTCATAATGTACAAACGCACGCTAAACAATACCGTCTCACAACTTTGCCCGCCATAATTCCACGTGCATTTTGCCCACATTTACTCTGACAGACACAAAAAAACACACACACACATATAGAAACTTTAAAAGTCAAAAAGTTTTCCATAATCAAAGCTGAGGACCAACTCTGAAAATCTTAAAAAAATCTCAAAACACTTTAGAACATGAAAAAAGAAAAAGCAGGCGGGTCCTTATTAAAAACGCATCAAAGATAAAGGTGGCGGCAGATTGGGAGCAAACTTAAATAAATGGGCTTAGAATTTAAAATTATAATGGGATTGTATCCGGTGACACAAATGTGTAGAGTTTGTTGCAAACGACTTCAGCGGGAGACGCTTAGCAGAAGGACAAGGGTGCTGAGGAGTCGTATGTTGTTATTTTTTTAACTTGTTCTAAAAAAGTAAGTATTGCGGCGAGGTTTGAATGTTTTGTCTGTATGTTTCGCATTTGAGCTTACAACAGTTGGGTGAGTAAGCATATTTACAATCGTTCTCTGGCAGGCTTGGGCCGATTAAACTTAGTTAAACGGTTAAAAAACTAACATAACACTAAACTTGTTGACTGAAGAAATAATTAAAATTCGAGTTTTTAAGGACATGTAGCTAACTGTGCAAGTTTTTAATCAATTTATTTTAATTTTAATTTGTTGGCTACAGGGTAGGTACTTTTTATTGAACTGTACCTTTGTCACCTATCCTATGCTGATGTTCTATTTTTCATGTCTGTGTTTTGTGTTGTTTCTTTTCTATAAAATTGTATGTATGCTCTTATATTTTTGTGTGTCTTAGAAAAATAAATAAACGTAAGTAAGAATATGCTTTATTGTACAAATATAAAGAAACAGACACAAATCACATAAAAAAACATTAAATATATGCACAAAGACGAATGTCTTCTTTCTTTCTTTCCATCCTAGACGTTTGCCATATTGATGTCATTCCACCTACTAGAAGTGGGACAAATTTAACTTGCTAGTAAAAAAATGGTCATAGTAAAGAAAAATACACATTTTATTAATTAATATTAGGACAATGGCCACTCCACCCCTCTTTCGCTGGTGTAGTTTTACCGACAACTAATTGTGAGTGCGGATAAAGTATGGCGTCTAAGGTGGCCTTAGTGGCGCGATTGCATCACCGTGTGGAGCCACCTTTATGCACTCACTGCTCTCACTGTGACACCGGCTTATAGTTTTTAAGATATTAAAACAGGTTGTTTTTTTTTAGTAAAGTTTATGCAAGTTTTCCCGAATTGTTTTTTTTTTAGTTGTCAAAAATGAGACGCAAATATTTTCGCATTTTTTAAAATCGATAGTACATAGGTACGTTTAAAAATCTGTCGTAATTTTGAGATGCCAAAAGGATTTGTTTTTATAAGATATCCGACAAAGAGCACCACAACTTTTTTTAACTGTAAAACAAAAATGCAAAATAACTGGCTTTTTTTTTTCTTATTTACCGTGGTACGTTGTAAAATAAATGTATAATGCGAAATTTTGAAACTAATTATGTAAACAAAACGTCGTTAGTTTCGTAATAAGTAATAAATTAAGTATTACAATTGTGATACAGTATACACTCATTAACTGTAAAATCATCCCTTTTCCAAAAAATATTAAAAGACATAGTTGAGAAACCATTTGCGCAATTAAAAACATGAATGAAGATGATAGAAGAGTAGCTCTAATTCGTTTTTTTCGCGTATAAAATATAATTTAATTACAGATAAACCCAGATTTTTCTACATTGGAAACTTATTTATTTGATTGTATATAATAGTTTACTGTGTGGTATAGATCTTTTTTTTATGAGTTTCTGTATTAAATTCGATAAAGTAATGTATTTTGGCTCTCAGTTTTTGTATTTTAAACTCACTCTTTGTCCATCTCTAATATAATACTCCTCCCAAAGGTTGACTGGAAGAAACCCCTTAAAGGGATAAGCTCTCCTTTGAACATATATTTTAATGTTTGTCAATTGTATTATTTTGTTTATTTTGTCCAATAAAGTCTACACAAACATACCTACAAAAACTCGGTCCCCGAGTCTCAGAATGCGGACACAGCATTACATCAATGACGTAGTTTACAAAACCTAGGAGTTAAAACATGTATCCCGGTAAGGAAGAAACATTTAATAGCTGTTCTGAGTTTTGCCGTGCTTTGTAGTAAGTATAGAACACCCTATATGTCCACAAACATAGAGGAAGCAACCTACTCCATTCAGTAAGCTTTTTGTCTAACTCGCTCGCAATCGCCATCGTGTTCATTTTGACAGTTCATGTATGGGCTGACAATTGGCATCGGAACCAGCTAGCTGTCACATTCATACAAGAACTGTCAAAATGAACGCGATGGCGATTGCGAGCGAGTTAGACAATAAGCCTACAGGATAACATTAGACTCCAGAATCATTTTAAATGAATAATTTTAAAAATTGCACTACAAACAACCACTTTAGCAGGCTGTCCTAATTTTTGAACTTCAACAAAAACAAAGACACCAATCATAGTGAACAAAGCGCCCAAATTCAACTGTCACTCGATAAACATCCTTAAACAAACAAACAAACATAAACAATCGACCAATCACGGATAACAAGAATTCCTGGGCCCTCTCCAATCGATGCGGCATTTAATTAAATACGAATCAAATTATCTGCAAGACGACCGTCTTTAGACGCTACAAATTTATCTGATATAGAGCTGATACAACCACCCCGGGAATACATACATACCGTCACGCCTCTTTCCCACAGGGGTAGGCAGAGACTACTTTGTTCCCCTTGCTACGATCCTGACATACCTCTTTCGCTTCATCCATATTCATCAATCCCTTCATACATGCTCGTCGGTTACCCCGGGAATATTGGTTAAAATAACTGCGGATTCGGGTAAAGTCAGTGAAAGTTTGTAGAAAATAATTTAGCTGTCAACAAGAAATAGAAGAAGACGGATGTAAGTGAAGTGAGCCAAAATAAAACATGCATAATTGATGCCATTTTATTTTGTGATTTAAGTTGTGTAGCTTCAATGGTGGGTAATTTAGGCCCATCGTTGTGGCATTCGGCAGACGTGCCCAGCCTAGTTCCATTTAGCGGGGTGGCCATCGAAGCAAAGGCAGACCAAGGATATTTTTAATCGAATTAATAAGAAGAGATTTAAACGTGACTGTACGTTTTTTGTATGCATGTCCGTCAACATCTTTGTTGGCTGCGAACTGATTTTAACGATTCTATTTTTCGTTCAATTGAATTTTTTAGACCCGACATTTTTACAATTTACATTTCAATCCGATCATTGATTCTGTTACAGAAACTTGTGTACCCTGCACCTGTCTCAGGCTGTTCTCCATACATTCTTTACAGGGTATTTAACTTCTCTATACACTTATTAGGGTTCAATCGGACCGCCCGTCAATCTCTCGCGTCGACACCTACGGAACGCGTTCAATTTACATTCGACGCGGATCGCAGGGATTAGGTGGCGAGCGTTCACCGTTTGACAGGCTGACTGCGGTATGATGCGATGGCTATTAATACCAGTTAGGATCAGGGACGAAACCAAGAAACAACCAGAGGCAGTGTGAGGGTTAACGCTAGGGATTGCAAAATCCGGTTTTTCTCAACCCGGATTTAAAAATTATCAACTTGTACAAATCCGGATTATCCGGTTTCTAAATGACACTGAAAATTAGAACACATAGAAAAATCCGAAAAGTAAAGCTATGGCCGGGAATCCGGGTATCCGGTTTTTTCGGATTGTCATATATTTTATTAATATTTAGAAATTTACATGTAATTACATGTTTTTTTAATACCTAATGGTGTTAAATTCTATTGTTTTTAGAATTTCCCTAAGTAAGAATATTATATAAAATAAAACTGCAAAAATATTTATAATCCGCGTTTAATCAGTCCAGTACCGCAGTGTCTGCAGTACAGTACTGCCGGACCGGCCGACTAGCTAGATCTCTAAAGCTAGGTAGCCAGCAAAGCGCGGAAGGGAGAGGGGTAGGTATGTTACGCACGTGGTGAGCAACGAAACGAACACATGAATGAATGAAATGAAACTAAGTTCAACAGGAAATTCTGGCTAAATGTCAACTTTGTCAACTGAAATTGAAATCCGAAAAAACCGGATTTTTATCCTAAAATCCGAATTTATAAAAGGCGCCAAAAATCCGGATTTATCCGGTTGTTTCGGATTTCGGACTATCCGGATTGCAATTGCAGTTATCGCCGCTACAACAATAAATAATAAAACATAACCGACGCTAGAAATAGCCTAGTGGTAAGATAACCTGAGTACGCTTTGAGGTCTTGGGTTCGATTCCCAGTTCCTGTTGAAAAAACATGTTATGTTGTTATGTTATGTTACAGGGTAGACAGTGCCTAAGGCAACAAGACCGTGGTTTTTGTTCGATCTTTCAAATGCAAATGGAACCCGTCGTGTGCGAGTCCGAGTCGTAAGTTCTTAGAAGAAAAAAAAATAGCGAGCAAAACTCAGTCATCCAGGTTGTGTACTAGGGTGCGACCACACCGCCGCTTAAAAAACGGTGACGTTACGGAATCGCAACAAAATGTATGAAGAAGCGGTGAGAAAACGTGACGCATACGACACGTCACTGCATATACGCGGCGGTTTGGTCGCACCCTAATCTAGTTTGATGACAATGCAAGTATGTACTTACCTACAGTCAGATTTTCTTTTTAGCTTTTTTATTCCAGAGCGCGAGACTGCAATAAGCGAATTTTAAATCCCCTTTCCACCAATGCGCCCACAATCAAGCTAAACGTGGTCTAGGTTGTTACCTTGGACTGTGTGTACCACGTAAGGGATAACCTCATTTTTATGTTTGTATGTATGAAGTCACGACCCCAAATCAGTTTAAAAATTATGCAAATAATGTATTTTCATTCCATCCTGTCCAATGTTACCATGACGTCTTAATGCGATTCAGTTTAGGTTCGCTCGCTGTCAGATTCATACTAAAACTGACAGCTAAAACTTGAACTGAGTCGGAATTAGGACGTCATGTTAAGGCCCCTGTAGGCTTCACAATATTGTCTCTAGTTCATGCAACATCCAAAAAGACTGCATTTCTCCATAAAATACCGTATCTGGCTGGAAAACTTGTGCATTCTTCAAGTTGTGTCGCAAATACAAGCAAATTTGTACCCTTTCACTATAGCCTAGGTCAGCTTTTCGCCCGTAAGTTAGTTTTCTTTGAAATCTTGTGCTCAATTAATTTCTTCCCGGCGAGGGGATTTCAATACTACGTCAAAGGCTGCATATAGGACTGTATTACAACTTTAGGAAGTTTCGGGAGCTTGAAACTTGAGAAAGGCTAGTACTTGTGATTCTGTTTTATTTTTACCCGACTGCAGCGATTTTGCGGGTGGTAGGACCCACCACCATCTTACTCGCTAATCCTGCCGCTAAGCAGCAGTGCTTGCGCTGCTGTGTTCCGGTGTAGAGAGTAAGACAGCCGGGGAAATTACGGGCACAAGAGGCATTTCATCTAAGTCCTCTAGGTTGGCAGCGCATCTGCAATACCTCCGGGGTTGCAGGTGTTTATGGGCAGTGGTGATTGCTTACCATCAGGTGACCCACTTGCTCGTTTACCTTCCTATTCACATAAAAAAGCGAGCAAAATGGTTGTGTTTGCCGCGTATGTTTTACCTATGATAAGCAAGAAACTACACAAACGCATTTGTATTGTTACTAGCGTTAGGTAATCATCTGAGAAAGGATTGCGGGGGAAGTAGGGATAGAATTTATTATTTTGTGTTTTCACTTGCTAGGTACTTACAATTTCTGGCTCAGTTTGCTCTAAAAATAGTTCTATTTCCTTTTATCTGGTAATTTGTTATCGGGTAAAAGGAGATAGGTTACCCATTACGGGGTAAGACGGGATTAGCCTATATTTGAGTGTTTATTGTTTGTAACATGAAACTAAACAGTTCATAGCACGGTAACATTTTTTATTTATAAAAATCAACTTGCCACATAATATGATTTTTTTTTTATCAAAGTTTGAACTTCAATTTCGTCCCTACTTACCCCATTTTACGGTACCTACTAGAAAGTTAAATTAAACACTAGAAGTGTTAAATATTAAAAGCGAGTTTGGTGCCTATTTGCGTCGTTAGGGGCGCTGTAAATTTACATAATGTTATTTTATCGATAAATGTTCCCATTCTAGTAAGAAACCACTAGTATTTGGAACTCTACAAATTTTCAACGTTTTCATTATAACTCACGTATCTACCTTGTTATCGGTTTGTTGGAGTTTGTTCAAACTTAGAAATAATTCAATCTATGTTATTGTAAAGTTTTCTATCTGAAGGTGGATATAATAATTTGTTAGGTATGAGCCGTGTAGCTACTCATCCAGGTTAGGATTGCATGCTGTTTAAAAATAAATATATAAAAAACGTACGTATTATTTATGTTGACAGACCTCTAACAATGTGCTGATGCCCTAGTACTTCTGCTCCACGACTCAACAAAAAAACATTTCAAAAATCGTACGCGATTCGTTCGTATTTCAAAATAAGCTCTTAGAGAATCTGATATAATGAAAGAAGTTATCATTTCAAAAACAAAATCAAAGAGATATAAAATGTTAACAGTGGTTCTAGGTACCTCTTTTTAAGTATGTAATACCTGTGCTGAGGGGCACCTACTACTATCCTACGAGATAAATTTATAAGCTATTTGTAGTAATTTTGACATCGTTATAATTTTAAACGGAATAACAAATCCCATCATTTACGGACCAGTTGAAAGAGAGAATAAGTCGTGTCGTATCAGGAAGTCAAAGAAAAGGCCCTAGAAAGGACCACATGGAAATTGCTCCACCGACAAGAGCCTCGCTCTTAAGTTTAAGAAGAACAAATCCAAAGTTACAAACAATATGAACAAGACAATAACTTATTTAATCTATTGATCTGTAAATGGTATATTCTGTTTCAACTGTTACATTCAATGTTTTTTCTCCACTCCCAGCAGCATGGAAGACACATACTTGTTCACTAGTTCATCTGCTTAATACGATACCAAGCAGTGGCGGGGCGTCAAGTATATCAGAAGGCAAGCCGAAGGGAACTTAACTAGCCTTTTCCTCTAATTCTGCACAATAAATTGCCCAACTGCCTTAAAATAGGCAAGCCGGTGGGAATCGAGTTCTATGGACGCCACGCCACTGATACCAAGACAAGTATATAGAAAGAGATGTAAATATTAAGTAACATCGATAAATAACTCCCGTCTCAAATAGAAGTTCGCATTAAGGAGTTAGCCGGGGGCAGTGCTTCTTTTTAAATGAAGAGGAAAATTTTAATTTCCTATCGCGTACCGCTCTAGTGATGCTACGGTGTCGAGGTTGGCGTACCGATATCGATAAAACCGGGCTAGGTTTCTGTGACTTTATCAGCAACCTTCACCGATCTGATAAATATCGCCATCATTTCCAGCCTATAAATTCCACTGCTGAGCATATGCCTCCTCTCAGAATGAGAAGGCTTAGGCTATAGTTCCCACGCGGGCCCAGTGCGAATTGGGAACTTCACACACCTGTGCTGATACATAAATACTCGGGAGCAAGAAAACCGGTCAGGATCGTAGCAATTGGAACAAAGTAGTCTCTGCCTACCCCTGTGGGAAAGAGGCGTGACGGTATGTATGTATGTATGTATGTAAGCAAACCGGATCATTTTTTATACAACTTTCTACGAGAAGTGACTCGGTTTTTTGGTTCCGAGCATATACATTATACATATAAATCACGTCTTAAGTCTTAAGTAATTTAATTACGGTATCGCCTATAATATTATTCCTAATATATATTATTAAATCCAATGATTATTTTATGACAAAGGAAAACGTTTCTAATCCAGGCCTGCGTGGAAACTATAGCCCAAACCCTCATTATAAGAGGAGGCTTGTGCCCAGCAGTGGGACATATAAAGACTGGAGAAGATAATGACATGGCACGGTTCCAAAATACAACTCTGTGACAAACCAATGATCAGTGAAGCCGTAGTAATAGGGTCTTCTGAAACCCTTTGAAATGCTTTTTTTATAGCCTTTTTATTCCGAATTCGCTACAATTTCAGTAAGTACACTGTTGTTGTTATTGTTTTTTTTTTTACTAAATTGTCGCGTAATTCGGCGTGCCTCATGGCATAGGCCTCCTCCGTGTATTGGAGGGTTTGGGCTATATTTCCCACGCGCGCCCAGTGCGGATTGGGAACTTAACACACACCATTGAATTTCTTCGCAGATGTGTGCAGGTTTCGTCACGATGTTTTCCTTCACCGAAAAGCTCGTGGCAAACTTCAAATGTAATTTTTTAGTTACTTGTTTATCATAAAATTAAAATCTAAACGATTACGTAATACTATCGCCTGACAATAAACAACTGTATGGAGATCAACAATCTAGGACGTGTCTATCGACCAAACGATGACATCATTATGAGTCTACATGGCGCAAGCGCAGTGATCACGTTGAAAACAGTAACCCAAGTCATCATCATTTTTACTTCGTTTACATCCTAATGCTATGCATAGCATGCCTCTCATAATGAGGGGTATCGGGCTGCGGTTTTCACGCGGGCCCAATGCTGATGGACACTTTACACACACCATGAAACTGCGCCACAAGGTGCGTGTTGGTTTTATCTCAGCGCTTTTCTTCGAAAAGCTCTTTTTTTGCTCACAAAATTACCAAAATTGACCCATGCTTGAGAAGTCATAATCATATTGAAACGAAAACACTTACAAAATGTCAGGATTTACGTTAGATTTCTTCCATAGCATTCGATGTTTTTACAAAAAAAAGGAGGTGGAGGCCTATGTCCAACAATATACCAGGACGCATATTGAGGGCTGATATAATTATGAAAATGAAAAAAAAAAATATCACATAAAAATATTTTCTTTTTTAATGTAATTTCGCGCGTCAATTCCCAAGAACTCAGAGGTATAAACCCAGATTCGAGCCAACGCTATACCACGGCTTTTATAGCTAAAATGGTACGGCTAGTATGATACTGTGTCGAAACTGTGTTCTACAACTCGATCGAACGAATGATAATTGATTGAATTGTACTGCACACATTTTATGCATTCACTCCACATTGTTGAGCGACCGTGTCATTGCCTTGATTCGATCATTGACGGCGAATCATCGCTGATTTGTTTATGGTTGTGACTTGTATGTAGATTTGTTGGGTGTTTTGAGACCCATTGATCTTTAATGGCCAGGGTCAATGTTTAATGAATGGGAACGAATCATTGATTGATAGAAATATTTGTAGGCTCGTTGAAGTTGCTAATACCTACTTTAAAACTAAACTGGATTATTCGGTTTGAAAAATCGGAAATAACGCGTTCAAGATACGAGGCCAAATCAGCTTCAGCACGCCGAATTACGCGACAATTTAATTAAAAAAAAACAACAATAACATGTACTTATTTACTGAAATTGTAGCGAATTCGGAATAAAAAAGGCTATATTATATTATTATTATTATGAATTAGCTTCAGACTTTCAAAACCTCTAAAAAAAAAATCTTGAAATCGAGTTTTGATATCTCAGAAATAAACATAAGTAATTTTCATAAGAATAATGCCACTTTAAAAAGCAATATTTTTTAGTCAAAAATGTTTTTTTTTCAACTCGATGACTATAATAGGGCATTTTTTCAATTACTAAGTGCAATAATTTAGGAAAACTGAACGTTGTGACCATTAATTGAACATCTTTTCACAAAAGAAATGACACTACAAAACAATGACTAGTGTTACAATTTTATTCGCTGCGCTGTGCTGTGTTATAATCATCGACTACGCCCGTTTTATCGATATTTCCCCCATCACTAGCTAACCTCCGTCGTTAAAAATATTGCTGTTTGAACGTCGGTTTCGTTTAGCGGTTTAATAAATTTGGAAAATTAAAGATTCATATCTGCATCACTAGGCAATACACGCGGCGTGTCTCATGCAGACATCAAAGAGCCGATTTTTAATCGAAATTCTTGAATTTGCAGTACAAGTAAGTAGTAGAAAACCGATTTTATCCTTTATGTAATATATAATAATAATCATCATATTTTATTTTATTGAATCAGGCGTTACTTTGCGGAGGTCCATTTCAATGAACACAAAATATTTACCTTGCTACTCCGCTACTTACGTGCAAGTTAACCAAGCCTGTGCGAAATATGTACGTTTTGCATGCAAGCCCTCCCACCACTACTACCACACAAAACGCACACAAATCCCACAAACTTAATTAATCCTAACCCCACACAAACACTGACGCGCGTTTCGATCCCTCTACGGGATCATTCTCAAAGTTAGTACTAACTTCTAACTTGATCGAAACGCGCGTCTGTGTTTGTGTGGTGTTAGGATTAATTAAGTTTGTGGGATTTATGTGCGTTTTATGTGGCAGTAGTGGAGGTACTTTTTATGTGGCAGTAGTAGAGGCTACTTTTTATCCCGGAAAATTGCATAGTTCCCGCGGGATAGCGATAAACATACCAAAGGTTTTATGTAAATGAATTGCTAATTCGACGCGGACGAAGTCGCAGGGAGAAGAAACAAAATAAAGGCAAAAATAAGACACTCGTTCATTTTCGCGCTGATCTCCAAAAAATGCAAGACCGGCATACATTTTTCAATGTATTTCTTATTTATCAAGTGGGGTGTTTTTAGCACCCTCCCGACTTCGTTAGTGTTAATGAAAAATCGATTCCAAAATGGCGGCCGTCTTAAAAACCCAATCGGTTTTCTTAATGCCCGGAGAGGCGAGTGTTGCCGGCTGCCCTACAAAGGTTCCATATTACTTATTTGAAACATATACTATAGGTACCTATGTATATGTTTTGTTGTGTTCTCTAGTAGATACGATTTCTGGCTATCGATGTTAAAAATTAGAACAGCTATAATAGATATAGCTAATAAATAAATAAATAAAATAAATAAATATCAAGGTACAAAATTACACCAATTGACCCAGTCCCTAACTAAGCAAAGCTTGTACTATCGGTACCAGGCAACGGATAAACATACTTATAATAATGTAGATAAATACATTATTTAAATTCATACAACATCCATGACTCGGGCATCGGGCACAAACATTCGTATTCATCATGCAAATGCAGGGTCACTAACTACTAGTCTATCCGGTCGTCGCCGTAATGTGTTTATGTATAAATTCTAAGAGGCTTTGTCAGTTTTAACCTAATAAGTGATGTTATTCTCAAACAAGCCATATGACAAGTGAATAGCTTAGTAGTTAGGAACCTGACTGCGAAGCTTGATGTCCCGGGTTCGATCCCCGGTTGAGATAAACGTGCCGGCACTTATACTTGGCCAATTTATTGGTGTCCCAATTTTTTTCATCTGTTTAATCTTGTTGCTATGGTTGTCAAGTTATTAACCGAATGAAGTATTTCTAAAGTACGAGTACTTAGATACTAAACATACTATAATAATATGACATTTGATGTTCGATTTTTATTGTATTGGTATTTCTCTATTTTTATTGGGACATTTAGTATTTTTTTTATTAATTTTATGACGACTTCAATATGAATTATCTTTGCTTGACATTTTATGTACACCAATGTATTTTTTATATTGAAGCTAGCGCCTATGGAAATTATAACAGCAAAAGCTAGTAAGTAAGGTTCTTTAAAAAAAATAGATATTGAATACATATATTATTATATTGAACGAAAAATAAACTAAACTAAACTTAACCAAACTATTTGTAGGAACCGCCTACATCAAACGTTAGCTTTTAAATTTTTCGTCGTAAATCGAATGGCCATGTTGATTGCTTCATTTGATATTTATTTTTAATTAGCAGAGCGATCTTATCCGGGAGCTAATTATTTTCTTCGGTTTATCTCCTGCTTGATTTATTCCTTTTTCGGGGGTCCGTGTTTGGAAACGTTACGGCACCCTTAAAACTGTGTGTCTTGTCTTCGTCAAGAAAGACAAGTATAGTCCGCGAACTCTTAAATGCCATTCGGGTTTGTCTTGCTCTCTCACTCGCTCTTACGGGTTTGATAGGTACTTGAATCGGCCGAGTGAGGGAGACAGCATACATACCCGCATGACATTCTAAGGTCTATCGGACTCGATCCTACAGTCCAGCACACTTTATATGTAGTGTATTATTTCATAGGAATCATGGTATCGTGAATGGGCCAGAGGCATATTTAAAAAAGTCTTTCGCAGCTAATTTTTGCAAGGAACCCTCCGTTTGCAATTTTTTCTCGCGCTTGCTCGTCTTTTTTAATGAAGATAGACTTTTTTCTGCGATCTATGGAGGGTTGATTTATGCGTTAATTACTTTATCTGCGTTTAATTGAATAAAAACGGGGAGTTTGTTTTGTATCAGTTTGAAGTTTTTTTTTATTTGATTAAAAAAGCGGATATCTTTTTTCAATTTGCTTCTCGATGGGAAATTCTCCGGCCAGGGTCACTTTCCTTTCACAAACGAAAAAATTAGAATTCATACTGGCTGGGAAGAAAAATGTTTGTAGTAAAAAAATGTTCGATGTTTAAATTATTAAAGCTTCAAATAAGAACACTATTTTGAACGTGTTTTGTTTTTTATGGTTTGATATCATGAAAAAATTACCTACAAACGGTTCTCAACCTGAGGTCCAGGGTCTTCAATCAACAACCTCGAAGCATAGATACAAAATAATTCTGTACAAATCAAGTATTTCCAAATTTCAAAGGGCTTTTGTCGAATTCCTAACTGACAAAAAGACCTTTGAACTAAACGCTAACATCATGTAAACAGTGCAATAAAAAAATCTGAAACGCAGGGGAGCCCAACGATCGGGTCGCAGGCGTTAATTAAAACGACAAAACAAATAACCGTTGACTTCAGTTGCAGTCAAAATTCACACTATCCCAATGCAAGAATTAATTAAACAGTGGCTTTTGACGCACGTGTAGAGATGCTGGAAGTGTTAGAAATAAAATAATATTTTAGCGTACCCATATTTGGTACCGTGTCGTCGTAACCGGCTGTGTGATCTTTAACTTTAATTTGGGCTCAATTCATGCCTGTAATAAGCCTGTAATAAGGCTTATATACCAACCAATTAGCGATGAAATACAATATAATATTTATTATTTACCTGTTATGCGAACTATGTACCTACCTAGTTAAATGCCTTAAATTTCTTTATAAAATCTCCTTTTTTTTCCTTAAGTACCTAACTATAGACTTAAGATTTTGACGACATTAATTGGGATAGACACGTTTTATTATGAAACTATTAGAACTCACGCACTCTAATTTACATTTTGTAGTTATTTCTAGCCCACGTAGTTCCTTGCCGCGGGCCGGTAGACAGTGCGGCCCATAAATTGAGCGGCCCTGTCAATTGCACGCGCGCCAATAGTTGCGGTCGCGGCCGCCGTTGGCAACACGCGACTGTTGCCGCTTTTTGAAATTCGAACGCTTTTCGTTTTTAATTTTTCAAGTTACGGTGGCCAGTGTTTTTCTTTATGGCCAGTATTTGAGGTTATGATTGGCTCTAAAAAAATGAAATCATGAGAGGTCATTCATTGGAGATAATTTTGACGAAATATTTACGATCGATTTTATTAGTCTAGATAGGTTATTGGTTACCTTTAGCTAGTTCAAGATTATCTGGTATTAGGATCTAGACTCGACAACAAACAAAAATTTTAAGATGTTAAAAAGTAAAAAGTTGAAATGGTTATGACGATGATGATGATGACTATTAGACATTACCGTCCTTTATTAAATCTTAATGAACACATTTTGTATAAACCGCCTTTTAGATTCAGGCAGAACGACCTTTAAATGCATTTCTGCCACCATGACCTTAAAAAAATAAACACAGTAATCCTCCATTTTGAAGTCAAACAAAAACTTTTAAAATCATTGTCTATTCTAAAAATAAACCAGTAAGAAAAGATTAGCCGAATATGTACATTTATTTCGCCCGTTTCATCATCGCCTCGGTGGCGCAGTAGGCAGCGCGTAAGTCTCATAATCTTAAGGTCGTGAGTTCGATCCTCACCCGGGGCATATTTTTTGTATGTTTTTTTTTTATTATTTCGATTTTATTTATTTTTTGTATGCTTTTATTCAGAGATTGGAAAAACAAGATAATTTATTTAAAATACTGTATTCGTGTGGTACAGTTTTTATCTCCTTTTTATTTATTATCCTTATCGTTATCGCAGTAAAGTACACTGTCCAGTAGTAAAATAAAAAATGGCCAAGAGCGAGCCGGACTTGCGCGCCGAGAGTTCCGTACAAATTCGGCAAGTTAATATAGAACCAGTATAAGCAGAGCCCTGCCTCCTAAGCAAAATTTACTAAGTGTGAGGTCATTATTATATTGGTTATTGACATGGACACACTTAAAAATATTCTGCTTTTAGTACCTAACTAATTGTTGTTACAGCGGCAAAAGAATTAATTGTGAAAATTGAACTGTCTATAGCTATACAACTATCGTTATGGCTATACAGCCTGGTGACAGACCGACAGACAGACAGTCAAACAAAACGACAGACAGACGGGCAGTCTTAATAATAGGGTCTCGTTTTTGACATTAAATCAAAAATTCACTAAGTATTTAAAATAAATAAAATAAATAAAAATCATTTATTTCGGACATCAAGGTCCATATCGGGTTAGTAATACAACTTAGAGCACTATGTTAGTTAATTAAAATTAAAATGGAAAAAAAAATAAAAACAAATTATACAAATTTAATTTAATACTACTAGAACAAAATTACATATAAAGCAACATAAAAATTATCTTTGAAATTATCTTTTTATTTAAATAATCTTTGAAATAATCTTTAATTTCAAACACTTGCTGAAATATTCCTAAACAATTTTACGAGACCCTGTAAGCGTTCCACTGCTGGGCACAGGCCTGTCTGGAGACGATGATGATATGGTTTGTAATTGAAGAATGGCCTAGCCGCATAGCACCAAAATAACAATTAGCCTGCAACATAACCACGCCGTATTGTCGCCTAGCTTATTGTAGACAATCGAATTATAATCCAAATCAATTGAGTTTGAGTCACGCTGTATTGGCTACGAGCTGATTGGTGTGAGAATGGTGACAGCTTCGTTGATGGGACATATATGGCACGTTTTGGAGCGTGAGATTTTGGGACATTTATTATACACACATACACAAATATCGACGCTAAGGTAACAAGACCTAATGACCAGGTTTAACATGGGCGTATAGGTGCAAAGGGGAATCAAAATAGTGATGGGCTGCTAGCCGCATCACTTAACATCGCAGAATCGATAGAGCTTTAATGATTTGTGACACCTGTTACCAAGAATAGATTTAATTTAATTTTCTTTAAATTTAATGATTCTGATTTTCGCCTATTCCTTCAATGGGATTTTACCGGTGCGGGAAGAGTAGCAACGGTTTATACGGTTTGTACTGTACTAGCTGTTGCCAGCGACTTCGTCTGCAAATAATTTGTTTATCGCTATCCCGCGGGAACTACGCAATTTTCCGGGATAAAAAGTAGCCTATGTGCTATTCCAGACTTTTCTCTATCTACGTGCCGAATTTCATCCAGATCCGTTGGGCCGTTCTGGCGTGATTGAGTAACAAACAAACATCCATCCATCCATCCATCTATCCATCCATACTTTCGCATTTATAATATTAGTTAGATTTTCTTGCTCCCAAACCAGCATGAAAGCAGCAGCATTGGGACAAATATATATTCAACTCACATTTTCACCACTTTCGAATGGAATGTATGCGCATGGCGTCGCGTCGGGTGTTCATAGTGTGGTTCTGGTCATAGAAAATAATACAATTTGATTCGACTCAACACGCGTCGCGTTGCATCGGGTCGCGTCGCGTGTTAATAATGTGTTTCCACCTTTTACATTGTGCTTTTAAAAAAGGTCTCCGTAATAAATAAAGTACACTTACCCTAAACGCCATAACTTTCCAATCAGCAAGCCCCGTTCCAAACACGAGCATGACTTCATCCAATCAGAATCATTGATCACCATCAATCGATCCATTAGCAGAGAGTCATCGCTATATTTAGGCCGATACTTTAGCCAATCGCAATCGAGGTCTAATATTAGAAAATGCATCGAGTCACGCGGTGTCCACGAGGTTATCCTGGTTCGTAGCGTTTTCGATTGGTTGAAAAAAAAACTACTACCTACTCGTATTTTAAATTTATTCAAACTCACAAAAAGTTCTCAGTGTAAAATGACAACCACAAGCAATAAATAAGCAACATCAACACACTAAACACAAATAGACACTTTGATACACAAAAAAAATTGCCACTGCTCTTACCCATTTAATGACAATCAATAATAATAAATCTGTTCCCAATATCATTGATACAAATTATTACCAAACGAAATAAAACACAACTGAAGATACGTTTAGTTTTTTTTGTTTTCCCAGATCGCACTTTACACCGGGCAACAAACGCAGTCAGGAGAAGACTGAAACGGATTCTGCCTTACAATTATTAAACTACCCACAAATAAATTAGCATAATCAAAGGTCGAGCATGCTAGTTTTTCCGCACGCGTTAAGCATTCTTGGTATTTCTTTCCAACGGTTGAGTGTGAAAGGGATGGATGCTTCGTGTTCGCAGTAAACGTTAGAACAGAAACAATAAATAGAGCTCTATAGCTACATTTTTGCTGTGACTGATTTTTGTATGCCTATCGGCAAAACATAGTGTTGCTTGCCAAACTTATCCACCACTGTAATCCAGTTGTACCTATGTTTACAAATAAATCACATTGACTTTGACTTTTTACATTATTGTAACAAGTAATCTCACAAGGGTGCTTTATTACAGCGTGTACATATTTCGAAACCTTATTTAATTTAAAGTGACATTTGCTAAAAAGCCAAATGCAAATTTGAAGCATCGAGAATACTCTTCAGCAATAAAATAGTGATCTGCACCTCACTGCAGTGAATGGGACGAATTGGTTTAACCTCAATATTGATTGAGGCAATGTCATGAAGAGTGCCACGTATTTTCTCACGTTAAATAATTAAAACTACATAACTGCATCTTGTTTAGTATTAAGTAGCTAAAAAGTAATTAATTAAAATGTCTTGGGACAATTTGACACCAAATTAAGCAAAGCTTGTAATATGGATACTCGACAGTGGATAAACATACTTATGATTATGATATGGTCTGAGAGTCAAGAAAAAACAGAATCTACCTGTTGCTTCCTTTCCCGCGCAGATGGTAAATGCCCATCGAGGAATGGGCGAAAAGGTGTTCTGCCTTTTCGCTGTTTTTTTTGATCGAATTTCATTTGGCAACCAACATTTCGCCGAATGTTCACTTTGACAACTACTTATTGGCAAATTTTTGCATGCCAACTTCTCATTTGGCCGAATTTTTATGAAGACGAATATCATTTTGATTTTATACTTTTGGAATATCTTTCACATGGCAAATGTTACACTAGGCCGAAAAACTCTTATGATTCATTTGGATTAATTTAGGTTTAGGTGCGGGGGGGTGGCCCCTGGGCCACCCGTTAGCCGCGAACATGATTTTTTTAATTTATAAACATTCTTTATTTTACCTTAGAATGTCTTATCTTTTATTTATGGTTATGTAGTACCATTTGACTACCTATATAAAAAATGTCATTTTAATAAGTGTCCATGTAAAAAAAAATCACGTTAGAAGTCACGTGAGGTTGGGAAATGTAACTGATAATTTTTACAAGTTGCCATAATGATAATTCGGCAAAATGAAATTCGGCCAAAATGTTGGTTGGGAAGTGAAATTCGGCAGTAAATTTTTCGGTAAATCAATAGAGAACCGTCGTTGTACTTAGAGATATTTTATCTACAATAGGAGACAGAGCCTAAGGTAACAATACGTTTAGTACGATTGAGGGAGTATAGGTGGAAAGGGGACTCAAAATAGCGGTGCTAGCCGCATCGCCTAAGTATAACGACGACGATTTTGACGACGCGGTTGGCCTAGTTGGTAGTGACCCTGCCTGCGAAGCAAGCGTCCTGGGTTCGAATCCTGGTAAGGGCATATATTTGTGTGATGAGCACGAATATTTGCTCCTGAGTTATGGATGTTTCTATCTATATAAGTATGTATTTCCCTATATAAGTATGTATATCGTTGTCTAGTACCCATAACACAAGCCTTACTTGCGCTTACTTTGGGACTAGGTCAATTTGTGTGAATTGTTCCCAAATATTTATTTATTTATTTTATTTATTTATAACAGGATTCCTTAGATTTTCGTCCCACTTAATAGTACCACTATTTTGATTCCCCTTTCCACCTATACGCCCTCAATCG
This sequence comes from Pandemis heparana, assembly GCA_963854515.1. NCBI lineage: Eukaryota > Metazoa > Arthropoda > Insecta > Lepidoptera > Tortricidae > Pandemis > Pandemis heparana. Next base: position 13,211,120 of record OY978022.1, on the reverse strand, counting down.
TGCTAAACGTCTTATTACCTTAGGCTTTTTTTTTTTTTTTTTTTTTTTATTGGGGAACAATTCACACAAATTGACCTAGTCCCAAAGTAAGCGCAAGTAAAGCTTGTGTTATGGGTACTAGACAACGATATACATACTTATATAGAGAAATACATACTTATATAGATACAAACATCCATAACTCAGGAACAATTATTCGTGCTCATCACACAAATATATGCCCTTACCAGGATTCGAACCCAGGACGCTTGCTTCGCAGGCAGGGTCACTACCAACTAGGCCAACCACGTCGTTTTGTCTCCTATTGTAAATAAAATATCTCAAAGTACAACGACCTCAGATTATCTCACTCAAATCACAAAATAAACAATGACAAAATTCAAAATATAACATCGTCTCACACAAAGTTATCAGCTATTCGGTCTCAATATATTTCCCCCCAGAGACCGACCGGAGATATGAAAATTTTAATTTAAAACACCTTAAAACTTATAGATTTATGGCGTTCGCGACTTTTAATTACCAAGTTGGAGATTGCCGAAGTTTCGGTGTAAATATCGGCTATTTTCTGGTTATAACGGTTTCTTTCGATGTTTTCTGATATTACAAGATTTACAAGTTATGTTAAAATGTTTTCTGATTTTTTTGGGGTTAGCTGAATCAGTTTTTGTTCCTGTTTAGGTTTTTTTAGATGGTCAATGATTCATTCCTAGCTACTCATGTATAATTCTAGCTTCTGCCCGTAACTTTGTCCGCGTAAACTCCCGCTTACTTACTTACTTAAGTACTTACTTTAGCAAAATCCGTCCAGTCGTTTCAGCGTGTAGAAGGAACAATCATACGCACTGCCTCACTCATATCGTCACAAACTTTCGCATTTATAATATGTATGTAGGTATAACTCTTTATGACTAGCCAAAGCTAGCTGTTGCCAGCGACTTCGTCTGCAAGGAATTCGTTTATCGCTATCCCGCGGAAAATACGCAATTTTCCGGGATAAAAAGTAGCCTATGTGCTATTTCAGACTTTTCTCTATCTATGTGCCGAATTTCATTGAGATCCGTCGGGCCGTTCTGGCGTGATTGATTAACAAACAAACATCCATCCATCCATCCATCCATCTATCCATCCATCCATATTTTTGCATTTATAATATTAGTGAGACTAGGATTAGTATAACCTTAAAAGAATAAAACCCACCCTACTTCTTCAGAGTCTGTTTGCAGGGCATAATTACGTTACACTTTTTACGTCAAAGCCGCTTGACAGTATTGGATGAAATTTGTTACTGAAATAGGTAACCTACCAAACAACGTCTCATTAAAAACAAATAGGGTTTTAAAATAATTGAATGTACCAGTTGCTTCTCTTCCCGTGCAGGGCACCGATTTTTGAAAGCACATCACTCGAAAGTGGTATAAATCTGTTTGTATCTTTAAAATTACGGCTCTAATCAATTTATTGACTGCCATTCGGGGTTGAGACCTTAGGTCCGTGGGGTCCCAGCGCGCATGTATTCATGAAAGAATTGACTAAGAGGCTGATCGACTGCAACGGAGACCAAAGAGCTGGCAGCTTCCTCGCTCAGCGTATTAGTATTGCAATACAGCGGGGAAATGCTGCCAGCATCTTTGGCTCAATGCCGCGGGGGAGTACGTTTTTAGATTTATTTTAGTTTTAGTTAAATTAGTTTATCTTGTTATTTATATTTAAGTTGTATTTTATGGTAATTTATTGACTAGTCCACATGATTAATGAGAGCCGTATGTAGGTATCTACTAAGCTACTCGTATTTCAAATTCAGCACAATTTTTCACCACTTTCGAGCGGTATTTTCACACATGTGCTTTCAAAAATCGGGCCCCAGATGGTAAAAACCTGTGGTAAAAACCCATCGAAGGGATGGGCGAATATCTTAGGAATCATGTTATGCGATGCTAGCAACCCGTCACTATTTTGATTCCCCTTTCCACCTGTACGCCCACAATCATGCTAAACGTGGCCATTAGGTCTTATACTTAATGTAGGTTTCTGTGCAAATAATTTTGATGGATTCCACATAAAAACGGCGCCATAAAGAGAATACTACGTTTAATAAAGTCATTAAGAAGTAGGCAGTCTGAGGTCATTTTACATAGGTTTTTACATAGATAGACAAATAATAAATAAAAAAAAACTACTTACTAGATCTTGTTCAAACCAATTTTGGGTGGAAGTTTGCATGGTAATGTACATTATATTTTTTTTTAGTTTTGTCATTCTCTTATTTTAGAAGTTACGGGGCGGGGGGGACACGCATTTTACCACTTTGGAAGTGTCTCTCGCGCAAACTATTCAGTTTAGAAAAAAATGATATTAGAAACCTCAATATCATTTTTGAGGACCTATCCATAGATACCACACACGAATGGGTTTGATGAAAACATAAATTTTGAGTTTCATTTCTCTAAGTATGGGGAACCCCAAAATTATTTGTTTTTTTTTTCTATTTTTGTACGAAAATTTTAACGCGGTTCACAGAATAGGTTAGGTACATCTACTTACCAAGTTTCAACAGTATAGCTCTTATAGTTTCGGAAAAAAGTGGCTGTGACATACGGACGGACAGACAGAATCTATAAGGGTTCCGTTTTTGATATTTGGCTACGGAACCCTAAAAACGGTCTATCTGTCGCACTCGAGTAAATTTCACACTTGACCGTACTTGCCTATCCATCCTGGAGTATCACCAAAGTTTTTTTTATTTATTGCCAGAGGTCGCTTCGGTTCCGTTATCTCAAAATGGGGACGTTTCCGTGCCCATTAATTAGTTTCAGGAAATTAAAAAAAAACATTAAATGGTTTGGGGTAGGGCTAAGGTCGAATTAGGGGAATACCTTTACTTGAACTTTGTTGTTGGCTATGAACTATGATATAAGTACTATATTAATATTTCATAGGGAATGTTGGTGGTAATTTTGGTAAGTTTAATTATTTAAATAGTAATGAAGAAAACTACCTACATTAAAACAAGAAATACCTACCACAAAGTAGTAATATTTTCCTATTTAAAATGTAAAAGGAAATAATACATTAATAACCTCTAAAATACAACAAAAATTCCACTAAAGAAATTTTAGTTACGTCATGAATGACTGTGTGTTATAAAGTTATTCTAAACTATTTAGTAAAAGCGCCCTCTGTCATTTACCCTTCGTACTTGTACGAGATGATGTGATTTGCATCAGACTTCATCGATTTCGAATTGTTGCAACTTACTCCCAGTAGATGGCGACAGAACAACAATTCAAATTCAATAATTTATTATTAATTTATTATTAACTAATTAATACGATTTTAATAATTCAGTGTTAAATAAAAAATCGGCAAACAGTTACCATCTTGTTCATGAGCGTTAATTCCGTTTATGACTAACTTTACAGTCCTAATTTTCATATTTATCACTTCACTTTGACGTTAAATTCACTATGCAGAAACGTACAAAAGAAATATTTTTGTACAAAAAGTCCGTACTCACTTATTATTCAATCAAGAGTTTAGTACAGTCATAAGTATAAAAAATGGTTTTGAATTGATGTAGCAACCAACTAGCGACATCTGTGCACATATTTCCGAACTAACAGTAAAGTTTGTATGAGCTATCGATCTTGGTAATTGTTGTTAGCGCGATGCGAGAGATGGCGTTGTTTGCTAGCGTCCAATTTGTGTTCTGATTGTGAAACAATAATAATTTTCCCTATGATTATTTAAAAATATTGTTTAATTTTGAATCGTGGATTTTATTGACGAATATTATTATTTTCCGAACTTAACCGTCATTAGCTTTGCATAGTTAGGGACTAATTCAATTAGTACTTATAAATTATCCTAAAATACTCGTAGTATTTATTTATTTAGATAGTATAGAGTAATAAAATAAAGTTCAGTTAGGTACCTATTTATATTTTTTATTTTTCCTTAGCATCTAAATCCAACGTTTCACCTACTTAAGTACCTATAAAAATCTGTCGCATACTATTTCCAATCTTTTAAATCATAGGTATCATATATCATAGGTAGTGTAATACTTAATAAAATGATACAATTTCTCATAATCTTTCCTCTTCTTATCACCTTTATGCCGACGATCTTCAAATTTACTCCCAGGGGATACTTGATGAGCTGCCGGATGTCATTCGTGCCACCAACCTTGATTTGGACAAAATTGCTGATTGGAGCGAGCGCTTCGGTCTAAAGGTTAACCCAGCAAAAACCCAGGTAATTGTAGTCGGCAGTTCATATTTCATTTCAAGGGTTAATTTTACTGATCTGCCGCCTATATTGTTTGATGGCGTGCTGATACCTTTCTCGCTCCAGGTGAGGAACTTGGGAGTTATCATGGATCGATCCTTGACGTGGGCTCCGCAGATTGGCGAGGTTAGCAGGAAGGTGTTTGCTGCTGTTGGGTCCTTGAGGCGGCTTCGTAACTTTCTTCCTCTCGCGACCAAAATTGCGCTAGCTAATTCACTTCTTCTTCCTATTTTGGACTACGCTGATGTTTTTTATCTTGATCTCACAGAGGAGCAGTTGAATAAGCTTGAGCGTATTCAAAACGTCTGTATCCGGTTCATTTTCGGTTTGCGGAAATATGACCACGGCTCCTATTATCGCACGCATCTCAAGTGGCTCCCTATCCGTTTTCGCCGTAACTCTCATATTCTTTCTCTTTTGTACGGCATTCTTTTTAACCCTGCAACTCCCCGTTATCTACAAGAGCGTTTTAAATTCCTGACTTCTCTCCGGTCGGCAGGAACAGCACGGCGCAAAATTTCCTCCTTGCTGTTCCTGCTTCTTCCTCCAAGTTCTATCATGACTCCTTTACTATGACATCTATCCGTCTGTGGAATGCCCTTCCTGTAGACCTAAGGCGTGCTAAAACTTTACCTATTTTTAAGAACCAGCTCAAATCTCACTATTTGTCACTAATTGAATCCACTTCCTGTCTATAGTCCCATTTATTTTCTTTTGCTTCTGATCTATTCCTTTTCTGTTATATGGCCTTCTTATGCATTTCGTTATTACATTCTCATATTTATTTTATTTTAAGTATTATTATACAATTATGTTATGTGTGTATGTATATGTGTATTATTTTATTTATTTATTTAGCTATGTATTATATTTATGTAAGTATTGTTTTATTATCCCTGCGTTTCTCCTGTCTATTTGTTTCCGCCACCTACTTAAACTGTCTCCAACTTATTTCTCTGTCTCAAAGGTTGTCTGGTAGAGATCGCTATTAAGCGATAAGACCGCCTATTGTATACTTTGTTCTATATTTCTGTATTGTTTTGTACTGATTTGTGGTGTTCAATAAAGAGTATTTGTATTGTATTGTATTGTAATTAGGTAGGTAAGTATGTATAATATTATTGAGCAATACCATTTAATACTTGAAAAATTCTAAGAAAACATCCAAAAAAGTAAGTCATACTACTATGTCTGTCAAAATCAGAAATAGATTCGATAAAAGATAGGCAACTAGGATCAATTTATCAATTACCAATATTAGATAAAACAGATAGTAATAATCATTGTGATAACGATTTCTTCGTAGTTTCTACTACCGGGTGATGTAAGTGTCTTTGAATAGGCTGAAGTTGTTGAATTTGGCAAAAATATAGTAGGTATGTACTTACATATATAAGGTCAATGTGGGTAAGACCGTCTACAAGGCAAGTCCGTCAACACGTTTTAACTTTTGAATTTGAAAGCGTTTCCCGCTTTAGTGTCCAGTAGATAAAGCAGTTTGTCGCGCTAGTTCCCTCACTTTAATTTAGATGACGCTGTGACAATAAACTTCAGAGAAATCCGCCTAAACAAGTCATCACGTGTATGGAACTCGAAGTGATAGTGCGACGGTCTCTGCTAATATTTTATTTAAAAATATTGGTGACAAGATTTTGCGCCAAAAAGTAACTACATATGTAATACAAGAACCGGCTATCTTTCTTCTGTGTTTAAATTATCAGAAATTGGCTTAGTTTTGTAATTATACGTTCCATCATTTATCACATTAAAATTTCGTTAAGTTGGAAAGTCCGTCATATCGGCCGGAGGTTACCAACTGTTTTTACAACTTCAATTATTATTACGATTTCATAAGGTAAAATTTTATAGATAAATCCTTTCAACATTGCACAAAATAAGCAAAGCTTGTGGTATCAGTGCTAGGTGATGACATTATACATATATTATACAAAATTACTATTGATCTTTTATTTGGGAAACCTAAAAAATAAGTAAGTACGTATAGTATAATTATTTGCCAAAAAAGGTTTACCACCCCACCATTTACGTAATATATGCGCGACTTGCCTTTAAATTCGAAAAATTGTGTTTATTTCAAATCTAAACCTTATTTTAACAAGTTCAAAGTACACTTTTAATCGTCTTGTTTCATTTTTTTAAGGATTCGAATACGAACATATAAGCAAAGCACCCATAGTTTGGCTGATATCATTACTAGACGGACTTACCTTAAACTACACGGGAAGTCCGTCTACTCGCTGAATTTTTAAAATACCATTGTTTCTGCTTAATTTGTGATTAAAATAATCTGTCACTATAGCTCAACTATTATTTATGAAATTCTTCATCGTATTCGATTACAAGCGTTAACGTAGGTGAATAATTAACGCAGCTAGATCACTCCAAAGTAAAAAATAAATGAAGTATGCCGGTCTTACCCACATTGACCTTACAATACAATACATAAATCACGTCTTTATCACTTACGGGGTAAACAGAGCCTAAGTTAACAAGACCTAAAGGCCACGTGGAAAGAGGAATGATAAAGTTATGTGGGTTTAGCCGCATCGCCTATAACATGCACGATTCCCATTTGCCCGTTCCCTTAAATTTCGGATTTGGGAAAAAATAAAACATCGAAATAAATCACAATTAATTTATTACCACTTATTACATAAAACAAATACATATTAAAATAATTATTACCATTAAAATAAAAATGTCAAAATATGACTTACAAAATATTTTTCAATAAAACTGACAAAGGCCGAGCTTTGTCCCACCAACTAAATCTGCCCTTTTTATTTTATTTTTATTTATGAAAAAAATTGCGTTCTAAAATTGCGTAAATAGGACATCGGTACTGATAAACGAACTGTGTCATTGGTATATATTTTGACTGCTGCGCTGGTCGCCGTCGATAATCATCAAAATAATTGCAAATTAATTCCGTCCATTTGTAAAATAGCGAAAAATTTTAGCAACGAGCAGATGTTGGAAGGCGACAAGTCGGTTGTGATTATGACCTCTACGCATGGTTCACTTCTGACCTTTAGGCATTAGTCGTTGACTTTTACACATAGGTCGCTTGTGACTTTTACACACAGATCGGTTTTGATTCGACTAACGCACAAGCCAGTAAGCCGTGCATCTGAAGACAAGCCAGTAAGCCGTGTATCTGAAGAATTAGTGAAGATAAAAAGGCAAGGGTCAATATTCAGCGTTTTTACGGAGTCTTGTATCATTATCCTCTCAGAAGAAAAATAAAGACCAATGATGAGTCTAGTTTCTTCTACCGTTGTAATCTTGGGAGGATGGCGTTGGACCAGTGCTGTCAAAACGTAGGAATATTCACCAAAGGGTGGGTGAGACCAAAGTCTTCGCGGATGTTCCGTGTTCGCGTCTTCCGAAGACTGAGACCCAGTTCTCCTGACAAGTTGGTGGGTGAACGTCTATCACTCAGGTTCTGGATGTGGCGCATCATGACTGCTTCCCGTTGCTGTAGCTGTTCTGCCGACTCCAAGAAGAACTTGATTTGCTGGAGAAGGAGGAAGCTACTCCGGTCGGGGAGTGGGGTGGTGTGAGCGGCATCAGGTTTGTGGCCTGATGGTAGACTTTTGCTGAGAGGCTCATTCCACCTGGAAACGAAAAACGGGAAATTATAGACCGATTGCTTAAATTATATTAAGTGACGTCGTGATCTGTGTCATATCAATTATTTATTTATTTACTTTAGTTTATAAGTTACTAGCGACCCGCCCCGGCTTCGCACGGTATATTATGCATGTATTATACATATAAACGTTCCTCTTGATGAGTCTATCTATTAAAAAAACCGCATCAAAATCCGTTGCGTAGTTTTAAAGATTTAAGCATACATAGGGACATAGGGACAGAGAAAGCGACTTTGTTTTATACTATGTAGTGATTTGATTACTAACATACTCGTAAATGTAAGCTTTATTGTTATTGTTACTAACCCGATATGGATAATGAATAATTGTCTGAAATATAACTATTATTATTATTATTATTATTATTATTATTAAATGAGTCCTGATGAGGCGCGCGGGGTAGGATGACAAAGGGGACCGAGAGAGGTGCGGGCGGGGAGTGCGCCTGTTAGTAAAATGCCAGCCTCTATAGAGTGACCGCTTAAATAAGTCGGGCGAGGCCTCAGTAAAATGGTCGGTCTATAGGCATACTTCTTCTATCCTAGACATTATTATCCTTTAAATTTCTATATTTAGTTTCCATTTTTTTTTTCAATTGATTATGTTTCCATTTTATAAATTTACTAGCGACCCGCCCCGGCTTCGCACGGGTGCAATCAGTGTTTCTCTACTATTAATGTATTATACATAGCCTATGTCACTCAGGGTGAATGTAGCTTTCCATTAGTGAAATAATTTTTGAAATCGGCACAGTAGTTTTTGAGTTTATTTATTTATAAACATACACTCACACAAAAATACAAATCTTTCCTCTTTATAATTCTCGACTCGAGTGGCATAAGGTCTGATGTGAAAATCAGACCAAATTGACTTATTTAAATTACGGTTATAATACGCTCTTTCTCTGTCTACCACACTGACACTTATATTTCTATCTCTTTCCGTTGAGGAGATATTTAAATGCATAAGGTCTGATCTGACGATTTTTAGAAATTATAGAGACGCATCAGGACTAATTTTGACTTACACCTTTATGCATGGACTTCTTTAAGTTTTTTGTTTAGCGTATTTCAACTTCAAGGTTTATGCTTCAAAATTTGTTTTCCTTCATGACTGGCGTTATGTCACTAAAAGCCTTCTGCTTTGCAAAGGTTGATACAGCATAAGTACGTATCACTAGATACGACGTAATGCTTCAAATATTTTTAGCTATTTAATTTTATACAGTAATTTGTATATTAGTTTGAGACCTTATGCCTGTAATAACGTTAACTTTTGAGAATAATATGAGCAGTTAAGTGCAAATAGAACATGCCTTCAACCAGTTCAATAGCATCACGTATGAAGCATAGAGTCGGAAGTCGCTGTTTTCATAAAAAAAATGTTGTATCGATATTATTTAAAACGCAAAAAGAAAATTAAATATATGAAAATATAGGTACAAGTAATCTTCTAAAGATGCAAAAAGTTTCGTGATCCTAACTATAATAATTCAATAATTATAAGCCGATTCATTTATCAATTTTATTTCTGCTCTCCTGAAAAGTTAAGAAATCACACATCAGACCTTATGCTTCTCGAGTCGAGAATTATAGTATAGATAGAGTATAGATATAGATTTGTAAGGTATTAAATTAATACTTACTGCTGGAAAAAGATTGGTACGACGAGTACTTGGAGTTTGCTTCTTTAGTGGCAGGCATTTTGAGATCTGTAACAAGAAAAAAGATTTAGTTAAGTATAATAAAGATCTTTCTAAAATAAACTCCTGATTCAAAACAAGACACGGATAGTCAAGATATTCAAAAATGCTTGCTTCTTTCTTTCTCCGACACTACCTGTTTGAAGTGTCAAAAAGTTACCTTGTGCTAGGCCACTTTGTTATCAAAGTCAAGATAAATAGAGTTTAAAATGAATCACACAACAACACAATACTTAGGTAGGCGTAGTGGCTCAAAATATACAGAATTAAAATAATACTATTTTTGGTGAAACTGTTAGCTAGACGTAGTTTTTTGATCGCGTGATCTACAGATTAGTTTAGTGTTTATTTTATAACAATCCTGTTATGCTGCAATTTTGAACTATCATATATCTTGATTCATCATCATCATCTTATAAGCCACAGGACGTCCACTGTTGGACATAGGCCTCCCCCATGGACCTCCAGTTGCCTCGGTTGGAAGCGGCTTGCATCCACCGCGAACCCGTGACTTTAGCCAGGTCATCCGTCCTCGTTGGTGGACGTCCTACGCTGCTCCACTCGAGAACCTTTCGGTCCCAACGACCATTCGTTCTGTGTATCTTGACTATTTGCTTTCAAACTTTATGTACTAATTTTTGATATTTGAAACAGATAGTGTTGTAGCACACGCATACGTCAATATTTAGGTTGTCAATGACAGAAATACGCACTACGCTTTAACACTATCAATGACATAGATACGGGTATTTTCAACTGTAAATATTCTCAAAGTCATCCAAACTTCAGTATTTTTCTCGAGCGAATAAACCCCACGGCCCCTATTATCAGATTTTGATAACAAATCCGCAAAATCTGATCTATATTGTGATGTTATTCAGGTTTATTGTCCTAAGTTTTATCGATGCTACCTGTCAAAAATTTACGATGCTACCTGACAAAAATTTACACGAAATATCTGATGTATAGTAAATAAACTTAATCTGTTAAGATTGGATTGTAAAGGCAAAATATTTCAAAATCGCTGGTAACTAATTAAACCTACTAGGTACTTAATAATGTAAATGTAAAAGTTTGTGAGTACATCTGTTTGTCTGTCTGTATGATGATGGCTTCTGGACAAAGGCTGTTTTTTATCCCGATATTCTTCGGGATCTGGAAGATTGAGTCCAGATACAGGAAATTTTGCTTTTCAATGTCCTTTTATGCATCATAAATAGATGGACAATGGACAACAAGATTTTTGGGGATTCCCATAATTTCTGTTAAACGTGTACCTATACACTTTACTTTTTTTTTTCAAAGAAATTTTGGGTTTTTCTGTATCAGAATTATTAAGACTAAGTATTCATTTTTGTAAAGAAAATAAATGTCCATTGGTTTTTTGACAGTTTTGTGACACTATTTTCATACAATTTATATGGGTCGTCACAAAGCGGACACGAAAAAAGTATGAGAAATTAAGGTAATAGGTATATTGTTAGAAAAAGGATACCCGTTTTTTTTAAATGCCCAAATACCTGAACGACCACCAGACTGACTTTACGCGAGCGAAGCTGTTAATAGATTTTATTGCAACGTTACTTTAGTTTTCTTTATAGTATCTCGATAAATCTACTCGAACCAGTTTTATCTGACTAGTCCCCAAACAACGCAATTTCTTTATCTTCACAGACTTAATCATATTGATTGGCACCCCATTCTAAGATAGACATTAATAATAAATGAATAGCCAGCATTATGTCTATCTTGCCGGTCTGAGGCTTCGGCAACGGGCGATATATCTTGTCGATAAAGGCAACTGTTCATGGGGCGATTTTGTGACCCATTTGCGATTGTATAGTATGAATTGCGTGTATCAAGATTTGGTTAGCTGCTGGTAAATTTGCTTGGCTTTATTTCCTCTCTCAAAGAAAAAGAAGGAGCCAGCAGAGGCCTTAATTTTCTTGTACATTACTTGACTTTATTGTAGTAAAGTTTTTTTACAACGCAACATGATATATTAGGAATTTTGGTCGTAACGAATCATGAGATTAATAGTAACATAAGAATGAAAAACACACGTCGAGATAGATATGTCGATAGCCAGTTGTCATGCTGTCATAGATAGAAGAACACTCGAACTAACCGCTTTATTCCGAGAAAACCTTATAATCTATACTTTGACGACTTCTTATCATTTGACACGTAATCGGCGCCAACAAACTTAGTATTATGCATAGAAAGTTCAAATTCTGAAAACAGTTAAGCGACATGACATGACACGCTTGAAAATATTTACTGAGGCTCAGGCCACAGATAAGACATCTAGGTAAATGCTCAACGTTGTGAGCAAAATAACAAAATAGCGATGACTGTGCCATCTAAAGAATACCAATACTTTTTTTGTACCATTTTCCCGAGACTCTCGTCACACGGCGGCCACGACGTACAAAATCCGCGTTCTGAAATGAACACAGGCACGTCGTCTGTACTGTACACGCGTCAATGTGTGCGTAAGATACACAGGGCTGTCTATCGCAAAAACCTAGTACTATAAGTACTACCAATGACATAAATATACTAAAGATATGGCTTAGATGTGTGCAAATAAATGTACTTCATCGTTATCTATTTATTTAAACTTACTTAAAATGTGTCTGTCTGTGTATTTAAGCATTATTATTTTCAATTACAATAGATGTACGACAACATACTTAAGCGAATGATTCTGTAGTTATTTCATGTATTAATCGCGATAATTTCAGAAAGCATTAATTTTCTAATGTTTTATAAAATGAAGTAGGTAGGATAGGTTCCCGAACTTGTGACGTGCGGCCGACATACATCGCGTCGCGAGCCCTACTAGTTGCCAGCAGCTTTCCGGCAGACTGCGCTTGAGGGGTGGGGTAACTCGAATAGGTGCGGGGCGGAGCGTGGCCATTCTGTACGTTAGTACTATTATATATTCTGTGCTCTCGTGCTATGTAAGACATTATCTACTTGTAGGATATCATCGTCAGTTTATAGACGTCTACTAGGCACAGGTTCATGGGGCATAGCCCAAACCTTTTTGAAGTGACAACTTCTATAACTGCGCTGAGCACTTTTTGGGATGGGTAAAAAATGTTAAACTCGCATCAGGCGTAAGACGGAGGGAGAGTTTAAGTACCAGGATATCAGAATCCTCTAAGAGCTTATTTTGAAATACGAATGAAGCTAGAGTCGCGTTCGATTTTTGAAGTGTACGTTGATTTCGTGTTCATGGCAAAGTTTAAATGTAATCGGAATTTCGAATATAAATTTCGAAATATTCAGAGATGCGATCCCAGGTTCTAATCTGTGGATTAGAACCTGGGATCGCATCTCTGAATACCTTCTGCTTGAGAAGCCATAGATCAAACCAGGGTCACAACTACTTTTATGTAGGTATCAGTGGCGTAGCGTCCATAGAACTCGATTCCCACTGGCTGGCCTATTTTAAGGCATTTGGGCAATTTATTGTGCAGAATTAGAGGAAAAGGCTAGTTAAGTTCCCTTCGGCTTGCCTTCTGATATACTTGACGCCACGCCACTGGTAGGTATAGAACCAATATAGCTTGCACGAGCTGCCTAAAGTAAGACGCAGCTTCAGGATTTGTGTCAGTGAATTTGAAGTCAAGTCAAGTCAAGTCAAAGTCAAGTCAAAAGTTTATTTTCCAAATAGGCCGCCAAGGGCTTTTTTACATGTCTTTTTTTGAAACATAAGAAAATCGCAACGTGGATGCCCCTCGAACGTTCTACATTTATTAAGCAATTTTTCCCATGAACGATTCGGCCTTAATGCTCCCTCATAACGATAATATACAACGATACAGTATTGATGACAACACCACACAACCGAAACGGCGTATATCCGAACAAGGACTTAGGAAAATCAACGGTAAACGCGTGGGACAGAGTTCAAATTAATGGTGCAACTGTTTGTAATAAAGTTATGTTCGATATTTTCACACAGTGCTATCATATTTTGCTTACAGCAATCTTTGTCTTATATTAAACTTGTAGCGCAGGTAAAAAGTGTCTTTAACTGGAGCAGTTAAAGCTCAAGTTGGTTTGTTAGGGGTTGTGAATTAGGCTACTATGGATTCTGGGAAGTTTTATCTTTAACGTCTGAACAGATTTATTTCAGGGAAAGGAGGGTATTTGTAAAATTGATTACGCGTTCTTTTGATGATTCAGGAGGCACTGAAAAACCGGAGCGATTGATTTTAATTCAATTCTTAAAGGATCGAGGTAAAGCCCTTTGATTCCCTTTTTGGGTATTAGTCCTATCTCGATACACAAAGGGGTGTCTTGTCTGCTTTTTGTTTATCTTTTTTTGAGGCTTAAGATGTTATTGGCGTATTAAAAGGCAAAGATTAATTTGTAGTCTTTATTTTCTGCGATCAAAGTAGTTTTTTTTTGTTGGTAAATTAACAATTTTTGTAGTGTAGTTTGGCTTAGTGTTTTACTTTAGTTATTGGAAAACTGAAACACCGCACAATTTTAAAGGTAAGTACATACAGCACGAATTTATTTTGAAACAGGCAATTTTACATTGGAAATTTCACCAAAAGACATTCACATAAAAGGGCGTAACCACCACCCGTTTCCTATAGAGATAAGCCTTTTTGTAGCACTGTTAAGAGGCTGACAACACCTAATTTTGTTGAAATTGATGTTATTTAAGCTGTTTTTTAAGAAAAACTACACACAAAAAAAAATATTGATAATTTTCGTCATATTTCAAACACGCTGGACGGACTCGATACATAATTGAGCAAAATCGGCTCGATAGAAAATAATTGCAAAGATTGGTCTTATAATCATCATTAAACGGTTCTATGTCTATATTTTTTCGACGTATGGGTCTGCAATTAAAAGCATGAAGCCAACATAATCATACCTACACGGCTAACGAGTCATATTTCACAAATAATCCATACTTTTTTTTATTTTTTCTTATTTGTGTCTTATTTGCAAGATTTTAGACGCGCGCCAAGTTGCCGGAATAGTTTCTTCTCTTTCACTCACAGGCACGCGAAGCGTATGTGCGAAGAGTGGCGCTGCTCAAGGTCATTTGCTGTTGACAGCGCCTTAAGGCACCCTTCTTTTTTATTTACTAGTTCGTGCAATTCAACAACAGAATTTAAAACACACTAACCTCCTTATTCATAAACGCTCTATAGGCTTCTGCTAACTTAGCAATCGTTTGTCCTTATCTGTGAAAGGTAAATGTCAAAGTGAAAGATGAAGAAGTGAAGGACAAACGATTGCTAAGTTAGCAGAAGCCTATACAGCGTTTATGAATAAGGGGGTAAGAATTTATGTCAAATGAAATTGTATGTGTGTAACATAACCAAGGTAAACTTAAAAAAATTAACTACGCTCCAATAATATTTCCCACATGATTTGTATGATCGTTAAATACATCTGGATAATATATGGTACTCATAAAATTTATTTAGATATGGGAACCAAGTAACAATAATATTATTTTAACAATATCATCAGATAATCACACAGAAACAATAGAACTAAGCCTAAGACATTTTTTTTTATGTGAATAGGAAGGCAAACGAGAAAGTGGGTCACCTGATGGTAAGCGATCACCACTGCCCATAGACACCCGCAACCCCGGAGGGATTGCAGATTCTTTGCCAACCTAGAGGACTTAGATGAAATGCCTCTTGCGCCCGTAATTTCCCCGGCTGTCTTACTCTCCACACCGGAACACAGCAGCGCAAGCACTGCTGCTTAGCGGCAGGATTAGCGAGTAAGATGGTGGTAGCGATCCGGACGGACCTTGCACAAGGCCCTACCACCCGCACAGTAGTGTAACACACACATAAAAATGATCAGTCTATATGTGGCAGGGCGACACCGTCGTCGAAGCCGAGCCATCTTGCCACAGGTTTAAATTTATTTCTAGATAATATATATTCCCGTATGAAATTTACACAGTGCATATGTAAAAGCTTAATATTAGCGCAGGTCTGTATCGAAATGTTCTCATGCTGCGCGAGTTGGCCGCACTTCGAGCGGAGCCGTACGATGGCATAGTATAGACATGACATGGCCTTTTTCATAAAAGTATAGTCCGATACATACATACATAGGTACTTACATACATACAGTCACGCCTCATTCGCATGGGTAGGCAGAGACTACTTTGTTCCACTTGCTACGATTCTGATATACTTTCCTCTTTCGCTAGTACGGTATTACCTGTTTAAAAAGGCCATTCGGGTTTGTCTTGTCTGAGTGAGACTCACTCTTATGGATTGACTCTTATTGGACTTGAATCGGCCGATGGTACCCGAAAGCCGAATGTCGAATGAGAAAGTTTAAAACGGGTCCTGTTTTGTCCCATAATTTTCGTTGGTCATAATAATCGTAAGTCATAATGTTTTTGGTCGAGCATTTTTCAGGAATTTTGGAAAACTCATCAGAAGATTCAATTAAGATTAAGGTTAGTTTACAATCAATTAATAAAAATCATCATCGGCCGATTCAACTATCAAACCCATAAGAGTGAGTGAAACAGCAAAACAAATCAAGAAAAAACAAAGACTGGTAAAATAAATAAATAAATATTTCGGCACAATTGCCACCTAGTTCCAAACTAAACAAAGTTTGTGATATGGGTAGGGTAAGTATACTAGACAACGGATAAACATACTTAAATACATAGTAAATATCCAAGACTCGAGAACAAACATTCGTATTTTTTCTTATAAATGCTTGATCGGGATCGAAACTGGGATCTCAAGCCTCATAGTCAGATTCTCTAACCACTAGACTATTTGGTCGTCAACGGTTGTAACCGTCATGTCCATACAAAGCTAGCGCGCTGCATTGTGCTCGCATATATTTATGTATTTACTTTCCATCGACGACAGCCATTTTGCTTATCAAGCTACACAAACATGTGTGTGTGCAAAGATACATAGTGTTTAGAAACTGCGGCAACAATTGTTACGGATACGGAGCTGTGTTGATTTTGATAAAGTTTACTGCGCTGCGAATTTATTATTAACTAGATGTTGTCCGCATTCGTCTATTCACGGGAATTTCGCATATTCCCGGGATAAAAGTAGCTGTTAAGCAAGAATGTGTTATGTAAAATGTTACACACAAACAATCTTTATTAATACCTATAAAGATTATTCTCTCCATTCTTACGTATTGACGATGAAAACCATATTTTGATTTTCGACTTGGCTCGCCCCGGGCGTTAATTCCCTAGGGTAATAGACAATACTTTATAAGCTAACTAGCAGCCCGTCCCGGCTTCGCACGGGGTAGACAATTATTTATTTTTGGAAATTTGGATATAAAACACTTTTTTTCACAAATATTTATTACTATGGCGGTTTTGTTTACTGTTTGAATTTTTTAATTCGTAATATCTTTTGAATGGAAAGTCCAATTTAAATAATTTAAAAACTATTTTATAGGTAGTTCAATGGTCTTGACCATAAAATAATTTATTTGGATAAGGATTAACATAAACACATAAATAGCATGGTTTGAATTTGGTTAGCATTTTCATTAATGTTTAAAATGAAAAAAGTTGTTTTAGTGACATAACTACAATAGTTGGACATATGCTACCGCAGAATTTTTTGTAGACATTATGATGTTCTTCAATATTGTTGTACATTATTTTGTTCTATCGCTAATAGTTTCAGCAGCGCATTCGACGAAAGACATTTTAAGACTCATTTTTCTACACCTTCGGTTACATTGTTCAAATTTTACCAAGGATCCCTAATTTTTTCAAAATGAAATGTAGCCTATGTCAAATTGGAAGAATGTAGCATTCTATTGGTGAAAGAATTTTTTAAATCGGCCCAGTACTTTTTGAGCCTATTCATTACAAACATACAAACATACAAAAATAGGTACAAATCTTTCCTCTTTATAATATTAGTGTAGATGTAGATGTAGATATATATATGGTTTTTAGATATTCAGAAGAAGGTTGTGCGCCTCTGGATTTACTTGTGGTGGTAGCTTAAAGTGCCCATAACCTAATCCTGGCTGTAACCTAACCTATTTTTTTAACCCACCTAGTATTTTTTTATTAAAAGTTCGTTTTCATCACTAAATAGTATAAGTCTGTCCCTATGTATGCTTAGATCTATAAAACTACGCAACGGATTTTGATACGGTTTATTTTAATAGATAAAGTGATTCAAGAGGAAGGTTTCTACGCAGACGAAGTCACGGGCAGAAGCTAGTAACTTATAACTTAGAGTAAGAATATTTTGGTAGGTATTTAAGAAGTTTTTATTTTAAGGATTTTTTTAGTGTTATTATAGGGTTACCTAAAATTTTGTAGCTTCTATATATAGTTCTTTAAGTATAGCTCAGTGGATTATCGCTCGGCGTGACTGTTACTGTTGCAGTGTATTATGTGGTGGCAATAATATGGAAAGTAGAAAAAAGATCTAGTAAAGGCGCCATTTTTAAAATTAATTACCTCCCCGAACGAGTGCATTTGTCGCGCTGATTCAATTTGAGAGACATATCGCGGGCTTAGCCGGCGTCGAGAAAAAAAAACATCGAAGCGAACGGCACGGTGAAATATCTTTATTAAATCCCTGTCGAGTAAATTGGTTCATTTGCCCTGTATTTTTTTTAGGAAAAGGCAGATATACTCACGGGAATGTCTACCTACAACTAGCACGGCACAACTCGCTGTGACTGTGAAAATATTAAACTAAGTTAAACGTCACTAGGAAACGTAAAAAAGAAGGTAATATTTGCCAAGAACCGTTTGGCAAAACATTTTTTAAAATATAATGTATCTATTTGTTATGTTGATAATTGTCTTATAATTGTAATAAATTAGAAAACCAACGTCAACGTTGTTGTCCACCAACGAGATGGACGGTTGACCAGTAGGCTTATTGTCTAACTCGCTCGCAATCGCCATCGTGTTCATTTTTACAGTTCTTATGGCTGATATGTTGATGATGATGATGAGGAAAAGCGTTCCGTTGCAACCTTTTTTTAAAAAAAAAAAAACACAAAAAAAAAGTTTTTTTTAAATTACAAAATCAAACCTATGCAGCTGCCGGTTGCCATCCCGCGTTTTTTCGTGAATTAGTAAACATTCTTGCCGATTTGTATGGCTCTGGGGTAATTAGTTGTCTCTCGAGCGTTAACGCTATTGGTAGAATTAAGTTTTTTCTCGCCTAATGAAGGGCTTTAGAAATCGCCGGTTTTTTAAGCTCGCATCAATCTGTTTATTTCTTGTAGCCTTAAGAATATTTACGCTGCGAGATTTTTCGAGATAATCCAATTGAAAAATGGGCACGTGAAAATAACGACTTTTCAAAAAAGTTCCTAAAACGCTCTTAATATAAAAAATATTTCAACATTGATTATTATATGTAGGTATATTGTATTCCTGTTACTATATTTCATTTTCATTTCATCTTCTAACACAAGATTTACACTACTTTATAATATAAGTCTCAAACCAAGTAAAAGTATTTTTTATTGCTGGCAATACTCTATTACCCAATGTGTTGTCACATTTTGTGGACTGGCAATTGAAAATTAAAGCGTCATCTAAAGAGCCGAAGACGGAAAAAAGATGGCGTCTGAACTCTTAAGCTTCAAGACGAGAGTTTTCTCGAGACGGTATAAAAAAAACGCATCTTACTTATGCTTTAGTTATTTAATCTTTTTTTGGTATACGATCCTTTCGCGAATCGTGTTAGAGCAACCTTTCCTATACGTCCACAGTCATGCTAAGCGTGGCTTTTAGGTCTTGTTACCTTAGGTTCTGTCTAAGAGTCAGGATAAAGACGTGGTTTTCGTATGTATGTATGTGTGTACCCTTTAAGATTTGACTTAGACATGAACACCGCACGTAAACAAAGTCACACCAAACTATAGTAAAGTCCCCCCATTCAATACCCACTGACAGGTAGATTTACCACCCCAACATTTAAAGCTGCCCATTTACTAAAAAGACAATTGCTTAAGAAAAAGTGCCCCCAATGTCGCGAAAGCACGTACCCCAAACGATCCTAAATTAACGCAGGGGGGTCTAATCGACCATTTTTTTCCGGCTGATTGCCAAGGAAGGCTAATATTGACCCACCACCCCCCCATTCGGCTCAAACAAATGTTAACCCTTCCGTGCTCATTCCCCCTTCGAAAAAAAACCCATAAAATATATCTAATTAAAAAATATCCCGACTAAGACTGACGCTCATAAAGAATGTCAATTAAGCCAGGGACTTTTTCTTCTGGTAATTTTTTTTTCGGTAATATTTTGTGTCGTTCCGCGGCTGGGTAAGGGTTAAGATAGCGAAATTAGTATCGGTATGAAATATTGAGTAATTTAATATTTGCCGTTACGTTGCCTTTGTTTCTTTCTTTTTGGGATTATTTTTCACGATAGGGCGGCGCTAATCAGTGGGGTTTGACGGTTGACTTGTTTTGTTTAATTTTAATATAGATAATTCCCAACTGTCACAGAATTAATCCTTACTTACATAAACGCGAAAGTAACTCTGTCTGTCTGTTACGCTGTCACGCCTAAACCACTGAATCGATATTAATGAAATTTGAGAGACAGATTTTACAGAGATAGTTTCAGTCCCGGGAAAATATTTTAAGAACTGCTATACACACTAATTAACGTAAAAACATTTGTAACCGCAGCGCATTTGTTGAATTTTATTTTTCTTATCATTAATTTAGCTAGCAATGTATCACACAATCCACGAATTCTGGTGTAGAAAGTATTCCAATATTTTTTATCTGATCATGATCATTAACGCTATAGATACTGGCGGAGAAAGCAAAGGCAGAATTTTGCAAACTCGACAAATGCGACTCTAATTTTGACAGGTGAAAGGAGAGTGAGTGTAGGAGTGACTAATCACCAATCTACCTTGATAGAAAGAAAGATTTAGTTACTATCTCATAAGCTCATGACAAATATAAATATGGCCACTACTTAATCATCATTATTCATAGGTATTTAAAAGTTATTTTTCATTTTGAAAGCAAGGATATTGACGACCGAATAGTTTAGTGGTGAAAGAACCCGACTGTGAAGCTTGGTCACAGGTTTGGTCTGCAGTCGGGGCAGATATTAGTAGAATACAAATTGTATGTACTCGTATGTATGTAAACTCTTTATTGCACATTAATATTTTAAATATACAGAAGTACACAGAAAATAGTACAAAGGCGAACTTATCCCTAAGAAGAATATCATAGAATTGTCTTTTATGATGTTAGAATTTAGGTATGTGTGTATGTACATAATTAAGTAAGTTTATCCGTTGTCTAGCACCCAAAGTACAAGCTTTACTTAGTTTGGGACCTTGTGGCAGTTCAGAATTGCCCTGTAATATTATTTATCAATGTTTACCTTGTAATGTTATGGACACGTTTTTGGTTTGATTACCAGATAAAGGAATACATAAACATGAGATAATTACAGATTTGAGTCTGAGTCATATTGATGTTTATTTTATGCATACAAAAAGCATTACTGGGGTGACTGACCTGTCCCATAAATGTCCTGATTCATCGTAAAACAGAGAGCTGTTGAGTTTCTTAGAAAAATGCAGCGATTGCCCTCGAGACGTGAAACTTGGCCCAAAAACGAAAACTTTTGTTACATTTTAATACCGTAAATTTAAAATAAAAACCGCTTTCTGGTTTTTCCCCGATCACTATTTTTGTACCCACCAACATGCATGTATGAACATGAGATGCAAGTGACACAAAGTGATCTTTATCCCATAGGGGTAGGCTGAGACTACTCTGTTCCGTGCTACGATCCTGACATACCTCTTTCACTTCATCCAGATTCATGAATCTCTTCGCACACGTTCGTCGGTTTAGAGTACTCTTGACCTGACCTTTTGTCAAAACGTCCCGTGGTCCCGGAACCGTCTAGGCCTTCCCCTTCCAACAGACAATCGCCATATAAATCTGTTTATGTTGTCCTTGTCCCTCATCCTCCTTAAAACGTCTTTTCTAAACCTACATTCCGTGAATGTCACCCGTTATTTTGTCAACACGTCTGCGTCATCGCAAGTGCCGTTAAGATCGATGGCTAGGTGCGTGGGCGCACCGAAACGGTATTCTTTGCGAAGCCGCTCAGAAATCATGACAATGAGACACACATTTATTATCAGTGACACACTAATTACGAGTACGCTTTTCAACACAAAAACTATTTTTGGATATGCTGTGGATTTTTATGAGTTCAAATAAGTACACAGTTTGCGAATGGTCATGAATGGCTCTGGTTTTGTAATTTTGATGTATCTAAAGTAGGTACAGAGATATAATCGAACAAAAGGAAAGCTAAAAAATGTGTATATACGGGACTTCAAATTGGTAATACGAAACGCTTTATTATATTATAATGATTCAGCTATTTAAATTAGTATATTAATTATAATAATAATAATTATGTTCCCTTCATAAATGTTGCGTCGGACGATAAACATAGCTGATCGTTTCTTAGTGACCCACATGTGGGACACGGACATAGTTCGCCCGCCGTGACCCACATATGGGACACTGGTCTGTGAAGGCCTTTTCACCTGTCATTATGGTAAAGACAACGCCATGGGCAATGATTCATACGCTTTCTATCCGCCGCTGAGTCACCAATCCTATTCTTTGTCTATCGGACGAGGTATTTGAATGAATACAACAAAGTTCCAAGCTGGTTTTTGAGCAAAGGAACAAAAAACCAGTTGCTTCTCCTTCATATTTAAATACTAGCTATTGCCTGCGACTCCGTCTATGTCCGTGTATATGACTATCTATTTTACAAGAAAACACAGTAAATTTACAGGTAACAGGATAAACAGACACAAAGGCGACTGACATTGTTTTGATAGCTATATGATTTTTAGGAAAGTAACCTAAGTTCAACTCTGGTAAAACCCAGCCACACTTTGTTGGTTGAAATACTATTGTTTTTTTTTTTTTTTGTTTTTTTTTTTTTTTTTTTTTTTATGTGAATAGGAAGGCAAACGAGCAAGTGGGTCACCTGATGGTAAGCGATCACCACTGCCCATAGACACCCACAACCCCGGAGGGATTGCAGATGCGTTGCCAACCTAGAGGACTTAGATGAAATGCCTCTTGTGCCCGTAATTTCCCCGGCTGTCTTACTCTCCACACCGGAACACAGCAGTGCAAGCACTGCTGCTTTGCGGCAGGATTAGCGAGTAAGATGGTGGTAGCGATCCGGACGGACCTTGCACAAGGCCCTACCACCCGCGAAACTACTACTAATAAATAAATCATCATTACAATTAATTTAATAATGCATAACAATGTTTCTTGTTATTGTATCAATGCCATGAAACACGACAATGCGTACAAATGATTTGCAAAAACTTTGATGCAAACAAAATTGTGCGCATTTTTTACAAACTCTCCTCGTTGTTTGTAAGAGCTTGTAGAGTTCCAGTTAATAGTAAATTAACCAACATTAAATGATCTCTTACTGCTTACATTTTGCTTAAGAGCAGGGTTCTGATAACACTGGATTTTAGTTCACATGCCGAAAGTGTACGGAATTTGGTCGATTTTTTTGGCAGCCATCAGTCATTAGCAAGAGATTATTAACAAAGTGATCGATTGCTAAAAAAAAGTTAAAATTCAGTGATAGTCTGTAATTTTATTCTGTAAAATCTTTCAATTCTAATGTATTTGATCTTTAATTTATTTGATGTCGTTCGCATAAATCCTACCAATATTATAAATGCGAAAGTTTGTGACGATGTGAGTGAGTCAGTGTGTATGTTTGTTTCTTCTTCACGCTGACACGACTAAACTGATTTGGATAAAATTTGAAACGAAGATAGCTGGTGCCCTAGATTAAAACATAACCTACTTTTTATCACGGAAAATTGAATAGTTTCCGCGGGATAGCGATAAACATGTGAAAGGTCGTAGCTGTCTAGAGTCGCAACGCAAATACTTATTGCAGAATGTACTAAGTATCAACATTACTTCTTAAGTCTAATTCTACGCGGACGAAGTCACGTGCAGATGCTAGTTTAAAAAATAATCTTAAATCTTTATTACAAACCTTCGATTGCTTCGCCTAAAACTTAAAAAAAACTATTTAAACACGTCACTATGAACTCCAAACAAAAACTGATAAAATTTAGCTACCTATTTCAATCGTCGGCATGCGGTCTGCTTTAAATTATCAAAACAGGCTTGCGGTAGAACTGATAACACTATCTTGGTACAATTCATCGCTTTTATACGAGTAGTACTAGTGATACTACTGTTTGCATGCGTATTGAGCAATTTCTTCCTACTTGTCACGCTTTTTTTTATAGCTGATTGTATTTTTTATCTAACGTCCGTTGTTTAAGTAGCCGGCAAGGTCGTCACATATTTTCGAATGTGAATCACAAGGAATATACGCAGTATGGGAATACCTGAAGTGAAAGTAGAGAGGTTTCTGATGTAATGATTTGCGTCATACGATGCTGCGATTATGACCCGGAGCTACTAGCCACATTGTGGTTTGTCACGTTGGGATTTGCCACGTTGGAAGATGCCACGTTGGATTTTTTTATATTGTGATCTGACACTTAGTTTTTGGGTAAAATTTTACCTGCTGGCTAAATATGACCCATTTGTAGAGGTCGGATTGCTTTTTTGGTATACAAGCAGACATTATGTGGGATGGATGACAATGCTATCAACAAGTGCAGCCAAGAACTGGTCTTAGACAGTGTCGAAATGTTTTTTCAACAAAAACTTATTATGGACACCTCGCCTGACCACATCGCTCGAACAGACAACCGTTGGGGGAGAAAAGTAGGTACTCGAGTGGCGACCGCGAACCGGAAGACGCAGTGTTGGCAGGCCTCCCACTAGGTGGACTGACAACATCGTGAAAGTTGCGGGAAACCGGTGAATGCAGGTGGCGAGTTGTCGTTCTTGGTGTGCTAAGGGGGAGGCCTTTGTTCAACAGTGGATGTCTTCAGGCTAATGATGATTATGCTGATGATGATGGACACCTGTGCCTAATTTATCTGACTAACAAATAATGTAGGTATCCTATATCTCGATTTTTTTTACCCACTTCCAATAATCCGATTGACTTTGCATTCGGTACTCGTCCACAACTCCGGTGGCAGTAATAGGTACCTACGATAAGCCAGTTCCGTCAACAAAAAAAGTGTGTCAATATTTTTTTAATTCAATGTCAATACGATCTCAAAAATACAACAATCCATTATGCTATTCTGCAAATTTTTTCGACGGCGTGTTTTAATAATACGTAAGTACATCAATATATAAATTCTAATATTATTTTACTTACTGACGCGTATCGTGAAGGAATCCAACTACACTTTTAAACATTTGCTAGTCAAGGAATTATGCAAATCTCACATTCTGAATCATTTTAGTACATGACGTTTTTGTATGATTAAAAACTAGGAATGTCACGTTTGAAGTTTTATTAGAGGCACGTAGCAAAACTGATGCGCTGACACTATCACACCTCGTGTCATAGGTTGTTTGGACACGCATGACTTCCGTTTTAGAACATTGATGGGCAAACTACGGCCCGCGGGCCACCTCCGGCTCGCAAAGGTATTTAATACGGCCCGCCGGCGTTCCTTCGAAATGGTGTTATGGCACAGGCTGACGATATTTAGACGGTCCTGCTGTATAAAATAGAATAAAAGATGCAAAAGCAAAGGAGCCAGCTAAACCAGCCACGTGGTTCATGCGCCATGTGTCAAAAAATGCATTTTGGTATTATTATTATTTTTTGGTTTTTTTTTTTTTTTTTTATTAATTTTTTTTTTATTTTTAGTTTGAAATTACCTTAACTTCTCACTGACGTCTACTAACCACTGTAAGTTAATTTGTTTTGTACAGTGCACTCCAAGGTCCCAAGATACAGGCTCTGCCTAGTTTGGGGTCTGCCAGACAATCGTTTTTGTATACTGCTGATGTATTTTTTACGAAATAAATTTATTCTTATGTTCTTATTCTTTTATTCTTATTTTGGCCCTTCTCTGAAATATCTGTAATTTTCTGGCCCGCCATGAAAAAAGTTTGCTCACTGGTCTTAGAACAAAGAAGTCAGTGATGACAAGTGACCAAATGCTGACTCTAAAAATCTTTTGAAAAAAGATAAGAAATTTTGTAAACTCACTAAAAATGCGTGGAAGCCTCAATGTTTTAGTCCGGTTGAAAATTTCTTTGCTCTCTTAGAGTGTACATATATTATACTGATATCGAATAAATTTCCTTTGTTACTTTCCGTATCTTAAAATAAATTAGCGTCCGACCAAAACACGATTTTTAGCCGAAACCGAAACCGAACATTCGATTTTTTTTCTCATTTCGGCGAAAACCGAAACCGAAATTTTTGAAGACGTATCAATATCAAAATATCTAACAAAATATTCAATATCAAACAAAATATTCAAAATTACTGTACAAATCGCAAGGAAAAGGTTATTGCAAGGATTTCTTTTATGAGAACAGTTACTTTTTTTGTTAAACAAAATAAAAAAACTGCATACATTCTACTGTCGCTGGTCCCAGCTGGGCCGGCCGCCTGTGCATTACCTATACCTACCCGGCCGAGTGTGCCCGAAGTAATCCGAGCGCTCCCGATGCGAGAGCCGCGAAAGGCCGCGAAGTAATTTCGGCCCGGCCGAAGGTTTCTGCCGGATTCTGGCTGAAACCGAAACTTCGGCCGAAATCACTTTTTTGGTCGAAATTGTCCGAAACCGAAACTTTGGCCGGACACTAAAATAAATTATATGCGTAGAAGAGTTTTAAGTTATAAAAACGAGGAAAACCAATATTATCAGTTGAATAACAATAACTCATGATCAAGGCCTTTTAAAACAGTTCAATGAACTGAATGTACCTATGAGTAATTTACGCAACAAATAGTAAGAAAGAATCGCAGACAAAATTGGCGACCTTGTGTTTACTAGTGTTGTAGTCAATAACCTTATCGAGTATTGTCATTCTCTTTTGACTATTTGGCTAACAACAAAAAAAGGAAAGACAACCATAGATAATTGCAAATGCGTTGCCTCTCTAGTAAGTTAAGATAGAATACATGTATGTATAACTCTTTATTGCACCTACATAAAACACATTAATTTTACAGGTAATAAGATACACAAATGTACAAAGGCGAACTTATCCTTCAAAGGGATCTCTGGGACATGTGTCTGTTATTCACCGGCTAACTCTCCACGCGGAGCACAGCAGCGAAAGTACTGCTGCTTAGCGGCAGGTGACCTGGACGGGTCTTGCTCATGATACTACCTCTCGCAATGCATATTTCTCACTCAGACCAAATCAACCTAACTAAAAAATGCGAAAGTATGGATGGATGGATGGATGTTTGTTTGTTACTCAATCACGCCAGAACGGCCCAACGAATCTGGATGAAATTTGGCACATAGAGAAAAGTCGGGAATAGCACATAGGCTACTTTTTATCCCGGAAAATTCCCGCGGGATAGCGATAAACGAATTCTTTGCAGACGAAATCGCAGGCAACAGCTAGTATAAAGATAAGTGAAAGGTACCTACTGGCACAACAGGTATTCTTTCTTAACCCCCTAGGGTGGCAAAGCATCTGCAATCCTCTAGTGCTGCGGGTGTCCTTGGGTGGTGGCTTACCATCAGGTGACACACTTGCTCGTTTGTCTTCCTTGTCGTAAAAGAAAAAGTTTTGCGAATAACAAAGTGAGGCGGGATCGAACTACGCCTTGTTTCGTGCGTGAAGGCGTAGCTCACCTAGTTAGCTTTACAATGTTTGGAGGCACTTGTGTGCATGCAACTGTATGTACGACGAGGCGTAGTATAAACTAGCGTCACTTTGACGTTCGCTGAATTTCATTTTGACTTTCTTTTTTTAATATTTAAGCGCAAAGCGCGCCAAGCATCTCAATTAAGTATATGGAAATTAAATTATGCAAACTAATATTATAAATGCGAAAGTATGGATGAATGGATGGATGTTTGTTTGTTAGGTACTCAATTACGCCAGAACGTCCCGGCCCAACGAATCTGGATCAAATTCGGCACATAGATAGAGAAAAGTCTGGAATAGTCTATAGGCTAATTTTTATCCCAGAAAATTCCCGCGGGATAGCGAGAAACGAATTGTTTGCAGACGAAGTCGCAGATAATAGCTAGTTTTACATAAGGATTAATTGAAATACAAAACACCTGGTTAGCTTTTTCCTACGATGATTGTGGGTAGTCAAACAATAAACGGAACGCCAATGTCAGTGACAATGCTCTTAGGTCCTTTTTCGCTTTACGTTAACGCAAAACACCGTATGGTCCGTTTTAAATTGGCTACTTAGCCTTATTTCCTGTTAGTAACAAGCAAATTAAAGGTATCCGACGTCGATTTAACAATGCAAAGCACAATATAGCTTATGATTCACCATTAATAGATAATAAACTCAAGATTAAATCTTAACAGATAAAGTTAGTAAAAAAACCAATCAAAATTGTCTTATCTACGTATTAATCATTTAACATACAATCACACGAGATAAAAATACAAAAAAAACTAAAAGCACCAATGTAAATATGTAACACGTGGACCCCTCCCGCAGAGAATAAGAACAGTCAAAATTAAAAATAAACCGTTACCTATTTGAACAAGCGAAGGAGAAATCCAATGCACTGGTTCCAAAAACGAACTCTGACATTAACACTGCCACGAATTAAAAAAACACAATTCGAATTTTAAATTCGCATTCGGCCTGTATTCACCGCGATCGGTTTGCAACTGAATGGCCAGTACCAAATGGCAAGCAGCATTGACAAGACATTCGCTTACTTAAACAAAATATTAACAATACATTACCACGCCAATATAAACTTTGTTACTCGCAAATAAAGTTCAACAAAAAACTAGTGACGTGCGGCAGGACTTTGTCTAAGTAATTAAGTTTCATTGAGGTCAGT
This sequence comes from Pandemis heparana, assembly GCA_963854515.1. NCBI lineage: Eukaryota > Metazoa > Arthropoda > Insecta > Lepidoptera > Tortricidae > Pandemis > Pandemis heparana. The sequence goes on along the minus strand of OY978022.1, from coordinate 13,182,453 downwards.
GACGTCTTTTTTTCTGTGATTATTGCCGAACGGATTACTTGAAAGTGAGATAGTTGATGCGAAAGAGGAGTGGGAAGGAGATAGTTGATTAAGGAAATGTTGCACATTTATGTTGCCTGTGGTCAGCATTTTCACTGATTAGACTTGATCGGTTTCGTAATTGTGAGAATAGTTTAGAAATTTGATAGAAATTGTGTTTTAATGATCGATGGGTTAAATTAGCCATTAGTGAATTATAAGACGTACCTAAACGTTATTGCAAGTAATTTAAAGTGTCAATGGAATGTCGATCTTCTTAATAAAGAAGAAACCTGTGCTGACGAAACATTTATTACCAAGAAATGGTTAGACTTTCCTCCTGGGGTGCGAGTCGGGTTACCTCCACGTGTGAACAAGAGCTGCGGTTCGTTTTCGGATCCGTCCGGGGCGAAGAGCAGTGCTTGGTCCGGTGCACCCTGGGCAAAGGCTAATGATATCCTGGCAGTATCTGAGGGATATCATTGACCGTGGGCTAAGAGCCTGACAGGAGGGGAGGGGAGGGGGGTCTTTGACCGTGTTACCGTACAACGTTGCCGACATTTTGTCACAAGATTTTATAATTATTTTTTTTACCCTGACATTGGTGACGTTGTCGTCACTATAACGACTTGTAATGCCAGAAATAAAAGAAGAAGAAGACTTTCCTCCTTGCCAAATAAACTGGTATACCATATTGGTCATGATCATGAACGTAGACAAATGAATACACCTCAAACGTCAAACGTCTAGAAAATTTACCGTGGCTAAATTTGGTTTGGAGATAGTACGAGACCCTGGGAAGGACAAATAGGATCCTACTAATATTATAAATGCGAAAGTTTGTGACGATGTGAGTGTGTGTGTATATTTGTTCCTTCTTCACGCCGAAACGACTGGACGGATTTGAATCAAATTTGGAACGGAGATAGCTGGTACCCTAGATTAAAATAAAGGTTACTTTTCATCCCGGAAAATTAGAAAGTTGAAGCAGGATAGCGATTGCCATATCAATGTCTATCAACGCGGACGAAGTTGCGGGCAGAAGCTAGTATTTTATATCCCGGAAAACTGTATGTTCCCGCGCCATAGACAAATTTTCCACAGACGACGTCAGGGGACATAGCTTGTATTTGATAAACGATGATTCGATCTTTGAACCTAGCTATAACGTCTACGTGACAAAACTGATCTAACTCAACGTAGGAATGTGGCGTATCTAATTAATCTAATAGGATGTACTTTGAATCGTCATAATCATAATGTCATAATGCAGAGAAAGGGCATAAACATTCTTCAAAACAGTAGTAACTCACGTTCACACATTCTTGTGGTAAACACGTTATCAGATGAGTTTTGATATTGCAATGATTCATTTTAATATCAAGGTTTAGATGGTCGTAGGTTCGGCGAAAAATAAATAAATAAAATAAATAAATAAATATCTTGGGACAAATTACACCAATTGACCCAGTCCCAAACTAAGCAGAGCTTGTGCTATGGGTACCAGGCAACGGATAAACATACTTATATAATGTAGGTAAATACATACTTAAATACATACAACATCCATGACTCGAGCACAAACATTCGTATTCATCATACAAATGTCTGTCTCTACCGGGATTCGAACCCGGGACCTCTAGCTTCGTAGTCAGGGACACTAACCACTGGGCTATCCGGTCGTCAAATATCAATATTTTATTGAATTGGGTGTCACTACTAATCTCATCCTACTTATTTATTTATTTATTTATTTATTCATCAAACAATTTACACAGCATTACAGTAAAGACCAAAGCACTGGAAAACTTAATTTTAAAAGTATACTACCTATTAAATACAGTCATCAAATAATTTATAGCAAAAATATTTAACCAAAAACGCTAAACTGTATGACAAGCTCGCTAAAAATAAAATAATTCTAGACAGAAGTGTCACCCAACGATCAGCGAACACATCAGCATCCTGGATCCTGGACAGAAACACATTTAATAATGCTATTGCCCTGGCCGTTGGACAGTTCCTGGCTCTACGAGCTCTTAACCCCGCTACCGCCGCGAACAAGTGGTGGCGGCGACGCCACCATCACCATCATCATATCAGCCATAGGACGTCCACTGTTGGACATAAGCCTCACCCATATACCTCCAGTTGCCTCGGTACATGCATTGTCATCTGTCCTACATAATGTGAACCAAATTTCAAGTCAATCTGAGCAACCGTTGTAGAGTCTCCTGCGGAGACGGTCCTGGCTGGATCACCAGGATTCTACTACCAGATTATTGTATTGTCATCTGATTTACACAAGTATGCAAAATTTCAGCTCAATCGGTTAAAGATATCTGCTTCAAAAATGACTCTCAAGGTTCCACCCCGACAAGCACATATCATGCACTTATAAGTGCCGGCACGTAAGTCTAATCTGACCTTGTATGCGCAGAAGTATAAAATACTGTATTCGTGGGTGCGCAGATCCCCTCCACGTGACTCGTCATCGTTAGACTTACGTGCCGGCACGTATACATACATACGTACGTGTTGCAAGTTGATATAAAGCTTGTAAGAATATGCATCGTTATTGTCTTCGCCGACAAAACAATAAAGTCAATACATTTATTCATACACATTTTAAGTCATGTTCATTTTGTTTTCGGTGTTACGTGACAGGGTGGTAGGTACATGACACCCTGTCAGGGAATACAATGTCTATACTAAAGCTATGAACTAAACTAAAACTATTACAGCCATTAACTCATTAATTACGGATTACATATTTCATGTCAATAATAATATTATATATAGCATTATAACAGTAATTTAATTAATTCAATTCAATGTCAATTTTAAATGTTAAAGATTATATTGTAAAGTAAATAAATAAATTGAATGATAGTGTCAATTTACTATTAAAATTTCTGTAGAAAAGCCATTTCAGTTACAATCTGCTTACAGGTTCATTTTTCCATGTCATCACAACAATAAAATTATAGAATACAAAGGCAATGTCGATTTTCTTGATCTACAATAAAATTATTAGGTATACAATACAATTTTTACATTTTAACAGGGAAATAGTACAATAAACAATAAATTTATGTTAGAATTTTTATGTCAGAATTTGTCACATAAAACATACGTACATGCCATTGGTACATACATATATCTTGTCTTTATCCCTACGGGAGACAGAACTTGAGTCAATAGTCCAAATAAATTTATTAGGCACCCGTTTTCCCTGCAATTTTAATTCCATGTCAAATCTAAAAGTAGGGGTCACCCCTTTTAAAAAGTCACGTAGTCAACCAATTTACCACCCAATTTGAGGAAAGGGTGAAAACGGCGAAAGAATACTTAAAGATTAAATTTTAAGAATATAAATAATTACGATACTCTTGTCACAACAATTGCTATTGGTAATTTGTGTTTTGGACTTAGCGCAGGTACCGTCAACTGGGGTGACTTTGGTAATTTTGGTAATCGTTTTAAAATTGCTATAAAATCGATATAATCCATATCCGGTGAATGTTTGGCATGTAGACGCAAAGGCGATCGACGAAGACATTGATTGGAAGCAGTAAACGCAAATAAAAAGTAATGATATTGTCATTAAAACTACTTTTTAAAGTCACCCCGTAAATCAAAGTCACCCCAGTTGACTGTAGCGCGAAGTTACTATGACAATAGCGATAACCATAACTGAACCTTGAGTAGCGGAGGAGCAAGGAAAATGTTTTTATATAAGTACCTACAAGCTTTTACTCGTATTTAGCTTGCAATATTTAAGTCAGTCGGACCAACCTTTGAGGTGTTCCGTCCTGCAGCGACGGTCCTGGCTAAATAGGTCACCAGAATTCCACTACCAATTATTGTATTGTCATCCGACTCAGGGTGCGACCAAACCTCCGCGTATACGCAGTGACGTGTCGTATGCGTCACGTTATCTCACAGTTTCTTCATACATTTTGTCGCGATTCCGTAATGTCAACATTTTTTTAGCGGCGGTGTGGTCGCACCCTTACTACCCTTACCCTACCCTACCCTTACCTTTATTTATCTGCTGTTTTATGTGTTTTTTTTTGATGTGTTGATTGTCATGAATAAACTTTTTTCTTCTTCTTCTTCTTCTTCTTCTTCCTTACTCAAGTATGCAAAATTTCAGCTCAACCAGTTAAAGATATCTGCTTCAAAATTGAGTCGCAAGATTCCACCCGGACACACAAACATACATAAATTGGAAGTGAAATGAAAGCTTTTAACAAATTTTAATTACTCGTAATTTTAAACAATGGATAATTTAAAGATTTACGATATTGTTTTATTATGCAAGCTAATATACAATTCAACGATCAAACACCATACCTACTTAATCTAGTACCTTATCTAACTATTATTATAAACTAGCCACCCGCCCCGGCTTCTCACGGTATATTATGCATGTACCAGCAACCTTCTTCTTGATTCACTCTATCTATTAAAAAAAACCGCATCAAAATCCGTTGCCTATAGTTTTAAAGATTTAAGCATACAAAGGGACATAGGGACAATAGGGACATAGGGACAGAGAAAGCGACTTTGTTTTATACTATGTAGTGATGATGCGAAAGTATGGATGGATGGATGGATGTTTGTTTGTTTGTTACTCAATCACGCCAGAACGGCCCAACGGATCTGGATGAAATTCGGCACATAGATAGAGAAAAGTCTGGAATAGCACGTAGGCTACTTTTTATCCCGGAAAATTCCCGTGGGATAGCGAAAAACGAATTCTTTGCAGACGAAGTCGCTGGCAACAGCTAGTATGTTATATGTATGTGTATGCAAGCTAGCCTCTTTGTGTAAGTTAAGGCGAAGTGGTCGTTATGCTCGGACGCTCCTGGCGGCATTCAGAAACTTCGCCTTAAGTTGGGACATGTATTGTTGCTCGATATAGTATTATTAAGAGATAGTCAACGTCAAAAGTAGCTCATCACTTTAGTGCTTTGTCGTAGTAAGGTAACCATACAGCGACAGTTGAATGTGTCACAGTTGTCATAGCGACAAGGTTGTAAAATGATACACTGATTTTTGACGTTGACTGTACTTAAAGTTGTGAGGCCCCTGAGCTAGAGCAAAATGACACGTATGGAGAAGCTAATAGCGACTTTAGATTTAAACAAGAATTCTTTTTCAACTATGCGAACAAGAGACTGTAGGCAGTACCAATAGTTTTAGACATCGATATTTGGATACCGGTATCATACCGATATTAAGGTATCGATTAATCGATATTAGTATACTATACAGCGATCATTCACTTAAGATAAATAATTGTTTATCTTATGTCAATGACAGCGATATTTTTAATTAATTTTACCAGTTGGTAACATCATTAGAAGAAGAAATAGAGAGAGAAGAAATTTATCTAATTTAATAATTAATAGATGCTGTGTTGCCGTCCCGTGTCATCTGGTCGATTTGGCAACGTCGCGTGCGCAACCTCACCTATTTCATTTGGTATATCGGTACCAGGCTATGATAAGAACATCGAAAGATCGACACCTTATTATCGGTAGATAAAATACATACATACATACATAAATGTTAATCACGTCTTTATCCCTTACAGGGTAGACAGAGCTTAAGGTAACAAAACCTAATAAAGCCACGTTTAGCATAATAGAGGGCGTATCCTACTAATATTATAAATGCGAAAGTTGGTGAGTGACGATGTGACGATGTGAGTGAGTGTGTATGTTTGTTCCTTCTTCACGCTGAAACGACTGAACGGATTTAGATAAAATTTGGAACGGAGATAGCTGGTACCCTAGATTGAAACATAGGCTACTTTTTATTCCGGAAAATTGCATAGTTCCCGCGGGATAGCAATAAACATGTCAATTGCTAATTTTACGCGGACGATTTCGCGGGCAGAAGCCAGTAGTCATATATGACTGAAAACATATGTCTCGCAAAATGTAGCTGCTTTGTACGTGTAGTTAATTGCGGTTTCACGGAAAACTGGTTACATCTCCATGAACGAACTGCAATGCCTGATTCAATTACACAGGCGAGCAAAAATAATGCGTCACTTTTTATTAAAGTTAGAATGAATAGTGATCTGTTATTTTGCACGTCAGTTTACTTTATTAAGTTGGTATCATTGTGGTCTTGGTCGCAATTGCAACCGCGAAAAAGCTTATTCACCTTATTGGTAAACAAATTCACACAATAACAAGGTAAATTTTACAACTTAACAGTTTCATAAAACCTACCTTACCACTATAATAATTAAGTCAGTAATTCAATACAGCTATTATTTTCACGACATTCAATGCAAAATAACATGAAAATCGGTAATTCGTCGTCACTAAACTAAATAAAAAGATAGGTACGCTAGGGGGATTACCTACGCGCTCAAAGAGTAAACATAAGAACAGATAGGTAACTAAAATGAAAATTTTGTCACATCCCTAACAAACAATAATTTGCTGGTCACCGTGTATTAGGTAATTAGCTAAAACAGTTGGACGTAAATCAAAATCCCACCATCCTACTCGCTAATCCTGCCGCTAAGCAGCAGTGCTTGCGCTGCTGTGTTCCGGTGTGGAGAGTAAGATAGCCGGGGAAATTACTGGCACAAGAGGCATTTCATCTAAGTCCTCTAGGTTGGCAACGCATCTGCAATCCCTCCGAGGTTGCGGGTATCAACCACAAATAAAAAGTTAAATTGTCATTTGACATGAGTTACACCTGTCAAAGTGTATTAAATATGACAAAGTACTAAATCGTAACATTTTCGTAGGACAACTATTCGTGTTCTATCCAAAAAACAAAGGAAAGCTACGACTTTAATGTCAGTTTTGATAGAACAAAATGACTCAATTACCACACTGACACCACACTAGGGTGTTTGGTTTCTGTAGCGTCAGACAGGTGGCCCTTGTTAGACACAATACATGCTGAGCGGCAACCTTTTTGGTGTTTTTACAATGTTTTTTGTACGGTTTTTGTTTTTGTTTTCTTTTGCACCAAATATACCTTTTTCTTTCTTTCTTTTCTGTAACGTGTAACACTTACAGTTACAGCTCGCAGATGAGTACCCGGCTTTACAAGTACTTCGTAGGCAGTAAATAGTGTCCTATCTATGTTTATTGCCGTTAATCTTTGTACGCACACTTCGGTACTTAAAGTGCATAAATACCGAAAACATCATCAGTCTTCAATAACCGACGGTGATAAGCGGAGTGATATCAAAAAAGTACCTACTTAATTTCCAGAACAAATTAAAAAAAACTGGGTCTGGGATTCGAACCCCGTACCTCGTCATTCCGTGTCATGTGCTGATAATAGTTTAACGCTCTTACACAAATGATAATCTTGTGTTAGTTGTATGAACCGTGTTTTTGGAAAAGGCCATTTTTCAAAATTTTAATAATGGATAGAAGTACTGGACAACTTACTAGGAAGACGGTGCCAAGTAAGTAATCTTGTTTATTTTTCACAATAAAGAGTTTACATTCCCTGATTAACAGACTACTTCCGGCTACTTTAATCCCGGGAAGACCAAACCTCCCGCGGAATACAAAAGGAGGGACGGGCAATCACTTTGTATTTTATAAGAATAACATTTATAAAAATATGTAATAAAAAAATATTCTATTTTATGCCAAGAATGCCTTACTTCATTTTCAAAAAGAGCTGATAATCTTCAAACTGCTGGACCGTTTTTAATAAATCACGGCTGAGAACCACCGTAAGGAAACTGGCTTTCGTATGACAAAACCGCATCGAAATCGGTCCATCCTAAGACCTACGATGTCACAGACACACAGACAATGACGTCTATCTTATAAAATCCCTCTTTTTTCGTCGGCTGTTAAAAATCAACCTTAAATACCTAAATAAATAAATATCATGGGGCAAATTACACCAATTGACCCAGTCCCAAACTAAGCAAAACTTGTACTTGTACCAGGCAACGGATAAACATGCTTATAATAATGTAGATAGATACATACAACATCCATGACTCGGGCGCAAACATTCGTATTCATCATACAAATGTCTGCCCCTACCGGGATTCGAACCCGGGACCTCTAGCTTCATAGTCAGGGTCTTTAACCACTAATAGGCTGTCCGGTCTTGATAATTTTGGAACCTTCGTATTTCCAGAACCATCCAACAACGCGACTGTTTACGCAGCACCGAAGAACCTGCTTCCGCCGCTGCCATCACCAGACCCCGCGGTACCTCCCAACCCTAAACCGATGTCACCTGCTGACAGACAGAAGTACATCGCATCGAAGAACAAGACCAAGGAGCAAGAAGATATGCGTCATTGTTAGGAAACAAGACCAGCTAGCTTATTCTTCTTCTTCTTCTTTTATTTCTGGCGTTACAAGTCGTTATAGCGACGACAACTTCGCCAATGTCAGGGTTAAAAATTTTAATAATAAAATCTTGTGACAAAATGTCGGCAACGTTGTACGGTAACACGGTCAAAGACGCCCTCCCCCCCTGTCGGGCTCTTAGCCAACGGTCAATGATATCCCTCAGATACTGCCAGGAAATCATTAGCCGTTGCCCAGGGTGCACCGGACCAAGCACAGCTCTTCCCCCCGGACGGATCCGAAAACGAACCGCAGCTCTTGTTCACACGTGGAGGTAGCCCGACTCGCACCCCAGCTTATTACGTAACTCGCTCGCAATCGCCATCGTGTTCATTTTGACAGTTCATGTATGAATGTGACAGCTAGCTGATTCCGATGCCAATTGTCAGCCCATACATGAACTGTCAAAATGAAGACGATGGTGATCGCGAGCGAGTTACGTAATAAGCTAGCGGCTTAAGAACAGGGGGTCGTCTTAATGGGATTCAATTCAGATTCAGCTTAGGTTCGCTCGCTGTCAGATCCATACTGAAAATGACACCTACCTATAACTTGTAGGCTTATTGTCTAACTCACTCGCAATCGCCATCGTCTTCATTTTGACAGTTCATGTATGGCTGACAATTGGCATCGGAATCAGCTAGCTGTCACATTTATACAAGAACTGTCAAAATGAACACGATGGCGATTGCGAACGAGTTAGACAATAACCCTACTGAACTGAGTCGGTATTAATCGCATTAACACGTCATGGTAAGGCCCCAGCACGTTTAGCACGAAAAAAGTTGTTGTTTGTAGTTGAAAGGTGAAAAGTTTTTTTTTTAGTAAGTGATGATAAACCATATTTATGTGATGTATATTATAGAAAGAGAATTCAAATTTAAATGTATAAATAAAGGGGAACTGGGGCCTTACCATGACGTCTTAATGCGATTCAGTTTAGGTGCGCTCGCTGTCAGATTCATACTAAAAGTGACAGCTAAAACTTGAACTGAGTCGGAATTAGGACGTCATGGTAAGGCCCCTGGGCTAAGCGAACGCTTTTTCTTTTTTATTATGATAGGTATTGTGTATTAAACGTCCAAGTCTCGAGAACATTTTTTTTTTTTATAAATAACATTTGACCCGACCGGGAATCAAACCCGGGATCTGATGCTTCACAGCCAAGTCCTCTAAACACTTTGCTATCCGGTCATCGTACCGGTTTTGTGTGCCTGTATAATTGTACATAGTTGGAAGATCAGAGAAGTGCAAAGCCTATTGAGTACCTGTTAATTTTTTACAGGCGCTCATAAGTAACAGTCGAGGGTATAAAATATCGATACAGCCTTCATATCAAGTATTTGTGTCACCGAACTTATACTGGCACTCCACTTGGCGTATTTATTCAAATATTTGCGTGAATGAAGGGGGTGCACTATATTGTTTCTAGCGTATGCGACGAAGATGCCAATAGCGCAACGCGAACACGCAACGCCAAGTGGAATGCCAGTATTAGGTATTACCTATTTATTTTAAGTTTGTTATGTGACAATTATTGTGAAAAATAAATAAATATTATTATTATTATTCTGTATATTTATCTTTTATCTTAAGTTAGGTTTTTACAATATTGAAATAAAAAGTAATAAAGCAATATTAATACAAAATATAAAAACATTATAAAAACCTAACCTAGGGTGCCGCCGGCAGCGAGGCGGGGCCTAAGCTGCCGGTGGTCAGGGCGACAAAGAGAGGAACCTCCTGGCTATCCGGGCCGTGTCCAGGAGTACCGCCTTCTGTATCTGACCCTTGACCCAACCACCTAGCGAGAGCCTTTTAAGGTGATGGTCAAGGCTCTTCGCTATCAGACCGTTCGCCGAAACTACTATCGGGACAGTGATTGTTGAGTCAACATCCCACATGGCGGTTACCTCGTGAGCCAAGTCAAGGTACTTGCTGAGTTTGTCCTTCTCGGCTTTCACGAGGTTCTCGTCATGGGGGATGGTGATATCAACAAGCACTGCCTGGCGCTGGGATCGGTCTGTTAGCACAATATCAGGCTTATTGGCAACAATAGTCCTGTCCGTGATAACAGACCTATCCCAGTAGAGCGTGGCACGACCATTTTCGAGAACGGGCGCGGGTGTGTACTTATAGTACGGCACCTCGGAGTCAACAAGGCCATATAAAAGAGCAAGTTGCTGATGGATAATCCTGGCTACTAGGTTGTGTCTGTGCAAGTACTCGCCGTTAGCCAGATGAGAACAACCGGAAATGATATGCCTGAGTGACTCTCCGGGGCGGCGGCATGCCCGACATATGTCGACCGTACCGTCCTTCAGGATATATTTCCGGTAATTGTTCGTCATCATGACCTCGTCTGCGATTGCACACACAAAACCCTCGGTTTCCCCAAAAAGGTTACCAAAGCGTAGCCAGTTCACCGACGCGAGCAGGTCTACATCGGGCCCATTCAAGGCCCGGTAGAACCGCCCGTGTAGCTCCTTGCTCTTCCATATGTCCCTGCGGTCCTCAGTGCTCAACACCGTAGGTCTGCGCCAGTTCTCGTTTGCCAAGGAGAGCGGCGTGAGGTTCCGGTCAATTGCCACGACATCGCAGTGCATGCAGCATTCACTGCGAAGGAAATAGTCCCTGAGACTGCACACCTCGCTGTTATGGAGGTTTTTGGCGTTCAGAAGGCCAATTATTATTATTATTATTATTATTTTGTGGCATGAAGATGTATTAGATGCTTTTAACAATGAAGACAGTTCAAACATGGTTCAAACGCACAAGTAACCCTTAGCTTGAGAAGCCATAAGTCAAACCACTAGGCTACCACGGCTTTTTGGAAAAGGTATTGTTGACGATTGAATTTAAAGTCTCGCTTGGTGGATAACAGGGGTTTAATCACATAAACTAAACACACTAACATACAACTAGGAGCCTAACAGGAGTGTACCGCTACAAACTGACAACGCAACTGGTAAAAAAGTCCATGTCATCGTCAGTGAAGGTGTTTTTAAGAATGGAAAAAAAAGAATAATAAATATAAGCTAGAAGGAGGCTGTAACCTAGCCAGTCGCCAACAGGTATATACTTCATTTAATTTAGAATGAGAAACCACAACAACATTATATTGCGGCTCGTAAACTGTAATCTCTTTACAATTTGTAGGTACTAGAGTAACAATTGACGACACGCAAATAAAGTGCCATTAAAACAAATTTTATTTTGCGGCTGCCAAACTATTGCACTGTATATTGCTAGGTAAGACATAGTTGACCAGACGCAATATAATGTTATTGTGGTTTCTCATTCTAAATTAAATGAAGTATAGATTATCTTAACCTTTTAGCCGCCACCATCCGCCACGTCGAATACGAGATGTCACCCATACGCCAGACTTCTTTATTGCAAAATCTTAAGTTGAACCTTGTTGTTTTTGTATTGAAGTAATGGACGAATTATAGGTCGTTGACATTGAACCTGCGGTGCTATTAATAATAATGTGACGTTGGCGTCGAAAAGCTTAATCGAAGGGATAGTGAGTATTCGCATTTGTACCATCAGCCAAATATGTGGTCTACCACCCTAAGGTTAAAATTCCTTTGCACGTCACAATATATAAAGTCGATAAGACAGGCTGTCAACTTGAAAGTTCGACTTTAGCGACATTTTCATTTGATAGGAAGTTGGATGAAAAGTGGTAGACCACTTATTTGGGCGACCGTACATAGTTGTGGTGATCGTTTTTACTCCAGTCATTTGTCGCTTCTGCGTCTCCTGTAAGTGTTGAAAAATCACGAAGGTGAAAAATATGTTGCTATTCATTTTAAGCAGGCGCTATTGTGTCGGCTCCAGTCTTTAAAAAAAAAATATATTTTTTCGGATATCTCAGATCCATAGATTGTTAGTTAATTAGCTATTCGACCTATTCGACTATTCGTTCACTTAGTATAAAATCATTGACTTTGTTTTATGTTTTTAATTAATAATACCTATTTCAAATGTATGTTGGTAGTAGTTATTTACAAGATGAACATAACTATTGTCATCTCCTACATAAACACGTCCTTGTTCTCTTTTCATGAAAATGTAAAACAAATGACTATCGCGTTTTTGCCACACCCACTTTCTCATTAAAAAAAAAACTCAACGTCACAATGAATTATTGCCTTAATCGTAATAATATTAAAAACAAACCATATAACACGTTCTCTAAGGTGTGGACGTGACCTACAACTACTACTGTTTTGAAGGATGTTATGCTCTTTCTACGCATTATGACAGTGACGTCTTTAACTACATCCTATTATAGTCCGACCGACGATGATTCCTTGCCCGCGCGGCACAGCACGTCTAGCACGACAGCGACAGCGCACAAGAGTCGCGTCGCGCGCGAGATAGATTGCCCTTCTTTTTCTTACTGTTCGTTCTAGAAAGGGACGGGTAATCTATCTCGCGCGCGACGCGACTCTTGTGCGCTGTCGTGCTAGCCGGGCTGGGCATAATGGGCTTGGGCTGTCGTTCAACCTAACGTAATATTAAATAATATTTCATCACATTACTTTCCTTGCTAAGTATTTTCAGGAAAAATGATTACGTATCTAGGTTATCTATAAACTCAAAGACTAAACACAAAAACAGAATAGGACACTAGAGAGTAATATTATAGAAAGATCGCTTAACTGAGTCCTCGCCCACGGGAGTACAGGGGCGCAGGGTAGGACGACAAAGGGAACCGAGTGCGGTGACATACAAAATACTCTGGGTCTGCGATCTCTTAGAGTCTATGCAATCAAAAGATACAGTCATTAGAAAAGGTGTTTCCATACAAATTGCCGTGCTCCCAAAACCTATGGGGTGCTTCGGAAACTTACGGTTGCAGGACGGCCTTCGTCGTTTTTTCTGCTTAACCCTCTATACTATTTTATCTTTATTCTTTGCGCGGACTTTGTTCGATACGTCCTTACTTATAATGCGTAGAAGCGAAAGTATCGTCAGTCAATTATTGAGAAGCATCAAGTGCTAACGTTCCGAGTAACATTAATATAAGTATTACAATTGAGTAAAGCTTGTATGAAGTTTGACTTTTCTAAAAAAGTAACCAAATATTTTTGAAACACACCGCAATGGCTAGAGTCTTTGGGCAACCTACCAGGAAGGTAGAGAAAGGTAAGTACCTACCTTTTATTTTTATATTTTTGAAGTGAACACTTTAGCGGCTGAGCACTTCTTGGGATGGGTAAAAAATGTTAAACTCGCGTCAGGCGTAAGACGGTGGGAGAGTTTAAGTACCAGGATATCAGATCCTCTAAGAGCTTATTTTGAAATACAAATTAAGGGTCACGTTCCATTTTTGAAGTAACGTATGTGCATTTGGCCTAGTGTTATTTGTTTGGCCTGGTGGCCTTTTTCTTGAGAGAATAATGACGAAATAGAACGCCGTAAGACCACTAAATAAAAGACCTAGTTGTATATTACGGATGTCCAATAGAAAATGTGTGAGCAGTCGTCAGTTACATTGCAGTGAGAATACAGCCCATCTGCAAAGACTTTAAAACCAACTAAAATCAACATAATATATACATAAATCAAGTCCTTATCCATTACGGGGTAGACAGAGCCTAAGGCAACAAGACTTAAAGGCCACGTTTAGCATGATTGCGGGCGTGTAGGAAAGGGGAACCTAATTTGAATTTGTCTTCAATCAATCAATCAATTATTTATATATAAACATAGGTACAAAAACAGATATAAACAAAATAATTGTCATTTAAATTTATTCGTTTATCTTCACGTTTCCAGAACTGTCCTGTGAGACCAAATATGAAGACGCTACGAACCTGCTTCCACCACTGGTAGACCCTGAGCCACCTGCAGATCCTGAGCCAGCAGAGCCGCCACAATAAATATATCTCCAGATACGGGTGATACTGGTTACTGTGAAACACACATGGAAAGAAGAGGATGATGGAGAGCTACTATGTTGTTAGATGGGAGTCATGTAGGCATACAAGTTTACTAAACCCACACACTTATACACAAGCGCATGCCATCATGCACGCATGTACACGCGCACGTACGCACGCTTACACGCACGCAAGCATAGACACACGCAATAAATACAGTCACGCACGCGTACGCGTACGCACACTCAACATACGCACGCATAACGCTACGAACGCAACCCAGTAGGCCAGTATACACCTTTGCAGTTATAAAAATGATTTGTCATTAGTCTGCTTTGTGCTTTGTAATATTGAATGTCTTAATGGTCATAATATTATATTCGTCTGGTACTTTATTTGGTTCACACGACACAGGCTTTTTTAAGGAGTTGAGTGCCTGTTTTAAGCTCTAGCTCCTTCATTCCTAAATAATGTACAAGCATGTCACAACAAAATAAATATTTTCTCAAGTATTTATGAATAGGGAGGTAATTATTATTATGATTATGACGTGTGATGATAATATTTTGTAAATGATTATGTAGGTACTTATTATATTTGCAAAATAAATAATTATCTTATCTTGTCTTGTTTTTAATTAACAGTAACCAACATCTATATCTTTATCTATAAATCCATACAAACAATTCCATGTACATCTTGACAAACTTTTGCTTTTATTATTTTAAGTTTAATATTATATGAAAAATGTAACGTGTCGAAATTAACTTCTTTTCTGGAAGTAGAAATAGTTATAATAGGTATAATAATGCACTTGAAACGTAAATAAAATTTATCTTATTGTGCAATCGAGGTCATGATATCGATACACCCAAAACATGACAAATATATGTGTCACTGTCCTTATTATTAGTGGCATTAAGGTGTATAGATGTTTTTGACGACCTGATAACGTACATATATTTATGCCCTTGACTGTGCCTAGTTTTTTGTTTCCTATCTATTTTTGTTTTAATCTTTGAGCTTTGAGGTTAATGGCTTTATATAGGTATGCGTAGCAAGTATGAGATACCTACCTAATTATTCTTTGAAAGTAAAGTTTAATATTATCCATTATATTGACATAATTATTATAGCTATGGTAGGTATGTAAATTATACTCTTTTATTCTTATTGAACCAAGTTAATTGAATAGATTAAACATTATTCACAGACAGTGCGACATAAATTATCACAATAATAAAATGCCTTTCACAGTGATTACAGTAATCTAAAATAATCTTTTAAACGCTTCCCAAGCATGAAACCCTATAAATAATAGGCCGCTACAACATAACTCAAATTTAATCCATGATACATACCTACATACATGTATCTCATCTTTATCCATTACGGGGTAGAGAGGGCCTAGGGTAACAAGACCTAAAGGCCACGTTTAGCATGATTGTTAGCGTAAAGGTACAAATGGAAATCAAAATAGTAACGGGTTACCAGCCGCATCTCTCATAACATCGACTCCTAAGATTTTCGGCCATTCCTTCGACAGGCTCTGGTACATTCTATGTTCTTCCTCTGCTCCCAGACCAGCATCCTTTTTTAATATGTTTTAATAATAGTTATTATTATTCGGTATATTTATCTTTTATCTTAAGTTAGGTTTTTACAATATTGAAATAAAAAGTAATAAAGCAATATTAATACAAAATATAAAAACATTATAAAAACCTAACCTAGGGTGCCGCCGGCAGCGAGGCGGGGCCTAAGCTGCCGGTGGTCAGGGCGACAGAGAGAGGAACCTCCTGACTATGCGGGCCGTGTCCAGGAGTACCGCCTTCTGTATCTGACCCTTGACCCAACCACCTAGCGAGAGCCTTTTAAGGTGATGGTCAAGGCTCTTCGCTATCAGACCGTTCGCCGAAACTACTATCGGGACAGTGATTGTTGAGTCAACATCCCACATGGCGGTTACCTCGTGAGCCAAGTCAAGGTACTTGCTGAGTTTGTCCTTCTCGGCTTTCACGAGGTTCTCGTCATGGGGGATGGTGATATCAACAAGCACTGCCTGGCGCTGGGATCGGTCTGTTAGCACAATATCAGGCTTATTGGCAACAATAGTCCTGTCCGTGATAACAGACCTATCCCAGTAGAGCGTGGCACGACCATTTTCGAGAACGGGCGCGGGTGTGTACTTATAGTACGGTACCTCGGAGTCAACAAGGCCATATAAAAGAGCAAGTTGCTGATGGATAATCCTGGCTACTAGGTTGTGTCTGTGCAAGTACTCACCGTTAGCCAGATGAGAACTTATTATTATTATATTAATTTGACAAGAAATTTACCATGCGCTTTTCGGTGAAGAAAAACATCGTGAGTAAACCTGCACACAACTGCGAAGCAATTCAATGGTGTGTGTGAAGTTCCCAATCCACACTGGGCCCGCGTGGGAACTATAGCCCAAGCCCTCTCATTCTGTGAGGAGGCCTGTGCCCAGCAATGAGACGTTTATAGGCTGGAGATGATGATGATTATTATATTTGCCTAATTATTGAGTGTACCACTGCTGGGCAAAGGCCTCCCCTTTTTTCCGCCACTCATACCTACCGGTCGAGGGCACGCTCCTGCCACTCTACTTGATATGCGTCTAAGTCATCCCGCCATCTTCTTCTTCTTTTAATAATAATTATAGTTATTGTATCAAATTCACGATACGCCATTGCAGGTCCCAGCCTCGTGACGTGTCGTGTGACACAGTTACCTGTCTACTTTTTTCTATAATCTATGAACGCATGTACGCATTTTATTCAATGTGCATAAAAATTGAAAACATCGTCTAGTTTATATCAGTCAGTGATAAGCGGTTGGACTGTTATCAAGTTCCACGAAATATAATTAAAAACATTCGAAAAGTTATGAAGTGACTACCTATTGAAAAACTTAATAAAATTGTGTTTGCATTTATGTAAACCAGTTTTTTTACGGCAACAATGGATAAAAAAACGATAGTACTTGGCAGGGATATAAAGATAACATCAGGTAATCAAGCTTAATATTTAAAAAAGCCGTGGTAGCCTAGTGGTTTGACCTGTGGCCTCTCAAGCAGAGGGTCGTGGGTTCGAATCCCGGGCTCGCACCTCTGAGTTTTTCGGAATTTATGTGCGATATCTCATTTGAAATTTACCATGAGCTTTTCGGTGAAGGAAAAACATCGTGAGGAAACCTGCACACAACTGCGAAGCAATTCAATGGTGTGTGTGAAGTTCCCAATCCGCACTGGGCCCGCGTGGGAACTACAGCCCAAGCCCTCTCATTCTGAGAGGAGGCCTGTGCCCAGCAGTGGGACGTATATAGGCTGGAGATGAATATTTTCAATGTTATAGTTCTGTTATAAGTCCCGAACGATGAGTGTATAGCGAAAAAACTTAAGTAAATGACGATATGTGTGCGAATAGACAAATTGACGTTACAAATTAGAAAAGCGGCCCAGTGCGAGTCGGACTCGCGCACTGAGGGTTCCGTACAAATTCGCTAAGTTATTATTAAAATCCAGTGTTAGCAGAGCCCTGCTTTGAAGCAAAATTTAGGCAGTGTGAGGTTATTTTTATATTGGTTACTTATATAGACAGACAAATATTAAATAAATAAAAAAAATTGGTTGCCTGTAAAGTCGGTATACGGGCGAAAGTTTTACGTGACAACGACTTTGAGTGGTAAAATAATTTTAATGTGAATATTCATTCGTATAGTAGGAAGAAGGACGTGTAAACTTGTATGCAGGCGCCTAAGCGAAATAGAAGCGCAAGACATGAACCGGTGTGTATGCCTATCTCTCTCACTCTCTCTCTCTCGCTCTGTCTCTCTCGCTCTTAGGCGGGCTAACTGTGCTCGAGTGGAAGGGACGCGTGCCTTTCACTTTTTATGTCTGTCTCTCTCGCTCTTAGGCGGGCTAACCATGCCCGCGTGCCTCTCACTCGCTCTCATTGTGAGCGCATAACGTGAGCGGAGCGTAACGCAGTTTCTTGAAGTGTCACCCGGCAAACCAATTTATAAGACGTTGTCACGTCAAAAAAACTACTTACTAGATCTCGTTCAAACCAATTTCGGGTGGAAGTTTTGTATGGTAATGTACATCATATATTTTTTTAGTTTTATCATTCTCTTATTTTAGAAGTTACAGGGGGGGGGGGGACACATTTTATCACTTTGGAAGTGTCTCTCGCGCAAACTATTCAGATTGTACGCATACTGTGAAACAGGATCTCATATCGACAAATATTTTACATCTACGAGTATGATCATAATATACGCATTTATTATAATCCTACTAATATTATAAATGCGATAGTTTGTGACGATGTGACGATGTCAGTGAGTGAGTGTGTATGTTTGTTCCTTCTTCACGCTAAAACTACTGGATGGATTTGGATAAAATTTGGAACGAAGATAGCTGGTACCCTAGATTGAAACACAGGCTACTTTTTATCCCGGAAAATTGCATAGTTCTCGCGGGATAACGATAAACATGTTAAATCATTGCTAATTCTACGCGGATGAAGTCGCGGGCAGAAGCTAGTAGTCTAATATCGGCCTAAGAAATAAATAGGTAATCGTGTATCAGTGAATCGGATAGATCTAGCCCTTCTATGCTTTTAACCTGGGTACAATTTTCCAGGACTGTCTGGTGCGGTTGTGTTTGAAGAAGCAACGAATTTGGATCCTCCGCTGCCTCCTCCAGAACCTGTGATAGTCCCTGAATCTCAATCTCGAAGCCAAGAAAAGAAGTCCACCGCATATTCAAATTCAAAGCCAAAATCAGTGCCTTAATTGGTGATTTAAATATTTGCAAACCAAACAGCTAACACACACAATCTGACTAACTAGAAGTCAAATTCAACTTTCGAGATGTGTATAACGAAAAAACATGACAAATAAACAGTTAATTAAATATTTCCCTTTTTTTTACTAGCCCGAAATAGTGTCCCTCTGCTGGGCAAAAGCCTCTCTCCCCTAGACTTCCAACTCTTCCACACCTTCATATTATATGTCTGGAAAGTCGCTCGAGGAAAACGCGTC
The DNA here is from genome assembly GCA_963854515.1 of Pandemis heparana. Lineage (NCBI taxonomy): Eukaryota > Metazoa > Arthropoda > Insecta > Lepidoptera > Tortricidae > Pandemis > Pandemis heparana. The sequence goes on along the minus strand of OY978022.1, from coordinate 13,163,099 downwards.
TATAGAACAACCGGAAGCAAATCAGAATTTATAAAATTTAAAATGTATAATGGGTTAAAATGTATAATAGTTCAAAATATATAATGCAATTTTCTGTGAATCTAATGGTTATATGATTTTTTTTTATAGCGTGATCTATAGATTGGTTTAGGTTAGGTTAGGTTTAGTTTATAACAATTCTGTTAATTTTAAATTTTCGTAGAAAATCGCATTATATATTTTAAACCATTATGTATTTTAACCCATTATACATTTTAAACTTTATGTATTTTAATACGTACCCAGAACGACCGCTTTAATGAGTCCTCGCCCGCGCGGCACAGGGGCGCGGGGTAGGACGACAAAGGGGACCGAGAGGTACGGGCGGGGAGTGCGCCTGCCGCCCGCACCTCTCTCGGCCCCTTCCCCTTTGTAGCGTTTAGCGTTGCATGCGGCAGACATGTGATAGCCGGCTAGTTCCATTTCAGCCTATATTTTACTTTATAAAAGCCTAAATACTCTTAGGGATTATCTTCGTGTTTTGTGAAATAACAAAATTATAAATCTAGGGTATCTATCGCGCCATACGCTATCGAACAAAAACATCGCAGTTGTTAATACGTCAAAGATAAATAGAAGTTATCGGTGTCCACGTTTTGGCATTTTGTATGGTTTGAACTTGGTCGCTGCAAATAATTTGATTGTTGTACTAGTTTGTCAATATTAACATTACTTGTCTAAAAATAATACACAAAGTTAAACATTCGCGAATGACACCGGCTACTAGTTAGTTCATTTAGTGGCCTTGGTCAATAATATAAGTATAAAAATCAATTTGTGGCCGCTGTATTAACTTTTTATATCGAAGTATTTGACGATAAGAACAAAGTATTAGACATCCAGCCAGCAAGCGGCGTTAGTCATTCATTTCAAATGAAATAAAAAATGTTTTAAAGGGAAAAATACTTGAAAAACTCTTTTTGAGTTAATAATATTTATTGTAACAAATAACAACAATAGTCATAAAATAATAACAAAAAATACAATTATGTTCACTTTTTATTTTTCTTTTTTTTATATTGCGATTATTATTATTTTTTAATTATTTATTGTACAGATTTAAGTTTACTATGTTGTGTTAAATAAATATTTTTTTTTATTGCGATCATGTCCATTTGTACAATTTTGTTAGATCTTAAAATAATTAACATGTCAGTACAATGACACCTAGTCAGGGCACTGCAATTTTTCTTCCTCACATGTTTGGGAAAAGCAAGTGCGACCCCGGGAACTGAACCCACGACCACAAAATAAATACCTACCTATTAGTACCACGACCCTGTTTGAGAGGCCATAGATCACCTAGGCTTAAATTGATATTTTTATAACGATAATGAAATACAGTAAACATGCACGAATAATAATATTCATGTTAACTTGTTCAAAGTTAGTAATGGTCCATTTTCCTATACGTTAGGTGTGTCTGACGTAAATAGCACTCTGAGAACAGTGTAACTCAAACCAGTAGGTGAATCAAACGAAACAAAATGTTGGCATATCAGTGTGACACATAGACATAGTACATACATACATACATACATACATACATACATACATACATACATACCGTCACGCCTCTTTCCCACAGGCTAGACTACTTTGTTCCACTTGCTACGCCTGACATACCTCTTTCGCTTCATTCACATTCAATCTCTTCATACATGCTCGTCGGTTTCGGGTACTCTTGACCTGACCTTTTTCCAAAACGTCCCCAATTTGACCACGGAACGTTCGTCTAGGCCTTCCCTTCCCAAAGCACCCAGTCACACTCCCCATATAAATCTGTAGACATAGAAACTTATATTATACTCGTGTAGTCACAAGCTTGAGCAAGGAATGGTTGAGGGTATCAGGCCACGAGGAAGATCGCCTATGAGGTGGACTGACCACATAAAAGCGGCAGTAAATGGCTCATCATCACTGCATGAATGCTCGAGGAAGGCGGCCATCAGAGGAGTGGCGGCGTGTTGTGAAGCTTGCCACCAGGGGCCCGATTTTTGAAAGCACATGTGTGAAAATACTATTCGAAAGTGGTGAAATATTGTGCTGAATTTGATATACGAGTAGCTTAGAGGATACTTACGGCTCTCATTTATCGTGTGAACTAGTCAAAAATTTGATTTGTGCCGTAGTTTTGAAGATATACACAGATTTATACCACTTTCGAGTGCTACTTTCGAGTGACGTGCTTTCAAAAATCGGGGCCCAGTACCTGAAGTGATGACCACGACCACTCTGTCAAGAGTGATACCGAAAAGGAAGAAGAGAAGTCACAAGCTTTGATTGAAAGATTTGATTGTATGTATTTGAAAAGATATCCACGGTAATAACATCCATAGAAGTGACAGTGCGCATAAAAATGACACAAACCCATTTAGGCGGCGTAATGACTTTTCCCTAAAGTTGACAATTTATCATCAATGTCTATAATATATAATCAGCTGTTAGGACGTCCACTGTTGGACATAGGCCTTCCCCATACATCCAGTTTCCACAATTTCTATGTTGTACATTCACGAACCAGGATTGTTGAGTCACTTGTTCGCAATTTAGCCGCGTAATCAATGTCAGATGTAACTTATAGACCGACTGCTTAACTGAGTCCTCGCCTGCGCGGGTACAGGGGCGCAGGGTAGGACGACAAAGGGAACCGAGAGCGGTGCGGGCGGGGAGTGCGCCTGCCGCCCGCACCTCTCTCGGCCACAGCTATTCGATTTTCATTACACAGCCATGTTACAAACACGAGTAAGTGGCTCAACAATCCAGTAGGCTTATTGTCTAACTCGCTCGCAATCGCCATCGTGTTCATTTTGACAGTTCATGTATGGGCTGACAATTGGCATCGGAATCAGCTAGCTGTCACATTCATACAAGAACTGTCAAAATGAACACGATGGTGATTGCAGGCAAGTTAGACAATAAGCCTTGTTCGATGCGTTTTAAGCATGTGTGAGTGATCGTGTTAGTGTATGCATGTATGTGTCAAATCAGTCTAAAATAAATCATCAAGCAGTCCACACGTCTTTCGTTAAGCAAAATTCCCTACATACAACTATCAACCTTATTATAAAGAACATTTGGTCCTTCGAACCGGATGAGAAACCAGATAAGCGAAGTCCAGCCGGCCGGCGAGAACAATAGAGGACCGCATTCCTGAGCCTAGTTGCTATCTGCAGTTGCGAGTTATAAGGAAATTATAACAAATTAAATAAAGTGAACATTATTAAGTTGTGTTATCGTGTTGTATAAGTGATTGGACTAGTAAATACTTCAATATGAGTACTAACGAACAGTTAATTCGTGTTTTGGAGGATACAGCGGTATTATTGAAGAAAACTGAAATCAATTTGAAGAAATGTCCCAAACAACGTTTAACTAAAGGCTACTTAGAATGTCGTGCACAGTGTATCGACGCTTATTGGAAAACATTTACATCGGCGCATAAACAGCTGGTACAGAATACTACATTGCAGGAGCGCGGCGAGATGCAGTACTTTCTAAAGGAAGATTATTATATCGTGGAGGAGTTATACCTATGTTTACAAGGTGATATCAAGGACGCGCTCGCTATGGCCGCTCCCACACATGCTCAAGGAACAAGCTCGCTGGATGCCACGATGTTTGAAGCTGTACAACAACAGGTCAAGTTACCTGCTATTGTTTTACCTGTGTTTTCTAATAACTATGAAGAGTGGCCGACGTTCCACGATTTGTTTACGTCGTTGGTACATAACAACACGAGTCTTAGTAAGGTTCAGAAACTGCACTATTTAAAGTCAAGTATCGCCGGTGAAGCCGCTGCTTTATTGAAGCATGTTACGATTACAGAACAAAATTATGATTTAGCGTGGGATACTTTAAAGCAAAGGTATGGTAATAAGAGGTTAATTGTGAACTCCCTGTTGAAGAGATTGTTTAATCAAAGGAAGATTACTACGCAAACATCTAGTCAAATAAAACATTTACTCGACACTACGACGCAATGTTTGAATGATTTACAAAATCTTCAAGTGAATATAAACCAGTGGGATCCGTTCATAATTTATCTAGTAGTGAATCGACTCGACAGCGAAACTCATAAGCATTGGGAGGAACATGCCTACAGTTTAAATGCGGACCAGTTGCCCAAGTGGATTGAATTAAAGAAGTATCTCGAGTCAAAGTTTCGCACGTTAGAACTGGTTAACCCTGTCACTGCTACCGTACCTAAAGAAGCAAAAACACTTAAGGAAAAGTCTTACCACGTATCAACACCATCGAAGAGCTGTGTTTTATGTAGGGATGAACACACTTTATGTCACTGTCACGAGTTCACGAAAATGTCACCTGTGGAGAGAATTGACTATGTGAAGAAAACTAAATTATGTTTCAACTGTCTCCTGCCTGGACATTCTGCATCACGATGTCGTCTTTCCTTTTCATGTCGTATATGCAGGAAGAGGCATCACACCATGATACACCAAGCGCAGAATAAGGAGTCAGTCAAAACTCAAGCTCACCACAGTCAGCTGACACACCACGAAGAAGACCCGCAGAATGATGAAGAAGCAGAAGAGGTGGAAATTTCGTGTAACTTTGCCTGCAAGAAATCCAAAGGTCTGCTAGCTACGGCAATGATATCTATAAGGGACGACGAAGGTCACGTGACTCCCCTTCGTTGTTTAATTGACCCAGGGTCAGAATCAAGCTTTTTAAGTGAACGCGCAGCACAAGCTCTGCGAGTCAAGAGGTCACCTGTGAGAGGAACTGTTACCGGTGTTGGCGACCTCCAGATCAAGATCAACAGCGTAGCACATGTTCAAGTACTGTCAAATCACGATGACAGTTTCCAGCTAGATGTCAAGGCTTATATAATGCCCTCAAAGCTCACATCACAACTACCATCAAGGAAGATTAAGTATGACCCACAAGCCTGGTCACACATACAAGGACTCACTCTGGCTGATCCTAAGTTCCACCAGCCAGGGCGAGTAGACATGCTACTTGGCGTAAAAGTGTATGCACAAATACTTGAAGGAAAAGTTAAGAAAGGTCCACCTGGCACTCCATGCGCCCAAGAAACAAGCCTAGGTTGGATAATATTCGGAGATGTAGAAGGCACAGCAGACACTTTACATGAAACCATAGTTGTGATGCATCATCAGGTCGACGTAGACGATATGTTAAAGGCATTTTGGGAGATAGACACTACGGATACAAAGAAGAGTCTCACGAAAGAAGAAGAAAGGTGTGAAATGATTTACAAGGAGACGCATACAAGAACCGCAGTAGGAAGATATATAGTAACGTTACCATTCAAAAAAGAAGAAACACTATCTCCAAAGGGACACACAAGAGACATCGCCATGCTGAGACTGAAACAACAAGAAAGAAGATTCGAGAGAGATCCGGATCTTAAGAATGAGTATGTCAAAGCTATAGAAGAATACATGAATCTAAACTACATTGAAGAAGTTCCTAAAGAAGAAGTGAACAAAGAGGCAGTATACCTACCATATCACGCTGTGATTAAAAAAGAAAAAGAAACTACAAAGACTAGAATAGTCTTTAATGCTTCTTCTAAAGGCTCTAATGGCGTATCCCTGAACGACGAGCTCCTAGTCGGTCCTCATCTGCAGGAAGATATGCGAAATCTAGTCATGAGATGGCGTATGCGACGTGTAGCCATGATATCCGATATACAGAAAATGTACTTACAGATTCTGATGAGCCCGAAGGATACTGATTTCCAGAGGATACTATGGCGTAAAAATACAAGCGATCCAGTCAAGGACTATCGACTGCTTCGCGTAACTTTTGGCACTGCTTCTGCGCCTTATCTTGCTGTCAAGACGCTCCAACAAGTGGCAGAAGATGAAGGCCAGGAGTACCCCCTTGCATCGAAAACCATAAAAGAAGATTTTTTCATGGATGACCTGATGACCGGGTCAGACACCGTGCAAGAGGCTGTAGATGTTGCCAAGCAGATCACTGAAATATTGAAGAAAGGAGGGTTTGCTCTCCAAAAATGGGCTTCCAATAGCACTGACTTCCTTAAAGAATTTGAACCTTCAGAGAGAAGTACGCATGTCAAGATTGATATCGAGTTAGGAGGTACAATCAAAGCCCTAGGACTGAGCTGGAATATGGGCGAAGATATCTTCCAGTACACTTTAAACTTACCAGATCCACCTGAAATCATCACGAAACGAAACATATTGGCTGACATTCAGCGACTTTTCGATCCATTGGGCTGGATATCTCCTTCGTTACTGCCTGCAAAAAGAATTATCCAGAAACTTTGGCTCTCACGTGTTGGCTGGGACCATGAAGTAAACGAAGAGATAAAAGAAGAATGGCTGAGTCTACGAAATGGACTAGATGAAATTAAAAATATAAAGCTAGATAGGTGGATGAATACGACACAGGACTCGATGGAAGATGTCACTGTACACGGCTTCTGCGATGCTTCTAATTATGCCTATGGCGCCGTGGCTTATCTTCGCGCTAAAACACAAGATGGAGAATACAAGACGACACTGATAGCAGCCAAAACAAGAATAGGACCTGTGAAGCCAATGAGTGTCCCAAGACTTGAACTGTGCGGAGCTGTTTTACTATCAAAACTGCTGAAGCAAATAAGCGAAGCAACCCGCATACCTACCAGTAAGATGTACGCGTGGACAGACTCTACAATTGTGTTATCCTGGCTGCATGGAGATCCTGCAAGATGGCAAACATTCGTGAGAAATAGAGTGGTTACCATACAAGACACAATCCCCAACCAATGGTACCATATTCGAACTGCGGAGAACCCTGCTGATATTTCATCACGAGGTATGGCGTTGAGTGAACTGAAGAACTGTGGCCTCTGGTGGCATGGACCGCAGTGGCTGAAACATAAAACCATACAATTAGAACACCCAATTATAGAAGAGACAGACCTGGAAATGAAGAAGGTAACAATGCAAGTTAACCTAAATAGAGAAGAAAATACAGAAGTCTTTAAAACCTTACCTGAGAAGTTTGAAGAATATGATACTTTGCCTGATTTACTGAAGTCCATTGTTTATGCCAGAAGATTCTTGACGTACCTGAAAGAGAAAACCACAAACACGGATAAGACAATAACAACACAAGAATTAGAGAAGGCACTACTAGTATGTATAAAGGCTGTGCAAGCAGAATATTTCAATGAAGACATAGAAAGCTTAAAAACAAGAAAAAGAGTAAGCACTAAGAGCAAATTAAGAACTTTAAACCCTTACCTTGACGAAAATGATATCCTCAGGGTGGGCGGTAGATTGTGCCGTTCTGAGTTAGACGAAGAACGAAATCATCCTATCATTTTATGCAAGTGTCACTTTACATACCTCATCATGCACGACGCCCACCGAAGAACCTTACATGGGCGATATCAGCTGACCCTGAATTATATAAGGTCAAAGTACTGGATCTTAAGAGTAAAAGGATTGCTAACAACGTAACTCAGAAAATGCTCCAATTTAAATTAATTTGCATGTAACTGTTTAAAATCTTCTACTTTGTTTCTGTTACTAAATAATTAGATAATTGCATAACTTTAGTAATGAAATAATTGAATTTTACCTTACATGTGTTATAGTGATACTCTCTCATACTTGCTTCTCCTTACTATACATAGTGCTATAGTTTGTTAATGCAATTGCATGCATATAATGTAGTTTATCATACAATTTGTTATAGTAAAATACTATGTACAATTTTGTAGATGAGTATCTATACCTATGAAGTTTAATAAAAGGTCGATGCCCTTTTGGTGGGCGGTATGTTCGATGCGTTTTAAGCATGTGTGAGTGATCGTGTTAGTGTATGCATGTATGTGTCAAATCAGTCTAAAATAAATCATCAAGCAGTCCACACGTCTTTCGTTAAGCAAAATTCCCTACATACAACTATCAACCTTATTATAAAGAACAAGCCTACTGGTTCGCGATTGTACAATTTACGCCACTGCACTTCTCTAGTTTACGCCTCGACAATGGCGTAACTTGTACTATTGAAAGTTCGGACTGCAGGTGCCGTTCCTTTGTGAGGCCAGCTTTGTAAGTGCGATCAGGAGGCGTAGTCTGCTCTTTAGTTCCTATGGTTTCTATACAAGGCTTTGAGAATCGCGTTTAATAAATACAGCGGTACAAAACATAGGTACGAAGATAGTACCGCAAAATCTAGCAAAGAACCGAAATTTATAGCGAAAAATTGTTCGTATTTAACTGAAAGTACCTGGATGACCGACGTTAGCTCGGTATTTATTTTTGGTAGGTACGTTTTCTAAAAATGAAACCTAGCCAGATACATTTATCGCCCCCAAAACCCCTTGAATTCAAATAAAATAAATTAGGTACCTACCTACTAAATAAATTTAAATTTCCTAAATTTTCATATTAATAAATTTAATTTTCCTAAATTTCCTGAAAATTGTTGGAGCCGTCTCAAAGATTCAGATTATATACACAAGAATTGATTGAGAAGAATAATGGTGATGAAATAATTCACAAAAGGATCGTTATGTTGACATAAAATAGAAAATAATTAATAAGATTTCAAATAAACAAGAAAAAATAACACATACCTAATTAAAATTGAACAAAATGTCAAGAAAAAAATGGTAATTCACAAAAATAACAATGTTCAAATTAAAAAAAAAAGATAAAAAAACAAAATACAATTAAAATTAGTAGCAAAGAAATATTATTATAATATTGAATTTTTCTTTTTTTTTCAATTTCATTTAAAGTAAATTCGTCTACTGGAAGCGATCGAAAAAAGTATTTGCAAGTCTATTAGCGTTATTGAAAGTTCCACCCTCGCTTCCCATGAAAAAACTTGGGAACAAAGTTCCGATAAAAATTTAGCTCCTGATTGGGAGCTCACCAATTTACATACTTCCGACACTTCGATGGGTGTTAAAAAAAGGAATTTAGGGGAAGTGACCGGTAATTTTTTAGGAAAAAACCGGGAGGGGCCGAAGTGTTGAGTTGATAGGATTTTGTTTTCGCTTTTAATGCTTTTGATGTTGCTTGTTCTGATCTGTTTTTAGCTAGGGGTCGTTGAATTTAGGGTTCCATACCTCAAAGGAAAACATTACCCTTACAAGATAACTTCGTTGCCTGTCTGTCCGTCTACCAGTCAGGAACGCGTAAACAAACATACATACACAAATCACGTCTATATCCATTACGGGGTGGATAGAGTTTCAGGTAAAAAGACCTAAAGGCCACGTTACGCATGTTGTGGGCGTATAGGTGGAAAGGGGAATCAAAATAGTGATGGGTTGCTAGCCGCATCGCGTTAACATGATTCCTAAGATTTTCGCCCATTCCCTCGATGGGCTTTTACCATCTGCGCTGGAAGTGGAGGAACGCGTAAATGTATAAAGTTAAAATGATTACCTAGGTCTGCAGTCCCTTAGAGCTATGAAAAAATCAATTAAGGGTGCGACCACACCGCCGCTTAAAAAACGGTGACGTTACGGAATCGCAACAAAATGTATGGAGAAACGGTGAGAAAAAGTGACGCATACGAAACGTCACTGCATATACGCAGCGGTTTGGTCGCACCCTTATGGTGTGTGTGTAGTTCCCAATTCGCACTGGGCCCGCGTGGAAGGTACTGAAAAATTGTAGCGAATTTAGAATGAAAGGGATATTTTTTAATTATTTTAATACTTTTTCTAACCTTTAATAAACCAAAAGCTATAACCCCATGCTCCATTGTACAGTGGCGTCGTACATAATATGTCTTTCACCTCACGTATGTATTTATGTTTGTATATTACTATGACAAAGGACCGACGCCACCAAATAAGTAATGAAAATGTTTACACCTGTCATTCCGTCCCCTGATTTTTACAGCGCTGTCAATTCACCATTCCGCGGTTTACTGTCGACACCTTACGTTTGATGTGTAGATGCACTACCTCCGATTGTGTTATTGTTTTCTTCGTTTTTAGAAAATTAATATAACGGAAAAAAGAAAATATCAAGACTCAGGATTGCTTGGGATTTTTTTAAGTTTGTTAGCTCAATTTTTTTTGTTTTTTTTTTTTTTGTCGATCTGTACTGTATTTTCATTAACATATGTAAATTATAATCGACTAAACTCATTTAAATGTAAAAAATGTATTTGTACTAAATTCTAAAATAAATATAAACTCAATGAAATTATGAGACGCTAACTCTAGTAATAGAAATTCTTAAAAAAGATAAGGCCGTTTTTTCCACAATAAGTAAGGGATAAGTTCGCGTTCGTGCATCTATTTGTGTCATTGCCTGTAAAATTAATGTATTTTATTTACAATAAAGAGTTATACATACTTACATACATACCTAACTTTCACCAGTTTCCAATCGCTCCGTCTGCAATTCCAAAACCAGGCCTCGTCACCTTTTATTATTTTCTTACTGCATTCATTCCCACAGCTCGCTTGCAATGCACCAAGCATCACTATAAAGGCTTGATTGTCATTTTACGATACATACGTAGCTCATACAAAACCTATAAAACCGGCATTGATAGAAGTTATAAAATCACTAAGTGAACTCGGCAGTTTACCGGTGCGGTGGGACGTTCGTAACCATTTCGTAGCCATCCCGTAACCATCCCGTAACCATCCTGTAACTTCAACTGTGTGCCGTGGCTCGTAAAAAATACCCCGTCTTAGCATTAGTGGTGACGCGTGCTAGATTTGGTGCTATTATTGTGCACAAAGACGCCATGATGGTTTTTCTTTTGCATTTAGAAATGAGGGTTTAATGTACATTTTTAGAAGGGATTTTGTCGTTTATGGTAAATCGGGTCAAGCCGAGTTTAGTACTATATTATCATCTTTTTCAATATTTTACCTGCTTAGGTTAGGCAAAAAAATAAGGTTGTTTTTAGGAGCGCCTAGGCCTAAGCTATGATTCTAGTGTCTATCCGTCACAAAACTCTATCATTCACTTAAGGCGCTGTCAACAGCAAATGACCTTGAGCAGCGCCACTCTTCACACATACGGTTCGCGTGCCTGTGAGTGAAAGAGAAGAAACTATTCCGGCAGCTTGGCGCGCGTCTAAAATCTTGCAAATAAGACACAAATAAGAAGAAATAACAAAAAGTATGGATTATTTGTGAAATATGACTCGTTAGCCATGTAGGTATGAATATGTTGACTTCATGTTTTTAATTGCAGACCCATACGTCGAAAAAGTAAAGACATAGAACCGTTTAATGATGATTTTAAGACCAATCTTTGCAATTATTTTCTATCGAGCCGATTTTGTTCAATTATGTATCGAGTCCGTCTAGCGTGTTTGAAATATGATGAAAATTAACATTATATTTTTTTGTATTTTTTTTTTGTGTGTAGTTTTTCTTAAAAAAAGTGCTTAAATAACATTAATTTCAACAAAATTAGGTGTTGTCAGCCTCTTAAGCTGTTAATTGAATCCTAAGCATAACCCTGTAAAAAGTCACAATAACGTCGTCCAGAATCGTCAAATATGTAAAAGTTCGAGGAAAAACAGCCATCCCCTATTGAATTATTCATTTATTCATACTAATAATTTTCCCATTCATTTAACATCCAAACAGCGAAAGTTATCAAACCTAAGTAAGGGACGTAAAAATTTTACTGTCCCTATTTTCTCCCGGTAAAGTATGGTCAATCCGGGCATAGAGTAAGTAACCAGTAGACTGGTATTTCTTATATTAGGTACTAGCTGCTGCCCGCGTTTCGTCCGCGTGGAATTAGGTATAGCCTATGACACTCGCAAATAAGAATAAGAATAAGAATAAGAATAATTTATTTGTTGAAAGCAGGTGTACATAAATGATCTTAAAGCTAGTCAGAATCTCCACGATATAAGTAACATAAGTAAGTAAGTAAGTAATGTTATGCTTTTATTTACGGTTTTTTTTATGTGGCTTTCACGCCTGATATGGTATGTAGATTACTATATTTCAATTCTATATAATGAACTTGGGTACTTGTCTGTTTTCAAAAGCGTTAAAATAGATTGGAATGACTAACTGGATCTTATCTGCTTACTCTACTATAGTGTCCTGTCCTGCCTAGGCTGCCAATTAGTGTACAGCATTCGCGTCAATGATTTGACGAAAAAAAATTTTCTGTACGAGTTTCATAGCAATTCCACTCTTACCCCCTTATTCATAAACGCTCTGGCTTCTGCTAACTTAGCAATCGTTTGTCCTTATCTCTAAAAGGTAAATGTGGAAATGACATATAAGGACAAACGATTACTAATTTAGCAGAAGCCTGCAGAGCGCTTATGAATAAGTGGGTAACTCTATTGTCTAATTCCTCTATGATCCGGGGCATATAAGTAGGGCGGTTTTTATGGGACTAATAACTTGGCCACCCTAGTCCTGCCAAGGTACGTATTGTCCGCCAAGTGACCATACATTGTTTTATGATGCGTTTTGTCAAAGTGAAATAAAAGTGGTATTGGACTACTATCGGTTAGGATTTTTGTTTTTTAGGCGCTAAAATGGCGCAGTGATTGGATCTTCTCGGACAGTTTTTGTGGTTAAAATTACCTGAAGCTGAGCTGGAGGGTCCAGGTTCGATTCTCGGTTGTAAAATGCAAAATACTGATGTTTGTTCTGTTTTGGTTGTATCAAGTGTGCCTGATACCCAAAGTACTTACAAGCTAAAGAAGAATTTGTTTATCCATATCCCACGGACTCTATGTAATTTTCCGGGATAAAAACTATCTTAGGTCCTTCTTCGGGATTTATAGCCTAGATCAGTGGTGGGCAAACTACGGCCCGCGGGCCAACTCCGGCCCGCGAAAGAATTTAATGCGGCCCGCCGGCGTTCCTTCGAATTGGAGTGTTATGGCACAGGATGACGATATTTAGACGGTGCTGCTGTATAAAATAGAATAATAGATGCGAAGGCAAAGGAGCCAGCTAGACTAGCCACGTAGTTCATGCGTCATGTGTCAAAAAAATTGCATTTTAGTATAATTTTGGCCCTTCTTTGAAATATCTGTGATTTTCTGGCCCGCCATGAAAAAAGTTTGCCCACAACTGGCCTAGATTATGTCTTATCGTCATCTAAATCGGTTCAGCGCATTTTTATTGTTTTTTATTTGTCAGGCTGAGCAAAAATTAGATTAAAGATTTCACTTTAGAATTTTCTATTTGTTAAGTTACCTACTTAAGGGCCGATTTTTCAATCGTCAGATAGGTCCTATTCGACGAATAACTCTATGGGTATCTGTTAGTTAAGTGAGTATCTGAGGATTAAAAAATCGACTCTAAATATGCCTGATTTATTTCAACAACTAGCTTTACATTATTTCTTTTGTCTTCGTCCAATTCAGCAACCAGTTCCTTTGTTTGGGAGCTACGATATGACAGGATACGTAGATACTTTAGTGATGGGTGACTTCGACTAATTTGCTGATTCGAATGATTATTCAATACTAATATCATAATTCGAATTTGAAATTAGTAATATACTAATGCCGATAATCGAATAACGACTACTAATATTAGTAATTAATCGGCGGCTGGACGACTGCTCGGACCGAATCGGCAATCTTCGTGTCGACTCGGCGCGGTGCTCGCGTTAGTTGTTGGCTTGTTAGTTATATCAACGTCAACTCGACTGGGCTGGATGGAGGGGATTTTGAGTACTACTAATATTCGAATGATTTTCGAATTAGTCGACTAAGTCGAACGATTACAATAATCGTTTTCCATCAGGCGATCCGTCTGCTCGTTTGCCCCCTATATCATAAAAAAAAAAAAAAAAAAAAAATCGACTAATCGAATTAGTATTATTCAAAGTCGCCCATCATTAAGATACTTACACACATCAAACTTACAATTACAACAACGGCCCACGGTTTTGCGTTGTGACTTAACGCTCCACACAAAAATTCTCTGCCTATCCCACCTGAGATTACGTCATGATATTTACTTTTCAGTCCGCGACGGCATATTGCGGGCAGTCGTCGTAAAAATCCGTCACGCTTCGTGCAATAAAGCATATATCTGCCGCTGCCGAATGCGAGATACGTGACGGCTGGGGCGCCGGCGACGGAAGGGGACAGACACGGCGGGAGAAACGGAAACCAAGTTGCAGCTGACACTCGCAAACTAGCTGTTTGCTCGCTTCGTCTGCAAAGAATTAGTTTTATCCCTCGGGGGAACCAGGACCTCTATTCGGCGCTGACACGCCGAAGCTATTACCAACCATTTGCAGTGCCTAAGTAATGCCTAACGTAAAGTTTGCTATTCCGCGTCACCAACTGTCAGTTTGCCGAACACAATCCGATGAGACGCGATGAGTTCTTAGTAAGCTATTCGGGGCGCTTCGTTAATTTTGTTGGGGATTTTCAACAGCAGTCGCAGTGTGACAGAAAAAAAGAGGAATTCTGACCGCAAATCCTATCAAATAAATAAACTGCTATTTAATAATTATTTATTCAGTGCGATCACATCAAATTTGTCAAAATTTAAGCTATAATTAAGAAAAACTATAACCCCCAAATCCCCAAGTAATTCGAGCCATTGCAACATAATCGCAGACTGCAGAACGCATGGTCACGATAGCTGGCAACTTTGTCATTTGAATGTGTCAAATCGCCTACCGAATGCCTAACCAGTTCGGTCACCTACGTCCAATTCCCTAAGGCCTGGCCACACATATACATATATGGAATTTTCATACAGTTTCCGTACGGAATGACGTCAATTCGTAGCCCGTCCCGTTTCGTTATATAGCGATGTCCCGTTCGCTGACGTCATTCCGTACGGAAACCGTATGAAAATTCCGCATGTATGTGGCCGGCCTAAATGTCCAGTTTCCAAAAGTCTATTGTCTGAAAGTCCTACTTATTCCTCAAATGTCTAATTCCTAGAATGTCTATTCCCAGAACGTCTATTTACCTGTATAGGTACGCTATTTTTACGGATAAAGTAGCTTTATGTATGTATGTATGTATGTATAACTCTTTATTGTACATAAAACACATTAATTTTACAGATAATGAGACAAATAGATGTACAAAGGCGAACTTATCCCTTAAAGGGATCTCTTCCAGTTAACCTTCGAACGATTGACAGGACAACAGAAATCAGAGTACCTATAGAGAGTAGACATACTACTGCAGTGCTTTATGTGTTATTTAAGACTATACCTAATCTATATTGTGTCAAATTATGATCCAGATCTGTAGGCTTATTGTCTAACGCGCTCGCAATCGCCATCGTGTTCATTTTGACAGTTCATGTATGGGCTGACAATTGGCATCGGAATCAGCTAGCTGTCACATTCATACAAGAACTGTTAAAATGAACACGATGACGATTGCAAGCGAGTTAGACAATAAGCCTACTGTTTAGCCGTTCTGGCATGAAAGAGTAACATATATCCACCCAATAACAATATTAGTAGGATAGTAGGATGGTATGCTGATTATAGGCGATGCGGCTAGCAACGCATCACTATTTGTATTGTATTTGTGTTCACTTTTTTGCATGCACCTCATCGTTGGTTTTTTTATATAGCCCATTTGTTAATGTATCTTAGTAATCTTAGTTCTAGTAGTTCGTAGTAGCTCTGGCAGACGACCAAGATACAGGGTCAGCCTAGTTTGGAGTCTGATGAATATTTTCCTTTGTTAAAACCGCTTATTTAAATAAACAAATGTATTTGTATTTTGATTTCCATTTCCAACTACACGCTACGCTGTGCTAAGCGTGGCCTATAGGTCTTGTTTGTTGTGTTCTCTGTCGACCCCGTAAGGGATAAAAACGTGATTTTTGTACTTATGTATGTAGGATGTTAAGATTTCAAAGCACAGCTTCCTTATCATCATCATCATGTCTTCCTTGACGTATCCGTCAGCGACCTCTGCTAACTCCGGAGGTGAGAGCGAAAATCCAAGGTTTTATAGTCAAAAGTCAAAAGTCAAAAGTCAAAAGTTTATTTTGCAAATAGGCCGCCGAGGGCTCTTTTACATGTCTTTTTTTGAATCTACCAGCGCATTCGGAAAGACCATATAGGTGCGGTTACACGACGCACAGTACAACTGACCCACGGAGTCGTAGGTGTGTGTAGGCTTCCTTACATAAAACTAGTTCATTTCATGATGCATGTTCTTATGTTTTTTGCTTCTTTTTTTCTTTTGTCTTTGTAATGTTATCATGAATAAATGTTTTCTTTCTTTCTTTCTTTCTAGTTGCCCGCGACTTCGTCCGCGTAGAATTAAAGTTTCGCGAAGCTTCTTCAAGCTTTCCTTTCTTAGCCGACTCACACTTTTCGCCTGTCCCTTATTTGAAAATCAGTGCTGCAGGTGTCTAACGCCTCAGCGTAATGCGTACGCTGATGATCTAATTTTCATGTCTGTGTTTTTTGTTGTTTCTTTTCTATAATTTTTTGTTTGTATGCTCTTATACTTGTGTGTCTTGCAAAATGAATAAATGTCTTCTTTCTTTCTTCTTCTTGAAAATATGACTGCTCTTCCATAACCTTCGTCACATCTGCCCATTCTTGGGTCTGCCCATCTTTTACGTCTAGGTAAATACAAAGGTATAAAAGTGAGTGATGCGTCCACGTTTGACGCGGCCGACCGGTCGCCCGACGAGTTGGCTGATGGATCGGGCGTGAGCGGAATTTTATGGGAACGAGTAATGCGAACAATTTGGGGGGATTTACAATTTGGGGGATTTGGGGTTTTTTTGGAGATAGTTTTGGAGTTAGGCTGCGAACATAAGCAACTGGATTCCGTCGTAAAAGAATATATCTTATGATAACGCAACGTTATACCTAACTGAGGCATTTTTACGTAACTTAATGAAAACAACCAGCAAACACCCTGTCGCTAAGCAGCAGTGCTTGCACTGCGTTCTGGTGTGGAGAGTAAGACAGCCGGGGAAATTACGGGCACAAGAGGCATTTCATCTAAGTCCTCTAGGTTGACCACGCATCTGCAATCCCTCCGGGGTTGCGGATGTCTATAGGCAGTGGTGATCGCTTACCATCAGGTGACCCACTTGCTCGTTTTCCTTCCTATTCACATAAAAAAAAAACAATCATGCTAAACGTGACCGGTCTTGTTACTTCAGACTCTGTCTACCAAAAAGAAAAAAAAAATCATCATAGTCATGTGGTTATGACGCGTATCATTATCTAGGAAGTCATCGAAAATATTGTAGTAAATCATTACTCGTAGTTCTCAAACTTTTTTGGCTGACTGCCCAGTATCGAGACAATAATTTTTCACAACTCCCCCTTCGACGTAAAAAACCATTGAACATTCTTATGATTAACTTATCTTTTCTATAAAGAGAAAAATGTTAAAAACATTACCATTAGAGAGAGAGAGAGAGAGAGAGAAACATTTATTTACACACATTCGATACACTGAGATATAAAACAAGGAGAAATACAATATACTAAGGAATAGTACCGATATGGTGTAAAATGGATCCCACTCAGCATAATGTTGCGGCAAGCCGCAACGCTGTTTTTCAGTAGGACCCATTACATAAATCATTATAGTAGGTATCGGTAACACCATATAAATGGGATCCCTCCATTTCCCATAATTTCATTTGTACTAATTTCATTTGCCATAATGGTCACTGGCTATAACCTTCAATTGCCCTAATATCACATGCCATAATTTTTGAATGCCATAATAATCAAACGTCATAATGTTCAACATCCCTAATATTAGATACCATAATATCACTTCCCATAATTTTTACTTTCCATAACTTTCAAAATCACTAATATTTCATGCCATAACAATCATTTGTCATAATAAGGAAAATACAGATCCAGACTGTTGAAATTTACTGCTACCGAAACACGGTAGGTTCGTTAGGTTTTTTGCGACCCTCAGAGCAGAAATAGAAGCATCTCTAAGGGCTCAGGGAGCTCGGGTGGCGAAGCCCCTCTCAATAGCCACATGACTGGTCATTTAATATAATTATAGGTTAGGTTAGGTTAGAATGGTGTCAAGGCGCGAAGCGCCAAAATTAGGCGGAACAGGAGCTCCGCGAAGCGGAGCTCCGTCGACTTCGCCTCAGTCATTCAGTTCATATTTATATTTGTTTTCTAGACATCAATCAAAATTCTGGGTTTTTTATGGCAAATAATTATTATGGCGTTTGAATTTTATGGCAAATGATTTTAGGACAATTGATAATAGGAAAAATGAAATTTATGGCAAACGTATCGTTATGGCACCTGAAAATTATGGCAAATGAAAATATGGCTAATGATCATTATGGCATATATATCGTTATGGAATATAAAATTACGGCAACTGAAATTCGGGCATGTGAAATTAGTTCATATGAAATTCGGGCAAACAATAGAGAACCCATATAAATGCATAAAGTGCTGTGTAACCACAAACGTACATGATTGTAGAAATCATGCAATTATCTAACTAATATTATAAATGCGAAAGTATGGATGGATGGATGGATGTTTGGTTGTTACTCAATCACGCCAGAACGGCCCAACGGATCTGGATGAAATTCGGCGCATAGATAGAGAAAAGTCTGGAATGGCACATAGGCTACTTTTTATCCCGGAAAATAGCATAATTCCCGCGGGCCAACATTAGCAGCCTTGAACAGGTTTATCACCTACTTTTTCCAAGGACATCGCTCCATAGATACCTTCGACTTCCCTATACACAATGCTGACACACAACGCTGATGATCTCTTTTTCACGTCTGCGTTTTTTTTGTTTTTGTTGTTTCTTTTCTATAAAATTGTGTCTATGCTCTTATATTTGTGTGTCTTGCAAAATGAATAAATGTCTTCTTTCTTTCTTTCTTTCTATAGGTACCAATTTGGGAACCTACAGTGTGAACGGTACGTACCCAAACTAAACGTCCTAAAAGCGGTACCCTCAAACATCCAACCACATTAGCATGCGTAAACACGAAGTTAAATCAGACCATTACCAAGATCAGACATGTTTATCTGTTGCCAGAAAAGAGACATCAATAACGCACGTCGTTTGAGACCCCTTCGAACTGCTTACTATGGTTTAGGGCGATTGAACGCGCGCGTATTCTTTCTTTATATATGAATAGGAAGACAAACGAGCAAGTGGGTCACCTGATAGTAAGAGATCACCACTGCCCATAGACACCCGCAACCCCGGAGGCGAGTATTCAAAAAGAATATCTTATTGAATCAGGCGTTACTTTGCGGAGGTCCATTTCAATGAACACAAAATATTTACCTTGCTACTCTGCTACTTGCGTACAAGATAACCAAGCTGCAAAACATACATATTTCGCACAAAACAAAATAATTGGTTGCCTGTAAAGTCGGTATACGGGCGAAAGTTTTACGTGACAACGACTTTGAGTGGTAAAATAATTTTAATGTGAATATTCATTCGTATAGTAGGAAGAAGGACGTGTAAACTTGTATGCAGGCGCCTAAGCGAAATAGAAGCGCAAGACATGAACCGGTGTGTATGCCTATCTCTCTCACTCTCTCTCTCTCGCTCTGTCTCTCTCGCTCTTAGGCGGGCTAACTGTGCTCGAGTGGAAGGGACGCGTGCCTTTCACTTTTTATGTCTGTCTCTCTCGCTCTTAGGCGGGCTAACCATGCCCGCGTGCCTCTCACTCGCTCTCATTGTGAGCGCATAACGTGAGCGGAGCGTAACGCAGTTTCTTGAAGTGTCACCCGGCAAACCAATTTATAAGACGTTGTCACGTCAAAAGGAAAAAAAAGTGCAAAAGAATAATCGTTTATCGCTCGTTGAAATGGCAATGGGAAGGCCATATCCTACTAATCCTATCCTATCCTACTAATATTATAAATGCAAAAGTTTGTGACGATGTGAGTGAGCGAGTGTGTATGTTTGTTCCTTCTTCACGCTAAAACGACTGGACGGATTTGGATAAAATTTGGAACGAAGATAGCTGGTACTCTAGATTAAAACAGGCTACTTTTTACCCCGGAAAATAACATAGTTCCCGGGGGATAGCCATAAACATGGTAATTGCTAATTCTACGCGGACGAAGTCGCGGCAGAAGCTAGTAAAATATAGAAATGCGGTTTATGACGATGCGACGATGTGACGATGTGAGTGAGTGGGTGTGTATGTTTGTTCATTCTTCACGCTAAAACGACTGGACGAATTTGGATAAAATTTGGAACGAAGGTAACTGGTACCCTAGATTATAACAGGCTACTTTTTATCCCGGAGAATTGCATAGTTCCCGGGGGATAGCAATAAAAATGCCAATTGCTAATTCTACGCAAACGAAGTCGCGGGTAGAAGCTAGTAGTACATACGGAGAACTGGGGCCTTACCATGACGTCTTAATGCGATTCAATTCAGATTCAGTTTAGGTTCGCTCGCTGTCAGAACAAGGCTTCTCTGTTAGAATACTAGTCGCAAGTCTGTAGCCGCCCTTAAGCCCACACGCCTAAACACATTTCCCATTTCAGGCAGCGACACAAAAAAGATCGCGTTTGATATACGTACATCAACAATCGAACATTAGCCTGCCGATACGGGCGAAGGTTGCGTTAAGAACCGCTCTACCACCAGGGGCCTTACCGTGACGTCCTAATGCGATTCATTACGGTAGTTCATAATTATTTCGATTATTTGCATCATTAAAAATATACAACATGAATAGCCCTGGAAGGGCGTTGCAAAAAATCAAAACTTAAACCTAAATGACAACATTATATAACACAACATTCACGTAATAATATTACAAATAATTTACATAATAAACATTCACACGTAATTTAATTATTCTTAGCTTCTCATGTCACTGTAATTTTATTTATGTTTAGATCATTTGGTTACAATTTAAAATCTAATTAATTTATTAATTTGAAGTTTAATTCTATAAAAATATATTTTATTATAATTTCAATAAAATTTAATAGCATTGCATTGCATTACATTGTATTGCATTACATTACAGTTCAGTAGGCTTATTGTCTAACTCGCTCGCAATCGCCATCGTGTTCATTTTGACAGTTCATGTATGGGCTGACAATTGGCATCGGAATCAGCTAGCTGTCTTATTTTTATATAAGAAACTGTCAAAATGAACACGATGACGATTGCGAGCGAGTTAGACAATAAGCCTACAGGTTTTAGCTGTCAATTTTAGCATGGATCTAACAGCGTGCGAACCTAAACTGAAACGGAATTGAATCACACTAAGACGTCATGGTAAGGTATGTATGTATGTATGTATGTAAACTCTTTATTGCACATAAAAATTTAAAAATACAGAAGAAGGTTCCTGAGCTTTCAGCGTAAGCTTCCAACGCGTTGGCGTTAACGTCCCATTTCTACATAAATCGAAAGACATCACAAACGAACTTGAGTTTGTAGTCGCGCATCTTGCTAATGACGGTGAATGCGCTGGTAGTTTTAAAAAAGGACACAAAAGAGCCCTTTCCAGCCTATTTGCATTTTTTTAACGATAACCTATCACCTGCATCGGTTTCCCGCAACTCTTCGTTTCGGTATGCAGTGCTTTCCCTATGTTGTCTCAAATTACTGGCAGATGAGATATGTTATCTTAGACCTATAGGCTGCCAATGCAACGGCAATACAATACGATACAATAAGATGCAACGGCAATGCTCAAGTGTTACGGATGTCGATGGGCAGTGGTGATTAATTACTATCACGTAATAACCTCTTGCTTGCTTTTCTGATCTAATTTCCAGTGTATAAGCATAAAAAAAGTGATATTTTGGATTCTCAATAAACGCCGCTTTTATAAACACAGCGATCCCCCGTATGTTTTCATCTCAAGTGAAATGCCGAAGATGCGAGTGTCTTCAACCAAAAAACACCCTTACTCCAACACAATACGTCTCAAAAGCCCACATGCATTTAAGCCTTTCTCAAGCCAACATGTATCGAAAAGAAATTGTGAAATAAAATCAAATGTAATTTGTGGCATTCGGTTCCAATTCGCGAATGTGCTACCGTGTCCTGGGGGGCTACTCCGACATTCGAAATTCGTATTACACCGTGCTCCTCATTCTCATGCTAATGATGATAAGTGTGAGAGAAATGGAAGATAAGATCTTGGGATCTTGGAGTGCCCGGAGGTATGAACGATACACAAATTGGTTGGGTTTTCCTCTATGCCCTTAAGTGACATTGAATCGGCGTGGGACGGTTGATTTGTTTGCCTTTGAGATTAAGTTACGGGGATTGAATGATAACAGTATTTCGATTTATAATATAGGAAGCTTAGACCAATAAAAAGCAGACGGAGTTTGGCAAACGGCAAACAAACTGCAGACGACTAATGTCATTTCCGCAACTGAGCCTCCATTGTAAGTTTTCACACGGAAAACTTCTCGAACGTGGTCAAGGAAACGTCTCAATTACTATGAAAAAATTGGCAGCGCCACTTGCGTAGCGAAACGGAAATAAAAAGTCTTCATAGTATAAATAAAAATCTTTATTGCCATAAGGTACCTAAGTTTTACAATAAAAAAACCGGCCAAGTGCGAGTCGGCCTCGCGCACCGAGGGTTCCGTACATTATCTAGAAATATCTATAAACCAGTGTAAGCAGAGCCCTGCTCCAAAGCAAAATGTACGCAGTGTGGGGTCACTGGGTCACTTTATATTGGTCACTGATATGTACAGACATACATACATACATATTTACGGTTTTCGCAATTATTCCTTAATCTGTTCTATAAGACCTACCTTCATACCAAATTTCAAGATTCTGCGTTCACGGGAAGTACCTTGTAGGTTTTAATTCCCTTGAGAGTTGCGGAAATTTGCGGCATAAACGGCTGTATCTTTTGATTGCGTTGGCTTAGAACTTTGATTTTTTCACAACTCTAAGAAGCAGTGGACCTGAGTATTTGATATAAATTTCAGCTTGATACCTCCACGCGTTCCTGAGAAAAAGGGTCTTGACAGACGGACGGACGGACGGACAACAAAGTGATCCTATAAGGGTTCCGTTTTTTCCTTTTGAGGTACGGAACCCTAAAAACATAACAATAATGAAAATATTAGGACTACAACGTCACAATGGGTACTGAGGCCTTACCGTTACGTCTTTATGCATGACTGTACAAATGTACGACTAATTTTTGTGTCACAATGGAAAAAGTTAGTGGTCATTTTCTAACGCAACTTAAACGACGTGTAACTTTTTGGTCTTCACCCTTTTACCATGCGCGGGAAGAGAAGCAACTGGTACAATGTTTTTTCTTTGCTCACCAGCTTGAAAGGTAAAGGGATCACTTTCCTTAATGTATAAAAAAATATCGACCTCCAACAGAAACAATCTTGAGTACGTTCCCGTGTCGCCATCAAAAACATACAAGCCGGCCATCAAACCGAGATTTGTTATAATATATTATATGGAACGCACGGTGATATATTCCATACAATATGATGGAGACTGCGCGGGGCTAGCATGCATCATACGTGACATTGATTTGCCTCTTTTAAATTGTGGACGGGAGTATGCTAGGGGTTGCCAAGAAAAAAAGCACTTCAGTTTTACTATTTTATTGAATCAGACGTTACTTTGTGGAGGTATTCAATGAATAAAAAAATATATATACCTTGCTATTCCGCTACTTAACTCACGTGCTAGATAACCAAGCCTGTGCGAAATATAATTATTTGTTTTTTATGCAATCCCTCCCTCCACTACTGCCACATAAAATATATAATCCCACAAACTTAATTACCCCTTACTACACAAACACTGACGCGTTTCGATCCCCCACTTTGAAATGATTCCGGAAATATATTATGTTCATTGAAATGGAACTCCGCAAAGTAACTACGTACTATATATAAAACATAACAGAGTAGTTCAAAATGTTCATAAAAAAACCGGTTGTCCATAAATTCGGTTTACGGGCGATAGAGTTACCTGGGGCCTTACCATGACGTCTTAATGCGATTCAGTTTAGGTTCGCTCGCTGTCAGATTCATACTAAAAGTGACAGCTAAAACGGTTTTAGTAAAACCTGAACTGAGTCGGAATTAGGACGTCATGGTAAGGCCCTTGATAACGATAATACCACAAGCTGACGTTTGGGTCGATCGTGCCTCTCTATCGCTTGTTCCGCGCTCTCGCTTGCACACAGCCATTAAAAATAAATAATAATTCAATAGTTCGCTACAGCATAAACCCATCCATCGCGTAATACAGACAAATGTAGTAGAGAAGAGGGATTTTTGATGCGCGAGGGCACCGCCACTATTTATATTGGATCTGTTTCGGCGAAGAATTTATTATTTCGCGTTTGCTACTCAATTTCGTGCATTCGCTGGGAAAATATTTTATCAGCATTCACCTGGGGGACAGGGATTACTTATCTGTTTATTTCTGTTTGGAATCGTTGACGTGCTATTGCATAAACATTTATTTTGGTTGAGCTATTAAATGGAATTTCTAAACGACACTGAAAATTAGAACACATAGAAAAATCCGAAAAGTAAAGCTATGGCCGGGAATCGAACCCATACACCAGCAGGTACCTGCTATGGGTGGTGTAGGGGTATAGCACGCGTCACGGAATGACGAGGACCCGGGTTCGATTCCCGGCCATAGCTTTACTTTTCGGATTTTTCTATGTGTTCTAATTTTCAGTGTCGTTTAGAAATTAAATTTCTAACGGTAAAACCGTAAAAAGTAAACATAAAAATTAAGAAATAAAAATTTCTTGATTCATTTGATATTTCCTATTAAATGGAATTAAATAAGTTAATGACAAAAATTTCATTCTTAATACAGGCCTTTTTTGATGACCGTAATTGCATTCTCCCGTCCTACATATTTTTACTAAATATCAAGTCAATCGGACAAACCGTTGAAGGAATAAATAGATTAATTATTTTTATTATCATTACCTTCTTTCAATGATTTTTGAGCTCGATATTAGTGTCGGATTTTTTGGGCCATGATACGGGCATACGCCAAGTATCATGGCACCATTGTGTAGTTATGTGTTTGTGTGTATGTCGTGTTGAGTGGTTGTGTGTGTCTATGTCTTCTTGGTTATTATTATTATTATTATTATTTAAATTACCTATGCGAAATCATATGTTTTTAATTACATGCAAAACCTCCTCTGCTTCCACAAAACATAGGTAAATACACAAATTACCACAAACCTAATATTCCTACATCTCAGAAATCACTGCCCCCTTCGCACCCTCTACGGGTCCATCCTCAAAGTACGAGTTCACCGAGCACAATTGTCTAACATGCAGACCAAACGTACGACGAAGTAAAGGTTTTTTTATTGATATGGACCTCCGCAAATCAACGCCTGATTTAATCTCCAGCCTATATATGTCCCACTGCTGGGCACAGGCCTCCTCTCAGAATGAGAGGGCTTGGGCTATAGTTCCCACGCGGGCCCAGTGCGGATTGGGAACTTCACACACACCATTGAATTGCTTCGCAGTTGTGTGCAGGTTTCCTCACGATGTTTTTCCTTCACCGAAAAGCTCATGGTAAATTTCAAATGAGATATCGCACATAAATTCCGAAAAACTCAGAGGTGCGAGCCCAGGATTCGAACCCACGACCTGACCTGATTTAATAAACAACAATTATTATTTATTTACTAGCTGTTGTCTGCGACTTCGTCTGCAAAGAATTCGTTTGTCGCTATCCCGCGGGAATTTTCCGGGATAAAAAGTAGCCAATGTGCTATTCCAGAATTTTCTCTATCTATTGTAGAGCTGCCGTGAGGAGGCACTTTAAACTAGTACGGGGATTCAAATAGAATTCGGCCTATAAGAACTGTGGGTGCTGAAGGCCTATGATTTTAAAACAAGATAATACTTTTATAAGTTTTATATTTGTCGCTTCGAATAATTAAACGTACAATATACAAAATAGGTTGCATCGGCAAGCCCCGTTCAAAGCGATCTGACCGTGCTCTCGAAATCCGAAAAACAAATATTTAAAATCACAGAACGAGCGTTCGATGTACGGATTTCAATCGCACTGACGAACCAGCCAGTCCGACAAACCAGCCAGTTCGCATATTCGCATGCTACCTCACACTATGTACCGAATTTCATCCAGATCCGTTGGGCCGTTCTGGCGTGATTGAGTAACAAACAAACATCCATAAATCCATCCATCCATACTCTCGCATTTATAATATTAGTTAGATTAGATTAGATGGATTTCCCCTTTAATTTCACAGACAAATTAATCACTTCCCCCCCAACGCCTCCTTAAGTCTCTTTCCGCGAAAAAAGCGAAATAAATCCCGCATTCGTTCACTTTTAAAACTAGCGTCTCGTAACAGCTTAAGCTTCCCGGAAGTAGTCTGAGTTCGGAATTCAAATTCGAAAAATACGCTCCTTCCGCTTCCGGCGTTTGATTCCCCGCGATACTACGTTTCCTCCGCGCGATATTTGACGCGGCATACGCGTTAGTGTTAACGTGTTTGATACCACTTATAAAAAGCAGTCATTTGTTTCTTGCGTCTTATTATGCAACTAGAGACCCGCCCCGGCTTCGCACGGTGTATTATGCATGAATTATACATGATAGCGCTGAAGCGAATCAATAAGTTATTTTTGATTTACTGTATTAAAATATTGTGTGAGTGTATTATTGATTTTTTAAAAAGGTGATTGCTTAAAATATTACATTACATAGGGACATAGGGACATAGGGATGTAGTGATACTTACTATTGTAGACTTGGAAGTAATGGACAAGTTGACACCAATTGACAACATTTCATTTTTATAACACCTGAAAATGTATTATATGGTTCGAAAGCATTTTGCCTCCTGATCACTGCAATATGTTTATATAATTTTAATATCACTTATAATAAAAATTAAAAAATAATTAAAAATATGTCCTAATTTTACCAAAACTACCACATGATAGGTGAAACGCCTTTGCTTTTTTCACGAGAAAAAATAAGCGATCGTAACTTTGTATTTTTGACAACTTCAAAGTACAAGGGGGGCAACTCTCAAATTCTATTGTCGAAGTTCGTTGCATACCTTCTCTCTCACTCTCAAGATAATGACTATTAGTATGAGCGGAACAGCACGAAGCGACCCTTGAAAATCGAATATTGGAGAATAGGGCCTGACATTGACAATTTGAAATTAACGTCGGTTTTTTTTTCTATAGAGGAAAGACAAAGGGATTAGTGTTTATTCTGTGATAGTATCGGAGTTACGCCCTTTTAGAATAAGCACAAATTAATAAATTAATTATAAATTAAATACAAGCCCTAGCGAAAAAATTAAACTGTCAGCATGTTCATCTTTTCAAACAAAATACAGAGAA
Source organism: Pandemis heparana (assembly GCA_963854515.1). Classification (NCBI taxonomy): domain Eukaryota; kingdom Metazoa; phylum Arthropoda; class Insecta; order Lepidoptera; family Tortricidae; genus Pandemis; species Pandemis heparana. The sequence goes on along the minus strand of OY978022.1, from coordinate 13,135,736 downwards.
CCATTAAAATTATAGGCTCAGAAATATGAAATGTTGTCAATTGACCTAGTCCAAAGCTTGTATTATTTATTTATTTATTCAATAAACTTATACAGCATGACAGTTTACACCAGAGCACTGAGTAAGGAAAACACACAAGAGGTAAAGTAACAAAATTTCAATAGAAAAAAAACAAAACACTAGTCTATAACTACTAAAAGTATTTTTAAAAGTCTCGCTTCTCTAAAACGAAGGAACGCCTAATGCATATTTCACTATTTATTATGTATAGATTAACAAACACTAGAGTGATTATGGAGGACAAAATAGAAACTAAAGCATCCAATATCCCTACCTTAATAAGCACGCAACGACAGGCGTTACCAACACAAGCTCGAGAACGAAACATTGCGTTCGAAAATTGGAAAATTATATCGCACATTTATCCACGCTGGGAACAAGGGTTATCGGCATTCGACAGGCTATCAGGCTAATCGAGCGATTCCGAACAACGGTTTTTGAACGTGTGGAAAAGTAGTTTTTTTTAAGTTGCCAGTGATTTAGGGATTTTAGTGCTGGCTGCATACAAACCTTGGTTTTAAAAAGTTGTGTTGTGTTCCACTTGATATCGTTGGCCGTTTTAATAGCTTTTCGTTACAAGACTAGCAATGAATATTTATTTTGTTCGAGTCAAGCAAATGCTAGTCAATTGTAACCCACTTTAAGTAGTCGAATTAATTTGAAATTTGGTAGCTACATAATTTCGTAGGACGGATGTTTTTTTTATATGAATAGGAAGGTTAACGACCAAGTGGGTCGATGGGTCGACCATCAGGAGATGGTAAGCGATCACCACTGTCCATAGACACCCGCAACCCCGGAGGGATCGCAGATTATATCCAATCAAAAAAATATTATTTTATTAACGTCATCAATGAATACCGGCCGCACGCACGAAAAAGTGTCACGTTGTCACGTTCCGCGTGACGTCAGACCTAGCAGTTTTCATCGATTATTACATAAACCTATCGTACCTACGTAAACCGATTTAACAGACACTACAGGTTTTTTTGGAACACACTACCTTTTTTACGCAAATCAATAACACTTCAAACTTACCACAATCATTGATTCCGCATAAAAACTCTTTACAAAGTAGAATTTTTCAAAATGGCGCCCCCACAGAGCAGATATTGTTAAATGTTGCATGTATTAATATTCCCCTTATTGATATCTCAATTTTATTGGGAGGGTTCCGCGTAATGGTTGCAACGCCTTATGGTTTGCGCATATTCGTAATGGAATAAGGGATTTTGGATCGCGGCTGGCATTTTTTCGCTTTCAGTTTTTCACGATCTGCTAGCTTATTATGTAACTCGCTCGCAATCGCCATCGTGTTCATTTTGACAGTTCTTGTATGAACGTGACAGCTTGCTGATTCCGATGCCAATTGTCAGCCCATACATGAACTGTCAAAATGAAGGCGATGGTGATTGCGAGCGAGTTACGTAATAAGCCTGCTGTTTTCGGACATTAAACAGAAGCCAATCAGACAGTAACTAAAGACACATTAAAACTATAATTTAAACTAAGTTTATTCACACAAGTTCAGGGATGCAGGTATTCGAAGAAACAAATAAAATTACAAACAGAAAAAAGTATTTTTATTTCTAATCGCCCCAGCTCCCCCAGGAAAACACCCTATTCTCAAACCAATCGAAATTTAGATATGTATCGAACACTCGCCAAATTGCCTCAATTCCACTCGACGTTACCAAAAACCTTTGGCAGGAAAGGGATATAACATAAAAAAGCAAGCCAAGTGCCTCCTTATGTTCAAAGGAATGGTATAGATTTCTCTTTATGATATCATATTGTTTTTTTATGACAATTCGTTTTGTTCAATTTGTTTGATCGTATTGCCTGCTTTGCATGCAGAATATTGTAATACTTGAAGTCCTTTGGAAATCTCGTTATTTTTGGTTTGTAATGGTTGTAATACTACTGTTCCTGTAAATTATATTAAAAACGAAATTGTCTGATTTATTATTATTATTTATTTATTCAATGTCAAGTCATGTACATCTACATCTATAATCTTCTATCTATACTACTATTATAAAGAGGAAATATTTGTATTTTTGTACGTATGTAATGAATAAACTCAAAAACTACTGTGCCGATTTCAAAAATTCTTCCACCATTGGAAAGCTACGTTCACCCTGAGTGATATAGTCTATATTTATTGCTTGCTGCACCCGTGCGAAGCCGGGACGGGCCGCTAATCTAACTAATATTATAAATGCGAAAGTATGGATGGATGGATGTTTGTTTGTTACTCAATCACACCAGAACGGCCCAACGGATCTGGATGAAATTCGGCACATAGATAGAGAAAAGTCTGGAATAGCACATAGGCTACTTTTTATCCCGGAAAATTGCGTAGTTCCCGCGGGATAGCGATAGACAAATTCTTTGCAGACGAAGTCGCTGGCAACAGCTAGTAGGCTATATTTATTGCTTGCTGCACCCGTGCGAAGTCGGGACGGGTCGCTAGTATGTTATAAAGACGTTAAAATTGTAAGAGCACACAATAAAATAGTAATTTCTGATTCCAACGTACAGTGTTGCTGATTTATTCAATGGGTTCTAACTAAAATTCAAACAGGATTAACTCAACGCACGTCCGTGTCAGTGGAAGTTGATTGGGCTAATCGCATAACTGATTGAAATCCGATGCGCGACCATTTTGAGATTCAGTTATGAGTAATTGCCATTTAGTGGGAACAGGCGTTATTGGCTAATTGTGAATTGACGTTGGACATGTTGGATTTAACTAACCGCCACGGCTAGCACGAGTGGGAGCTGTGTCGTGCGCGAGATGGACTATATAGCCGTCTTCTTACTGTTCATTTTAGAAAGAGATGGGTAGCGTCTCAGCAAGTTACAATAAGTCTCTTAAGAAATAAAATAGTTAACTACCAATGATTAATGTAATGAGTTTACGTTCATAGATAGAAGGATGTAGATTTAATTTTTTGTTTTGTTAAAATCGCACTAATATTAATAAAGGCGAAAGTTTGTGTGTGTGTGTTGTGTATGTTTGTTACTTCTTCGTGCGCAAACGGCTGGACTTGACTTGAAATTTGGTATAGAGGTAGCTGGTACCCTAGATTAACACAAAGGCTACTTTTTATCAAGGAAAATTGCATAGTTTCTGCGGGATAGTGATAAACATGTCAAAGGTAATAATTATTGCAGAATATAACTATCAACTGGCTTTAGGAATAGAGGCAGACCACTGGCTCGTTGGAGTGACGACATCGCCAGTATAGCAGGGAAATTGTGGAGGAGAACAGCTCGAAACAGAAGAGAATGGCGTGCATTAGAGGAGGCCTATGTCCTGCAGTGGACGTAAAAGGGCTGAAAAAGAAGAAGAAGAAGAAGAGATAACTATCAACATCAGTTCTTAAATGTAATTCTACACAGACAAAGTCGTGGACAGAAGCTTAAATTTCAAATCTCAATCTCCAATAGCTAAGTAACCAGTGTCTCAGCCAGTCACCTTATAGGTATAGATTGAAGATGGAATATTTTATCAGCAGTATAGAAATTCACCCTTACTCTGATCTGATTAATAGCCTATCGAATGGTGGTTTTGTTGAAGACAAATGCTCGTCGTCTTCCAATCCATTTGGTCCCTCTCCGACGCTGGGACGAATCCACGAGTTGGAATACGTGTACCTAATTCCTTCGTGAGTGGGACAAGTTACAAGACATTTACCCCCTTATTCATAACGCTCTATAGTGGTCTGCTATCAATCAATTAAAATAAAAAAATAGCGCCATCGATACTGTCGATGATTCCGCCAATGTCGAGGTTGAAGAAGACAGTGTCGTTATTTATTTAACCGTTGTTAGGTGGCTGTGATGTACGGTAGCGGAACTCAGTTGAGAATCAGGGGTCTGCTAACTTTGCAATCGTTTGTCCTTATCTGTCACTTTGAAAGACCTTTCACAGATAAGGACAAACGATTGTTAAGTTAGAAAAAGCCTATAGAGCGTTTATGAATAAGGGGTTTACTGTTCACCGATAAACGTCTGATCGAATGCACCGTTTGACAAGGAACTCATTTGCCAAATCTTTATTTTTTTGTAGCAAAGAAAAACATAGAATGTATATTAGGTATACCAGTTGCTTCCCACCAAAAGTCCCAAAGAAGAAAAAAGAACAGAAGTAAGTGGTAGAGATCCCTTTAAGGGATAAATTCGCCTTTGTACATCTATTTATCTCATTACCTGTAAAATTAATGTGTTTTATGTACAATAAAGAGTTATACATCATACATGCACACATAAGTACCTTTAATCACGTTTTTATCTCTTACTAGCTGTTGCTAGCGACTTCGTCTGCAGAGGATTCATTTATCGCGATCCCACGGGAATTTTCCGGGATAAAAAGTAGCCTATGTGCTATTCCAGACTTTTCTCTATCTATATGTTCCGAATTTCATCCAGATTCGATGGGCCGTTCTGGCGTGATTGAGTAACAAACAAACATCCATCCATCCATCTATCCATCCATCCATCCATCCATTAGTTAGATGAGGTAAGCAGAGCTATAGGTAACAAAACCTAAAGGCCACGTTTAGCATGATTGTGAACGTAGGTGTAAAAGAGAATAAAAATAGTGATGGGTTGCTAGCCGCATCGCCTGTAAAATAATTCTTAAGACTCGCCCATTCCCTCGATGGGCTTTTACTATAATTTTTAAGTTTGTACAGAATCGCTAGAAACATTAACTTAGGCCAATCTTCCCTCCCTCTGTTTAGCATCTGCGTTTGAACTCTTTCCAAATGTGATTGTGTTTTGTTATTTGCAATAATAGTAATAAAAAAATATGAAAAGAAATGAAAAATGAAGTACCTACTACGAATGCGACAGTAGGTACGTTTCCTTTGTCTGTTACATTTTTATGCATAAAACCATTTTTAATGTTTTTTTGTAGGTTATTAGGACCTAGAAAAAGTATTTATATCTGATGTGTTTGGGTACCACATTTGTACATTTAGCAATATGGATACTTGAAAGTTTCCGTAATGACCTTTTCATAAAAAGTAATTTACGTCGTCCCGGCCCGTAAGTAGCAATTTTCCGCCCGCAAAAATTGTTACACTTGAACGGTGATAAAGAAAGCCTCAGGTTGCATGTTTATTGCCCTTGCTTTTGGCTCGTGCGACATGTTTCGGCGATCTGAGACATTCTTTATTTCACCAACCTCAGAATGCAATTTACTCCAATTCAATACAGCACAATAAAAATACTCTTGCAGGTGGTAGGGCCTTGTGCAAGGTCCGTCCGGATAGCTACCACCATCTTACTCACTAATCCTACCGCTAAGCAGCAGTGCTTGCACTGCCGTGTTCCGGTGTGGAGCGTAAGACAGCCTGGGAAATTACGGGCACAAGAGGCATTTCATCTTGGCCCTCTAGGTTGGCAACGCATCTGCAATCCCTCCGGTGTTGCGGGTGTCTATGGGCAGTGGTGATCGCTTACCATCAGGTGACCCACTTGCGCGTTTGCCTTCCTATTCACATAAAAAAAAAATACTCTTTATTGAACACCACAAATCAGTATGTACAAACAATACAGAAACAAAGAAGAAGGTAGACAATAGGTGGTCTTATAGCTTAATAGCGATCTCTACCAGGCAAACAATTAGTATTGAAATACATTGACTTATAAAAAATAAATAAATATATTTTCGGATATCTCAGATCCATAGATTGTTAGTTAGTGAGTTACAGGATTACTTATAAACTATATTAGTACTAGTGTTACAATTAATTAATTAATTATTTCGTAGGACATGCAGGTCGGTGTATCGGCGGATTATATCCAAATCCCACCTCTCTGCTATCATTTTCAGGATACTATTTGAGCTCCCCCTCATCTGCACCACTACAGATGCCGTCTTCTTCCGTATGATGGCATAAAAGTCTTCTACGCCAGCATCGACAAACATACCAGAGGCGCTTATTGTTGCGTTTTTTTACGTAAAATTACATTACTATAAAGCAGTGCTAAAAAGTACAATTTTGTCTGCAATGTGTTTAAAAAAATACTTCAAAACCTTAAAATATAGATATCTACCGAATCGGAAGTAAGGAGGCTATTCTCTTACATTCACACCCCAGCATTAGTATGATATAGTAGTCGAGTGCTTATTGAGAGACACATGAAATATCGGCCGCGTTGATCCAGTGATAAATGTCGTGCGGATTCGAGAATTGGGTACCGATTTGGAATGTTAAATCGCGGGTTTTGGTGCCTTTGATAAATGTGATGGATCTTTTTTATTTGACAGAAGGTTTTTTTGTTAAGTGGTATTGTGTGTTCTGTGTGATTATTGGAATTTTTTTAGACAATTGTTATTAAAAAAAATGCAAGAACACAAGACAAATTATAATTTTATGTGAAAACGATCTTAATCCTGATACTTACACATTATATTTTAGTAAAACGTACAACAAAGTTTATAGTGTACCAATTCTTGACTGAACTTAAAAAAACAACGTTATTAACATTACGCGAAATCCAAAACAGTTTCCCCAAAAATAATCAAACGCGACAAAAGAAACTCTTCAAAATAAGGCCCGCCAAATAAGGCCATCAATTGTTAAATCACTTCCCAAAAAAATCTATTCCACATTTCTCTTAATCCAATATTGAGCTTCATTTTTCAAAACGCTAGACTTAAATTTGTATGTCAGGCAAAGGGGACATAGAACTTTGCGACATTGAGCCAGTGAAATGAGTGTGGCACTTAGACCGATTCAATTCTGCCACAATTTGGGCCATGCTTGAGAGCCCTAAAAGCTTACGGTCAAGCATTAATAAAAAGATATTTGAAAATAAGCTCGATGGCAAGAGGGAGTAAGAAAGTAAGAAAGATTTTAAACTGCCTTCTCTTAAATATATACATTTTGGCACTAATTGTTATTTTTGATGTAGTATTTAAGTTTGTTTTTGATTTTTAAGTAAGTTAGATTTCTTATTTTTTGATGTAATTTTTACTGTTTATTAAATAATTAACTAGAATAATTTTATTATTATTTTAAGTCGACTAGCTCGTGCACATGGTGGAACATAAACATAAAAAAGATTAGCTTGTTATTACGAGGATATTAAAAAGAATTTCATTATGATATTCTAGGTTTCTTTAGATATTTGTTTGTCAAAATTCGAGTCAAGACTTCTTACGCTTTTACGCATAATATTGATATTTACGGCTTGACAATAATAGTTAAAAAATATTTATCAATTTTGACAAACTATAAATCATTTTTTTAATAATATGACATCACGGCCATAAAGTTTTCTTTTTCTAGCAAATATGTTCAAGAATGGATAGCTACCCCGTAGAACGTCTCAAAAATATACAGTATCCCGTCCCATTAAAATCGGCAAACAAACCATGACAAGATCCATAAAAACGTTCACACAAAGACGCTCATCAAAGTCCGCGCATTTATTATACTAACGCGACGTTTTTAATATCAAGAGTATAATAAATAGGTTAACATTCGCTTTATGAAGGAAAAACCTATTAACGAACGGCAAATGTATCAGGGGGTCGATTGTGGAGCGAGAGATATAATAAGGCCGGGAGCAATAAGGCACGCTTTTTTAAATAAGGCTTGATTATGTTATCAACGTGTATTTTGACATTTTAAAAGGTACGTTTCAGACTCACAGTGTAGTCAAGTTTGGCCATAAAATCACATAATTATAATAATTATTATTATTACCTACACTGTACTCATTGATTCAGTACCTAGCACGTTTTATTCTATTAGGTAATTAAGTAAGTAAATGCTTTATTGCACAAATATAAAGAAACAGAAATTAATTAATTTTATTTAAATTAATTTTGCAACTTAAATCTTAGGTAGACATTTTTTCACCCACCGAAATCCCATCGATTCAAATATCGCACGACACCTAATAGCCCCCCGCAAACAGCCCAAAAGCGAAGCGACAAAATAAAATATCTATTACTATTAAGGATAACGATGGGCCTTCTTAAACAAGACTTAATATCAGTAGGGAAAAAAATTAGTGCCATCAACGTGTACGGGTGTTTATTTTTTTCCGCGGTGATATTTATGATTTCGCATGATGTGAAATTTCGCCGAGGAAATGGCGGGGAACGGTTTGATGATAGGCCCCTTTTTCGTGCTCGATATTTATGCTTCAAATTCAAAATATGTATTAATGGTGGAATTACACTTGAGCAGTGTACATAACCAAATAACATAACCAGCACTGGTAAAACCAATGTTGGATGATTGATTGGGATTAATTTAGGTTTAGCTCGCGGCTGCGAGCATCATCATCATCATCATATCAGCCGAAAGACGTCCACTGCTGGACATAGGCCTCCCCCAAGGCTCTCCACTCGGACCGGTCCTGTGCCTCCCGCATCCACCACGATCCCGCGATCCTGATCAGGTCGTCGCTCCATCTTGTTGGAGGCCTACCAACAGCTCGTCTCCCGGTCCGCGGACGCCATTCGAGAACCTTCGGCTGCAAGCATGTTTGTTTTAATTTAGAACCAGTCTTTATTTTACCTTAGAATGTCCATGGTAATGTAAAATAGTTATGTACGGGGAACAAGTAAAAAATTGCCGAGTTTTTTCGCGCAGTTCATTTTCGCAAAACTCCATAAGCTGTTTAATACTTTTCCCGCGACTGTCACTAGGCACTGACAGTCGGAACAGTGTCAAACAAGGACAGAGATAGGGGCCGCTAACGATAGTTGGGAAGAACCGTTTATCATCCGTAATGGTATTGTGATGGTGACTGTACTACGTTTCAATAGGAGAATAATTTGTAGGGTCGGCAGCGGGGAAAAAAGTGGTGTGAAAACTAATTTTTTTTTAATCGAGCTAAGTCCGCCTTCTCATTTGTGAGTAATTTTTAGAAGTTGTAATCATGGTTCTTATTGCTATGTTGTTAAATGTTAATTTTGATAAATACCTACAGGCATCTTCGTCGATGGCACCATGTATGAACAGTAACCCCCTTATTCATAAACGCTCTGTAGGCTTCTGCTAACTTAGCAATCGTTTGTCCTTATCTGTCACTTTGACATTTACCTTCCACAGATAAGGACAAACGATTGCTAAGTTAGCAGAAGCCTAAAGAGCGTTTATGAATAAGGGAGGAAATTTTAATAAAATACGTTGCAAACTTACTATCAATTAGTTATGTAACTAATTTATGTGAATAAAACTTACAAAAAATGTGTAGGCGTAGTTCTTATCAAGTTTGAAAACACTCAGCGGCACAAAATGTGTCTCAATCTCCATACAAAATTATCTATATTGCATACATAGGTGGGCCACATTTTTGCCTCTATACATATAATTTTTTGTCATTATTTTGTTCTTCTTCTTCTTCTTCTTTTGTTTGTGGCGTTACAAGTCGTTATAGCGACGACAACTTCGCCAATGTCAGGGTAAAATTTTATTATAAAATCTTGTGACAAAATCAACAAAATGTCGGCAACGTTGTACGGTAATATGGTCAGAGACCCCCCTCCCCCCCTGTCGGGCTCTTAGCCAACGGTCAATGATATCCCTCAGATACTGCCAGGAAATTATTAGCCGTTGCCCAGGGTGCACCGGACCAAGCACTGCTCTTCCCCCCGGACGGATCCAGAAACGAACAGCAGCTCCTGACCACACGTGAAGGTAACCCGACACGCACCCCCATTATTTTGTTATAATATTATTATGTACTCGTAGGTACCAGTGGCGTGGCGTCAAGTATATCAGAAGGCAAGCCGAAGGGAACTTAACTAGCCTTTTCCTCTAATTCTGCACAATAAATTGCCCAACTGCCTTAAAATAGGCAAGCCAGTGGGAATCGAGTTCTAAGGACGCCACGCCACTGGTAGGTACTTGAATTGGAGATTTTATTTTAAGACGATAGAATAAACGATTGAGTTTTAAATTTGTAATACTATATTGACATGAGATAGACTGCGATTACCTTTGATTAACTAGGTACTGATATTTTGATGATGTCATTCTTGTATACGACAAGGAAGGCAAACAAAGTGGGTCACATAATGGTAACCTAGCGCATTCCATAGACAACCGCAACGACAGAGGATTGTTGGTTATGCCGTGAACACTTTTTTTTAATTTGGAAAAAAAACTGGTAGGAATGTAATTTTACCTAATGAAATTTCTAAACGACACTGAAAGTACACATAGAAAAATCCGAAAAGTAAAGCTATGGCCGGGAATCGAACCCGGATCCTCATCATTCCGTGATACGTGCTATACCGCTACAACACCCATAGCAGGTAATTATACCCAATTTATTTTACTCTGCTGTTTTGCTGACCTTACAAGAGTGGGAAAAAGTAAAGGCGCTTGCACGTGAAACTTGCGTCATTATCGAGAGCCAGTGTGGTCGCGTCTTAATCGACGGAACAACATGGCTATATCATGGCGTTACTAAGTATTATACCGTATAGCTTAGATTTTTCCGCCTTTTTTTTAAAAAATAAGCAATTTTAAAGTAACTACAATCATGCTAAATTTAATGTGGCCTTTAAGTCTTGCCTTAGGCACTGTCTATCCCGTAACGGATAAAGACGTGATTCATGTATGTATGTATGTCCAATTATTTAATAGTTTAGTTAGTACTTACACCATTTTTTATTTTTTAAAAGTCTAGTTAGGACTTACACCATTTTTTATTATATTTGCCATGTACAGTCGAGGACATAAATCGATACAGCCATCGTTCCAAATACGTGTCACCCACATTTTGTTTGTGGCACAAAGGTGAAATAGATTTTTGTGTAACGTACTTTGCTACGTTTGTTATGTTGTCGCTGTGGCAGATTAGTTTAGTTAAGTTAGTTTTTAGGGTTCCGTACCCGAAGGGTAAAAACGTGACCCTATTACTGAGACTTCCCTGTCCGTCCGTCCGTCTGTCACCAGGCTGTATCTCAAGAACCGTAATAGCAAGGAGGTTAAAATTTTCACAGATGTTGTATTTTTATTAGCACAATATTAACAAATACTAAAAATAAAATAAAAATAATATTTAAGTTAGGCTTCCATACAACAAAAGTATTTTTTTTCCCGTTTTTTGCTCGATATTAATAATGGCTACACGTAGACGCTAGAAATAATTACAAATGATTTAGGTTATGTTTTCTGGTACGGAATCCTTCGTGCGAGAGTCCGACTCACACTTGGCCGGTTTTTATTAGTTTGGTTGGAGACTGAAAACCAGCGACCGCGCTGAGTCTCCCTTCCATTTTACCTTCGCATCTAATTCCAATATTTGGTTTTAATCACTTTTATTTTTGTTTCTTCTGTTTTGAATTGCTGTGTTAGTGAATAAAAAATTATTCTATACTATTCTATTCTACCGAAAACTGACGCTAAGCGTACTGATTTCCAATCGAGTTCCTTTCGAGTAACTGTAGTACCGCTCCCTTAGTACATTATTTATAGACGAGACTTTGTTATTGTTTCGCTGTAAGTGGGACCGTATTTAATGTGATAAAGTCCCGAGTTATGCCCGAACTTGGCGCATCGGTTCAACGGATTCCGTTATTTATTGATATTTACGATACTGTTTTTGGTTCGACAAAGGGAGATAAAAAAAAAGGTTTTTAAAAACTTCCATGCTGGTCGTGTTAGGGTGCGACCAAACCGCTGCGTTTACGCAGTGACGTGTCGTATGCGTCACGTTTTCTCACCGTTTCATCATACATTTTGTTGCGATTCCGTAATATCACCGTTTTTTAAGCGGCGGTGTGGTCGCACCTTTAATTGGAGACGTTTTGAATAAAGGTACCATACCCTAAACCGACGAGCAAGTATGAAGATACTAGCTTCTACCCGCGACTTCGTCCTCGTAAAATTAGACTGACATAAGTAGCTACGGCCTTTGACATGATTATAGCTATCGCGCGGGAACTATGCAGTTATCTATTAGTTATGTGTTAATCTATAGTACCAGCTATCTTCGTTCCAAATTTGAAGCAAATCCATCTAATTGATTCAGCGTGAAGAAGGAACAAACATACACACTCACTCACATCGCCACAAACTTTCGCATTCATAATTCATTCAAGAATTCATTTGACGACCGGATGGCCTAGTGGTTAGAGAACCTGACTATGAAGCTTGAGGTCCCGGGTTCGATCCCCGGTCGGGCCAGATATTTGTATGAAAAATACGAATGTCTGTTCTCGAGTCTTGGATGTTTAATATGTATTTAAGTATGTATTTATCTATATAAGTATGTTTATCCGTTGTCTAGTGCCCATATCACAAGCTTTGCTTAGTTTGGGACTAGGTCAATTGGTGTCAATTGTCTCAAGATATTTATTTATTTATAATTAACTCTCTACCTAGTCCCTAAGATACAGGTATCTGTTACCTAGTTTAGGGGTCAGAATCTTGACAATCATCCGCGACTCAGTTGTACCAATCTAGCTTATATGCTTATGTATAAGTACCTTTGTAACTTTGTACAATAAATCTTTATTATTATTATTATAATCATAGTAGGATTAGTAGGATTGATGAACGTGGTCACCGAAAAAAGGTAAGCCAGGATTGTGGTAATTGGAACAAAGTCTCTGCCTAACCATATGGGAAAGAGGCGTGAAGTTATGTATGTAAAAAGCGTTTACTAACACATAATTACTTTAAAATCATGACTCGTCAATCGTCACCCCGTTTAACCCTTTGACTGCCCCATTACAAACAAACGAATCAATCCCACGGGCGCGGCTGTCAATTACAAAAAGCAGGTTAATGGCAGCTACGAATTATAAACAACCAATTATAGTGGTAATAAGGGCTATCCAATAGTGGCAACACATCAGCCTTTTTCGACATATACCATACTGACACTAATTATTCATAATCATCATAATCATAATCATCTTTATTTGCATAAAATATGGTACAGTAAGATGTTACATTTGAAAATGTGTTTCATGTATAATGTATTGTGTATTGTATGTGTATTAGTATGTATGTATTTTCACAACTTAGGTATATTAATATATATAAATATTCTAAATTGCACCACTTGCTCAGATCTGTTCTTTTCTCCAGTCCGTTATGGTTGCCTGGTAGAGATCGCTCTGTGGCGATAAGGCCGCCTATTGTTACCTTATTACTTCTGTATACCTTTTTTCTGTTTTGATTGTTATATGTGGTGTTCAATAAAGAGTTATTGCATTGTATGGTATCATGTTTTGCTAAATATTAGCGTACATACATACATACATACATACATATCGTCACGCCTCTTTCCCACAGGGGTAGGCAGAGACTACTACCATTACCACTACAATACCATTACTATTACCACTACTATTAGCATACAACACTAAAAAATGTATACCTATGACTTTAAATATATTTAAATATTACATTTAATTAACACGCGTCCTATTTGGTAAACAAAATTCTAACCTCAATGTGCAAATTTTTGTAAAAAATAAGGTGTATTATGTTATTAAATAAACCTGAGGCAATATTTTGTATATAATTTTGCTGATATTTTATCTCCAGTTCCTTTATTTACGATGAAATAGTTAAAAAATAGCAAAAATGAGCCGTTTTGAGGTTAGAATTTTGTTTACCAAATAGAACAGTTATGAATAAAAATACCTTAGACCTATATGAGTAACTGAAACTGACCTATTTGTAAGATTAGAGATAATAGAGTCTGCCTCGATATATGGTGTAGTTCGTAAATCGAGTTACAATGATTGATTCGTGTAGTTACACTGATTCTCGTATGGCGTGCGTGCAAGCAATACCGCATCCCTGTTGCTATTGATTTTTATTTATTCGTGTAGTTTGTTTGTGACTTGGTTCATTAGCCGTCGAAACGGCCTACCACCTTGACATACGGAAAAACGTTTCCATGGATGTTTTTTGTTTAATTTTGACATTAATCTATCCACTTCAATCATCAATGGTTAGTGGTTGGTTGGTGGTGGTTGGTTGGTTGGTGGTTATGGTATGGTTTCACTTTTGTACAATTGTGTTTTATGCTCTATTTCTGTGTCTTTCAAAATAGAATAAATGTCTTCTTTTTTTCTTTCTTTTTTTCACTCGAAAAAAATTACAAAAACTCCACGCAAAAGACTTACCTCCTTATTCATAAACAAGTTACAAGCCTGTTTTAACTAAATTGTGTGTATTTCAAAATAAGCTCTTAGAGGATTCGATATCCTTGTACTTACTCTCCCTCTGTCTTACGCCTGACGCGAGTTTAACATTTTTTACCCATCCCAAAAAGCGTTCAACGCCGGTAAAGGAGTTTTCACTTCAAAAATCCCATCTAGATCGGTCTATTCGCTTGAGAGCTACGATGTTGACAAGTACAGTCAAAGAAAAAACAACATCACAAACATACCGCGTTCAAAACACCTCTTTTACTTTATCAAATCTCCCACAAAACACAACCAGCAAAAACCATAACCAATAAATCTGTATAAAATAGAAAAGCGACATATTTCACGAAAAAAACAAAACACATTGAACGCTGACATAGGCTAAAACCCCGTATATCACTTAGCTTTTCTAATTGAGAGATATATATTGGCACATTTTTCAACATACATTTTTGCGAAGCGAATGATGTATGTCAAAATGCGACAAAGGGCTGGTGTACGGTATGATAGGGTAACTGGCATTTTGAGAATTTTTTGCTTAAAATTTTAACTTTAAATGCATCAATGGGTAAGTTGTTACGAAGACGTTAGTAAATTAATTTGTTCGAATAAAAATCTGTTTTTAGTATTTGTTGTTGTAGCGGCAACAGAAAAAAATATCTGCAAATTTCAATTGTCAAGCTATCATGTCTCATGGCGGACGGACGGCGAAGTCTTAGTTTTTATTTTACTCTTTGGGTACGGAACCCTAAAAACGTACCTTAACGTTGGATAAAAGATAAGGTACGTGTCGATGGTGCTCGACAATAGACCCATTAGTCGATCGCGCATTGGAAAATGCGAGTGATAGGTAAAAATGTGACCCCACTAATGCTTCATTGGTGCAATACGCTTGTCCTAACCGAAGGACTTACATTAAAATACTTTTTCTCAAACATGCTCGGAAATGTGTATGCGTCAATGTCACGAAATGAAGTCATGAAGTTTGTTGTTTCGGCTGCCTATATTGCTTTTTGGGCTAGGCCTAGAAGTAATGTATGAAAAACCTAAGAAAAACCATTATTGTTCGCTGCTCTAACTTTTTAAATTTGCTTACTAATTAAACTGACCAAGGAATAATTACATACTGCCAACCACCTATAGACTCTGTAACCATATTTTTTTGCGACATTAAAAAAAAACATGGTAGGTAAGTACTATATTTATATGCGGTTAAACATGGTGCTCGAATAGTTTGTTCAAATGGCAAGCAAAAAAAAAAGCGGCAACTGAAATAACTTTTACTTGGTTACCTGATAGTTATTTTAATTTAATTTTAACATAAATCCTCAGATTTAAAGGTGTCAAATTGAAAAATTAGGGTTTGTAGCATTAAGCTAACACAAAAAAATAAACACGTAGAATTTCACATCAAATCACACTTTATTCAATCACCTTGAGAATATAAAAAGAAACACAATATAATAAACACAGTTAAATACGGCTTAAAAATATACACTATACAGTTAGAATAGGGTTTAGGGTTGTCGAGTTGTTGGCGTTAGAAAGTTGGTAGACCGAAATAAACACCCAAAATAAAGATGGCCTGCAAAGGGCTTTTAGAATTTAGAGAAGTTGGGAATCAAAGACAAGACTTCGCATGAGCAATAGGTAAATTAAGCATTTGCTATGCAGGAAATTACATGGCAAAGAAATAGTTATTTATGCGCATAAACACCTTACCTTTTAATCTTCCTATTAAGCTATCTTTTAATTCGCCTATGAAAAGTCTTAGGTATAACCAAATTACACAAATTTATCAGTAAGTCTTAAAATTAACTAGTTTGGATAAATACGTAATAAATTTAAAAAAAGGAAAAGGTTAGAGTGTAAACCAGAATATTACGTCGAAGTGGAGCGGATCCCCCGTCACAGGATCCGATAGTCAGGATCCGGAAAATAAAATATTTGGTAAATCACGTCGAGTAATTATTGCACATATACATGTGCCTTAGTAAAGCAGATGCTCGTCGCTGCCGTATATTGATGTACAGCACCAAAATGAAGGGAAAATCACCCCGTAAGGTGAAAGCTGGAAAGAAAACTGACATGAACCTATGCACCATGAAATAACCCACTATACTCAAAACGGACAGCAGAAATGAAATAAAACTCTTACCCGTTGCGAAAAATCCGGCTTGAATATAGTTATGAATTCGTGGAATATCAACCCAAAACTTTTTACGGCTTGAAATATAAGGGCTTTCACGACAAAATCGTTTTACTTGAACCCAAAAACAGCTCTTCAACACAATTCAATCTCAATCTGTCCTTACACGGGAAACAAATCTGAATGACTTGTTTTCCTAGTGTCAATTTTGATATATTTTTTTCCTCAGAACATCAGTTTAAAATTTAAACAAATCAGCCGAAAGAATTATACTCAAATAGCAACCAGTACGATATTCCACAGAAAAGTTATTACTATAAATTTATAACAAATAAGGCCACATTATCATGCAGCAATAATAATGCTGCAGGTTACACTCATTTATTTTGATTCCCCTTTCTTACTCCCACAATCATGCTAAACGTGGCCTAGGTCTTGTTACCTTAAGCTCTGTCTACCCCGCAAGAGATAACGACGTGATTTATGCATGCATGTTACTCCTTTAAGATTGCATCCACGTTAAAAATCACTGTCCCCTATACAGGACACGGCAAACCGCCCGTCCCATAAATCCCGATTAGTCAAGTGTTTGGGCGTCACAGCACACACAGACAGTGGAACCATCTGATTTATCGACAACATCAATTCTACTGAAGATGCCTCAGAGGGCTGCCGTTCGATTTTTGGGGGCATTTTGATTTATACGCTGTGGTACTGCTGGTTGTTGTACTGTTATTGATTTTGTTATCTGTGACAGGGTCTAAAAGCGACGTGGGTAGTTTAAGGTATCATCACTACAAATTGTAAAACAATTAGCTTCTGCCCGCGACTTCGTCTGCTACTTTCCTTTTGAATCACTTTATCTATTAAAAAAACCGCATCAAAATCCGTTGTGTAGTTTTAAAGATCTAAGCATACGTAGGGATAGACAGACAGCGGGAAGCGACTTTGTATTATACTATACTAGCTGTTGCCAGCGACTTGGTCTGCAAAGAATTCGTTTATCGCTATCCCGCGGGAACTACGCAATTTTCCGGGATAAAAAGTAGCCTATGTGCTGTTCCAGAGTTTTCTCTGTCTATATGCCGAATTAATCCAGATTCGTTAGGCCGTTCTGGCGTGATTGAGTAACAAACAAACATCCATCCATCCATCCATCCATACTTTCGCATTTATAATATTAGTTAGATAGTGAAGTCCACGGCCGCCTGTTTTTCTCCCGATTTTTGTATGAAAAAAATATTTTCTGTATAAAATAACTATTGTAAGAATAATTCTATTGAATCCTATGAAACTTAGCAAACTTTCGAAGCAACCCTCAAATAACAATATCATACGTAAAACGAAAACGTACGTATAACTGTCACATCCGCCTAAACAAAAACAACCCAAAACCCTGGGATTTTACGGCAAACAAATTTTCAACTATCCCATTGAACCTAAATAAACGTATAAATATTGTAATTAAGAGCAAATTAGTGTAGTCATAATTCGGTGCTGTGTAGGGATAAATATTTATTAAGGGCTGTCCACTATTGGGTCAGCGACATGTTGGAAGAATAATGGAGAAGGCAATTTATTATAGTACGACCGCTTATTATGATTCCTCGCCCGCGCGGCACAGGGGCGCGGGGGTGCGTCCCAGGAGATATAACTACAAAATATCTAATTTCATAATAATAACGTTCACAAGATATAATGAACGTTAGCTATAA
This sequence comes from Pandemis heparana, assembly GCA_963854515.1. Lineage (NCBI taxonomy): Eukaryota > Metazoa > Arthropoda > Insecta > Lepidoptera > Tortricidae > Pandemis > Pandemis heparana. The sequence continues at coordinate 13,117,654 of OY978022.1, read as the reverse complement.
CGGCAAAAAGTATAATTTTTTAACGTATAAGGCTTAAATTATATAACGTTATTCTTATATAACTTCAATTTGTATAAGATTTATATGGCCTAATTTCTTTTAACATAACAAACATTTAACCTAACTGAAACAGCTGCAAGGCATTGTTTAATTTTCGGCGAGCGAGCAAGACGGTACGGAGCGGAAGCGACTCGGATAGGTTAGGTTCAAAGGTGTTAGTTATTTGTCTTTGGTGTTAGTTATTTTTTTATAACCACCTAGAAAACCCCACCACATAGCAAATTCAATAAACAACTGTACATTATGCTTTTTGATGTTAGCTGTTATGAACATTATATGCTTTGATCGTTATTTCAATTGATATTATATATAAACAACGTTATACCTTACAAAATTAGATATTTTAAGATTATAATTTTCGTTCATTATATCCAGTAAACGTTATACTAAACGAGTTTATATAAAGTGAGCGTATATATTATGAAAATTAGACAATAAGTTGTTATATCTCGTATTACTTACCCGGGGCGCGGGGTAGGACGAGACAGGGGACCGAGAGAGTGCGGGCGGGGAGTGCGCCTGCCGCCCGCACCTCTCTCGGCTCCCTTTGTCGTCCCACCCCGCGCCGCTGTGACGGGTGGGCGAGGACACATTTATGCGGTCGGACTATAGCCGGGCTGGCAGCGAATGCGTTAAAAGATTTGCGATGAAACTAGGGATGTGAAAAAATAATCGATTAAAAATCGTTTTTTTTTTAAATGTTCGAATTTTATGGTTCTCCATCGTTTGCCCGAATTTCATATGCCATAAATGTACTGTTTGCCATAATGATCATTTGCCATAACCCTTGTTTCTCTATATTAATTATGTTAATTATTCAAGATTGTTATGAAACAAACCTAACCTAACCTATAGAGTTCTACAGGATTTCCATTACAATGCTCCTGAAAAAATTACGGCTTCGGAGAAAAAAAGGGTTATGACAAATGATCATTATGGCAAACATTACATTATGGCATATGAAATTCGGGCAAAAGAGAGGCTCCAATTTTTATACGTGATTTGTTTATTACAAAAATCGATTAATAATCGATTTTTTTATAATCAAAAATCAAGTATAGTCGATTTTTCATCTACCACCACCGACATTAGTCTGGTCTTTTATAAGCCGGAGCGCGAACTAACAAAGAATACTATCTCCATGGAGATGACATTACGCATTACGCATTAACGCCTTCTGTGCTTTTAAAACAGTTTTAATTAATAAAACCATGATAAATAAAATAGTTATTTACGGCGTTTATTTTTAAATTCATTAAAAAATTAGGAAAAATCGATTAATATAAAAATCGATTATTTTTTTAAGAAAAATCGATTATTTCTTAATCTCCTAACACTAGTTCTTAAGTTTGTGTAATAACTAACAATCTATGGATATAAGTCTGAAAATAAATAGTATTATTATTAATGCGATAAAAATAATCGATTAATTAAAAATAAATTTCCTATGTAGAATGTCACATCCCTACCAGAAACTTGCCGCATCCAACATTTCGTCGCTTGCGCATAGTTTTGGTCAAACGCTGTTGAATTATGTACCCCCGGGGCAGCGTGTCATACGCACTATTATATTATTTAACAATGCCTACCTCGGTGTTCCACGAAACCGAATAATATAGTAGTTTTCTTGCGACGTGAGCTTCATAATTCCTTGTGATGTTTTAATTTGGGTAATACATTTGAGTAATGGAAGCTAAACTTGTATACCTATACAAGAGTGACGTGACTGACTGATTGACTGACACGCAGTCTAAAACACTACAGTCAAAGACTTGAATTTTGGCAGACATTGCTTGAAGTTTTCGAAATTTCCTCTGGATAGAGATTAAATAGGAATTTATTTACATGTTCGCTACAAAGGGGGCTTGTCTTGAAATTTGACATGCAACAATAACTGCTAAATACTAATTTCAGGATTTTTCAAAGTTGGAGTTTAAGAAACAACAACACTAATGATTCATTCTTACTTATATGAGAAAAAATGTGACCCCAGGTTCTATATTTGCATAATTACATGTCTACCTATGTATGGAGGTAACAAAACCGACATCGATAATTACTAGGCACAAAAAAAAAAGTTGGGCAAATTTTTTACTTGTATGAAAACTGATACTATTCTTAATCCTGAGCAGGTGGAAAGCTGAGAGAGTTGGAAAGGGGAATTAGAATAGTCGCATCGCTATATCATTAACATGATATCCAAGATTTTTGCCTGTTCGCTCGATAGGCTTTTACCATCAGCGCGGGAAGAGAAGCAACTGGTACATTCCACGTTTCTTCTTTGCTTCCAGACCAGCATGGAATGTACTACTAACACTTAGTTTTTTTTTTTATATGAATAGGTAGGAAAACGAGCAAGTGGGTCACCTGATGGTAAGCGATCACCACTACCCATAGACACCCGTAACCCCGGAGGGATTGCAGATGCGTTGCCAACCTAGAGGGCTTAGATGAAATGCCTCATCTCATGCTAGTTTACGTCACCCTGGGCCGTACCGTAAGTAGCAGTTTACCTCCCGCTACGCGTTTTCCTGGCCAGGGGAAGACGTAAAATTGTATACACATTCGAACGGCGACAAAGAAAGCATCAGGTCGCATGTTTATCGCCCTCACCTTTGGCTCGTGCTACAACTTCCTGTATTTTATTTCATCACCCTCGGAATGTAAACTAAAAGTTCAATCACAAAACCAAACAATAGAACTTTAACCACCAGATCGATGAACATTAACCGCCCCAATGATTATCAAAACGCCAATTTTACCGACGATCGTTCCACATCATTTTAACCCTTGCGATGGAGCAATTATCGGACTCGTTACCGTAATGGGTTAACTTTGCAGTCACGCACATCGGATTCACTTTATGACGATTAATCGCTTGATTGACGATATTATTAACGGACTTAATAAAAGGTAACTGTATATTTTCCTTGTTAAACACGTGGTAGAATTTTTTGGTGATCTTCGAAAAAAGAGACTGGTAGCACTCCGGGAGTGCCGGCAGAATTGAAAACAGCAGCTTAGATTAGATTTTAATGTTGTAATCTCCATGACGCTCAAGACGCGTACCGTACTGGCCGCTTACAAAAAAAACGTACGTGTGTTTTATCTATATTAACAGACCTCTAACAATGTGCTGATGCCCTAGTACTTTTGCTCCACGACTCAACAAAAAAACACTTCAAAAATCGAACGCGATTCATTCGTATTTCAAAATTTATAAGCTCTTAGAGGATCTGATATCCTGGTACATAAACTCTCCCTCCGCCTTACGCCTGACGCGAGCTTAACATTTTTTACCCATCCCAAAAAGTGCTCAACGCCGCTAAAGAATTTTCACTTCAAAAATCAAAATTGATTTAGTCAATATTGGAAGAATAATCTTAGGAATCATGTTGCAGGCGATGCTAGCAACCCATCACTATTTTGATTCCCCTTTCCAACTAAACGCCCACCATAATGCTAAAATTTTGGTCTTGTTACCTTAAGCTCTGTCTACCCCGTAAGGGATAAAGGCGTGATTTATCTATACATATAATAATATATGTATAAATGTATGTATAGGTACCTACCATTTTACACTCTACTTAACCACTAAGATAAGTAAGTAAAACGATCTATTCTACACTACAGTTTTATTGACTTCGTGACCTTGTTTATTAAAACACAACCTAGTCAGCTTCAAAATAAACGTATTTGTTCAAGTAGGTATTTGTTTTATTTCCCACATGACAATAACCTGTACGCCATTGAATATTTGGAGTAAGTCAATAACATTAGCTTATTTAGCTAGCCAGACCATAGATATACACGGGGTGAAGTATTTTCCTTTTATTTATATCTTAGGAGATTATAGTGCATTCAATAGATGACTTACGTACTTAGAATCAAACATGGCGGACGCCTGCCTCATATACCAGGCCCAGAGCTGAGGTCATATCGACAAATTATCGATTACTAGCTTCTGCCGACGACTTCGTCCGCCTTAGAATTAGCAATTGATATGTTTATATCGCTATCCCGCGGGAACTGTACAATTTTCCGGGATAAAAAGTAGCCTATGTTTTAATCTAGGGTACCAGCTATTTTCGTACCAACTTTTATCCAAATCCGTCGAGTCGTTTTAATAGCGTGAAGAAGGAACAAACATACACACTCACTCACTCACATCGTCACATCGTCACATTGTCACAAACTTTCGCGTTTATAATATAGTAGGATTAATAAAAATATTTTTTTATTTATTTTTATTTACTGGTCTAGTATAATGTTTATTCTTTAAAATTTGGTGATATTAGCTGTCGAAACGAGGCAGTACTATAATAATTTTATATAGTCACTATCCAAATTTTAACATGACTGTTATATTGAATTGGTTGTAGTTATTCGAACTAATTATTTACACAAATTCCAAACAAAAATAGAAATTAAAAATTGTTTAAGAATTCTGTTTGAGGAAAGCATTGAAATTTAGATGATATTTAATCAGGTCAGGAGTACCCGAAACCGGCGAGCATGTAGGTATGAAGAGATGGTTGTGGATGAAGCGAAAGAGGTGTCAGAATCGTAGCAAGTGGAACAAATTAGCCTCTGCCGCATGTTATTCACATTTTTTTTTTAGAGAAGTGACTAAAGAGGCGCAAAATCGATGGCCAACGAGATACGTGTTCGAAATCATTCAAAAAATGAACCATTTTTTTTAAGTACATTCTAAATAACGGTAAGTCGCTTCTAAAAGTCTATATCCGCGCTGAACAACCAAGTCCCTTGAGCTAGCAACATTATTTTATTCCCAAATGAACGGTTAAGAATTTTTAATTGTATGTTATAATGTCAGTCAATGGTAACACGCGACATGAACCAACATGGCGTCTTATCGGTAACAGGTTACAAGGTGCTAGCTAATAACGTTTAATAGCTGTTTTGAAATTGTAAACTTTATACGTCCACCTTCAGCTTACACGTCACGCTGTGACACAAGTCTCCACACACAATAAGAGGGCTTGGGTCACGAATTAAACAAGTTCATTTAATTTAATTAATTAACCTTACACAATTTAGGACAGAGCTCTTTGAATTTCTTACCAGGAAAGCATACTATTCCATCCAGGAATATCTGACAGACTCCATTTAATATTTTAGTTTATTAAGTAATTATTGTAATCAGTTTTTTGTGTATTATTATTTAATGCATGCTGCATGTGAATCTGTAGCTATTTGTATGCCACTGGGGCGAGACATAGTGATACCAACGCATTACTTACTGTAACAACCATTGTTACCTATGCTTGACAAATAAATGATTTATGATTATGATTATGATTAATTTATTTAATTTCATTTCATTTTCATTTCATAATTAAATCACGTCTTTATCGCTTACCTGGTAGACAGAGCCTAAGGTAACTAGACCTAAGACCACGTTTAGCATATTTGTGGACGTATAGGTGGAAAGGGGAATTAAAATAATGATGGGTTGCTAGCCGCATAACTTTTACAGACGTAGTCCAATAGTGGTCCCATATAAATTTTGAAAAAGATCCAATCGTTGATTCTTTATTCACAGATTTTAATACTGAGTTGTGTAGTACAAACTAAACGATTCACAAAAAATCGTGAAAAAGAAATCTACGAACGAAATTGCGTATTGTTATTTTTCACTTTATAGCGGTTACTTTTTAGGCGATTTTATTTTTTACCAAAAAAAAATTAAATCTAAGTACTCTACGAAATCTACCTACATACATCACGTCTTTACGGGGTAGACAGAGCCTAAGGTCAGAAATCACAATCTACTACATGAAAAAAGAGTCGTCATTCCATTGCCATGATTTTTTTAGCGCTGTGCCTGTGTTTCGGCAGGCATTTATTTTAAGGCTAGCACAGACCTGAGTCTGAACTAAGACAGGCTCTTTCCTCCAATTAGCGGAGGTAACGAGGTCACTATCGCCGTCACCGTAAAAGGGTTACATCTACTTCAAGGAGTTAAGAGTTGTGTTCAAGCGACACAGGAAGCAACTACACTAAGTTGACTACGGCTACGTCCCACTGCTGGGCATAGACGTCTCAGAATGAGAGGGCTTGGGCTATAGTTTTCGTGCGAGTCCAGTGGGAATCGAGAACAAAATTTCGACGTAAGTCTGTAAAAATTTTATAAATATTAAGAAACAAACACAATTGACAATTGATGAGATACTAGGCTTTACCATTTAACCTTTGAGTAGATGAGAGTTGCATTATACGATGCTTGTTTGGTATATAAGTATCTTTATCTACCCACATATCATTAATGCTCTAAAATGCGTTATGAAACCGTAGGAAATGAGCATTATTAAATAAAAAAATTTTTTTTATGTGAATAGGAAGGCAAACGAGCAAGTGGGTCACCTGATGGTAAGCGATCACCACTGCCCATAGACACCCGCAACCCCGGAGGGATTGCAGATGCGTTGCCAACCTAGAGGACTTAGATGAAATGCCTCTTGTGCCCGTAATTTCCCCGGCTGTCTTACTCTCCACACCGGAACACAGCAGTGCAAGCACTGCTGCTTAGCGGCAGGATTAGCGATTAAGATGGTGGTAGCGATCCGGACGGACCTTGCACAAGGCCCTACCAGCCGCTGTCTAAACTGTACTGTATACTGTAATAAGATTACAGTACAAAAATCTGTACTTTAATGTCATAGTCCAGATTTTACCATAACCTTACAAAAATCTGTTCAGTAATATCATTAAAGTACAGATTTTACCTACTACTACAGACAAGAAAGTACTGATAGTATAATACATACATTATGTATATAAATCACGTCTTTGTCCCTTACGGGGTAAACAGAACCTAGTATAATTTGGTTGGAATAATGCTGGTCATTTCACTACTAATTCTGAACCCATCTTAAATAGAGTACTTATTTATAATATGTGCGTATATAAAATAATGTATGCAACTGTAAATAATTAGGCCTATACGAATTATTTTTGATACATACATAAATACCGTCACGCCTTTTTCCCATAGGGGTAGGCAGAGTACTTTGTTCCACTTTCTACCATCCTGACAACCTCTTTCGCTTCGCCCACATTCATCAATCTCTTCATACATCTCTACATGCTCATCGGTTTAGCTCTTGAACTTTTTATTTTTTATTCTTCTTTAACTATTTACTAAATGATTTCACTATCTCTTTCTTACTTCATTCTAGTTCGGCCCTCTCAATGGTACACCTCGGCGCCAAAGTATCGCTCACTCCATTATTCAAATACACTGAGCAATGTACAAACATCGCGAATCATTAATCCCTGGTACCTGCGTCGCCGGTTGTACCTCATTTGTCGGAGACGGTTAACGATAATCATATTTTTGCTCGAGATCGGCCTCGATAATATTTAGGAGGGATAGCAGAAAAACCTTTAATCTTAAACACGACGAATTCGACGACGCGGTTGGCCTAGTTGGTAGTGACCCTGCCTGCGAAGCAAGCGTCCCGGGTTCGAATCCTGGTAAGGGCATATATTTGTGTGATGAGCTCGAATATTTGTTTCTGAGTTATGGATGTTTTCCATCTATATAAGTATGTATTTCTCTATATAAATATAAGTATGTATATCGTTGTCTAGTACCCATAACACAAGCCTTACTAGCGCTTACTTTGGGACTAGGGCAATTTGTGTGAATTGTTCCCTAATATTTATTTATTTATTTATTTGAAACAAAATGCCTTCAAATGTAACCTACTTACCCTATTTCCACCTAGATATAGGTTTCATAATATTTTTATTAATTACGCTGCTATAGAAATTTCAAATCAAATAGATCAGGAGCAAAAAAACCAGTAGGCTTATTGTCTAACTTGCTCGCAATCGCCATCGTGTTCATTTTGACAGTTCTTGTATGAATGTGACGGCTAGCTGATTCCGATGGCAATTGTCAGCTCATACATGAACTGTCACAATGAAGACGATGGCGATTACACAATAAGCCTACTGGTCACCTTCTCGTAAAACGTTGTACAATAGAATACAATAAAAATACTCTTTATTGAACACCACAAATCAGTACAAAACAATACAGAAACAAAGAACAAAGTATACAATACGCAGTCTTATCGCTACCTATTAAAATTGACCCGTTTTTTTGCTCTCGGATAAATATTTCGGTGTGCGCTACCTATCTAACTAATATTATAAATGCGAAAGTATGGATGGATGGATGGATGGATGGTTGTTTGTTTGTTACTCAATTACGCCAGAACGGCCCAACGGATCTGGATGAAATTCGGCACATAGATAGAGAAAAGTCTGGAATAGCACATAGGCTACTTTTTATTCCGGAAAATTGCGTAGTTCCCGCGGGATAGCGATAAACGAATTCTTTGCAGACGAAGTCGCTGGCAACAGCTAGTTTACTCATATGTGTGAAGTCGGTGCCTCAGCTCAAATAGTGCCAAGCCGAATAGGTACTCTGTAGGCAGATAGAGCTTGGTCTACTTCTGCCACGCATGCCACACATTACGATGTTATGATGGGAACGCGGGTGGTGGCGCGTGCTGAGGCACCGATCTCACATATACCTAAGCAAGTAGGTAGCGCACACCGAAATTATATTAGATTTGAAATTTCGATAATAGCGTATTAATATGGTTTATTATTATATCTGTAGGTGGAAATAGTCCACATTTGAAGGCGGTTTTTTTTTGCACACTTATTAGTGAATCGTTTTATTTGTAATACACAACCCAGCATTAAAATATGTGAGTGAATGAGTGAACTATAAATCAGCCCTATTTTTCCACGCTTAGGGTAGGATTCTTGGCAATGGTAGTATTTCCAAAATCGCTGGGTGTACAAAAATACGTGTAAAAGAGCGCTTTTCCTATATGCAAGAACTTTTCTGTTTTCATTTCTAAACGACACTGAAAATTAGAACACATAGAAAAATCTGAAAAGTAAAGCTATGACCGGGAATGTATGGGTGGTGTAGGGGTATAGCACGCGTCATGGAATGACGAGGACCCATGTTCGATTCCCGGCCATAGCTTTACTTTTCGGATTTTTCTATGTGTTCTAATTTTGAGTGTCGTTTAGAAATTAAATTTCTTACGGTAAAACCGTAAAAGTAAACAAAAAAAAAATCAAGAAGTAAATTTATTTATATATATTTCGTTTCTGTTTTCTTCGAAGAATATTTCTGTCAACGCCAAAAAGACTTCTGCTGTCGCTACCTCGTCTGGATATTGCTCTATAACATTTGAATAATTATTCTCCCGCGTTGATGTGTCGCTTATTCCAGTTTGTGATGGACAAATTTGTTTGTTTTTATCTTGATCGCCCCCCTTCCCCACTCACCCCGCCTCAGGTATTTAGCGAGGAAATGTTAATGTAGACTCCAACTTATTACTACGTATTACTATTGCTTATTATTATTATTTATTGCTGCTACTTAGCACCACCTGCTCAGATCTGTTCTTTTCTCCAGTCCGTTGTGGTTGCCTGGTAGAGGTCGCTCTGTGGCGATAAGGCCGCCTATTGTTACCTTGTTACTTCTGTAAACCTTTTTCTGTTTTGATTGTTATATGTGGTGTTCAATAAAGAGTTATTGTATTGTATTGTTGTATTGTAGCATTAGTTATTTAACGGTCTTATTGGTTGTCTGTACAATAACGGAGCAGCTAGGTAAATGTTTGTTCATTTCATGTGATGACCAAATCTAAATCTATAATATAAAAATGAATCGCGAAATGTGTTGGTAAGCGCATAACTCAACAACGCCTGGACCAATTTGGCCAATTCTTTTTTCTAAATGTTCGTTGAAGTTCAAAGATGGTTTTTATGGCGAGAAAAATTCAAATATTAATAAAAAAAAATCCACGGGAACGGGAAAAAACGGGATTTTTCGTTTTACTGGTCGTAGAAAGCTGAAATTTGGCAAGTTGGTTCCTTGGGGAGTATAGAGAAGCTATAAGAGATAATTTCCCAAAATTCCCACGGGAACGGGAAAAAGGGGCTTTTCGTTTCCCACGGGAACGGGAAAAAACGGGATTTTTCGTTTTACTGGTCGTAGAAAGCTGAAATTTGGCAAGTTGGTTCCTTGGGGAGTATAGAGAAGCTATAAGAGATAATTTACCAAAATTCCCACGGGAACGGGAAAAAGGGGCATTTCGTTTTACTGATTGTAGAAAGCTGAAATTTGGTATGTAGGTTGCTTGAAAAGTGTAGAGGAACATTAAGAGAGCATTTCCCGAAATTCTTACGCTAACGGGGAAAAACGGGATTGAAATACTCCTGGTACACGCGAGCAAAGCCACGGGCAAAAGCTATTTGTCAATAAATGAGTCTATACGCGGACGAAGTCGCGGGCAAAAGCTAGTTGAAAATTAAATTTGATCAGCAATTTCTCTTATTAGGAGGTACTTTCGAAACTGTGACCAAAAAATTGAATTTGTACATAACCTACGTATCACCTAGTCAGACTAACCTGTAACATACAGGATGATGCGTGAGCACAATCGATATCCAAACGATAATGCTTGCGGGCGCGCCGGTCTAATCGCCCGTGTCGCCCTCTAGGGGACGCAATTACGAATTAGAACGCCCTCGTTGTTACGTCACTATTATATTTCACAACTAGTTGCCTACGGTTTCGTCCGCAGAGAATTCGTAGTAATGACACAATATAAATGAGACAGTTTGTGAATATGTATATCTAGTCTGTCTGTATGTGTCCTTCACGCTAAAACAGTTGGATAGATTGAGATATTTGATAGATAGTGATTGGCTACTTTTTATATTTTCCCACAGAATCAGGATTTATTCATTTAAAATTTAAACAACATCATACAGCAGATGCAGCGAGTGGTAGGGCCTTGTGCAAGGTCCGTCCGGATCGCTACCACCATCTTACTCGCTAATCCTGCCGCTAAGCAGCAGTGCTTGCACTGCTGTGTTCCGGTGTGGAGAGTAAGACAGCCGGGGAAATTTCGGGCACAAGGGGCATTTCATCTAAGTCCTCTAGGTTGGCAACGCATCTGCAATCCCTCCGGGGTTGTGGGTGTCTATGGGCAGTGGTGATCGCTTACCATCAGGTGACCCACTTGCTCGTTTGCCTTCCTTCACATAAAAAAAAAAAAAGATGCCTTGCCAGTTTAAGTTCGAATACCGCATATGTCAGTAATTTCACTGGCACAATATGAGAACACATAATATAGTGGCTGCCACAAGTTACATAGCTTTACATCTACTCGCTGCACTCGTGACGCCGTCACCACTCGCTTGCTATACAAATACAAAACAATACAACACAAAACTTTTTATTGAACATCTCATAATCAGTCCGAAAAACAGATAAATAGAGAAAACCAAGGCCTAGTGCCTTACCATGACGTCTAAATGAGATTCCAGCAGTCCAGGTTTTAGCTATCATTCTAGTATGGACAGCGAGCGAACCTAAACTGAATCGGAATTCAATCGCATTAAGCGATCAGGGGCGCTTCAGAGTGTATTCCAAGCAATCTACAAAATAAGTGTGTGGCGGTGGTTTGTGGCGGTCGCGTGTGGCGTGTGTCAGACCTTAAGACGGAGGTAGCGACACACGCAGACCATGAACTAAGTGCTACTAAGTGTCCTTTCTGTGGCAGAAGAATTACCTATATTACCTATCAATCCCTATCTATCCCAACCACACATCTCCCCCCCACTCCTGTCCTAACGAGCCGAGCCGATGCCTCGTCCACCCTCAGGAAATGCGCAGCGCGACTATTCAATCTTTTAGCAGACATAATTATAGTCGGCGAAGGAGTTATAGGGGTGGAAGGGGCTTTGGAAACAATGAGAGCGTAGTTGGTTCTTACGCTAAGTCAAGTTTTGAAAGTTGCTGGTGTAAAAGGCTTGAGAGAATGTCTGACTTGCTGCCACCGTTTTACTTGTTTCGTCGCTAAGTGTTGCTAGAACTGTTGTATTACAAAGATACCTAAATAAGAAGGAAGGTGGACAGATGATCTGGTGAAGATGGAAGCTATTGGATGCGGGTAGTACAAAACCGATCGATGAGGTGTGGAGATCTTTGGGGAAGTTCTACTAATAGAAAAATATAATGAAACAAAAATTAACACTCCTTTCATGACATTTTAGCATTTGTTTTTTGCTGCTGGGTGCCTTCTTCTTCCCCCGCCATACAAATTTGCCACACTTGGGAGGCAAACTTACGAGCTGGTGAAGTCATTATAAGTAGTCACCGATGCTTATAGAAATCTGCAATGTCAGATGGGCAAACAGTTCTTTGAACCGCTTAGGGTAACTTCAGACGGTATCAGGGGCCTTACCATGACGTCCTAATTCCGACTCAGTTCAAGTTTTAGCTGTCACTTTTAGTATGGATCTGACAGCTTGCGAACCTAAACTGAAACGCATTAAGACGTCATGGTAAGGCCCCTGTACTTTTAAAAAACGGTCAAGTGTGCGAGTTGGACTAAAATGCAACCGCCACCCCAGACCACCACGAAATCGTCACAATTATAAGATTATTTTAACTCCTAGACGTTTCAAAAGATATATAGCTATTTGACAGGTGACAGATATTGTATTAGCTTTAATAGGGTTCTACTCACTAGCACCCCTTTAAAGAGTGTGTACATTTTTTGACGTGAAAACATCTTTAGCGGCGTTGTGCGCTTTTTGGGATGGGTAAAACATGTTAACCTCGCGACAGGACACGTGAAAATAAGCCTACTGTAGGCTTATTGTCTAACTCGCTCGCAATCGCCATCGTCTTCATTTTGACAGTTCATTTATGGTCTGACAATTGGCATCGGAATCAGCTAGCTGTCACATTCATACAAGAACTGTCAAAACGAACACGATGGCGATCGCGAGCGAGTTAGACAATTAGCCTGCTGATCGAAAATTCGTAAGACGGAGGGAGAGTAGACCGCTGGCGCAGCGTAGGAGAGTAATTTATAGGTATCCCTCTCTCTCTACCGCGCGGTTCAATTTTTTTTTCAAAGCCACTTCTGTACATTTGACATCTTGGAGCCACGCGGTCCCGGCATCTCTTGAAAAAAGTCTCAATAACTCGTCAGACGGCGAATGACATCGTTAGTCGAAGTGGCAGAAGAAAAGGCACTATCGCGATAGCTATTGGTTACAGGGTGCTCTCAGTTTTTAATCTGTGTATACTGGTTTTGTCTCGTGAAGTCTGTTTGAAGTGTATATTTTTATACTTTGTTAATTTTTTGTCGAGTTGGGTCTTTTATTGAATCAGGCGGTGTTTTGTAGGGATCATGTCCATGTCCAAAAACTAGTTGCTATGCTACTCAGAACCACATGTGGGCGATATATGGTTTTGTAGTAAAAAGCCTGCGTTTTCCTGTTTTTTATTCAATCGACACTGACCGAATGGTCAAGAAACATGGGATACTTTTGATACTTGAAAAACTGCTTGTAAGATAATGATAGTAGAATTATGACGCAGAAACGTCATAGACATAAACTTGTAAGTCTTAAAGGACTAGAGAGTACTGGAAAAACAAAAAGATGCAATCTTGATTTCTCCACATATATGCATGTATGTATGTTATATAAACACTTTATATTACAAAATAATGACAAAGACAATTGACAAACTTTGAGTTACATATACAAAGACGGGCTTACCCACATAAGGGATCTCTTCCAGTCAACCTTTGAATGGATGAAAGGAAAATTATGATATATTTGTGAAACAATACATTATGTATTTAAAAAAAACACAAACAACATCCTGTATAAAGTATTGGCTAGATCTGAATAACTCGCAAAAAAGTCGCGACTATGTTCATTTTGCGTAACGCCTACTTAAAAAATTCCAGACCATTCGCAGCTCTATCCCCAGCATCTTTACAGTCCACAATCGCGTAGCAATGAGGGGCACATTCAAGATACACTTGACTCGACCCGTGACCACGCATCACTTGCCGACGAGTGCTCCGCGCGTTTTGAATTTCGAACGTTGATTTTGAGATTGGAACGCCGCGGGAGACTTTTTGAATAAAATAGAATTAGTTCGTTTTTTTTTCTAAATTGTCGAATAATAATGGCATGGATCCACGCATTTCGCGATCCATCACACGAAATATTGCTAAGTACCGCAGAAAATCCGATTTTTTAGAAATTCACGCCAATATAGTTAGGTTTAAAAGCTGCTGGCTGAATACAAAATTTTACTCGTTATATAACTGAAAAATATTTTAAATAGAATTAAACTTTAAGTAAGATTTTATAATAGAGGTCGTATTAACACATTCACTGCCTACAACGCTTATATGCGTTTTCATGACTTGCATACCGATGCCACTATCACAACTTAACAGTTTACTAAGCTAACAGAAGCTCTATTTATTAATATATTTAATATAATTGTATGATACCTATTAAATTGCATGCCTGTTAGGCGGAACACAGTGTTGTATATACTATAGCTTGTGAACTATATTCCAGCAGTAAAAATATTTCATTTCATTTCAGTCGTTCGAACGCACTGCGTGTTCGTCACTAAATTTAAAAAACGTTATAATTAAGCACTTTTTTAAGCAAAACTATTTGTTCTAGCACATCAAAAAAAATATTGATAATATTCATCATTATTTCAGTTTTCAGCGTTTGTCTATTGTATAATTGTCTTGTTTATTTTGCACAATAAAGAGTCTACATACATACCTACATTTCAAAGACCGTGGACGGACACGATACATAATCCATACTTTTTTTTATTTCTTACTAGCTGTTGCCAGCGACTTCGTCTGCAAAGAATTCGTTTATCGCTATCCCGCGGGAACTACGCAACTTTCCGGGATAAAAAATAGCCTATGTGCTATTCCAGACTTTTCTATGTCTATGTGCCGAATTTCATCCAGATCCGTTGGGCCGATCTCGCGTGATTGAGTAACAAACAAACATCCATCCATCCATTCATCCATACTTTCGCATTTATAATATTAGTTAGATTAGATTATTTGTGTCTTATTTGCAAGACGCGCTACGCTGCCGGAATAGTTTCTTCTCTTTCACTTACAGGCACGTGAACCGTATGTGTGAAGAGTGGCGCTGCTCATGTTCATGGTGGTTGACAGCGCCTTAATTCCTTTTGTCTTCTTTCCTACGAGTTTAAAGTAATCAACAAAATATTTCCCTACTTGTAACTCTCTTTTGATCGATCGCTATCCTAATTAAAAGCTCTTCACATCCGCTCAATAACTGACTGAAACCGCCGCGTATACGCAGTGACGTGTCTTATGCGTCACGTTTTCTCACCGTTTCTTCATACATATTGTTGCGATTCCGTAACGTCACCGTTTTTTAAGCGGCGGTGTGGTCGCACCTTAAATGAATAGTTTCAACGTTGCAACAATCTTAAGGCGGGCGCACACCAAATGCGTGTCACGCAGCACGCAGCAGGCATTTGGTGTGCGCCGGCCTTTAATGTTTGTAATTTGTGGTTGTTCTTATTTTTATACAACAGTATGTTTGCCTACATAATGTTTGGTACATAGTCGTGTGTTGCAAGCACTGTTTCCTATGTTTCTTTCGAATTGACCTCGAGTTAGATTCAGTTTCAAGGCGGATACTACAGGATCCCGTAGTTGAAATCAATGAGTGATCATAACACATGTAACATTGCACGTTTTCATCGGAAATAAACAAATAATGTGATAAATAACTACGGCCTATGAAACTGCAACAATCATTACTTAAAATTAGTATTTTAACCGTAGCTGTAACAGAATATATTTTGCGTTTACTGCTAGTCATAAATAACGGCCGTACGTTTGCATTTATTTGCATCTAATTTACTCTTAGTAGGGCTAACAATTGATAGCACTCTATGGTTATATAATCCCATAAAATCTATTTCTAAATATATACAATCTTGCTGATAGTGCTTAATTAACAATATTAATATTAATTACTTAATATAGCCTTTTTATTCCGAATTCGCTACAATTTCAGTACTTAAGGACATGTTGTTGTTGTTGTTGTTTTTTTTATTAAATTGTCGCGTAATTCGGCGTGCTTCATGGCATAGGCCGTGTATTGGAGGGTTTGGGCCATAGTTCCCACGCACGCCCAGTGCGGATTGGGAACTTAACACACACCATTGAATTTCTTCGCAGATGTGTGCAGGTTTCCTCACGATGTTTTCCTTCACCGAAAAGCTCATGGCAAATTTCAAATGTAATTTTCGCACACAAATTCCGAAAAACTCAGAGGTTTGCGGGTGGTAGGGCCTTGTGCAAGGTCCGTCCGGATCGCTACCACCATCTTACTCGCTAATCCTGCCGCTAAGCAGCAGTGCTTGCACTACTGTGTTCCGGT
This sequence comes from Pandemis heparana, assembly GCA_963854515.1. Classification (NCBI taxonomy): domain Eukaryota; kingdom Metazoa; phylum Arthropoda; class Insecta; order Lepidoptera; family Tortricidae; genus Pandemis; species Pandemis heparana. Next base: position 13,101,250 of record OY978022.1, on the reverse strand, counting down.
GTGGAGAGTAAGACAGCCGGGGAAATTACGGGCACAAGAGGCATTTCATCTAAGTCCTCTAGGTTGGCAACGCATTTGCAATCCCTCCGGGGTTGCAGATGTCTATGGGCAGTGGTGATCGCTTACCATCAGGTGACCCATTTGCTCGTTTGCCTTCCTATTCACATAAAAAAAAAAAAAAAAAAAAGGTGCGAGCCCGGGATTTGAACCCACGACGCTCTGCTTGAGAGGCCACAGGTCAAACCACTAGGCTACCACGGCTCCGTGTACAGATTAAGGAGAAAGGCCACTACAGAGAGATCTCTCTTCAGGCAGATGTTATGCCGTGACCGCATGTGCTAGGCGAGCATCTCTTTTTATTACTTTCTTTTTTTTACGAAATTATTGATACCGTATTCAAAGATGTGGTCTAAAATGGAGCATGCTCGCCTAGCACATGCATTCACGTTACATTTGAAGATGGTTAGATTAACGTTTAGGAAACACAGAAGACGCAGGCAGGAAATTCCTATAATGCCTTAAAGATATAGACGATTGAAAATGCTTTACACACTAATTCAGAAAGTCGAGAGGAGAGGATTTTCCCAGCCATGGGACACAAATATAGTCTTTTATAATAAAATAAACAATATCGTACAGAGGTCTTTTTTTAACCACAGGAAAGCAAGCGAGCAAGTGCGTCATTATGGTAAGCACCACCACCCACGGACACCCGCAACACTAGGGGATTTCAGATGCGTTCCTAGCCTGGAGGGAATAACAGCAATTGTGCATTTACCTTCAAATTTATAACAAAAGTTTCCACAATGCAGCGAAGTCGGCAATGTGTCTTGTGACGTGAGGTTTTAAGCGACGGGCTCCTAGTTTAAACTTTTTACTGTGCCACTACTGTCTGTAACTCATTTACAGCAATGACACGACGACACTGTTATCACTCCATTACGTCCTGTGCAGTCCAGCATAGACAGCAGTATATCTAGAAGTGGCTATTTTCACAAGCTTTTATTTAAGTTTTTTAGTATTTTGTAGGTTGGACCTCGTTAAAGGTCCGTCCGGATCGTTACCATCATCTTATCCGCTAATCCTGTCGTCAGTAATCACCTCTTAAAGTAAGCACTTTTGATACAGGCTCTCTTAATATTGTGCGCGAATATTTCAGCACGTGGTTGGATAAGTTTGCATTAACACCTCTGTGAACTGGGGTTGCCAGATGTGCATTTCAAAATTTCCCTTGGTTCCTACAACAAAAATCCACAAAATGAAATTTCCACGAGTAAGTTTAATTAAGTAAAATATAAAAATAAAACGAGCTTAGTACACAAAAACACTTTAGAAATTAATATTTTCACATCCTTAAATTTTTCCATTGTTCTTTTTTCGCCAAAGCTTCTCCAAAAAGTTATCCCAAAAATTGAGAAAAATCCCTTACCTGGCAACACTGCTGTAAACTTAAGACGGAGCAGAGGCAGACTTAAAAGGAGATGGCAGGACAATTTGCATTCTTAAGCCGGACAGGGGAAGCCTCGCAAAAGACAGAGACGGATGGAAAGAGAAAGGAGGCCTTTGAGGCCAGTGAGACACCAAAGGCTATTAAAAAAAAGTAAGGCAAAGGTCCGATCTAGTATTTCTACGTAACGTATGTTCGCATGGTCAGCAGTGTCACTTCACTCTGCACGGCAAAGCTGACCTTGTTTGCACTTGCCCTTGGCCTATTTTCCTTTAACGGTAACCGTCTAGCATGACTAATTGTACTCAGAGACGCACGTTAAACACAAGAAAAATAAGTGAAGAAAGCGAGAACTAAAGTAAATCTGGAGACAAGAAAAAGCGTGTCTTTTATTTTATTCATAAATAACCGGGAATTGAACCAGGTCAAAATAACATTTGCTTAAAATATTTTTTTTTAATCTTCTTTTAATTATTTTAATAAGACTCCATTAAGAATATTGTGTTTGTTGTGACTGAATAACAAGAAGCACCATCAACAATAACAACGAAAAACTCGCAGGACCAACTATGACATTTTTCGCAGAACTTTTGAAAAAGTTACAATGAAAATCAAGGTAGGTACTTACCTAATTAAAAAAATGTCATTTTTATAAAATTTTAAATCGATGCCATAGTTCCTAAGAACAGATTCCCCTATCTGTTATAGTATTTGACTTCTCCTTACTGCCTCTACCACTTTGGATTGATGAAATTAAATTATTTAATTCGCAAGAACATACACAGGTGTTATTTTATAAAATTCTAGACATGCCAGAGGAAGGTAATACATGTCATGTATGCTCTGGCAAAATTTGTCATGCAAATTCTTAACTAATTACTATTAACTATTAATCATTATCCATTTATACATATAATTTAATTTTAATGGCTTCTGTGCCGTTTGTGCCCAAATAAACATTAAAACATAAATAATCATTTTAAAATTAGCACCATCTAGAGGGTCATTTCGATATTAGCAACATTACCCTGTATACTGGTATACTTACCCAATACTAACCCATCTGAACGGGTTCATAACAACCTCGTTGCACAAATCAAACTCAACTGTCACAACACGACAATAACCTATAAACGAAATACAAAATGGCTGCCGGAATAAAATCATCATTAATTCGTGTTACCGACGTAGGTAACGACCTCTCCACGACCTGCTGGTGGTATTCGCAGCATAAATCGACAGTTTTCCTCACTCGATTAAATCGGCTTTAGTTTTACGGGTCTGATATACTATGTGGTTTTGTTAAGCCCGGAGATAGTCCCAATGGTGGGCAAAAACGTCTCCTACGTCCAATTTTGAGAGGCGTCAAAGTTTCACGGTCAAAACAATCCTCAAATCATCCTTTGGAGGTATAATCCAGCTATCTTTGGTTTACCACTTTGCCAACATCTAGCACGAGTAGCACGAGAGTACACGAGATAGATTACCTGTCTCTTTCTAGAAGAAACTGTAAGAATAGGTAAGACGGGTAGCTTCTCGCGCGCGACACAACTTCTGCGCGCTCTCGTGCTAGCCGGATAGGTAGAATCATAAGAAACCCTCTAACGCCAAAATTGCCCGGCTTTTTTTAAATAATACCTACATTATCTATAAACCCGCCACCGCTAGTAAACACGCTTTAAAAAAAAATATCCTAAAAAATTTAAGAAACAAGCTTTTTTGACTGTTATTTTTGTTGACTGTACTTGCATTGTCATCCGTCCTATTATACATAGATATACCAAGTTTTAAGTCCGGCCCAACTTATAACTAACAGCCCTCTTTTTGCAACGGGGTTTAAAAACAGTTACGCGCAATAAAAAGTTTATATAAAAACACTATTGTCCACTCTATTTGAGATAAAACTATTCGAAACCAGCTCATCCACATCCGACCCTTACGCCGACGCGTGATTTCAACATCGAAAACAAAACAAGCAATAAGGAAAAAGGGGCAGAAACAATAAAAGCTAATAGAAACACCGCCATTAACAGAATAGTCGATGTTAAGTGCACGCACACCTAATAGTTGCGGATTGCTCGGCCCTTGATAGGTTCCTGTAATACGGCGCTTAGCGGACTGCGGGTTTGAATAGCTGTCTTTAACTATCAACACTAATTGAGCGAGAGAAGCGAAGCGAGCGAAGTGATTCCGTTTTACACACTTTACATTGGGCAAGAATGCTTTCGCGTATCAGCCTACATGTTGTCTTTTACAGGGGGTTACCATAACGTCTTCATCATCGTCATCATCAGCCTGAAGACGTCCACTGTTGAACAAAGGCCTCCCCCTTAGCACACCATACTGAACGACAAGTCGCCACCTGCATCCACCGGTTTCCCGCAACTTTTACGATGTCGTCAGTCCACTTAGTGGGAGGCCTGCCAACACTGCGTCTTCCGGTTCGCGGTCGCCACTCGAGAACTTTTCTACCCCAGCGGTTGTCTGTTCTACGAGCGATGTGGCCTGCCCATTGCCATTTCAACGTACATACTCTTCGAGCTATGTCGGTTACTCTAGTTCTTCGGCGAATCTCTGTATTGCGGATTCTGTCGCGAAAAGAAACTCCGAGCATAGCTCTCTCCATAGCTCGTTGAGCGACTCTGAGCCTTTCCAATAGGCCAGCAGTCAAAGACCACGTCTCAAAGCCATAAGTCATCACTGGCAACACGCACTGATTATAGACTCTCGTCTTCAGGCACTGCGGGATTTTGGACGAGAAGATATCGCGAAGTTTCCCGAACGCTGCCCAGCCCGAGTTGGATTCTCCGAGCGACCTCTTAACGTCTTAATGCGATTCTATTACGATTCAGTTTAGGTTCGCTCGCTGTCAGATCCATACTAAAAATGATAGCTTAAACCTGAACTGAGTCATCATTGAATCGCATTTATTGTTCGTATGACTGAATGTCCCAATAGTTCAAATTAAGCCCCAGGTCGCATTTTTTTAACTGATTCTTGTGAAATTTTGTAAGCTGGTCCGATAATACATATCTATACTAATATTATAAATGCGAAAGTAACTCTGTCTGTCTTTATGTTACGCTTTCACGCCTAAACCACCAAACCCATTTTAATGAACACAAAATATTTTCCTTGCTACTACGCTACTTACGTGCAAGATAACCACAATCGCAATCGCATGCGTTTTGTGTGGCAGTAGTGGAGGGAGGGCTTGCATGCAAAACGTATACATTTCGCACAGGCTTGGTTATCTTGCACGTAGCGGTGTAGCAAGGAAAATATTTTGTGTTCATTGAAATGGACCTCCGCAAAGTAACGCCAGATTCAATAAAATAAAAAACCCATTTTAATAAAATTTGGTGCAAGGATAGTTTGACTTCCGGGGAAGTACATTAAAAATAATGTAGCTAGCACGACTTTCTTTTATATATATAGATTAGATACTAGCTTCTGCCCGCGACTTCGTCCGCATTGAATTAGACTTACGAACTGATGTTGATAGTATATTCAACAATAATTACCAGTATTTACGTTGCGACTCTAGGCAGCTACGACCTTTAACATGTTTATCGCTATCCCGCGGGAACTATACGCAATTTTCCCGGATCAAAAGTAGCCTATGTTTTAATCTAGGGTACCAGCTATCTTAATTCCAAATTTTATCCAAATCCGTCCAGTCGTTTTAGCGTGAAGAAGGAACAAACATACACACTCACTCACATCGTCACATCGTCACATCGTCACAAAATTTTTATTGGTTCTCAAACCACAGCAGCATGGTCTTGTAAAGCCACATAATGTTATGTGTAATGTTCGGCATCTAACGCATACACAGTAAATTGACAGGGTGTAGGCCAGTGTTGCCAATGCAATTTTTTAGGCGGCCGTGTACATAACATAAAAAAGCCGTGTTTATATGGAAAAAGACCAAGGGTGGACCGTGTCACTCCTTAAAAAAAGAAACACTGGCATTCGGATACGCAGGGCTACTCCGATGTTCGACAATCGTATAGTGCCGTTTCTCTCGATCTCCTATCAAGCAATATTTGGATGTGCGGGACGGCACTATACGACGGTCGAATTTCGTGCTTCGGATACACTAATGACAGTCGAATACTCTAAAAGTGAATTTGTTATAAATAAATAAATTAACAATCGTAAATTTGCGAAAAGCCGTAGAATCTGCTACGGCCCCAGGGTTGCAGCCGTAGGCCGTGGATTTTGTAATTTTTTGGACGGAAAGCCGTAGAAAACGGTAATTGCCGTAGCATTGGCAACACTGGTGTAGGCGTATATTTGTTTCAATAGCTCTTTATAACCTCTTTCTTCTATACCGCTTGTTTCACGCTCACTGGTAATGTTATTCAGCTATAAAACTACTGGCACTAACATGGAACTAATAAATCAACAAAGGTCGCAATTTTATCAGCAAATACACCCCACAGACAAAGGCGATAGCACTGTTGCATTCCAGCATGCTGGGTATACTTGCCTTGGGTATGCTTGATTGTATGGAGACGGAATCTGTTCGTCCCTCTTCTAAGAAAAAATAGGGTGGGTTCTTAAATCAAGACCATGGAATTTCTAAACGACACTGAAAATTAGAACACATAGAAAAATCCGAAAAGTAAAGCTATGGCCGGGAATCGACTACTTACTTTTCGGATTTTTCTATGTGTTCTAATTTTCAGTGTCGTTTAGAAATTAAATTTCTAACGGTGCAACCGTAAAAGTAAACAAAAAAAATCAAGAAATAAATTTCTTGATTTATTTGATATTTCATATCAAGACCATGGCTCAAACGTAAATACCAATAATCTTGCTGTCCAATAAGCAAGGGGACAAAAGTAGTAGGTACTTACATTTTTTTTTTAAGAATTGTTGTCTCATTATAATAACATGCTAAATGCTAAGTATAGATGACTTTACAAAAGAGGCCTAAAATTACCACAAAAATACTCGTTTGGCAAATTTTAAACCTAAATACTTTCCCCTTAGTCATAAATGCTTTGCAGGCTTCTGCTGGCTTAGCAATCGTTTGTCCTTATCTGTCACTTTGACATTTACCTTTCACAGATAAGGACAAACGATTGCTAAGTTAGCAGAAGCCTATAGCGTTTATGAAAGGGGGTTACGGTTTAAAGAGTTATCGAGAACGTAGTAGACAAGAAGTTGATCATTAGTTACATTGCAAACTAAAAGCTTCATTACAACAAACCTGATAACTCACGTATAAAAACCGAAGGAATGCTCCGACAATTGTTTCGGACTATTCCGTAGACCTTCATCAGAGAGCGCTCGCCCCGGCGACAGTAAAACGAACACTGCGCTCCAACGCTCTGCACTGCTGCTGCTACGTGAGTTACCCGGTTTGTTGTAATTATGTTTGAGTCTCACGGTAGTTTCATGTTGAAATAAAAGCTTGTAACAAAGAAGCCTTCTCCTGCCATTTGCACACCCCTTCCCCTCTAAATCAATCCACGACTGCAGTCGATCGCATGCTTGGTTCGCGTGTCGATCCGGTATCGAGTCTTTTGTTCGAGTGCCAGCGTACAGGGCATGGGACTTTTGAAATTCGAATTCGAAATTTGAATTGGTCATTTTCGGTGCTGTTTTGTTTTTTAATTTTAATAGATCGCGTTTATATCGTGCCAGTAACTTATGGCAACAGTAAAAAGGTTTTCTACTTTAATTTTTGTTGTATAACATTTTAAATAAAGAAAAACGGTTAAACTGCCTAGAGACAGCTAAAAAGGTACTGAACACATCGGGTTATGATTTCCTGAAGATTTTCATACCTATATTATTTTGATACCTTACTCTGTACGATCATTTCTTACAGTTTTATGCAATACTAGTGACCTTATTGTTAGAACTGTTCTAGAATTATTATAACCTTGAACGTGACATAAAACATAGAAAATCGTAAAGCTTTACTGCATTGGATAACTTTGACATGACAGTGGATATCTGGCAATAGGTCTGTGGGATTTAGTACACGAACATACAAAGAATTGGAAGTAGGTTAGTGGGATTTCATTTAAAAAAACATGAAGCCATTCTAATTTCAGAAGCACTGCACATAAATAACGTTTTTATCCCTTACAGGATAGACAGAGCCTAGAGAAACAAAACTTAAAGCCACGCTTAGCATGATTGTTGTTGTTGTTGTGTTTTTTGTTGTTGTTTTTTTTATTCGGTGGAAGGGGGAATTAAAATAGCGATAGGTTACTTTGCTTGCCGCATCACCATGATTCCTAATTTTTCTCACTTGCCCAAAAATTTGTAAAAAAAACTTGGCTATAACAACAGCTAGTAACATATAATTCAAATCGAAAACTGTCGCTCCCTTAGTACCAGATCCCGCATTACTTAAGGTGACCTCGTCAGTGCAGGAAAACAAATAGACGCAATAAGAGAATCAATAACGCGAGATTTATCTCCGGGAGCTTATTAGAGACCGAACGACTCAGGAATGTAGCCTTAAGAGGCTCATAGAGCAGGCACTTAGAATATACATCGTGTTTTAAAATGATTGTAGAATATTTCAAAAACCAATATTTAACCAACGCGACAATTGTCGGCGACGTGTGACAATTCTGTTCACATTGAGGACCGGATGGCCTAGTGGTTAGAGAACCTGACTATGAAGCTTGAGGTCCCGGGTTCGATCCCCGGTCGGGGCAGATATTTGTATGAAAAATACGAATGTTTGTTCTCGAGTCTAGGATGTTTAATATGTATTAAACATCCAACACATTATGTATGTATGTATTACATTATGTATGTATTGTGTGTGTTTTATGTGTAAGTATGTATTTATCTATATAAGTATGTTTATCCGTTGTCTAGTGCCCATATCACAAGCTTTGCTTGGTTTGGGACTAGGTCAATTGGTGTCAATTGTCCCAAGATATTTATTTATTTATTTATTTATTTATTATTACAAACTCGACGAGAGTCTACGCCGGTTGGCTTCATTGAATGCGCATTGTATTTCGAATTGTGACATGTCGCCGACAATTGTCGAGTTGGTGAAAGAGGTCAATGGGGTTTAATTACTTACATAATATGTAGGTACTTAGTGATTTTGTTAGGATATTTAGTCAAGCTAACGGAGCAATATGCTGAAATATCCAGAAACAGTTTTAAGAGGCCGGTTATTTCATAGAACAAAACAACAAAAAACAAACAAAACAACAACAACAAACAAAAACAACAGAACAAAATTAAAAATGTTAATAATACTTATAACGAAAAATAGGTTATAGGCGATGCGGCTAGCAACGGATCACTATTCTGATTCCCCTTTCCAACTACAGGCCCACAATCATGCTAAACGCCTTTAGGTCTTGTTACCTTTCGCTCTGTCTACCCCGTAAGGAATAAAGACGTGATTTTTGTATGTCTGTATGTAAAACAGTTTAATGTAAACGATTTGATATAATATAAAGGTAATGCTAAATCTGCAAAGGCTTCAAAAATCCAAAAATCCACTTGTTCGAAAATATTTACGCTTAGTCTGCCAGTTCTAAAAATGTCGTATCCAAAGTCCGAATTCAGCCAATATACAAAAGTCGGAAGAATGCGACAAAGTATTGGTGTATAAAAACCAAATGCGGGCGCCTTCTCGCCGTTTAATATACTCCGCTGTACCGGCGCGCGCGAAAGTGCTAGAGCATTTATATTTCGCGCAGCAAAACCTATTGCATTTCCTACTGTTTTTATTTGCGCAGAACTTGACATAGAGGCTGTAATACTGTAAAATACATACATAAATCACGTCTTTATGTTACGGGGTGGGCAGGGCCTAAGGCAACAAAACCTAAAGGCCACACTTAGCATGATTATGGGCGTATAGGTGGAAAGGCGAATCAAAATAGTAATTGGTTCCTAGCCGCGTCGCCTCCATTTTTAACAATGACATAACTATTTTTTCGTTATATTATTAACAACTAACTAAACGTTAACTAAACGTTATATTATTAACTATTTGTAATTCGACCATCTTTGTACCTAACATGTTCTAAGAAATAAACTGATTATGTATGTATGTATGTATAACTCTTTATTGTACATAAAACACATTAATTATACATTATTATTATTACATTATTGATTATTATTATTATTATTTAACATTTTCAATTTTGTGTTGTTCTATGAAATATACAGCCTCTTAAATTTTTTTCGGGATAAGTAAGTATATACAGTAAAATAGTGATGGGTTGCTAGCCGCATCGCCTATAACACGATTCCTAAGATTTTCGCGTGATTTCCGCCCATTCCCTCGATGAGCTTTTACCATGCGCGGGAAGAGAAGCTACTGGTATCCCAGACCAGTATGGAAGAAATATTTCCTAACGTTTATTTAAATTGTAAGGAAAGCACTTGTCTTCCCATCTACCCCACATATGTCACAGGCCGTACAATAAATAAATAGTCGGAATTCCGAAGTGACCAGCGCGCCCAATAAAAGAGGCAGATAAATAGCGCCCCCTGCCGGACATTCGTTGGAACTGTTTGTTTTGCTCGCGATCACTTCCCACAATTTGGTTACATAACTTCAATTTGGTTACACAAATTCAATTTGGTTACAAAACTTCAATTTGGTTACATAACTTTTGGTTAAATTTATAATTATTACTAGCTTCTGCCCGCGACTTCGTCTGCGTAGAATTATACATATAAATCCTCCTCTTGAATCACTCTATCTATTAAAAAAACGGTATCAAAATCAGTTGCGTAGTTTTGAAGATCTATAAGCATTATAAGGACAGACAGACAGCGGAACGCGACTTTGTTTTATAATATGTAGTGATTGCTGTGCCCTTACAGGGTAAATTTTTTAACTGTACATACTTACATCTTTGTCACAACATTTTTATGCAATAAGTTTGAGTTTGAGTTTGTAAATAAATAAACCTAACTCTAATAAATAAATCTAACTCTAATCGAATCTAATCTACAGCTTTAAGATCACATCTATACATAATAATAAATCAGTAGAAAGTTCGTGTCTGTAATTAAAAAATCATCAAAAATTTAGTGCTAACGATTTGGGGAGAGAAATAAAACACAAAAAAGTAGATTTTATAATTTTTGGCTGTCTGTATGTACATATGTGTATTTATGTGTGTTCGCTATTCCAAAACTACGCAACGGATTTTATTGCGGTTCTCACAAATAGTTAACATTTATATCAGAGCAACTTATAGACTTTATTTTATTGAAATCTAACAACAGCAAAAAAAGTTATCATCATTCACAGTTTTAAGTGTTAAGAGGGTGCATCCGTGCTGAGCTCGCAACGTCACATTTTTGGTGATTTTTTGCGATTATTTCATAGAAATTGAATAAAAGTATGAAATATCCATCTGTAGTGCACTTCGTTTTTAGTGTATTAATGTGTCCAATGTAATGATTAATGGTGATGGACTTTTATTTTCGTATTAAAGCGATAAAATACTATATCTCGTTTAATAAGAAAATAAAAGTCCATCACAATGAATTACTGCATTAGACACATTAATACACTAAAAATGAAGTGCACTACAGACGGATATTTGATACTTTCATTCAATTTCTATGAAATAATCGCAAAAAATCACCAAAAATGCGACGTTGCGAGCTCAGCACGGATGCACCCTCTTAAGTGCCTGTTCAAATATGCATAACAATGTGTGAATTTTGTCAATAAATGAAGTCTACGTGGACGAAGTTGCGGGCAAAAGCTAGTTTTTTATAACTATTGAACGAACCAACAATTCCCATTCCAGTAGCTCCGTTTCGTTATAAATGTGCAAACAGGTAGTTAATTCAGGCTCACTGTACCTGTGTCCCTGTACGGGCATTACGGGACGCCTCGAGCGGTATACAGTCAGCCGCGTATTTTACTGGCATTTTGTTTACTGATAGTTTACTCGCTGTTTCTTTTTATATAAGAGGGGGCAAACGAGCAGACGGGTCACATGATGGAAAGTGATCACAATCGCTCAGGAACACAGGGGGGCTCCTACTGTATGTAGTTAGATAGTGATTCAAGAGGAAGGTTTATATTTATACTCAGCGGCATATTTAGAGGAACACAAAAAAAGTTAGCAAAACGCATACTTTGTGATTGACCAAAAAAAAAATAGTTAGGTACCTCCACTTTTTTTAGGTTCCGCTAAATATTCCGCAGAGTTTATTATTCTTTCAGTGTTGCAGCTCAATAAACTTTCATCCAACAGAATGATAACTGGTTCTAAAAATTATACCTGCATCTAATAACATTGATATTGCCTACATATAGAACCTTATACTTCATTTAAAAATGATAAAAACACAAACACCATTCGTACATAAATCACAAATGCTATCCGGTGCAACTGTACCGCATAATGCAAACAAAAGAACGACGCCGGCGCACAAATCTTAATCTTAGCATTCATTATGTGGTACAAAATGGCGAACCTGAATTTATTCTAGGTTACCTTTCGCAGTTTATGAGGTGGTAGCTTCACTTTAGAAAAAAGACACGGAATTTAGAAAAATAACTTTTTGTTAAAGTATAGTTTTGGAAAGGTTTAATAACTTATTGAATTAGTTTTGTTTTCTATAATGTGTGCGGTTTTTATAACTTTTAATAGAACAAGTTATTTTGGGACAATTTTGATTTATTTTGTGTAAAATCTGAGTGGTGTAGAAAAAGTTTTCCTTCTGTACCAGATAAGTGTTGTTAATTGAAGAAATAACTTCAATACACAAAATTGGCTCATGTTATGGTTTAAAGTTAATCGTGTAATTATCAAAAGTTTCTGTTCTATTTAGCTTTTAATTAAAATTATGGTATATGGACTAAAAATGAGGATGATGAACTAAAAGCAAAAATTGAAAAGTTTCTCGTAGCGGTATAGAAGTCTTGTCATTCATCGCGTCGATATACAGAAAATTGTTTTTTTCTGGTCATACATTTCATCAAACACATTTAAAAAATCGGACACTTTTCTTCGTATTTTTTTAAATATAATTTTATGTCAATTTTTATGTATATTTTAATATGTTTTTGTTTTAACTAGGTACTTACTGTGATTGTCATAAATAAACTTTTTCTTTCTTTCTTACTATAATTTTTCGCCTAGAATCGAACCCGCAAACGCCAAGCCAGCTGTAATACCTCCGCCCACGCAATCCAGGTACCAGGCAATCATAGCAGGGCACATAATGAGGCAGAATATTACCCGATCGGCCTGAGGCGTTTTTAATTTTCCACGAGATCACCTCCCTGTTTTTTTGGTGTCTCCATAAAGGGGACTGATACGTCTGAGGCGGGTGCGGGGGGATGTAGATTTAATATCTGGATGTCGGCTGGATAACTTGGCAACGAAATTATGAATGGGTAAAAACACGTTTGATATGTTATGTTTATGTCACTTGTCACTGTGTGCGTGGCACACATTGAGCCTTGCCATTGTATTGTGTTGAAGAATTAATTTTACTTCTTAAAGACCAACGAGTGTCATAAATAAGACTATTAAACTTATTGGTTAGTACCTAAATTTATATATTGACCAAATTAAAGTTGTATTTAGAAATCCTGAAAATAATTTTAGCTTTAGTCAAACTGACCCAGCCATACACATTTCGGAACAATTTCAAGAGACCCTGTATAAATTAATAACATTCGGCCTATTATTTTGAAAAGTACAACAAAGTAGACACTTCCAAATAAAATTTAGAATCAATGACTTCCAACAATTCATCCAACTCCCCATCCATCAATCACCTAAAGATATCCCTTAAAAAACCTGTCAATTATATAGAAAACAATACAAAGTACCAGGAGAGCAGAACCGCACAAGGGGCCAAGGGACCTCGAGTGCTGTTGAAGTCCTCGATAAGGCATCGATCCCTTTCAAGGACGAGGCTCTTGAGATCTCTGTTGCCCTGGTACTTATTTGAACAGATTTTTCTTGATTCGAATGTTTTTGTATTGGTGAGTGGGACAAGGGACTTTCTGTTGGAAATTAATACTTCTCCTACTCTCAGTTTTTGCTACCGGCTAAAGTCAGAAACGCAATTTAGAATTCTTTTTGTTTATGTTTAAGTAGCTATTTTCACTAACAAAATTTTAAATTATGATCATCTGCGTTCTGTAAAAAATTTGACAGGTATTTCACGTTTTTCCCAGCATATTCCCAAATTTTCAGTCAGCGAATAGTAAAAAAAAAAACAATAGTCGTTCAGTTTGGCACTTAGGAACACAATTAGCGAATCAGATTTATTAAATACCATTTAAAAAAAACTAATGAACAAAAAATAGGTACTCATCTTGCTACTCCGCTACTTACGTGCAAGATAACTAGGCTTGTGCGAAATATATATGTTTTTCATGCAATCCCTGTTTTATATGGCAGGCCTGTTTTATGCAGTCCAGGGAGGCGTTAGAGTGGAGCCTAGTTTTAATTTAAAAAAAAACCTTAACAGGTGTGATCACTGTTCGTTCATCAAACTAATTATTAATTACAAAACAATTATCTTATAGACTTCTTCAATAGATTTGAGATCAAATTATGTCATGTTGACATCAAATTCAAGGGTTTCCAAGGTGTCAGTTATCGAAGCATAAAACCCTAATTTAAGGCTAAATCAGGAGCCCATCACCGCCTTAAAACCACACCCTAATATCTTGATGATATAATGGCATCAAAATGATATCATCCTGCCTCAGGGGTGACCAGCAATAATAATTATGGGCATTATCGTAAAATACGCGGATTTCTCTAATAAAATGTGTGATGATGCCATTTTATGGGGAACAGGTACTTGGATGCGTGGGGGCTATAAAATAATGATCTATGTATATATAATAAAACAGTAGACAGAAAAACTACTATAGGGGTATTAAGAGAACATTGACATAGATAAATTTTGTAACAGGTAAAATGTAAATAAGTTTCTGTCAAAAACACCTTTTTTAATACAAACTTTTTGCTGATGGTACTTTTGGTGACTCAATTTGCATTTTCATCCGTCCTACATAATGTGTACCAAATTTCAAGTCTATCAGACCAACTGTTGAAGAATTCCATCCTGCGGAGACGGTCCTGATTGTGTCACCAGACCCCCATTACCAGATTATTGTATTTTCATAATTATGACTTACTCAATTTCAAATAATTTCAGCTCAATCGGTTGAAGATACGCTTGAGATCGGTTTTAACGACGCGGTTGGCCAAGTTGGTAGTGACCCTGCCTGCGAAGCAAGCGTCCTGGGTTCGAATCCTGGTAAGGGCATATATTTGTGTGATGAGCATGAATATTTTATTTGTTCCTGAGTTATGGATATTTCTATTTATATAAGTATATATTTCTCTATATAAGTATGTATATCGTTGTCTAGTACCCATAACACAAGCCTTACTAGCGCTTACTTTGGGAATAGGTCAATTTGTGTGAATTGTTCTCAAATATTATTATTATTATTATTATATTATACCACCACGTCCACTCGAACAAACATACTTATACATAGATACATATTAGGTAAATTAGGATTATACATACATACATACATACATTGCAAGTTAAATAAAATCTTGTAGTTTAAAATTTAAAAACTCCCCATGCAAAAAAAAAACACTTGTGGTTTGTTACTTTGAGTTTGAAGAAACAACCCTTAATAATTTCAATTTTACACGAAAAACGCCTTTCTTCATTTCTGGAAAAGAGCTGCCTTACCATGACGTCTTAATGCGTTTCAGTTTAGGTCCGCTCGCTGTCAGATTCATACTAAAAGTGACAGCTAAAACTTGAACTGAGTCGGAATTAGGACGTCATGGTAAGGCCCCTGATACTCTTTGAACAGTTCAGTAATTGGAATTACTGAACTGTTTTTTACTTGGTTAGCCACCGCAAGGAAATTGGATTTCGAATGAAAAAACGCATCCGAATCGGTCCATTTAAACTATCTTAATATCCGCTAAACTATCCGCTAAACTACACTCACGAGCCAAAATATCCGGTCACTTCCCATAGAAAGTTGTATGAAAAGCGTCCCGTTATTTTTGCTCGTGAGTATATCTTATTGTTCTTCCTCGGGACTGAAACTATCTCTGTACGAAAATAAACACACAAAGCGTAACAGACAGACAGTTACTTTCACATTTATGATATTAGTACGGAAGTAAGGATAACCTTGTAAAATTAAAATAAATAAAAATAAATAAATTAAATTATTACGTTAACTATGCTTGTAAAAAACATCTCGGGTATCGTTTAATGCTCCTCTCATCTACTCAAAGGTTAACTGGTAGAGATCCGTTATAGGGATAAGTTCGCCTTTGTGCATATATAATTATAATTAATAATAATAATATTATTAAATAATTTATCTCAATCAACACAAAACACTTATCTTGCACGTTTATTAAAATGGACCTCCGCAAAGTAACGCCTGATTCAATAAAATAATTTAATTCAGACTGAGTCCGTAAAATAAATGTTTTTTTTTTTTTTCTTTTTATGCGAATAGGAAGGAAAACGAGCAAGTGGGTCACCTGATGGTAAGCGATCACCACTGCCCATAGACTCCCGCAACCCCGGAGGGATTGCAGATGCGTTGCCAACCTAGAGGGCTAAGATGAAATGCCTCTTGTGCCCGTAATTTCCCCGGCTGTCTTACTCTCCACACCGGAACACAGCAGTGCAAGCACTGCTGCTTAGCGGCAGGATTTGCGAGTAAGATGGTGGTAGCTATCCGGACGGACCTTGCACAAGGCCCTACCACCCGCAAAATTATTGGTTATTGGTTATTGTTGTTTTTATTTTTTTGTGAATTGTGTCCATCTGTTTCTTTGTATTTGTGCTTACAATAAAACATTACTTACTTACTTACATCTCCAAAATCTATTAACCCAGCCGGTAGCAGGCATTACGCACCCTCGTACAGTCGCACGCAACTGATCAATACGTTCGCAAATTGTCTGCGGTACAGTCGAACGCATTTTCTTTTACGATCGCACACCGCTGTTTACGTGCTCTACAAAGATATGGACGATTGTACCGAGTTAAGAAAATGATCAGATGAATAGATGCGGTATTTTCTAAAATAAAAGAACAATTTATTTATGTGTGGTTGCAGGCCTCTATTTCATTAAACTGCCAGGCGACAGGTGACACCGACATTTCGGTATACATTTCATAGCCGATGTCAAATCCGGTCAACACGAAACTTTTCAAGCTAGAAATGAATTTCGAAGTGTCATAGTCAATTGTTTGTCGCCTGTGGCAGTTATGAAATGGGGGGCAGGCTTTACCACAATCGCTGAGTGCGTGCCAAGTTCTATTCAGCTTAAGGGACAGAGCTATCATCATCATCATCATCGGCCCGTGTCAGTCCACTGCTGGACATAGACCTCTCTCACGCCATTAGGCTCGATCTTCAGCTCTCCTCCACTCCCTGCCCACTGCCTTGCGAATATCATCGCCCCATCTAGTAGCAGGACGACCTACACTGCATTTGCCAACACACGACGTTGACGCGCTATTTATGCAGTGGCGTAACTATAGGATGGCAGGGCTGGTAAAATGCAAGGGGCCCCCAGCTCTACGGGGCCCCCGAACTGGCTTGGCCTTGAGCACAGAAGGGAAGATGATGCACATCTTTATAGTGAGGAAGGGCCTCATCTGATGAATTTGCCGCGGGCCTCTGACGTTGTAGGTACGCCATGTGGCTATTATGGCTGCATAACTATGTCCTTTAAGCTGAATTGAACCCTCCAGAAAATCCGAATGTCGGGTTGTTCTTCTTCTTCAACCTTGATCTACCCAATGCTGAGTAAAGGTCTCTTCCATTTTAGTTCATTTTGAGCGGTCCCGAGATTTCCGCATCCTTCCCAGCCGCTCGCACCAAACCGTCCGTCCATCTTGCTGGCTGTATAGTTGTGTTCTATGTCGGGTTCTTGGTGCTGAATCATCATCTCCCTAGCGTTTATCCCAGCATTTGCCACGGCTCAGTGAGCCTGGGGTCCGCTTTGACAACCTAATCCCAAGATTTGGCGTAGGCACTAGTTTTTACAGAAGCGACTGCCATCTGACCTTCCAACCCAGAAGTAACTAAGCCTTGGGATTGGTTCGGCTTCCTCACTATTTTTTCCTTCACCGAAAAGCTCATGGTAAATTTCAAATGTTCTTGGCGCTGAATAATTAATTCGCCCATTGTATACTTTGTTCTTTGTTTCTGTATTGTTTTGTACTGATTTGTGGTGTTCAATAAAGAGTGTAGCGCGTGTGTAGAGTGTAGCGTGTGTGTGTGTGTGTGTGTGTGTGTGTGTGTGTGTGTGTGTGTGTGTGTGTGTGTGTGTGTGTGTGTGTGTGTGTGTGTGTGTGTGTGTGCGTGTGCGTGTGTGTGGCGCTAGTGTCGCTACAAGAGTATTTGTATTGTATTGTAATTATGTTAAATCGATGCCGCATCCACCATTTCCAGTAATCCCACCCCCGAAGCTAATAGCGATCGCCTAATAGCGGTTGGTGTAGTCGGGTCGTAAAGACATCCTCGCTTTATTGACGCTGTCCATACCCTCCGTGATAGCGGGATGTTTGGACAACGAATTCAATGTCACTATATCTGGGGATAGTGGGATTGTTTTGTTTGTAATACCGCGCTAACACTACCTATCTGAAATGTCAAAACATTGAATTTTAAAATTTAAAAACCCCTAACATAAATCGAGTAATCGCATGTAAATAAAAAAAACGATTTTATATTGAATTTCTTAACGACACTGAAAATTAGAACACATAGAAAAATCCGAAAAGTAAAGCTATGGCCGGGAAACGAACCCGGGTCCTCGTCATTCCGTGACGCGTGCTATACCCCTACACCTCCCATAACAGGTGAGTAAGCCTTCGAATTTTTCTATCTGCTACCAACTGTCACGTGACCTTGTTACTATGCGAATATTTGTCGCTAAGCGTCCTCTGTTTGAATGATGTGTCTGTATGACACAATTACAAACTCCCGTGGAACATGTACTGCTCACTAGGAGGGACGAGAGAAGGCGCTGTTTTTCAAATGATAGGAAATATTTTATATTGATTCACACTTTCGCGATTTTCACACATTATTATAATAAAACGGGACTTAATCACGTAAATAAAAAATATTTTTATAAATACCTCGACGTTTCGGACGCGACTGTATGAGTTGGATGGATGCAAAGTCACGTCCGAAACGTCGAGGTATTTACAAAGATACTTTTTATTTACGTGATTAAGTCCCGTAAACGATTTTATGCCAAAATTCTTTACATCGCTTCGGAAAACAGCTGATACTCTTCAAACTGTTGCACCAATTTTTATCAAACGTGGCTGAAAATCTTGGGGTTTTTTATAGTATTTTATGCAACAGTTGTATTAGAGGGGTCAAAAAAGGCGAGTGGTGTGGGTTACGATGTGAGCGTAGCGAACATCGTAAGAAATAAACCACGAGCTTTTTTTGACTTGCTAATACAACGTTGCATACAATATTTTTTCTACGACTAAGTAGGTACTTACTAAATTAGAGTAATACTTTCTCCAAAAATAAAGAAGTCCAGTTTTCCAGTCTCCACGCAGAAATTCTCGTGCCTAGGTTTTATCATTGCCGAGATTTTCTAGGCAACGAATTTTCCATCACTTCCTGGGCCGCTGCGGATATTTCTTCCGGTGTTGAGTTAATTTTGTTTTCATCCATATTTTTTTATGATACGTTACAAAACTTTGTTAAAACTATTGCAATCAAATAATAACAAATACTTAACAAACAAGACAAGAGCGGGAAACATGAAAACGACTAACGAAAAAATTGGAAGTTTGTTTATAGTAAACTTTGTTTTTAATTAACGTTAACTTTTTTTTTATAGCCTTGCATTCTTGGCGCATTTAGCCAAAACGTTTACCAACTTGCCAGCATGACGTTATTAAAAAATCTTGTTTGTTATGTTGGCATCTACGCATTTCGTTCAGAAAGTTCTAGTTCTATAAAAAACCATTCGAATGAAATAATTTGTTAGGTTGGTAGCCATGCATTTTCATCGTAAATTTTATGTTGATCCTGTAAAAGTTTTACCTAGATCTGGCACTCTATGGCTGGCAGAGTTAACGATGGAGCACTTTTAGAGCCATAAGCCAACAAGTGCTTTTAGAGGGAATAGACAATATAGACTTAGCCAAAGTCTTATTATGAGTGTTCTTATAGTGGTGCTCGTGATAACATAAATCACAGATAATAGTACAGGAGTAGGAAAAATTTTAAATTTAATGTAATGATTTAAAATTAAGTTCCCACTTTGACGACGATTTTAAAAAGATCGACCAAGGAAAAAAATGTTAACTACAATTAAATAATCCTAAAAGATATACCTATATTCAGTTAACCTTCTCGACGCCAACGACATATTATATAGCGTTCATTACTTCAGTGCAAAAGCAACCTTCATTCAATTTCGTTTAGGTTCAATTTAAGGCATCGCAATAAAGAAGTCTGGCGTATGGGTGACGTCTCTTGTATTTGACGTGGCGGCGAAAAGGTTTTTTTTTTTTTTTTTATGTGAATAGGAAGGAAAACGAGCAAGTGGGTCACCTGATGGTAAGCAATCACCACTGCCCATAGACACCCGCAACCCCGGAGGGATTGCAGATGCGTTGCCAACCTAGAGGGCTAAGATAAAATGCCTGTTGATCCATCCATTTGCTGAATTCCGGTTTATTTTTAAGTCACATTGTAAAAAATCGTAACTTAATATTTGCTACCAGCCCGTGACCTGTTTCTGAAAATGGGTGATAACGTTTTATTTGCCATTAGTATGGAAAGGGGATAGTTTTAATAAGTTATTAGTTTTTTGTTACATACTGGCCTAGCTCGATAGTCGAAGCCAAAATCGATATATTTAACGGCAAAAATGTAAGTAAGTAATAATTCAGTAAAAATAGCTCAAAACGTGGCAAAATATATGGAGAACATTTATCTATCGGGATGGATACCTTATGGGGTGAAGTAAAAATTTATCAACTCTCCCCCCTCCTCCGGGGTGCGCGTCCCCCCCTCACGCCCCCCAAAGTGTCCCGAAAAGCAGTTTTTTGAACTTTTTGAGAAAACTGTTCGTGATACAGAAAAAGTGTGTAGGAATGAAATAATGTTCAATAAATTTACTATAAATCTACCATACATATAAAAGCGATATTTCTCATGGTTTTGACGCAAAAAGACGCTGAAAATCATAAATTTTTGTTTTTTTTAAATATATTTTACTAAAACTTCAGTTTTCTCAGAAAATACTCGTTTTACATTTAAAAAATGTATGACTAAAATAAACAATGGAATATTCCCTTTAAAAAGAAGTATTATTGATTTATATATTAGTTAAATTGACCATTTTATGATAGTTTAAATATTTAATTTGTCATTAACAAATTTTTTTACTTGAACATTAGGTATTTTTTTTTTTTTTTATATAGTTTAGAGTTAATTATAAACAATGCTAGTGTAATTTTGATTATTATTTTTTTCAGTTATCCGAAAATAATAAGTATATTCATTCATTTCAAAAAAGGCAATATTTATGTTTTTTTAAAATAATCAACGATTTATTTAAGTATACACTTTTATTTAAGTAGCTTACACTGAAATAAACAATGTTAACATTCTTATTATCTGGGGGCACGGCGGTGCCCCAGCTAAGATAGCAAAGTGTAGCGCAAGAAGGGCACTAGTTACCTTTTCTCGAATCGCTTTGTCGTTATTTTGTACCCTCATAACTTGGTTTTGGATTGTATCAGATAACTAATATTCTCGGGATATGATGTGGACTTATTACAAGTGTAAACTTTCAATTGCATAGCTCTTATATGTATCTAAAAAAATTGTGATCGTCACTAGTGATCATCATATTAAAGTCCTAGAAAGCTCAAATTTGCTTTGTAAGCTAGATTAGTATACAATCAAACAGCAAAAATCTAAAATTTGGAACTTTAACTCTTCAATCGGTCAAACTAGCGAATGGATATTTGTACGAAACTTCGCAAATTTTGATGCCAGTGGTCTGAAAATTGATAAAGAGAGTTGTTATAAATAATAGACTATATATTTCAGGATTTTGAGTAAATTAAACTGAATTAGGGGGTGGAATTAAGCATGTGCAAATGTGGTGTTTTCTGAAGGCGCTTGTCAAAAGCAACAACTTACAAACTTTTTACGCTCTAACTCTACAAGCCCCACACACTAGAGTTTGTGAAGTCTACAACTTAGTAAAAATAATATGGCTTGGCCGTTTTGCTACCGTCATATAGACGTAAGGTAAAAAAATCACTGTTCATTACTTTCCTGCTAATTACAATAGTTATTTTTTTTAAACATGAAATTACCGTGAGACTCAGTCAATAATGTGACAACAAATAATATGTGATCGTTTCGCTGCCGCCGGGGCGAGCGGTCCAGGAATAAGGACTACGAACTAGTCTGGTATAATGTCGAGCATCACTCGACTTTTATACGTGAGTTATTCGTTTGTGTAGTTATAATTGTAATTATCATTACAATAGTTCGTATAGTAACGAATTTAAAGTTTCTAGGACGTAAATTTGTTGATCACCAGTGAGTCAGTGACGACATCAGAGTTTTTTAGATATCAATAAAATTAAAAATATAAGAGCTATGCAATTGAAACTTTACACTTGTAATAAGTCCACTATTCACATCATATCCCGAGAATTTTAGTTACCTGGTACAATCCAAATCCAAATTATGAGGGTACAAAATACCGACAAAGCGGCTCGAGAAAAGGTAACTAGTGCCCTTCTTGCGCTTCACATGGCTATCTTAGCCGGGGCACTACCGT
Organism: Pandemis heparana; assembly: GCA_963854515.1. Classification (NCBI taxonomy): domain Eukaryota; kingdom Metazoa; phylum Arthropoda; class Insecta; order Lepidoptera; family Tortricidae; genus Pandemis; species Pandemis heparana. The sequence goes on along the minus strand of OY978022.1, from coordinate 13,078,942 downwards.
GCCCCCAGATAATAAGAGTGTTAACATTGTTTATTTCAATGTAAGTTAGTTAAATAAAAGTGTATACTTGAATAAATAGTTGATTATATTAAATAAACACCGTAGTACATAAATATTACCTTTTTTAAATGAATGAATTTATTCACACTAATTATTTGCGGATAACTAAGAATAAATAAACAAAATTATACTAGCATGGTTTATAATTAGCTCTAAACTATATAAAACAAATTTAAACATACTTAATCTTCAAAAAACATTTTGCTCATGACAAATTCAATATTTAAACTATCATAAAATGGTCAATTTAACTAATATATAAATAAGTGATACCTTTTTTTAAAGGGAATATTCCATTGTTTATTTTAGTCATACATTTTTTAGATGTAAAATGAGTACTTTCTGAGAAAACTGAAGTTTTAATAAAATGTATCGTAAAAAAACAAAAATTTATGATTTTCAGCGTCTTCTTGCGTCAAAACCATAAGAGATATCGCTTTCATGTGTATAATAGATTTATAGTAAATTTATTGTACATTATTTCATTCCTGCACACTTTTTCTGTATCTCGAACAGTTTTCTCAAAAAGTTCAAAAAACCGCGTTTCGGCACACTTTGGGGGGCGTGAGGGGGGGACGCGCACCCCGGAGGAGGGGGGAGAGTTGATAAATTTTGACTTCACCCGATAAGGTATCCATCCCCATAGATAAATGTTCTCCATATATTTTGCCAAATTTCCCATACATTGGATTCTAATTTGATTGAGCTATAAGTGAAGTAAATGCTTTATTGTACAAATATAAAGATACCGATACAATTCAGAAAAAACAACATTAATAATTATGCATAAATTTTCAAATGTCATTTCTTGACAATTTAATATATATATTTTTTATGTGAATAGGAAGGCAAACGAGCAAGTGGGTCACCTGATGGTAAACGATCACCACTGTCCATAGACACCCGCAACCCCGGAGGGATTGCAGATGCGTTGCCAACTTAGAGGATTTATATTGAAAATGTCAATGTTCATCAGTGGCGTGGCGTCAAGTATATCAGAAGGCAAGCCGAAGGGAACTCAACTAGCCTTTTCCTCTAATTCTGCACATAAAATTGCCCAACTGCCTTAAAATAGGCAAGCCGGTGGGAATCGAGTTCTATGGACGCCACGCCACTCATGTTCATTCATGTGCCAGTAATTTCACCGGCAGTCTCAGTCGCAGAATCACAGCAGCGCACTGCTTGGCGGCAGGATTGGTAAGAGTGGCAGCGAGCGAGGTCTTACCCGCTAATCGTCAAATAACTCCAAATCTAATTACCACCCCGCGGCAAAACCTCCTATCTCACAATTAACCGCTAATCGAAAGTCCCGCAATTTTTGCGGCGTCGTATGAATATTAATCGCGGTATTCGTTAATCTCGACTTGCGATAGTATGCGCGCCGGTTTCTTGCGAGTTACTGCTGCTAATTTATGCCGTGGCACGAACTATAGCATTTTAACTCCTTCGGACGGCGCGAGGGTAAAATGAGGTAAGTGAGATTAACAATTTTCTTATTTTTATACTAACTGTTGCCTGCGACTTCGTCTGCAAAGAATTCGTTTATCGCTATCCCGCGGGAATTTTCCGGGATAAAAAGTAGCCTATGTGCTATTCCAGACTTTTACTCTATCTATGTGCCGAATTTCATCCAGATTCGTTGGGCCAATCTGGCGTGATAGTAACAAACACACATCCATCCATCCATCCATACTTTCACATTTATAATGCCTATTAGTTAGATTAGATTAGATTGTGATGACGAGGGTTTGATCAATGGCTTGCTAGCCAGAGGATCGTAGGTTCGAAGTTATGCTCGCTCTGATTTTTTCGAAACTTTTACACAAAATTGCTCCTTTAGCTTTTTTAGTATGTTTACTGTCTATACTGTTTTGTTGTCTTGTCAATCGTTCGAAGGTTAACTGGAAGAGATAGATCCTTTTAAGGGAAAAATTCGCCTCTGTACATCTAATTTTTCTTATAAGATGTAAAATTAATGTGTTTTATGTACAATAAAGAATTATACGTACATATTAAATTACGTTTCAAATACACTATTGTCAAATGGGCCAGTGTGGGAACTAAGTCCAAGCATTTTCATTCTGACAGTAAGCCTGTTCCTAGAGCAGTGAGAAAATGAGGTAATGACGATGATTTTTGTATTTAGCTTTATAGCTAAATACAAAAATCATAGTCATGACCTCATTTTCTCACTCAAAACTGTTGGAAGTATTCAAACTATGTGCATACTAGCGCCCTCTAGTGTAATATTTAATGTGTATGTAGGTTGTTTATAAATAGAATAAATTCAGTCTGTGGTAACGTCTTCTTGTGTTTCAATAGGTTATGGGCCCAGCACGCTTCCACTCTAAGCTTTAGAGTGTATGCAGCTTTCCTCACGAGGTTGTCCTTCACCGAAAAGCACATGGCACTGAAACTTAATTTCGCACATGAATTCAGAAAAACTCAGAGGTGCTAGCCCGAGTTACTCACCCAAGACCCTCTCTTGAGAGGCCATAGGTCGAAACATTAGACTACTACAGCTAATAAACTAACATATATTATAATGTTAACCTATATTTTTTTTTTATATATGAGGGGGCCAACGAGCAGATGAACAATGTTAGCAATGTGTGTAATGTTAGCATATAATGTTAGATTGTACTAGCACTATATGGATCTATGGTCTGAAATAAATGATTATTATTTTTATTTTATTATTTAATAAGTAAATTAAATTCTCAAAAAAGCCGTGGTAGCCTAGTGGTTTGACCTGTGGCCTCTGAAGCAGAGTGTCGTGGGTTTAAATCCCGGGCTTCTCGCCTCTGAGTTTTTCGGAATTTATGTGCGAAAATTACATTTGTAATTTGCCATGAGCTTTTCGGTGAAGGAAAACATCGTGAGGAAACCTGCACACTGCGAAGAAATTCAATGGTGTGTGTTAAGTTCCCAGTCCGCACTGGGCACGCGTGGGAACTATAGCCCAAACCCTCCAATACACGGAGGAGGCCTATGCCATGAGGCACGCTGAATTACGCGACAATTTAATAAATAAACGACAATAACAACAACAACAACATGTACTTACTGAAATTGTAGCGAATTCGGAATAAAAAGACTTGTAAAAAAAAAAAAATCTCAAAATTGCAGTTACCACCTTTTACCCTCCCAGTTTAGTGGCCATCCGGCTTAGCCGAAGCCAAAAAGTGTACCGTCACGCCCCTCTTCCCCCTCCCTTAACCCCCCTTCTATAAGACTATGAATTTAAATACCCTCTTCGATGTCAAAGCCGAGATAACTTCTCTTATTATGTGTACTTTGAACTATATGCTTGTTTATGTATACTTTCGACTCGTAAAGTTTAAGTTTGGGATCTAATCTGAAATTGAACTTCCATACTAGTCTGGGAGCAAAGAAAAAACATAGAATGTAGCTGCTTCTCTTCCCGCGCAGATGGTAAATGCCCGTCGAGGGAATGGGCGAAAATCTTAGGAATTATGTTTTAGGCGATGCGGCTAGCACCCTGTTACTATTTTTATCTACCTTTCCACCTATACGCCCACAATGCCAAACGTGGCCTTTAGGTCTTGTTACCTTAGGCTCTGTCTACCGTGTAAAGATAAAGACGTGATATACGTGACGTGATAATTGTTACTTAAAAATAAAAATAAAAACTTGTAATAAAATTAGCTTTGTCTTCGAAACTCAAGAGGCTATCTTAGGTTATATTTGTAACTTTTGAAAAAGTTAATAAGTTAAGCAGACAAAGTTTGCCAAGTGATGCATCTGTGAAAAGTATTTCAGTCAATGACGATAAAGCCTTTTTCACCTGCAGAGGTAATTTCAATCAATTAAGAAGTGTTTTCATTATTTCAGCAAGTATTTCAGGCAATGACGATAAACCCTTTTTCACCTGCAGAGGTAATTTCAATCAATTAAGAAGTGTTTTCATTATTTCAGCAAGTATTTCAGGCAATGACGATAAACCCTTTTTCACCTGCAGAGGTAATTTCAATCAATTAAGAAGTGTTTTCATTATTTCAGCAGCATAAGATTTAATAGAAGAATCTAGACTAGAAAATCATCTAGATAAAACAATAAGTTTGTAATACCAATTTGAAGTTCCAATCCACCCGGGGTTACGGGTGTCTATGGGCAGTGGTGATCGCTTACCATCAGGTGACCCACTTGCTCGTTTGCCTTCCTATTCACATAAAAAAAAGTCGCCCTGTATTTTATTTTTATTTTTGATACGTACTGGGCGCACACTTCAAAAATCGAACGCGACTCTAGCTTCATTCGTATATCAAAATAAGCTCTTAGAGTATCCTGACATCCTGGTACTTAAACTCTCCCCCCATCTTATGCCTGACGCGAGTTTAACATTTTTTACCAATCCCAAAAAGTGCTTAGCGCCCCTAAAGAAGTTTTTACTTTTAAAATCGTAGTTATTTTAAAATTGGCTAAAAGGTGTGCTCTTTCGGTTGATTCTTTTCATTGGCCTAGAACTTTTAAGCGATGGATTTCTTGTCCTTCAAAAAGGTCTATTCAGAGCAGCTAGGGGTGGAGGCAGGCTGCTATGCTATAGCTAAGACATAACAGGCACGCGCCAAATAACAGTTAAATGCAATGTTAGCCCGATTGTTACACTTGTTACATTCGGACTTGTGACTTTTTGAAGTGAAAAAAAAACTTCTTTACCGGCGTTGGGCACTTTTTGGGATGGGTAAAAAATGTATTTCGCATCAGGCGTAAGACGGAGGGAGAGTTTAAGTAGGTACCAGGATATCAGATCTCCTAAGAGCTTATTTTGAAATACGAATGAATCGGGTTAGATTTTTAAAGTAATTTTTGTTGAGTCGTGGAGCAAAATTACTAGGGCATCAGCACATTTTTTAGAGGTATGTCAAAATAGATAACACCTACGTTTTTTTTTTAAGCGGCCAGTCAACGCTTCTTGAGCGTCTTGGAACATTAAAATCTAATCTAATCTGCTTTTTCCACTTCTGCCGGCACTCTCGGTGTGCTATCCGTCGGTTTTTTTAACCCTCGACACAAAAAGAGGGGTGTTATATTATAAGTGTAACGTCAATGTCTCTCTCTTTCTCTCTTTGTGTGTGTCTGTGGCATCATAGCTCTCTCATAGGTTTTTTCATTCGAAAGCCACTTTTCTTGCGGAGGTTTTTGACATACATACATAAGTCACGTCTTTAACCCTAACGGGGTAGACAGAGCTCACCACAATTGAATAACTACTTTGCTATCTCCGCGATATAGTGAGCGATGAACCTAAAGGCCGCGTTTAGCATGATTGTGGGCGTATAGGTGGAAAGGGGAATCATAATAGTGATAGGTTGCTAGCCGTATCGCCTATAACATGATTCCTATGATTTTCGCCCATTCCCTCGATGGGCTTTTCGAAGCAACTGGTACATTTTATGTTATTTCTCTGCTCCCATACCAGTATGAAATGAAATAAAAAATTAAATAAAATCATTAACAAAAAAACACTCACAATGGTTATACCTATGGTTGATATTCTAAGACTTCATTGAACATTTTTTTATTAGTAAAGTGACTCAGGTCCGCAGTTTGCCCTGCCACCCACCTCCCATTAACGGGAAAGGCACCGGATATATTTTCCGGTTGGTTAGCCGATTCCACGGGCAATTGATTCCGGCAAAGGTCGGACTCGAACCGGACAATACCGATAGTTCAGCGATAATGTTAACGGCCCGTTTAATGTCGTGTTTTATAGGTTTATTGGGTTATTTTTATAAGATGTCGGCTCGTAGCGAATTGAGAATGGGAGAGGTTCGCAGTTTTAGTTATGTTAAAAATGAAAGGCCTGTTTTTCCACTCTCTGTTAAGTCTTAACTGTCAATTAGTATCTATGATTCCGTCTCTATTTATTACTACGAATCAGACAGAGACGTCATCATAGATAACTGACAGTTAAGATAACTGGAACTTAACATAGAGTAGGTACTGAAACAGGCACTAAATCTAAATTTCCTTCAAAACAGATTTGCCTATAATCTTGGTTAGTAACGTATTAAGTAATTTGTATTTTTATAAAAATGCTAAATATTTCGTATCATTAATACCTAAAATAACCTCCAAGAAAAACCATCTATCGTTAGATGCATGATACAAATCACCTTAACACTCTCCATTCCAAACGTAACTTTATCCCATTGCATTTTAGTCTATATTTCTTTGCAACAAACCACCGCCACCCGGATTGAACCAGTACGAACCAGTAGTAACTGCCTGTAACCAGTTTATTGGGATTGACCGCGTTAAGTTTTATTTGCCAATTAATTTGATGCCGGTACTTTCTGATGTTGACGGTAGTTTTATCTCGGTACGTTGCATTTTATGTGCGGCCCGTATTGATTAGTTTTGCGTAATTGGATGTTGCGTGGCAATTATATGGGTACAAAAATGAGACGAAACACTGTACGTCAATATTGATTCGGAATGCTTCAACAGCAGATGATTGTCTATTGACACCCTTGTTTGTTTTTCAGCCATTTTAATTGTATTGTCATAGATGAAATACCACCTTGATACTATAATGTGTAAACCTAAAAATAAATAAACTTCTTTCATTTTCATTTTTTTTTCTAAAATGTTTTCGCAAATTAGACGGTGAACAAGCTTTTTAGGTACTCAATTAAACTAATCTAATCACTTGCAAAATATTCGGTGTCCAATGAGTGATGGTGCTTACTTTTTTTTATATAAAAGGGGGAAAACGAGCAGACGGATCAAGTGATGGAAAGTGATTACCATCGCCCAGGGACACCTGCAAGACTTAGGGAATCACAGGTGCGTTGCCGGCCCTTTCAAAAACAGGTGACTTGCTTGTTTGTCTACTTCGTCTTACAAAAAAAACCCGATCTAATCTATTCAAGTTTAGTAAAATGTACAAATCTTGACACAATTTTCGTTATGTCTGTAAAAGTGAATTATTAACATTATAGATAAAGACAAACCAATCTTAATTTAACATAATGAGTGTAACATGCGTGAGGTTATTACTTCACATCATTAATTACCCTTGTGTCTGTGCACACTAGCCCATAGCCGCCATTTTGAAATAAAGTGTGAAAACAAAATGGCGACGCTATTCGTCACGCGCCATCGCGATCGGGCTATCGCGTCTCTGGAGAAAAAATTACGAGAGGACGAGTTCCTGGCCATAAATTCATTAGACGCGCGACGGTTTTTTTTAATACTGGAGTTAGCTTTGGAATGTCTAGAGGTGATTGCCTGTGATGCCAAGTTGTTTTTTAAACATCTTTTGATAAGATACAGCAGTTTAAAATTATGATTGAGCTTGCTGTTGTCTGCGATTTCGTCGTGGAATTCATTTATTACTATCCCATTGGAAATCTGCCATTTTCCCGGATATAAAATGACCTATTTCACTCCTCGATATACAAAGACATATCATGCTAGCGTAGTAAGGGCTCGTCCAGAAACCATGTGATCATCTTTGGCCTACTTTTGACCCCTCCTCCTTGGTGATATTTGGTGATTATAATGCTGCCCCTCCCCGTGATCACGTGTATTTTTCGGATTTAGTATGAATTAAGTTAGTTTTTTTTTTCACAGTAGGGACAGAGTCAGGAAGTTAACGCGAGTAACGAGCTCCATACAAAATAATTATAAGCATTCGCTAAAGTAACATTAAATAGTAATTGTTTCGTGAATTAGTTAAAAAGTGATCTAAAGATTGATTTGAATACTTGATTAGTGCAATATAGTTTGGATTTTAGTGCTAAATTATAGAAAAAATAACTAACAGTGAGTAAAAATACCTTCAATATCTGCAAAAAAGGAAGTTACTCAAGCAAACGCGTAACCGCCGCGATCTCCACGGCGCTTACGACGTTCTTGTCGAGAACACGGGCGCTCATTGCTATCAACTAAGCAGCACGGCAAAACTGATTATACTGTCGTCAAAGCCCTTACACCATCCACGGAAGACTCTTTCTTGCACGTCTGCACTGCACCATACATCCTTGTCATAAATCTATACATATAATAAAATTGTAACAGAATGTCAATGAGGGTGAATCCCAAGGCGACAAGCGCAGGCAGTGGCCGTAGGTTGGCGGTAAAAACTGTACGTTGCTTCAAATGTAATTCTTTTGTGGAAATAAAAAATACTGCATTATGCTCAGCATGTAAAAACAGATTTGAATTTGATTGCGCTGGTCTTTCGGAAAAGTTATATCGCCTAAAGAACGAGGATGCAAAAAAAAAATGGAAGTGTAAACCTTGTGCTAGTACTACAAAATATGAAAAATTACCTACTGCCCATTCAAATGTTCCACTAAGGAATCCGCAAAAACAAAAACAAAACCTTATTAAAAACATCACACCGAAAGCTTTGAATTCTGCTCCACTGAGTACTTCTATCGACTTCTCTGGTAACACCTCAAGTACTCCAAAAACACAAGAAAAGCACCTTGCTAACTTGCCACTGCAAATCTCACCCACCTCGTCGCTCTCGCCATCTTCATCACGGGACGATACTCTCACCGAATCAAAATCCTCCTCCGATTTGAGGAGTCCTACTGGCCTCCCATGCGATACCCACCTCAGCAGAAGCTGCCCGGATTTGAGTACAAGTATACACGTATGTGACGACCTTGAAAGAGCTAAAGTCCATAGCTCAATGCTTCAGGAAAGATTGGATGTGGCTGAGAATGAGATAGCAATACTGGTATCCGAGAACTGCGAGTTGAAACATACAATAGACAAGTACAAACGTAAAATTAGCACTCTTTTAAGCATATGCGCCTCAGTGCCCAAAGAGTGTACATTAAAGAAAAAAACTAGCAATGAAAACAATACTAACTTAAAGAATAGAAGTCTCCAACACCAAAACTATTTTTCTAATAGCGCAGAACATGAATATGCGGATTTGTTTTCATATGAGGAGAATATGAAAGTGCTGCAGGAAAAAATCGACATGCTCCAATTAGATTTGACTGAGGCATACAAAAAAATTGAAACTTTGGAAGTTAAACTAAGTGCGTGGAAAGAGGAACCTGGTCGGGATTCTAGCAAACGACCGGTCGAACACCACCCAAAAATCTGTTTCATTAGTAGTTCCACTAAAGACGTCAAGTTAATGGCAGAACGTTGCTTTAACTCGAGTTTTTGTCATTACAAGATTACGAATGGCGGGATTATCCAGCTGATTGAAAATATTGAGCTTAAATTGTTGAACTATACTCTGTCCGACTATTGTATAATATTTATTGGTTCACTAGACTTTGAATCAACGTCTGACTACGGTAAATTGGTGGAGGGCATTAGAATGACTCTTGGTAAAGTCCAACATACAAATGTAATACTTTGCTTGCCTACTTTTATGTATAGCGACCGAGCTTCTTTATTCAATAGACGCATAGATGATTTTAATAGTAAATTGTATAGAGATAATCTAGAATATGAATATGCGTTTATAATGGATACGAACAAATGTTTGGAATACTCTCATACTATGTTCTCTAGAGTTAACTTTCGAATCAATAGAAGGGGAATTAGTTCAATATTTCATTGCATAAAAGAGCTGGTTGTGAATATTGGTGAAAATTTAAACATGACAGCTGATAAAAACCTAAATTTTTTTCGTGAACTCTAACGAGGGCCAGGTAGCGTATGATATCCAAAATAATTATAATAAAAATAATAATAATAATAATAGTAAATCACCTAGCGACAAAAAGCTGGGTCAAGAACCCAAAAAAAAGAAAAATAAATCCATGGTAACTTCCGTTCCCATAAAAAACAGTAAAGTTGCACACATTAATGTTCAAAGTCTTAACACCCACAAGATATCCCAAATAGAAATATGGCTGTCTTCTGTCGATGGCAAAGATGTAGATGTGCTCATGGTTACTGAACATCACAGAAAAAAGACAGAGCTGAATTTAATTAAAATCTCAGGATTTGTTTTGGCTAGCTATTACTGTAGGCCGAGTAAAAAAAGTAGTGGTGGTTCTTGTATCTTTGTAAAAGAAAACCTATTATTCGAGGAGTTGCCACATGTAAAGAATGCCTCTATTCAAAATATATTTGAGATTTGTGGAATAAAACTAAATGATATGCATCTAGTGTGCGTTTATCGACCAAACACGAAGCAAAATGATAAATTTCTGGATCATTTGGAGACACTTTTGGAAACTTTTAGGAACTCTCATAAATTGATAATTTGTGGTGATTTCAATATAAATTTATTGATTAATAGCAACGAAGCCAAGGACTTTGTCTGTTTGTTGAATTTGTTTAATCTTAAGACCCATGTAAGCGAACCAACACGAGTTACAAGTCATTGCAGTACTTGTATTGATAATATTATAAGTAATATGGAACTAAAAGATGTCACTGTGATTGATCTTGCTATCTCTGATCATACTATGCAATTTGCTAGCCTACCTGTACCATTGCGAAGGCGCAACGAACATATTGTTTATAAATGGGTAAGAATTATAAGCGATCATAACATAGAGAAACTAAGATCATGCTTAGAACAGTTATCATGGCAATCTGTGTATAAAGCAAAAGATGCCGACGTTGGTTTTAATTTATTCCATGATATTTTTATGTTTTATTTCAATGAATGTATTCCTATGACTAAGATTAAAATAAAAAATTGTACAATGAAAAACAGGAAATGGCTGACAAAAGGCATTAGAAAATCAAGTGTAGTTAAACGTAAACTATTTATTCAAACAAAATTTTGCAAAGATGATAAACTTTTGGCTTACTATAAATCTTACAATGCCTTACTTAAAAGAGTTATAACAGTCTCTAAGAGAAGGGTTAATGAAAGTAGGATAACTAACTCTAAAAATAAAATAAAAGCCACTTGGCAGCTCATTAATGAAAACATGAAGAAGCCTAGGCATGGACTAGGCTTTGACGTAGATTACATAGGACTCTCAGATGGGGGGACCACGGCAAATTCAAATTGTGAAGCTGCAAATATCTTCAATAACTATTTCGGATCTGTGGTGAAAGACTGTAATAGGAATCCTTCTACAAGACCAAAGGCAGACCTACCACCCTTTGAATCTAGCACGATGTTTGTTAAGCCAGTAGGTGAGACTGAACTGCTTAATGTTATATCGAGTCTTAAAAACAAGAAATCCAGTGGATTTGACGGAGTTCCGACCAAAGTTGTAAAATCTATCGCACATGAAATATTGCAACCACTTTTATTTCTTATTAATCTTTCCTTATCTGATGGAACATTTCCGGCACGATTGAAGATAGCGAACATTAAGCCTCTACATAAGCAGGGAAGTAAGTTACAAGCTAGTAATCATAGACCAATAGCCCTTCTTACAATATTTTCTAAGATTTATGAGAAGGTAATGGCAAATCGCCTATATACATACTTGGTTTCTCGTAAAATCGTGGCATCAGAGCAGTTTGGTTTTCAGAGAGGAGTCTCAACAGCAGATGCTTTGTTTGATATGACTGATTTTGTCTCTGAAGCCTTAAATCAGCAAAATAACGTGATAGCGATTCTATTAGACTTATCTAAGGCTTTTGATTGTGTTAATCATGACATTATGTTGGACGTTCTGAATCGCTATGGTGTCCGTGGAGTCAACAATAAATGGTTTGAATCATATCTTAAGCACCGCGAACAGTCTGTTATAGTCTCAACTTTTGATCATGGGTCTAACTCTGTAGTGGATTATAAATCAAATAGTGCGTGTTTGGAATATGGGGTCCCTCAAGGGAGCATACTCGGCCCCATCCTTTTTCTTCTCTATGTAAACTTTCTGCCAAGACTGGTACCGCATAAGCTAATCATGTTTGCTGACGACATTACTATTCTATTTGGGTTTAAGCGTAATGACATTGATAATCTTAGTAATTTAGTTAAAAACGCCCTGACAACGGTAATAGACTGGCTTCATGGCATGAACCTATATACCAATATTAGCAAAACAAAGTTTGTTCATTTTAGAAATCCTAGGACTGATAGAATTATAATTGATGTTACTTTAAATAATGATACTATTGCAGTTGTAGATGATGCTAAGTTTCTTGGCGTGATTATTGATAGCAATCAAACATGGAAGAAACATGTGGACTATGTTGCCAGCAAGCTTAGTAGTTTCACTTTTGCTTTAAGAGCCCTGGCAAGGTCATCAACAAAGACTGCTACAGTCCAAGCGTACTATGCATTTGTCCAGTCCCACATACTGTACGGTTTGCCCATCTGGGGTGGATGCACGGATACGGATCGACTGTTCAAGCTGCAAAAAAGATGCGTGCGTATTTTGGATGGTGTTAAGTCAAATCGCGTGTCTTGTAGAAATTCTTTTAAAAAATTAGAAATACCAACTCTGACTTCGTTATATATAATGGAACTTTGCAAACTTGTAAAGCGATATCCTCAGAAATTTCCTCCAAAGGACTTCAGAAGCGATAGGCTAAAGAATACATTTTCATTGGATGTTTATGTGCCTGTTGCCGGAACGGCTGGGTTCAGGAGATGTACCAAGGTTGTTGCAGCTAAAACTTATAATGCCTTGCCAAACAAAATAAAGTCCTTGACATATTCCAAATTTGTGGTTGCTTTGAAAAACCACCTGATTGAATTATGTCCTTATAACCTAGATGAATTTTATAATGTTAGTAAATTATTGGATAGTGTAAAATGACTAAGTACTGATTGAATGTGAGTCTAAATAGATGGTTTTTGGTGTATAGTGTAAGAAATGACATTTAATAATACTATTGATATTGTATATTGAGGTCCTTGTATTGGCAATAATTATTGTAATATTTGATGTAATTAATGTTAATGTTTGTTTTGCTTATGACTAATATGTATTTAGCTACACCCTATGGGTAAAATTGTACGTTTGCAATTTGATGCTAATAAATGAATAAATAAATAAATAAATAGTTAATTAAAAAAACAGCAATAACTTGATTTTTTACGATATTTTTTGATTTCCTGCTGTGTAAAAAATTACGCGTGATGTGTTGTCGGACACCATCTCCCCCATCGTGATCATTCGTGATAACGATCACATGATTTCTGGACGAGCCATAACAAAAGAAAGAAACACGGATTTTCACTTAATTTCTTGATTTGTGGGGCACTATCTCAGTATTTAAAGTAAGTATAATACAAATAGTATATTATTCACTAAATAACACTAAATTTAATAAGCACAGAAACTATAAAAATTCAATTAACACGATGAACTCCCGCCAAGCACCCGTAATGTTCTAATTTTAACGTCACTTTGACAGATGTTTTTTTTTCAGTGCTACAGCGCGAGGCAATATAAGCCAGCGCCAGCCAGCCAGTGACACCAAATAAGAAAAAAAAAGTTGCCATTTTAAAATAATGCGCAGGTTTACAACTAATAGTGTTGCCATGTCGCGTCCCCCGTAACGCTACGCGGCGCCGCCCACTGCCTCATAATTTATTTATCCTGACGACCTCACGAGTCCGTTTCTGCTTTTTCAACGGTTAATATTTATAATAAAATACGTTTAAAAAAATTAAGCTGAAATGTGTATAATGTAACGGGTTCTTCATTTGCTGATATACAAAATATTTTACGTCATAATCAGACTTCATATTCGTACAAAGCTAAAAGTATCTAAAGATAGGCAAAGCCGTTTAGTTTGTAAAAGGAACCGCCAAACGCTGCACTCCGATTGGCTGGTCAAAGTCAAGCATGACGCTAGAGTTGGACGAGCAGATATTATGCCTATCGATATCGATAATGCATGACATTCCACGCGACAGAAGTAGGCTGTGGGACAATATAGACTGTTTGAAACCAGACTAGTAAGATCTCGTCAAAGGTAGAGATGGGACGCTTTCAACATGAAAATACCGTGAGACTCCAACATAATTACACAAACAGATAACTCACGTATAAAATTAAGTCGAGTAATGTTTGACATGTTTCGGACTAATTCGTAGTCCTTCCTGGAAATCAATGAAAGGCTGCCCAGCGAAGCGACACCAAACATGCAGTAGGTATGCTTAGTGTAAGTATTCGGTCACAAAATACGTCTCGATCACGTTTGTGTTAAACTGTCAAATACTATTAGAACTGGGGCCTTACCATGACGTCTTAATGCGATTCAGTTTAGGTTCGCTCGCTGTCAGATTCATACTAAAAGTGACAGCTAAAACTTGAACTGAGTCGGAATTAGGACGTCACGGTAAGGCCCCAGTTTGTTGCCGTTTAGTTCCGCTAGAGGCGCTGTCAATTATTGCATAGTAACCGAGACGTTTTTTTTTGCCTTGGTAGCCTAGTGGTTTGACCTGTGGCCTCTCAAGCAGAGCGTCGTGGGTTCAAATCCCGGGCACCTCTGAGTTTTTCGGAATTTATAAGTGCAAAAATTACATTTGTAGTTTGCCATGAGCTTTTCGGTGAAGGAAAAACATCGTGAGGAAACGTGCACACATCTGCGAAGAAATTCAATGGTGTGTGTTAAGTTCCCAATCCGCACTGGGCGCGCGTGGGAACTATAGCCCAAACCCTCCATTACACGGAGGAGGCCTATGCCATGAGGCACGCCAAATTATGCGACAATTTAATGAATTAAAAAAAAAAACGACCATAACAACAACATGTACTTACTGAAATTGTAGCGAATTCGGAATAAAAAAGGCTTATAAATAAATAAACGAGACGTTTACGCGAACACGTTCGATATGTTTTGCGTGTAAAATACTTACAATAGAGGCTCTGAATGCAATACAAAACAGTCGCAAGTACACTTAAGATACTGTTACATGATCCATACAGATCCCTAAACCACGGTGCCCCACGTTTATTTCATTCTCATTTACAATACGGCGCATTTTTATCTCCTCTGCTTTATGTCCTTTGAGGGTAGTAATTAAAAATATTATAGGTATTTATTGCAACAAAAAGCCATTACGAGTGTTTGTTTGTAGTCCTAATCGCTGAATGTTTACATTAATTAGCGATATTTAGCTGTTTCTGCTGTTTTATGGCTTCAATAAATTTCGTTTATTTTTTTATGTCGCTGTTAATTTTGAGTGAATTTCGTTTAGTTCATGAAGTGTTGGGAAATGGTGCGCTTTAATATTGGAACGAAGTAAAAGGTCACATGAGTAGATACGTCATTTGTTTATTGTAATTGGCAGATTTGTTAGCTCGTTTTTTTGGTAGAATCAATGACATAAGATTATTTTTATAATGTTTCAATATACAGTGAATAAATAAATTTAAAAGTGAGTAATGCAATGGGGTAATTATTAATAAAATACTAAATACTAACAAAATAACAAAAATTACCAAAATTGGTTTAATTTCGGCCTTGCTACTTTGGGCTCTGTCTATCCCGTAAGGAATAAAGACGTGATTTATAAATCTACTAGCTGTTGCCAGCGACTTCGTCTGCAAAGAATTCGTTTATCGCTATCCCGCGGGAACTACGCAATTTTCTGGGATAAAAAGTAGCCTATGTGCTATTCCAGACTTTTCTCTATCTATGTGCCAAATTTCATCCAGATCCGTTGGGCCGTTCCGGCGAGATTGAGTAACAAACAAACATCCATCCATCCATCCATCCATCCATCCATACTTTCGCATTTATAATATTAGTTAGATTAGTTAGATTAGATGTACGTATTTTAATTCTTGAAATGTACAAATGTAAAGATTCCCCCCCTTAAAGTGATAAATGGACATCATTTTTTATCAATAAAATCCCTTTCATAAATAATAATAATAATGTAATAGGATTTCTGCGCTTACGCACGCCGTAGAGGCGTAGTACCTCTACGACTCGTAGCGCTATTCGTAGCGCATAGTAACACTTGCGAAGGATCAGGCGCCAGCCTGCCACTAGAGGTACCCGGTAAGAAATGGTCGGCCATTTTTGTTGCAAATACACTGACGAGCATAATTTTATTATTATCGGGCCACCTTCCAAACAAATTTGATGACACACGACCCATTATTTTTGCAAATGGTATTCCGGTTGCGTAGTGACACAAAAATCACAATTAAAAACTACTAGTCCCGCTATATTAATTTGTGTATCTCCAATCATTTAAAAATTAATAAAAAAAATGTGATTCAAAAACATACACTTTACTTTACCTCCAGTAAACCTCATGAAACAAAAAAAATTACACTCAGCGGCAAAAAAAATGTGGCATTCACACTTTATGCAATTTAGGAAATTTTGCATGTAGGCTGGGCCATGTGCCTCTGGTACAAATACTGAAACAAAATACCAAAGTTTTCATTTCTATACGAGTACAAGAGGCACAAGAGGCATTTCATCTAAGTCCTCTAGGTTGGCAACGCATCTGCAATCCCTCTGGGGTTGCGGGTGTCTATGGGCAGTGGTGATCGCTTACCATCAGGTGACCCACTTGCTCGTTTGCCTTCCTATTCACATAAAAAAAGAGTGTTGTATGTAGTAGGTATAACTCTTACTGTCACTTTCTCACTTTTCTGTACTCTCTTTTTATCATTCTTATTACTACTTAATTATGCGGTCCTCCGTGAACATACTAAAAAACTGTTTTTTTAATCCAGTTGACCATTTTTGCCACAACCCAACACAGCCAATCCAAATCCTTCCAAATTCACCGATCCACCCTTTTTACTGCTCCCTTCAAAGATAATGAAATTACGAGCCCGATGGCCGCCATTTTTCTTAGATAACATTTTTAATCGCTTCTCTGGGTTCGGTTAAATGTCTCAGTCAGATTAACTTCACGCTTGGCTGCGGGCGGTCAGCTCTTTGATTTATTGGCCAAGTTTGGCCATGTTTGGTCAAGTGTGACCAAAAAGCAAAGATTGACACTGTTGAGCGACTAAAGCTAATATCGATCAAATTGGACGCAAAAGAATCTTTGAGAAATAATTTCTGTTAATCACTTCAATAAGGAAAAGTGTGATAAGGGAACGTGCTGGTGTGAAAGAGGATAATAGTGACTAGGATAGATAAAGGTATGCTTAGATGGTTTGGTCACGTAGAGAGGATGGATGAAAGAAGATTAACTAAACAGATTTATATGGGGAGTGTGAATGGGTGCGTTGGGAGGGAAAGGCTTAGACGGACGTTCCGTGATCAAATTGGGGACGTTTTGGATAAAGGTCAAGTCAAGAGCACCTGAAACTGACGAGCATGTATAAAGAGATTGCTGAATGTGGATGAAGCGAAAGAGGTATGTCAGGATCGTAGCAAGTGGAACAAAGTAGTCTCTGCCTACCCCTGTGAGAAAGAGGCGTGACGGTATGTATGTATGTAATCACCTCAAATCGTACCCTTTGCTCGAATGACGTCAGAGTTCGCACCTGTACCTATTATTAACTGTATTTATTGGTGGAAGCCTCATCGTAAGTAAATAGACGGTAGTTGAGAGCTGAGGCGCCGGGGCAGCCCGGTTTGATTGCACCCAAAGGCTATTACAGACTAACTCGTACGATGAAATGTAGGGCGACGCAATGGGTTTGATGCTTGCTGCTATTTCGGCAAAGCTTTGAACGTTTGAGGTGACTGTTCGGATCTGGGACCAACGGCACTAGTGTTTTGGTTGGAGTCGACTTCAACCCAACCGCTTTGATAAAACGTATTTTTTTAAATACCTCGACGTTTCGGACGCGACTTTGCAAATTATTGGACTTAGCTGAAAATTTGTATCTGATCTAAATTCTCACAGAAATATGGGCAGGGGCCTTACCAGTTAATGCGATTCAGTTTAGGTTCGCTCGCTGTCAGATTCACACTAAAAATGACAGCTAAAACTTGAACTGAGTCGTAATTAGGACGTCATGGTTTACCACGCCTCTGGTAATGGAATTTCTCAAACGACCAAGACCTCTCGCGCCGCAGCATGCAGACTCGTGACCCAAATGTTGTGATAGCTCCCAATAACAGCCCGCGGCGGTCAATTATCGCTCTATTAATTAACCTGCAAGCGGGGACGGCGGGCCAAGACTGCCACAAGTTTTTGGACACAAACTGACAGAGTCTGGCGTGAATTATACTAATATGGTATTTTCATTCTAACCTCAAAACGTCTCATTTTTGTTATTTTTTAACCATTTCATCGTAAATAAAGGGACTGGAGATAAAATATCAGCAAAATTGTGTACAAAATATTGCCTCAGGTTTATTTGATAGCATAATACACCTTATTCTTTACAAAAATTTGCACATTGAGGTTAGAATTTTGTTTACCAAATAGGACAGGTAAAAATGAAAATACCATACATACAAATCACGTCTATATCCTTTACGGGGTAAACAGAGCCTAATGACAAGACCTTTACACGTTTAGCATGATTGTGGGCGTGCTGGAAAGGGGAATCAAAATAGTGATGGGTTGCTAAATTAATTAGACTAAGTGTCTAAAAATTAGTGGTGTCCTCATGAAAAGTTTTCAAAATTGCGAAATTTTTAGGATAGTTGACATAGGAGTATTTTAGAAAGTTTTCAAATTTTTGCATGGGCATTAAATGTTTCTATTTCCAATACGGAAACGTCCGGTGTTTCTTGTGAAATTTCCCAACTTTTTTTCCGATGAATGAGAGGATTTGCGTTGTTCTATTCTCACGCGGGCCGAGTGAGATAGCGAGAAAAAACAAGACAGCAAGCAAGACCCGGAGGTCTTTTTAAATACTATAGCGCGAGTACTGATAACCTTAGAAAAAAAACTAATTTCAATATGAAAAGCGCTCTTTATACAATTAAAATATCAGAGCGGAGTGAATTAACACAAGGCATAAATAAAAATTAGGGGTAAGCAGGTAAACCCTTGCCCTTCTAAAATATAATTAAGCGAACCCAATAAGCCCTTGCCACAAACAAAAACAAAAACGGGAAAACCTACCAAATTTTATTATCATTATTTGCATATTAAAATAATTATAATTACGGGGGAGCCGAGTGACAAGATTTTGTGAGAAGAATGTGGATTTCTGCATTTTTAAATTAATATAACTGTTTCCGCTGTAAATAATAAAAATGTACATGAAAATAAAATGTAATAGCAACTGATTGTGGCAAAAATAATGAGACTAATTCTCAAAAAAAAAAGAATAATCTTCATTTAATTTGAATTCCACTTAAATTGTAAATCAAATTGACATTTTTTTCAATAAAATACTTCTTTTAAGGCAACGAATTTTTCAAGTATATTCCTTTTAATATGCACAGGAAAATCTTCTAAATACGTATTTTTTTTACCTATGGCAACTTTTAAAAAAAACCAGCGCAACAGCCATCTGTCAAAGTCAAAACACCCACCGCACTCACAAGATTATCACTAATTCAAATTATGCAGACCACGGTGAAGTCACTTAAACAATTCGTGCACATGAATTTTAAACAACAACATTCTATATTTACAATATATTAAATGCACAAGCAAACTCGCAGACCTAATTAAGTTAAAATGATCAAACAGCCCGCTCCGCCACTCTTTCCTTGTATTTATAAAACCACATCCCTATGTTCGTGACCTTACACACGTAAAATTAAGGTTTATAATGCTCTGTGGCAAGTATAAAAAGTACTGGCCATTTTTTCTACATAGTGCGATCCTATTAATTTATATTCTAATGTAATTTATGCCGGTCTTCCTCGACTTTGTTTTTTTTTAAGCCTTTCTCTTACTTGATAATTCGAGGTTGTTTTCGGCCAGTGTCCGTGGCCCGTGAAATTATGAAAAAAAAAATAGAGCATCCTGGATGAGTTAAGCCGACTTTACACGGTTGCCAAGGCTGGGCCAGCGTTCACGTTCGCGAAATCAAGCGTGTAAACGAGATGTTTGATGCGGCCTTGGAAGAATTAGTCGCTCCAATCGATTTGGTTTTTGACATAGACAAATTAAACCATAATTTGGGCCAGTTAGTTCTGTAACGCATCAGTATTTTATAAAACAAAGCGATTTTAGTGATGATCATTTTTGAGCTAGGTACACACAATTAAGTAGGCCTTTAGAGAATAAAAAAACATGATCAGGTTTCATATCTATTTATTTTTTAAGTTTTTTTTTTCATTTATGACTTTTTTTTTGAAGCGAAAGAGGATGTATGTCAGGATCGTAGCAAGTGGAACAAAGTAGTCTCTGCCTACCCTTGTGGGAAAGAGGCGTGACGGTATGTATGTATGTATGTATGTATTATTCATTTTAATTCATTATTGTCTGCTCCACTAATTCAATCAATAAAAATATCGATAACTTTTCCGCCATGTGACACACTCGTATCGATATAAAACCCTACCCATTTTCTATAGTCTACATTCCGGCCAATTGCCACTTCCAACGCAACAAAAACAAAAAATAACGATCGATACAGAATAGACCCCGAATCAAAGTATTCCCCAGCCAGCCGTTGAAAGGGTTCGGGGGTCGACAATCAGATAATAGATATATTTCCGCTCCATATTCCTTGTATGATGTAGTGCGGATGAATCGGGCTCTCGCGGGTGTGTTTAGAATTCGACTGTCGAAGGAAATAGAGGGAGAGAAAGAAACAGTAGGCCATCTTAAAACGCTTGACGCTTTGAAATTGAAACGAAATAAGCGATTAATTTGCTTATTTTACCTACTAGGTACGTTTAGTAACTTCCAACATGAAACTACCGTGAGACTCACACATAATTACAACACAACGGATAACTCACGTATAAAAGCCGAAGAATTGCTCCGACAATTAAAATAAAAAAAGAAAACCGATAATTATTGATTAAGGGCTTCGAAATAGTCCGAAACAATTTTCGGAGCAATTCTTCGGCTTTTATACGTGAGTTATCCGTTTTGTTGTAATTATACGTTTAGTAAGTTAGTTTATTTATTCTCTCAGCATAAAAACAGTATAAATGAATTATTATTATTATTCTATTATTTTTATTTCATATTCAAGTTTTAACTCTTAGTTTTAGTTCGCCTTTGTACTATTTTCTGTATAATAAATGTGCAATAAAGAGTTTACATACATACATACATTAACTGTCACTTTTAGTATAAATCTGACAGCGAGAGAACCTAAACTGAATCGCATTAAGACTTCATGTAAGCCCCCCTGCTACGAATAAAAGCAGGTTGTATTTTCACCTATACTACCAATTCATTTCTAAATTATGTTTTGAAATCAATAAACGCGTTTTTATATTTATAACCAGATTCTGGCTTCGCTCTCGTGGAGAAGAGAACAATAGGCGTGAAAATTTCGAAAAATCCTTTTTATATAATAATAATAATAATAATAATAACTTTATTTTCACCACAGAAGTTACAAAAGCATAACATTTTACAAAGCACACATTGTTACATAGATATGGGTAGATGACATTTTTATGCTGTAAGTGAAACGGCGGCGCTCGCACTAGACTCTGGGTCTGTATCGCGAGTGCCAAATATGAACTAATTATATGACAGTCTAGTTATTATAGAAGAGAGTTACAGATCTATTATAAAAATACACGTAATACAATGTAATTGCATTACATTATAATGTAAATAACTAAAATATGTTCCTATTCTCGTAGAAAAACAACGCATAAACGGCAGAACTGATTTTTTAAAGCGTATCTAAGAATCAACGCTATACCAGCTTTCAAATAATAAAAATCTTATCTAAATCGTTGTAACCGTTTACAAGCTACGGTGCCACACACAAACAAGGCAGTCGAACTTATAATATCGTTCTGCGTAGAGGGTTTACTGGGGGCCTACCATGACGTCCTAATAACTCAGTTCAAGTTTTAGCTGTCACTTTTAGTATGAATCTGACAGCGAGCGAACCTAAACTGAATCGCATTAATTTTATTTAAAAGTATTTCGGTACTTAACCGCGTAAAAATTGCTATTAATTACCTCAACGTATCGGCCACGTTGCAGTGGCCGTGGTCACGAGCAGACTGCAGGCAGGGTATCACTTTTGTTTAGCTGTGCGAGAATCGCAAGTTTAAAACATTATATTGAATCGCATTAAGACGTCATGGTAAGGTCCCTGGAAGCAAATCTACTGTGGCCTTGTCCACTACAAAACAAAAGCAAGATGGAGAGTGGAGAGTCTTCGGCGATACGCGTCCGCCCCGCCGGCGGTATCGCTTTATTGTGATTTATCATCGAGATAAAAAAATATTTGTCCCGGAACTGATCTCTTGTTCTTTCGGATTTGCGGAATAGTTGGGCATAAAACTTGAAGCTTGGGTTTTTTTTACAAGACCGGACCATTACAGAGGTGTGTTGTCAGCCTAGTGCTAAGATTATTTAAAATTAGCTAACCCAGCAAACTTCGTTTCGCGTTAGAATCAGTTTCTGCCATGTCATAATCATATGGCATGTCATATGTGTAATCTGGACATCTTTAAGGTGAACAGACACCTTCTAGGCAAGCGTGTACCATCTTAGGCCTCATCTTCGCCTTCCATCAAGCGAGATTGAATTCAAACGTAAGCCTATTTTATGTAAAAGAAAAACAGAAAGTTTTTTTTTGGAAAATTATTTTTCATATTTTATCTACTATCAAATGAATAAAAAATTTAACTTCTTGATTGTTTACATTTATTTGTACGGTTTCACCCGTCAGAAATTAAATTTGTAAACGACACTCAAAATTAGAACACAGAAAAAATCAAAAAGTAAAGCTACGACCGGGAATCGAACACGGATCCTCGTCATTCCGCGAAACGTGCTACCGCTACACCACCCATAGCAGGTGGGTAACCTTTCGAATTTTTCTAGCTGTACCAGCTGTCACCTTGTTGATCTACCGGATCCGAGTTCGATTCCCGGCCATAGCTTTACTTTTCGGATTTTTCTATGTATTCTAAACTTTCAGTTTCATTTAGAAATTTTATTTAATAGGCAGTTATTCTGCTATTTGAGCTTTAGCCAAATACAATAAATTAACGATCTTAAAAATCAGTGCAGCAGAGCCGTTCTTAAAGTTTAAATTGACAACATTTCATATTTCTGAGCCTATAATTTTAATGGTTCTCTGTATTTTGTTTGAAAAGATGAACATGCTGACAGTTTAATTTTTTCGCTAGGGCTTGTATTTTATTTATAATTAATTTGTTAATTTGTGCTTATTCTAAAAGGGCGTAACTCCGATACTATCACAGAATACACACCCTTTGTCTTTTCTCTATAGAAAAAAAAAACTGACGTTAATTTCAAATTGTCAATGTGAGGCCCTATTCTCCAATATTCGATTTTCGAGGTTCGCTTCGTGCTGTTCCGCTCATACTAATAGTCATTATCTTAAGAGTGAGAGAGAAGGTATGCAACGAACTTCGAAAATAGAATTTCAGAGTTGCCCCCCATGTACTTTGAAGTTGTCAAAAGTACAAAGTTATGATCGCTTATTTTTTCTCGTGAAAAAAGCAAAGGCGTTTCACCTATCATGTGGTAGTTTTGGTAAAATTAGGACATATTTTTAATTATTTTTTATAATAAGCGATATTAAAATTATATAAACATATTGCAGTGGGAGTCAGGAGGCAAAATGCTTTCGAACCATATTATATACATTTTCAGGTGTTCTAAAAATGAAATGTTGTCAATTGTGTTAATAACCCGAATTTGTTTTATACACACATGTTCCTATATACCCTCTTATTCATAATCGCTTTATTATAGAGCTAACAGAAGCTTATAGAGCCTCTATAAGCTTCTGCTAACTTAGCGATCGTTTGTCCTTATCTGTGAAAGGTAAATGTCAAATTGACAGATAAAGACAAAACGATTACGAAGTTAGCAGAATGTAAGCGTTCATTAAGGGGGTAAGACACGACGGCTACAGTTTACTTCGGTTTTTATTTGCAAATACAAATACATTTATTTCGTAATCAGAGGTAGGATATACAAGATCAAAGGAATTATTAAAATAGTACAGCTATGATTTGCCGCAAACAAGCATGTAGCCAGAGATGTACAAAATGGTTTTCAAAAACCATTTAAATACAAAATGCAAAATACTTTTCAGATTTACTATTTCAAATGCAAAATACCAAATAGTTTTGCGTTTTATATTTCAAATGCTAAATGCAAAATAGGTATTTTCAAAATACTTTTTCAAAATAAAATACCTTTTTACCAAATCGAATGATTTATATTTATTTTAGGTATTTATCATGAGAAATTGAATAGAGATGTAGCGGGTGCGGGTGGTAGGACTTTGTGCACGGTCCGTCCGGATCACTACCACCATCTTACTCGCTAATCCTGCCGTTAAGCAGCATTGCTTGCACTGCTGTGTTCCGGTGTGGAGAGTAAGACAGCCGGGGAAATTACGGGCACAAGAGGCATTTCATCTAAGTCCTCTAGGTTGGCAACGCATCTGCAATCCCTCCGGGGTTGCGGGTGTCTATGGGCAGTGGTGATCGCTTACCATCAGGTGACCCACTTGCTCGTTTGCCTTCCTATTCACATAAAAAAAAAAGATACAATGCCGAGCCAAATGTCACCTCACTAGTCAGACATAAGGCGCGCACTCTGACCAAAGAAGAAAAAAAACCGGCCAAGTGCGAGTCGGACTCGCGCACCGAGGATTCCGTACAAATTCGCCAAGTTATTAAAAAATCCGGTATTAGCAGAACCCTACTCTTAAGAGCGTGCATCCCTACTGAGCTGGCAACGTCGCATTTTTGGTGATTTTTTTGCGATTATTTCACAGAAAATGAATGAAAGTTTCAAATGTCCGTTTGTAGTGCACTTCGTTTTTAGTGTATTAATGTACCCAATGCAATGATTAATCATGATGGACTTTTATTTTCGTATTAAAGGGATAATATACTATATCTCGTCTAATAAGAAAATAAAAGTCCATCGCGTCCATCTGTGAAATAATGGCAAAAAATCACCAAAAATGCGACGTTGCCAGCTCAGTAGAGATGCACTCTCTTAAGCAAAATGTAGGCAGTGTGAGGTCATTTTATATTGGTTACTTATAAGTAACCAATATAAATGTCTGTATACAGACAGACAGAAATTATTAAAAAAAAACACTTACTAGATCTCGTTCAAACCAATTTTCGGTGGAAGTTTGCATAGTAATCTACATCATATATTTTTTTTAGTTTTATCATTCTCTTATTTTAGAAGTTACAGGGGGGGGGGGGGCACATTTTACCACTTTGGAAGTGTCTCTCGCGCAAACTATTCAGTTTAGAAAAAAAAATATTAGAAAACTCAATATCATTTTTGAAGACCTATCTATATAATACCCCACACGTATGGGTTTAATGAAAAAAACATTTTTGAGTTTCAGTTCTAAGTATGGGGAACCCCCAAAATTTATTGTTGAGCCCACATTTGCTTAAGAGCACGGCTCTGCTAACACCGGATTTTACTCATACTCATACTCAACATAATAATAACTAATCATAATATTTATAATAACTTGGCGAATTTGTACGGAAACCTCGGTGCGCGATTCCGACTCGCACTTGGCCGGTTTTTTTCTATTTTTGTGTGATAATCTTAATGCAGTCCACAAAATACATCTTCTTACCAAGTTTCAACAGTATAGGTTAGTTTCGGAAAAAAGTGTCTGTGACATACGGAGGGACAGACAGACTGACGGACATGACGAAATCTATAAGGGTTCCGTTTTTTTCCATTTGACTATGCAACCCTAAAAATGGGCACGCATGGCTACCAGGTGCCTCTATCGGTCAAATTCAGCAATACAAGCGTCATTCATTCGTTCATTTCATTTTGTTTGACTGGTAATGTTGGCTAAACTTAATCAAAAAGTATTTTGCATTTTGAAATGAATATTAAAAATGCAAAATACATCTCAAAAGGTATTTCAAATAAAATACAAAATGCTTTTTACTAAAAGGTATTTAAATGCCAAATACAAAATAGGTATTTTGCATTTTGTATTTGCATTTTAAATAGAAGTATTTCAAATAAATCGCATCTCTGCATGTAGCAAGTATAACCTTGGACTATTCAAATCCAGAGTGAACAGGCTGTTACTGAACCAGTGAGCTACATCTTCGGCCTCATCTGCACTTACCATCAGGTGAGATAGAGGTCAATCGCTGGTCAGTTTATAATAAAAAAAAAAAAAAAAAATGTAGTCTACCAAGAAGTTTGTCATGGCAATAACTAATGACGCAATTTACATTTAATGGTTCATTTGAGGAATTATTACATAACCTATAAGAACTTAAAATAAAACAAACATCGTCTCACGCAACAAAACCCAAGCCACTAGCGCCTCGCGAATAGTTATTACTCTCCTATTACGCACAAAGACACATCCGATTATGAAATAAACGTTGGATTTAACGAACCGACGTCGCAAGACGTCGCGGTTCGACGTTACCCGACGTCGACGTCAAAACGGTAGCAAATGAGCACGTCGAAACAAAATTAAACCCCACGTCCTAGTCACAATATATACGATTATAATTTATTATGAATAAATGAAATATTATAAACGCATCGGCGAACAGACCCGACAACGCCAGTGGCAATGGTGTTTGCTTTGTTGAGTCAGGGATGGGGCTGGGGTACATCGATATCGATATTTTCCATTATTTTTATATTGGTTTAAGATGGGCAAACATTTTAAGAATCATTTTAAAGGCGATGCTTTCAAGCTATACACCGACAATTGTTCTGAACGTGGCCTTTAATTCTTGTTACCCTAGTTCTGTCTACCCCGTCAGGGATAAAGACTTTATGTATGTATAGTAAGGTTCCATTTAGAACTACTTTCACTAATCTGATCGATTTGATACTTTCATCCCGGAAAATTGCATGGTTC
Organism: Pandemis heparana; assembly: GCA_963854515.1. Lineage (NCBI taxonomy): Eukaryota > Metazoa > Arthropoda > Insecta > Lepidoptera > Tortricidae > Pandemis > Pandemis heparana. The sequence continues at coordinate 13,052,096 of OY978022.1, read as the reverse complement.
CCGCGGAATCGCGATAAACATGTCGAAGGTCGTAGCTGCCTAGAGTCGCAATCTAAATAATTATTTTAAAATATGCTGTCAACATCAATTCTTAAGTCTAATTCTACGCTGAAGTCGCAGGAAGAAGCTTAGTATACAATAAAACTACAAAAAATTGCTTTCTTATTATGTTCCTGCAACCACTTATAAAAAAATCTTAACATCAGCACTTGCATCCGTGGATGTGAAAAATCAACCACAACATCCTTACTATCGACTATCGATACTTCTCGAGCACATCCCTACGCCCCCTAGCTGCCTACTTCCTTCATACTCGCGGGCACTCGTTCGTGCACTGCCTTTGTCGGGAACAATTGTCGACAAATTAGAAACGAATTGAGTTATTTAATATCTGAGTAATACAGATAGAGTTATTGTTTATACCCTTAATGAACACTTTGAAGTCAAAGTCGCGGTTGTACTTGTGATAGACGTAATCTTGGGAAACATTTATGACTAGCTGATGCCGCGGCTTTGTCTACGAGTATTTTTTTGATGGGCAACCCGTCTTACGTTATGAGTGTCTAAGGAACGCGGTAAGCGCACCAATGTTTCGATCCTGTCTCGGCTCCAAATAAAAAAAAAAGCGACGGTAGCACTCCGGGAGTGTCGGCAGAAGTACTGGCCGCGTACAAAAAAAAAAGACGTATTATCTATATTGACAGACCTCTAACAATGTGCTGATGCCCTAGTACTTTTGCTCCACGACTCGACAAAAAACACTTCAAAAATTGAACGCGATTCAACTGTATTTTAAAATAAGCTCTTAGATTAGATATCCTGGTACTTAAACTCTCCCTCCATCTAACGCCTGACGTGAGTTTAACATTATTTACCCATAAAAAGTGCCCAACGCCGCTAAAGAAGTTTTCTCTTCAAAAATTTCGTTTGTAGCTATCCCACGGATCGAACGAATCGGGCGGAAATCTTAGAAATCACATTATAGGTAACTTAGCTTCTGCCCTCGACTTCGTTTGCGTATAATTATACATAATAGACCTTCCTCTTGAATCACTCTATATATTAAAAAAACCGCAACAAAATCCTTTGCATAGTTTTAAAGATTTAAAGCATACATAGAGTCAGACAGCGGAAAGCGACTTTGTTTTATACTATACTAGCTGCTGCCAGCGACTTCGTCTGCAAAGAATTCGTTTATCGCTATCCCGCGGGGACTATGCAATTTTCCGGGATAAAAAGTAGCCTATATGCTATTCCAGACTTTTCTCTATCTATGTGCCAAATTTTATCCAGATCCGTTGGCCCGTTCTGGCGTGATTGAGTAACAAACAAACAAACATCCATCCATCCATCTATCCGTCCATCCATACTTTCGCATTTATAATATTAGTTAGATAGCAGCGTTTCCCAACCTTTTTCAGCCACGGACCCCTAGGAAATGAAGCACTGTTTTCACGGACCCCCTTAATAAAATAAACAGCAAAAAAATTTGGATTAGGTATTGAGATGACACACACACAGCTTACAAAAACTACAGCTACAGCTTGCGAAACACTGCTATAATATAGTGATGACGCGGCTAACCCATCACTATTGTGATTCCCCATTCCACTACGCCCACAAATCATGCTAAAGGTGACCTCTAGGTCTTGTTACCTTAGGCTCGATCTGCCCCGTAATGGATAAAGACGTGATGTATGTATGTGTGTGTTATTTAAAATTTATGTATGTGTTAATAGAGACCATTAGAGACTTTTTACATCTCTACTATAGACCAATGTAATTTAAGGTACGAACTTAACTTGGGGACCTTTTACATCCCTTTAATAAGATGTATTAATTGTATTATAGGCAAGTTAAGTAGAATTTAAGTACTATTGTAAATCTATTTTATTTTGAAAAAATGACTTTCTGCCAAGTTTCTTGCGGCGCATTCTTCTTGGCAATGATGGTCTTTCCGAATGCGCTGGTAGATGCAAAAAAAGACTTGTAAAAGAGCCCTTGGCGGTCTATTTGCAAAATAAACTTTGGACTTTTTTGACTTAGAGTTCCGGGAGCTATAAATAGAGTTCGCAGGTCAAAGACTTTAATGTCCATTACACGTAAGAATGCGCGTTTCGTTTAATTATTCGCGTAAATTAACCATGGGATAATTATCACTTCTTTGAGTCGCGTACAAAATAAGCTACCGGATTCTAAGCTTAGGGTGTCACCTTATAGAGCCCTGTAGGTTTATTTTATTGTCTAACTCGCTCGCAATCGCCATCGTGTTCATTTTGACAATTCATATATGAGCTGACAATTGGCATCGGAATCAGCTAGCTGTCACATTCATACAAAAACTGTCAAACACACATGATTGCGAGCGAGTTAGACGATAAGCCTTCTGGGGACCAAAAACAATCAATATTAAAAGTTATTTTTTTTGCAAATAAGCAAGGCTCTTTTACCAATAGCAAATACCATATTGACCCTGAAGAAAGCGCCGTAAGAAACTCCAAAACTTGAGTACTTTTACAATACAATATAATACAATAACTCTTTATTGAACACCACATATAACAATCACAACAGAAAAAAGGTATACAGAAGTAATAAGGTAACAATAGGCGGCCTTATCGCTACAGAGTGATCTCTACCAGGCAACCATAACAGAATGGAGAAAGGAACAGATCACACATATTATTATATCACGTCTTTATCCCTTACGGGGTAGATAGAGCTTAAGGTAACAAAACTACGTTTAGCATTATTGTGTGGGTGTGTGGATGCCCGTGGATGGAAAGGGGAATCAAAATAGTGATGGGTTGCTAGCCGCATCGCCTAACATGGTTTCTAAGATTTTCGCTCATTCCCTCGATGGGCTTTTGGAAGAAAAGTATGTATAAGTAGTATATTAGGTACTTTCATCAAACTTCCTTTCAAACGAATAATATATGTCTCTAATATCGAACTTTCACTATCAAATGAATCAAAAATTTTACTTTTTGATTTAATAATAATAATAATAACAATCTTTATTTGCTTAGAAGAACATTATATTAGTTGGTCAAATTATTAATTAGAGAGCTTATTCTGCTATATTATGTTTGGTATACTTATCTACTAAACATTAGCATGCAAATATCAATTTGAAGTTACATAATATTCCAACAAAAATGTATGTTGTATGTTGTAAAGGTATTGTGTGTATATTGTTTACTTTTACTGTTTTACCGTTAGAAATTGGTAACAGATAGAAAAATTCGAAGGTTTACTCATACTCACCTGCTATGGGTGGTGTAGGGGTACATAAAGCACGCGTCACGGAATAACGAGGATTCGGGTTCGATTCCCGGCCATAGGTTTACTTTTCGGATTTTTCTATGTGTTCAGTGTCGTTTAGAAATTGTCGAATTTTCAAGTTGGCAGCGACTTCTTATCGACATTGTATTTTATATGACGTGGATTTCCAACCTAAAAATGGCAGACCATATATTTGACTGATTGTACCAAGCACCAACATTTGCTGCAAATATATTCCTTTTAAAATTCTACAGTACCGGAAATCCAAACTTATTCTAGTCTCGAAAGCCTCCCACTCTGTACAGTCCGCGCACAATAATACGTGGTGCATAAATCTTCGGAAGCACGCCATTCGGGATTCCTTTGCTTCGGAAAAAGCGATACGGTGCCGAAGGGTTGACGCCTGCCGTCCCTGTCCCCCGTACATGCGTGTGTACCCTACCTTAGTCAATATGGTAATAACGGAGTCCTTATAAAGTAGACTCCATAATTAGGCGAACGAACTTGACATTTTTTTTTAATTATTTATTTCTGGCGTTGGACTTGACAGTTAGTTTGAGAGTGTTGCCACAGTTTGACTAGTGCTGTTAGTCCCTTATATAAATGTATTATATACATACCTTTTATAAATGTAATGTTAAGTAGAATTTAAGTATTGTTGTAAATTTATTTTATTCTGAAAAAAATACTTTCTGCCAAGTTTCTTGCGGCGCATTCTTTTTGGCAATGATGGTCTTTCCGAATGCGCTGGTAGTTTAAAAAAAAATGTAAAAGAGCCCTTGGCGGCCTATTTACAAAATTAACTTTTGAATTTGAATTTGAGTTTAATATCGATATTTAATAAATCCAGTTCATAGAGCAGCAATACTGTGTTTGAAAACAATTATTTTTTTGTGAAATAATAACGAAAAAAACGACTGAAAAATCGAAAACTATTGACCATCATTTTGTACAGGGCGCTGCGGGCCATTTTGTTTTGTTGACATTTCGCCAAGCAAGCCATTCGACTCATAGAGTATTTTTTATATACTGACTAGCTTCTGCCCGCGACTTCGTCTGCATAGAATCAGACTAACACTAGGCAGCTACGACCTTTGACATGTTTATCACTATCCCTCGGGAACAATTCAATTTTCCGGGATAAAAAGTAGCCTATGTGTTAATCTAGGGTACCAGCTATCTCCATTACAAATTTATGATATTAGTAGGATAGGATTTGACTTTCCGTCATCGGTCTGCTTGGAGCTATTAAAACAGTGATTGTGAATCTTTCGTTACGTTCTTAAGTTATATTTACTGTTATCTTCCTTGATTCTTGTTTTATCGACATAAACCAGTCACTATTTTTTATTCCTATATCTGGCAACATTTCCAACCGTCAAGTTAGTCCGTTTGTGTAATTCTTCTAACTTAACAAAAGTATATTCCGTATCAATAGCGTCATAAAACATTTCTTAAGGCGTATGCAGCCCAAAATCAGTGGCATACCTTCCATTTTTCGCTTCCTGGCCGGACGGAGAAGCAATAACTCTAAGTATTGTTCTCAGTCTCAAGACACGGAGTTCTGAAGTTGGTTGTAACCATTGTACTCCTTGAGTTATGGCCGCGGAACGGATAAGACCAAAAGTTATTGTTTGACAATTTTTCTTTTGTGCAATGACGGATATGGCAGGAAAGTGATTAGGTTTAATGGCGGTTGTGGAAATTGTGGAGTATTGGTGTTTTTGCAGGCTTTTACGGTATCGAAAGCGACCGAATATAATATCACCTTTGTAATTGTTATTTTTGCAATCATTTTTAACCAACCCAATCAAGTGTTTAGTTTATAATAAAAAGGGTCACATCGAAAATCAGCGCTGTGGCTTGCCGCAGCATCACGCTGAATGTGGCCTTTTTGGCAATATTGGGCACTTGCTTGTTGGCTGTTAATGCTTTAGGATGTTTTATTTTAATTTTATTCTTGTGTTGTGTCAATTTTTTGCCAATAAAATGTATTTCTTCTTCTTTTTATTCATAGCAATTTTCATACTGCAAATTGCTTTTAAAAAACTTTCTTAAGTTGAAAAAAACTGACCGATTTCCTAACAAGAACATCGAAACTTTTCCTCCCGCCGACACTCGAGTAACAATAATCCCCTAAATACTAAAAAAAAAGAATTAATTCCCACACATGCATCAAACTGTCTCCTTCGTATCCCTGACATATTTATGACTGTTTTTTTCTTTATTTTCAGAGTACCGCTGGTGTATTGTAAGAACCCCAAAGTTCAAGAAACAAGCTTGAGGACAAAAATACAATTACGTCTATAAACAACGTGAGCCGCGCTACTCCGCAAAGACACGTGCACAACAACAACGTCTGTGCGAAACGTATAAGTTGGAATTTAAAATTTACGAATGATAAGAGAACGAATCGAATGACTTGAAGATTGATTGCTAAAATAAATAAATACTCCAATGGACCCTTGAATACCCTTGCCCTTAATTTATAAATTTAGATTTTATGCTTTTCTTTTCATTCAATTTACTTTATTTGCTACAAAATGTGATTGTTATGATTAAATGGGAGAGGCCTATGTCCAGCAGTGGACTGACACGGGCTGATGATGATGATGATGATGATGATGATTAAATTGATTGATTCCTTATAAGTACAGAATGTTTTTCATGTGTTACTCGGTTCAAATCCAGGATTTCACATATTTGTTCCTTTTATAAAATATGGAAATATTTCCATTGAAATTTTTTCCTATCTTCGGTTAATAATTATTATTATTCCTTTAGATAAAAATACCAGCCTATATAATAATAATTTCTTGCAAACTTCTCCCGCTTCCACATACAAAACATTGCCACAGACACTTCTACACACATACGCGTCCAAACACCACCACCTCAGCCTCTGCTTTAACCGCTTGGCCTTCCCACATCATAATCAACATCAACATCTCATCATCTTCCTAGCATTTTTCCCGGCATTTGCCACGGCTCAGTGAGCATGGGGTCCGCTTTGACAACCTAATCCCAAGATTTGGCGTAGGCACTAGTTTTACAGAAGCGACTGCCATCTGACCTTCCAACACAGAAGGGTAACTAACCCTTATTGGGATTGGTCCGGTTTCCTCGCGATCGTTTTCCTTTACCGAAAAGCTCATGATAGGAAATATCAAATGAATCAAGAAATTTACTTCTTGATTTTTTACGTTTACTTTTACGGTTTTACCGTTAGAAATTTAATTTCTAAACGACACTGAAAATTAGAACGAATTAGAGTGTTCTAATTATCAGTGTCGTTTAGAAATGAAAAGCTTATGGCAAATTTCAAATGTAATTTCGCACATAAATTCCGAAAAACTCAGAGGTGCGAGCCCGGGATTCGAACCCGCGGCCTGCTTGAGAGGCCTTAGGTCAAACCACTAGGCTACCACGGCTTTTTTCCCACATAATCAACAAGCGACAATAACCTTCGAAAACCCCAAAACATCCAGCGGAACCCTTCGCTTCTTTCCCCATAAATACGTCTTCACCTGTCCGCCCCACTTTAACACCGCAATAAATTGTACACGGAAATTCTTCCTAATAGAAAACGCGTGCAACATCGAAACGTGTGCTATACGTGTACCGAATTAAGTGTTGTTGGTGTTGTTCGTGTGTTGTTGACTGTTGTTTGTTAGCAAAGTAGGACATCCTCTAGATGGAGTGACGATTTGCGGAAGGTAGCGGCAGTTTGGATACCACGGTAATTAAGGGCTATAAAATCATCTAACTTTTTCGACATATACCGTACCTACTAAAACTTATTATTTTCGTAAATGTTTTTCTTTTGTTTTCTACATGGAACAAAGTCATTTAAGTTATTAAAATTTTGATTATATTATTATATTTGCTATTTAATTTGATTTTGTATCTGACACGAAGCTTTTGATTCAATAAAAATGAATAAATTGTCATATAAACCATATTAGTATCGTAACAAGTCACCAATTCTCGTAAAAACAAAGTTGATTGGTGAGGGTTTTTAATATGAGAACACCATATTTGTCGTCACAACTCCGATAAAAATATACTTCCATTTCGTGAACAGAACTTTTCGATTAGTACAAATCTAAATGCTAAAAAGAATTCAGTTTAAAATGGTTTTCTTTATAATCCACAAAAGGTTGTCTCAGCTAGGATACTGCCAGCGCCATCTCGTGTTGAGTAGCGGAACCATACGAATGCCTTTCAGCTTTGTGTACATTGGATTATGCAAAGGTTTACTAGTTTGAAGCGTATAACAAGTTTTAATTAATTAGAGACGCATTATTAGGGGTTTCAAATATAAAATATGGTTATGTATTACTTAAAAAATGCAATAAAAACAAGTTTCAGTTTTCACAGCCAGATGTTAATTATTTATGATAGATCGACGATTAGTGCAAAGTTAGTGATTAATACAGTCATACATACATACCGTCACGCCTCTTTCCCACAGGCGTAGGCAGAGACTAATTTGTTCCACTTGCTACGATCCTGACATACCTCTTTCGCTTCATCCATAATATTCATCAATCTCTTCAGTGATTAATTGACGTCAATTATATCGCATTTATTTACATAATGTACCAATAAAAAGACAGTAAATATAGGGAGGATCAACTTTTTCTTTTTATTGTTGAGTCCCACCAGCGACGGAAGAAAAAAATATGTTATGTCACATTTATTATACATTATACCAATACGCTTAGTAGATGACCAATAACGCAAGATGCTTAAAACTGTTTGGCACATTAAACCCTCAGTTTAAACGGTGACCAAGGTGATTTTAACCATAGCAACGAGTGTCAAAAAATGACCCAATTAAGAAACTAAAACGTGAAAAGCTACTCCACTGCCACTAATATAATAAAAATCTTAGTGACGATTTCGCAGCCTTTGAGGTTACGCGGTTCACGCTTCACCAATCCCATTAATCCTTCCATTAAAATTAAACTTAACCCCTCCGCGAAGACCGAAAATAAATAACAATAAAGTCCAGACTTAAAATGAAAATGCTGTAGCACTGTTAAGGAAGTGATATAAATGGTGCACCTCATTAGAGTGTGTGATTATGCTTTTATAATTATGAATTAATATTATGTGAAAATTGCACGCTTTTGTCATAATTATTTTTTGTTGGGACTGATGCAGGTGAAGGGTTGGATTTGTTTGATAAAATATTATGGTTTGTGGCCTTTAATGTTAGGAAGGATTTGATTAGTATACATTATTATTCATTTGAACGTTCAGAGTTTACAAATCTTCAATATATCTGTAATTATCTATTTTAGTGTTTCTTTGTTTGTTATAGGAAGTAATTTTTGCAGTCATACGCACCGGATGTTTTTTTTTAATAGGAAAACAGGACAATGTATGAGTAGGTGCCTAATGTAGGCTACTAAAGTGTTTGGTTTTGCAGAACGGTACAATTAGTTTTATTATTTCACTTAATTTATTTCCGGCATCATTGTTTTGATCCTTCAGGGTGCGACCACACCGCCGCTTAAAAAACGGTGACGTTACGGAATCGCAACAAAATGTGTGAAGAAACGGTGAGAAAACGTGACGCATACGACACGTCACTGCGTATACGCGGCGGTTTGGTCGCACCCTTAGTGCACATTTTTGACGCAAAAATGTCTCGAATACGTTTGCGTTAACGTGTCAATTACAATGGGCAAATTAGCGTGTATCAGTATGCTTAGTGTAGGTTTTCGATCACAAAATACGTCTCGTACGCGTTTGCGTTAAAATGTCAAATACTATGAGAACAGTTTGTTGCCGTTTCGATGCGCCAGTGGCGCTGCCAATTTTTACATAGTAATTGAGACGTTTACGTGAACGCGTTCGAGACGTTTTTATATGCGAAAATTTACACTAGAGGCTCTGCTGTTATAATATCGTTAAGAAAATCTAAGACTCGCGGTAGCGTGTCAAGCCAAATTCAAGCTAACAGAACTGGCGTTAAATTCTTCTCACAGCAGGTAATTCGAAACTATAGGTAACTCAAACGTGTTTGACGTATTGTGACGAAAAACTTCATCTCGATTTTTTAAGTTCATCATCATTTTCCTAGCGTTTTTCCCGGCATTTGCCATTTCCGAAAAACTCAGAGGTGCAGGTGCGAGCCTAGGAACCCGCGATCCACTGCTTGAGATGCCACAGGTCAAACCACTAGGCTACCACGGCTTTTTTTAAGTTCATACACTTACTAATTGCTGTCCTTATTCAAAAGAATACAAATGTCCAAAAAAACAGATTTACTAAGTATTACATCAATCAATAGGACACATAAGTACAGGGGCCTTACCATGACGTCCTAATTCCGACTCAGTTCAAGTTTCAGCTGTCACTTTTAGTATGAATCTGACAGCGAGCGAACCTAAACTGAATCGCGTTAAGACGTTATGGTAAGGCCCCAGGTGGCGGAAATCTGTTTTCTGGCCATAAAAGAAAGAAAAGAAAGAAGAAATTTATAAATTTTGCAAGACACGCAAATATAAAAGAGCATACACACAATTTTATAGAAAAGAAACAACAAACAACACAGACATGAAATTCGATCATCAGCGTTGTATCTTCGGAAAAGTGAAACGGTCGCTGGCTCAGCATTACGCTGAGTTGTTAGACACCTGCAGCACTGATTTTCAGACAGAACCGTCTGTGACTCATGAAACGATACACATAAAATATACTACGTAAACCTTAAACTTTTACATAATTAAAGTATGCGGTTGATTAAGGACGTCCGTATTTTCAATGTACCGCCAAGCCTGTGTATTTTGACAAAAATGAAACTTCCCTATTTATCCCTTTTATTTATTCCTCTTTCGTGGAAATTATAAATCCCACTTAAAATACTCGAGAAAGGACCTCGGACATCTCGCGATATAAATTAACCTTTTCCTTTTGACACTTTGGAAGATTATTAAGTGGCATTTACTATACTTTGTTTTGGTTAGGCTAAATTATTCGGGGGAACTGTGAAATCTTTGACGACAACTTTTAATTCAACACAAAAAGCACTAATGACTTCATTTCACGCTTGCTTATAGCTTTATCTTTTTTAGAGTTTTAAGTCTTCGCTCTCCGTTCCGTCCGTCTGTCACCACGCTGTATCTCATAAGCTGTGGTAGACAGTTGAAATTTTCTCAATTTTTTTTTCCATTGGCTGCGTAGCACTAAACCGATCGTCATCAAGATCCATTTGGAAGATCTATGTCAAGCAGACTTCTGACTGATATGCCAAAAAAGATCATCAACAATTCTACTATTGCCACTCTATTATATTTAGTACATCGGCAGACACACGAAGTCAAATTTTATATCACCCCTCTTTTATCTTGGGGGTTATAAAAGGCTGTGTGTGGTGGGCGTCCCTTGCCACGCCTATCGGAAGTATTGGCCCATTGAGTTATCGGTTCGAGTCTGCGCAGAAAGGCGATTGGTTTACATACAATTCTTATGTGTTGTATGTGTTATGCGTGAGATTAAGCTCTAAGTTAGTTAAAATCCTGCTTATTTGGGGCTTGTTATGGAGTTCTGAGAGCTAAGAATGATAATGACATTCTTGTACTGAGTCTCGGCTGCCTGACTATCATTCTGTCAAAAGGGTTGTAGCTGTTAAACCGTAATAGGATGACATTTTAATTTACCTACTGAATTGCAAAAATTAATAGTGTGATTTAGAAAATATCTTAATTTTGCATAAAAAAGTTAAGGATGACATTTTTCTTAAAACGGTCTCATGTTGGATGCGTTCTACAAGAACACTAATCCATTATTACTTCTGTTATGATGTCTAATGTTCCTATTATAAAGGTGTTCGGGACAGTCAGATTCATTATTACACAGCCAGCGGTAAAATGCAGTACCTAAATCTACTCTAAATCTATTCTACGTCCGATCCTATTCAGGATTTCTCAGTCTGCAAAATATCCAGGTCATAAAGCTTCGTGGATCGCTGAATTCCATTATTTGAGTATAATTTAGTGACGTCATCCTTTTGCATTCTAATAAGATAGTTAATTACGGGCCCTGAGACAACGGCCGCGTGGTCCAGTTGTTGCGCGATGGACTATTGTCATTGATGTCCGAGGTTCAAATCACGAAAAATGCAAAAAGTAATATGATTTCAAACAAATTATTTGACACGGTATTAATGGGCTAATAGCGCTGTTATGAACTTAGAGTGAGCACTAAGTTACTTTATCGTTAATCATAACCAGAGATTTTGACATAATCTTACACAAATTTTCTGTCAAATGTACGCCAAAATCTGTAATAGTTATCTTAAACTTGGTGCAAAATGGTATATTTATTATGGTTGTGGCAATAGCTCCAGCTTGGCCACCGGGTCTAATAAGTTTACTGTGGCTCTTCATTCTTCAATATGTATGCTTACAACCTGCTGCACTCAGAATTGTCAAAGGACTCATTATATCAGCTGTAGAACGTCCACTGTTACCCCCTTATTCATAAACGCACTATAGGCCTCTGTTAACTTAGTAATCGTTTGTCTTTATCAGTCACTTTGACATTTACCTTTCACAGATAAGGACAAACGATTACTAACTTAGCAGAGGCCTATAGTGCGTTTATGAATAAGGGGGTTAGACATAAGCCTCCCTCTAGACCTTAAAATCACTAACTACTGCATGCAAAAATCGTGTCTATAAACTAAACCTAAGTTAAACCAACGACAATCTAGGGCGTATCTATCGATAACTAATTCCAGAGGGCGTATTCGATACCGATATCTCTATTCTATCGTATCGATACGGCCACGCCTTCATGTAAGAAAAAAATCGCTTCATCGCGCATGTCCGAACCGAACCGATCGGTCAAATCGCGATAAAAAACGGGAGAGGTGAGACGCGACGTCTTTGCTTCGCGAGTCAGGAGGGGGGAGGGGGAAGCTTCAGCTTCGATAATTTACTGAGAGTTAGCGTGATGTAGGATAAAAAACACTGTTTTCTTGCCTTATTCGCTGCTTGCCACACATGCCTTAGGATGATTTAGGATTATTTTAGGTATCGATCAGTTCTTTTACTTTTTCTGTGTCTATGTCTACGCTTGCTTCATAGCTGTCCTGTCAATCGTTCAAAGGCTAACTGGAAGATATCCCTTTTAGGGATAAGTTCGCCTTTGTGCATTGTGTTGTCCTGTATTCATTTTTTCCGTGTGTTTTATGGTACAATAAAGAGTTTATACCATACATACATGCTACGTTAATCGCGCCTTTATCCCTTATGGTGTAGACAAACCACGGTTGCTGGTTGTGAGCTGATTTACTGCATAGTCATGATTTACAGTAATAAATAGACTATACCTAAGTTTAAAATTAAAGCAACAATCAACTCACAGGGGCGGAAATCGTAGGAACCGTCCATCACTTTTTTGATTCCTATATACCTTAGGCTCTGTCTACCCTGTAAGGGATAAAGACGTGATTTATGTATGTAACTGTGAATGTATGAGAGCCTTGTATGAGAGAGCGAATTCCTCCTACTACAAGTGCGAGCTTAACAGGAGGATTCGTCACCATTTGTAATAATATTTTGTTAAAAATAAATAACTGATTTTTTTTTTAATGTAAAAGTAGGTTTTGGAGTTTTTTACGGTACGGCACATTCTTCAGGTCATTATGGCATTTGCTATTGGTGAAAGAGCCTTGCTTATTTGCAAAAAAAATAAACTTTTAATTTTGATTGTTTTTTTTTGGTCCCCAGGGCTCTCTAAGGTAACAAGTTTCGAATCCGGCAGTTAGCGCTGCGTTCACCTTGTATAGATCTCAAACTTGATAGTAGCTATCCTATCGCAGAGACACTAAAAAAGAAGTTTGCAAATTCACTTGCCCTAATAAAATTTCAACGTGGAAACTTCACGAGAATGGCTGTACATTGCCGTCAAACATTGATCGCTTAAAATTACATTGCTTTGCAATCCCGCAATGTAACGAAACACACGTTCCCACCCCGCATTTACCTGCTATGTATCGTGTAGCGGTATAGCACGCATCACGGAATGATGAGGATCGGGGTCGTTTCCCGGCCATAGTTTTACTTTTCGGATTTTTCTATGTCCTAATTTTCAGTGTCGTTTAAAAATTTTACGTCACCCTTGGCCGTAATTGGGATTTTACGCCCGCTTCGCGGACAGAAATTCTCACTTCCTGGCCGAGGCAAGACGTAAAACTTTATACAAACCACGGGCGGTAATTCGTTAAGCCCCAGATCGCATATTTATGCCCCTCACCTTCGGTTCGGGCCACAAACACCTGCGATCTGGGACAATTACGAATTCACCGCCCTAGGTCTGTAATGTACTATAACATTCCCCGAGTCTAAATCAGGCTAATTAAATTCGTGACCAGTTACGATTTTGTCTTATTATTTAATACAACAAGATGTCAACATTCACGGCCACCCGAAAAAAAAATATAAAATACCACGACTGAGGAACGAGCCCGAGACCTCAAACTCCCACATCGTCTCCAACTGCTAGGCCAATCGATGAACTTTGTATCTATAGTCTCTACTATATTTTATCGAATCTTTTCCCCTCTCCATAAAAACCTTTTTCGATAGCCTTTTTCCGATAGGCGTGCAGTAAGGCGTGCCGCCGCCCTCTGATTGGCTGATCGGAAACCGATCAATAACCTATAACCATGAGTGATGAGGATAGTTGGGCGGGGCTTCTGAAACTCTGGCTTGGTACGAGTTAGGATCTTTTACTACCTACTAGAATAGTTAAAGATACGAGCCTTAGAGTTACGAACGAATGAGAAGTAGTATTTAATGGCCTTAATATAAAACAACTAACCTTTTTTTTTAACATGATTCGAAAGGTTAAGTCAGTACCTAGTAATACTAATACCAAATATATATCGGAAAGTCGCCGTGTTCAAATTCAGTCTCGATAAATATACTTACCAAATCCAATCCTTCAGAGAATCTCCAAGCTCTTTCCATAGCTGTATCGATTCAAACTTTCGCAATTTTCACACATTATTATAAGAAAAACGGGACTTAATCACGTAAATAAAAATTCATCCATTGGTGTCCTCTCGAGAGCATGGATGCCAGGTCGCGTCCGAAACGTCGAGGTATTTACAAAAATACTTTTTATTTACGTGACTAAGTCCAGCAAGCTTATTACGTAACTCGCTCGCGATCACCATCGTCTTCATTTTGACAGTTCAGGGGCCTTACCATGACGTCTTAATGCGTGCCATGTTCTATTCAGCGTAAGAGACACAGTTATGCAGCTATATAGCTCTGTCCCTTACGCTGAATAGAACATGGCACGCATTAAGACGTCATGGTAAGGCCCCATGTCAGGGCTGACAATTAGCATCGGAATCAGCTAGCTGTCACATTCATACAAGAACTGTCAAAATGAACACGATGGCGATTGCGAGCAAGTTACGTAAGTAAACCTCCCGTTTTTCTTATAATAATGTCTTTCCATAGCTCTCTGAGCGAAACTCAGTCATTTAAACCTTAAGTCAAATCCAGCCAGCATTTCACGGCCTGCACAATCATAATGCAGAAAATATCGGCAAAACAACAGCGTCAAACATGAAATTAAAAATCCCGCCAACAATGCCAACAATGCCCTCCTGGATCGGACAAACTAATTATCCCCTCCCCACTTTATCTATTTCTTTCTCTTAAAGGATAAAAATAATTACCAGATAAAAGACTGCGAGCCTTTTTACGTATATTTTTTTACGATCTGTCTACTCATTGGCTATGCCGTTGTTGTTGTATGGATATTGCTTTTCGATTGCGTTTCAAGATTTTTCTTTAGCGGAGAAACTTCTTTACCGGCGCTGAGCGCTTTTTGGGATGGTAAAAATGTTAAACTCGCGTCAGGCGTAAGACGGAGGGAGAGTTTAAGTACCAGGATATCAGCAAGCTTATTACGTAACTCGCTCGCGATCACCATCGTGTTCATTTTGACAGTTCATGTATGGGCTGACAATTGGCATCGGAATCAGCTAGCTGTCACATTCATACAAGAACTGTCAACATGAACACGATGGCGATTGCGAGCGAGTTACGTAATAAGCTAGCAGGATCCTCTAAGCTTATTTTGAAATACAAATGAAGCTATTTTTTTTATGCGAATAGGAAGGCAAACGAGCAAGTGGGTCACCTGATGGTAAGCGATCACCACTGCCCATAGACACCCGCAACCCCGGAGGGATTGCAGATGCGTTGCCAACCTAGAGAGCTAAGATGAAAAGCTAGAGAAGCGCTCGATTTTTGAAGTGTACGTTGATTTGGCCGCTTTAACGTATATGCGCTTTTGGCCTAGTGTATAAGGTGTGGAATAATAGTGCGTTCTCTCGGGTGACCGCAGTTCAAATCTCAACTATATTTCCTTTTTTTTTTAATTTGTCGTGGAACAATAAATTAACGTTTCAACCCGCGGTTATGATTTGAGAACGAGACTGATGCTGGTCTTATTGAAGGATCTTTTTTTTTAATAAAATCATCAGTATAATAGTTGTAGTGTAGTTGTTGCCTGCGACTCCGTCTGCGCAGACGCTTATCGCTATCCTGTGGGAATTATGCCATTTTCCGGGGTAAAAACTATTATTCTATGTCCTTTCCCAGATTTGAAACTATCTGTATGCTAAATTCCAACTAAATCGATTCAGCGGCTTAGTTGTCAAAAGGTAACAGACAGACAACTTTATAATATTAAGTACCTAGGGATTAGCAGGGATCGTTTTGATTTAAATAAAATTAAAAAAAAAATGTTAATAAATTAGGTAGGTAATCATTTCAAAGTATTTTTAGGCGAGAATTGACGTTTTTAATTAATGAATTGTACCGTTTCCTAAAATAATAATAATTTTAAAAAATATAAGCAGTGCCAGTGTTCATGATGTAATGAAAAAAAATCCTTATCTTAGTTTTGCAATTTTTTTTTGTTAGCTACAATTTATTTCGATCGTATCCTTACTATGCCCAACGGTAGGTTTTAATTCAATTCTTGGTCCATACTAATTAACCCTTACTCAGTTCTTTGACAATAATTGCACGAACGCAGAACAGCCTTGTTTGGTGGCCTTTGACAAAGCAATGATAAAAGATGGCAAGATATCTTTCAATTCTTTTTTTTGCATTGATGCTCAAAGAAGCTAAAGATGCCGAACATTTTTGGGGAATAAATATAATTTTATGGGTGTTCAAGCCTCTATGGGGTCCCCCCGAAAAAAAAAAACTGGCCAAGTGCGAGTCGGACTCGCGCACGAAGGGTTCCGTACCAGAAACTAACCTACTTGCTATTGCGGTTCATGAAATACAGCAAAAAACGCCAACAACTACTCTGTTGTATGGGAGCCCCCCTTAATTATTATTATTATTTTGATTTTAGTATCTGTTGTTGTAGCCGCAATATTACGGTTCTTGAGATCTAGCTCGGCGAGTGGTAGCCATGAAAAAGGGCTAAAATATCACGTTTTTTGTATGGGAGCCCCCCTTAATTATTATTATTATTTTGTTTTTAGTATTTGTTGTTAAAGCGGCAACAGAAATACACAATCTGTGAAAATTTCAACTGTCTAGCTATTACGGTTCTTGAGATACAGCCTGGTGACAGACGGACGGACAGCGAAGTCTTAGTAATAGGGTCCCGTTTTACGTGTTACGGAACCCTAAAAAACCAACAATTTGTGAAAGGGAAAGTATTCAGCAGAGCTGGTTTTTAGTCCTCACTTAAAAAGTAGGAAATGGTAGTGTTTTTCTTGTTACATTAAGCTCTGTCTACTCCGTAAGGGATAAAGACTTATGTCTGTAAATAGCTGCATAAACGATCACCGGGTACGAGCAACTTCATAACGAGTATACATTTAATTTACTTGTCATCACACTTCAAACATCCACCCCAGGAAACGGGCATGCAACAAAATAAAACATGTCTTTGTGCAATTAACGCTTTTTAAAACCAACAACAAATACCGAAGTTCTGTTAATCCCAGCAAATGGCAGGTGCCCGCATTAAAGTTCAACCCTTTAGGGGTTGGGGTCATTAGGGGTCGGTCATCTTAATCAACCCCTCAAAGGACAATCGGTCTTGACCCCCGGGACGTAATAGCCAAACTAATTATTGTTATAGCCTATTATTAGGGAATTTGGGTCGATATTTTATTGGTTTAAGTTTGGAATTTTGGGGTAATTAGGGGTTGACATCCGTGTATTGGTTGTTGTGTTTGTGTGGGTGTTTTACTGACCTAATGTTTTAGATGCATAATAATATAAACCGGTTCACTTAGAAAGTTGTATGAATTGAATCTTCTTCTTCTTTAGATGCCTCTCCGACTAGCGAAGGTTGGCAGTCAGTTCTGAATATTTCTCCCTGTCTCTCGCGAGGCGAAATAGATGGGCAGCACTCGCGATGCCGGTCCACTCCCGAAGATTCCTCAGCCAAGATTTCTTTCGTCGGCCTACGTGTCTTTTGCCAGCGACTTTGCCCTTCATAATGAGCTGCAGAAGACTGTATCTATCATGTCGCATCACATGTCCCAGATACGCCACTTGAGTTGAATAATGACCTGTTTTTTTTTGCTCCCGAGTGTAATTATATGCGTGGAAGTAAATAATAAGTTAATACAGTCGTCAAGCATTGCCCAACTATACTAATTTTAATATTATACTCACCAAGCACTCTTAAAATAATCATCCATTCCCAATTATTTCATAGCTTTAAGGGACTGTAGACTTAATTTTAAATATGACTATCAGCTCAAAGTTCCCGGGTTCCTGAGAAGGTTTACAGTTTTTTTTCTTTTGAAGTACGGGACCCTAAAATAAACAATCAAATCGGGCGCTTAGACCTTTGATGTTGAATGGAGGCTTCACACATAACCCCCTTTTTCCTGAGACGGTTAATGACAATACCTACGAAATATCAAATTAATCAAGAAATTTACTTCTTGATTTTTAATGTTTACTTTTTACGTTTTACCGTTAGAGATTTAATTTCTAAACGACACTGAAAATTAGAACACATAAAAAAATCCGAAAAGTAAAGCTATGGCCGGGAACCGAACCCGGGTCCTCGTCATTCCATAGCAGGTGAGTAGGCCTCCGAATTTTTCTATCTGTTACCAACTGTCACGTGACCTTCTTACTATACGAATATTTGTCGCTAAGCGTCATCTGTTTGAATGATGTGTCTGTACGATACAATTACAAACTCTCGTGGAACATGTACTGCTCACCAGGACAATACCTACATTCGCGAACCGAACGCGTTTATAGCAAGTGTAACAGTTAAGGACTATAGCAAGTTACAAGCACTTTGTGTGTCGGTACTCGTTCAGATTGGGGTACTAAATGGGGAATTTAAAAAGACAATTTTACAATTTTATATTAGTAGTAGAGGGAGGGTTTGCATGCAAAACATATATATTTCGTACAAGCTTGGTTATCTTACACGTAAATAGCGAAGTAGCAAGGTAAATATTTAGTGTTCATTAAAATGGACCTCCGCAAAGTAACGCCTGATTCAATAAAATATGTCAAAATTTCTTAAGCGCCATTTTGCTGAATGTCGTTCAAGCAAATTTCGCATTTCCAGTTCCAGGGACGTCTGAGTCCCATATTGCGTGCAAGCACGTGTTAAGGGCTCGGACGGCCCGATGTCTTTACGATACGGCACTGATCAACTGGACGCACTGTATATACCTCCACAGGGACGGACTCTGTTAAGTAAATTCTTAAAATACCTGCTCAATATAGCACGGTTCTACCACTCAGTGGATAGCCCTAGATGGCTATCGCTGGCGCGGCAGGCCGAGGCGAAGATGGCGGGGTGACCTAGACGCGTTCTTGAGCGTACCAGCCACAGGTGCGGACAGGGTGAATTGGAAGTCCAGGGGAGAGGCCTCAGCCCAGCAGTGGGACACAATTACAGGCTAGCTGATTTATTTTCATACAATGGGGTCGGACACTGAGACACTGCACAAAAAACTAACGTTCGGGTTATTTTTTGACAGTTGACGTTTACTGGAGCATATTGATAGCGTATTGTATACTTATAAGCAAAAATAATGGATTGCTTTTCCCGTTATATTTGCATGTCAGTATAATAAAAGCTGTGGTAGCCTAGTGGTTTGACCTGTGGCCTCTCAAGCAGAGCGTCGTGGGTTCAAATCCCGGGCTCGCACCTCTGAGTTTTTCGGAATTTATGTGCGAAAATTACATTTGTAATTTGCCATGAGCTTTTCGGTGAAGGAAAACATCGTGAGGAAACCTGCACACATCTGCGAAGAAATTCAATGGTGTGTGTTAAGTTCCCAATCCGCACTGGGCGCGCGTGGGAACTATAGCCCAAACCCTCCAATACACGGAGGAGGCCTATGCCACGAGGCACGCCGAATTACGCGACAAGTTAATAAATAAACTACAATAACAACAATAACATGTACTTACTGAAATTGTAGCGAATTCGGAATAAAAAGGCTTATAAAAAAATTAAAAAAATAATAACTGGCCAATGACGTCACGAAGTCTTGTTACATACAACGACCAAAGATAATGTATAGCTAAATATTTACTCATTGTGCGGTATAATAAATAAAACACAGTCGTGTTTTTTTGTAAAAACAGCACATAATATTTATTTTAACATGCGACATTGAATACAATTAAAAATAAACGAAAGGACTGAATACAAAATATTTTTTTGTCTTTTTTTATTTTTCAGTGGTTTAAAAACCTCAGTCCGTCCCTGTTTAGTCAATGGTCCGGTCATGGGCGAATTTAATTGCTATTCGGCGAAGTGGGCAATAGGACGAAGATTGTAGCCGAGCCCTAATTGTTGTGGAGATCTTATGTCGTTTTACATTTTGTAGAATCCGTTCAGTAATGTTAACTAATGAAGTCACAAATTTTCGCACTCAGAAACTTTCACAAACTTTCGGGGCAGACAGAGCCAAATATAATTCATACAATAAAAATTACATCATAATGTGTAGGTGTACATTGTCAAGTTAGGGGAATTTACCTTGAAATCTTCGAGAGTAAATAAAATTAAACAACACAAATAAAATTAAACTACCGATTAAGATTACCAATAAATTTCTTGGGACAATTAACACCAATTGACCTAGTCCCAAACTAAGCAAAGCTTGTGATATGGGCACTAGACAACGGATAAACGTACTTATATAGATAAATAATACATACTTAAATACATATTAAACATCCAAGACTCGAGAACAAACATTCGTATTTTTCATACAAATATCTGCCCCGACCGGGGATCGAACCCGGGACCTCAAGCTTCATAGTCAGGATCTCTAACCACTAGGCCATCCGGTCGTCAATGAACGGTAAATTAATTAAACAATAAAATGAAATTAAATTACTAATTAAGATTACCGATTAACCGTAAATTACCGGTGCTTTTTACGCAAAATGTTACCGATTTTTCATTTTGTAAGTGCAACACTTACCCCTATAAACGTCAGTCTTAAATCAGGCCGTTCCATTACCGGGTTCGATTCTCGACTTATTGAGGGGCCTGATAATTGCTTTTTCCTGTTTAGCTGAAGACAGATAGCTAATAAATAAGTGGGAAGGAGTTCCCGAATGAAATATAATCTATAAATGAAGTGGCATATAACTATTTGAGATAAAGGTGAAACTAATAAGTTTCTGACAAAAAATTTGTGTACATGGGTGTGCGTGTGTGTGTGTAAACTGTAAGAAATCTGTCATGGATGTTAAATTGTAACCCAATCACCTGCTTAAATATTCCGGAATAATTCTGATAGAATTTGCATTAGTGTCAAAAAATGTCGTTTAACCCATTTTGCCTTTCAAGCGTTCATACATACATGCATAAACCACGTCTTTATTCCTTGGTAAACAGAGCCTAAGGTAACAAGACCTAAAGGCCACGTTTATCATGATTGTGGGCGTAGTTATATACTTCATTAAATTTAGAATGAGAAACCACAATAACACTATTATTGCGCCTGGTCAACTATTTCTTACCTAGCAAATAGTACAGTAAAATAGTCTGGGAGCCGCAAAATAAAATTGTTTTAGTGTCACTTTATTTGCGTGTCGTAATTGTTACTCTAGTACAAATTGTAAAGAGATTAAAAATCACGAGCCGCAATATAATGTTGTTGTGGTTTCTCATTCTAAATTAAATCCTACTAATATTATAAATGCGACAGTTTGTGACGATGTGAGGATGTGACGATGTGACGATGGGAGTGAGTGAGTGTGTATGTTTGTTCCTTCTTCACGCTAAAACGACTGGACGGATTTGGATAAAATTTGGGACGAAGATAGCTGGTACCCTAGATTAAAACATAGGCTACTTTTTATCCCAGAAAATTGCATAGTTCCCGCGGGATAACGATAAACATGTTAAATCATTGCTAATTCTACGCGGACGAAGTTGCGGGCAGAAGCTAGTGAAGTATATATCTCAAGCGTCCATGGTAGGTAGTAATTGTGATTCAACTTCCATATTCAAAATGAACCCAATGCCAGTTGTATCTGTAAACAGTATTCTCACGCTGAATGCCGCCCATTAGGCTGGGTCTACACTGACCGACGTTTCTTTCAATGCCTGACCGTCAATAGGACATCATTAACTGGGAAGTGCTGCGTTTACATTGGGGTGGGCGCTTGAAGTTTAGTGAATGCAAGTCAAGTTGAAAAAAGCATATTGAATTGAGAGAGAGAGATACCTAAACATTTATTTAAACACATTCGATGCACGTCGATATATAGAATAAAGATACCTACAATACATCTGAGAAAATCAGGTTTAGAAAGAAAATAGTTTTAAACTACTTCCAAAAAAAGAAGGAAGCACGGCTTCTAAAGGATCGGTATTATTATTATAGTAATGTAATTAATGCTATTTTTATTAATTCTCCAAATTTTGGTTATTTTTTACGGATGATATTTTGAAGACTGTTTCATAATTACGGTCAAGGCTTTTTATTTAAGGTTAAAAACAAAAGTAGATATTTATGTATGTATGTATGTAAAACTCTTTATTGTACATAAAACACATGAAAAAGATGAATACAGGAAAACACAAATGCACAAAGGCGAACTTATTCCTACAAGGGATCTCTTCCAGTTAACCTTGAAAGATAATTATCATGTGTGATTCCATGACAACTTCAGTCAAAGTTTATTTACTTTTGTTTAAGACCACCGACCATCCATTTATCCTAACCTATAAACAGAAACAAATGGTACGATTCCAGTACCTAAAGCATCTAATCTAAACGCAGCACAGTGCCGGGTCAACACGACTGAAAGAAGCGGAATGGTTGCCGAACAAACACGTGACCGCTATCAATAGCCGTGTTTGGTCACAGCTAATAGATCCAGTAGGGTAAAACTAAGAATACTTAGTAAATCCTTAGTAAAATTCTGTTATGGTTGCCTGGTAGAGATCGCTCTGTAGCGATAAGACCGCCTTTGTTACCTTATTACTTCTGTATGCCTTTTCTCTGTTTTGATTGTTATATGCGGTGTTTAATAAAGAGTTATTGTATTGTATTGTATTGTATTGTAAATCGCTGGCCTATTTGTCACCTTTTAGTTAAAAAAAAGTTGTCTGGTTTTTTTTAACCCCTGACGCATAAAGAGGGGTGTTTTATAAATTTGACGTCGATATCTCTCTGTGTGTGTATGTGTGTGTGTCTAACTGTGGCATTTTGTTTATTTTCTATAATAGGAAATATCAAATGAATCAAGAAATTTTTATTTCTTAATTTTTATGTTTACTTTTACGGTTTTACCGTTAGAAATTTAATTTCTAAACGACACTGAAAATTAGAACACATAGAAAAATCCGAAAAGTAAAGCTATGGCCGGGAATCGAACCCGGGTCCTCGTCATTCCGTGACGCGTGCTATACCCCTACACCACCCATAGCAGGTGAGTAAGCGTTCGAATTTTTCTATCTATTACTAACTGTCACGTGACCTTGTTACTATGCGATTATTTGTCGCGAAGCGTCATCTATTTGAATGATGTGTCTGTACGACACAATTACAAACTCCCGTGGAACATCTACTGCTCACCAGGGACGAGGGATGGCGCTGTTTTTCAAATGATAGGAAATATCAAATGAATCAAGAAATTTTTATTTCTTAATTTTTATGTTTACTTTTACGGTTTTACCGTTAGAAATTTAATTTCTAAACGACACTGAAAATTAGAACACATAGAAAAATCCGAAAAGTAAAGCTATGGCCGGGAATCGAACCCGGGTCCTCGTCATTCCGTGACGCGTGCTATACCCCTACACCACCCATAGCAGGTGAGTAAGCGTTCGAATTTTTCTATCTATTACTAACTGTCACGTGACCTTGTTACTATGCGATTATTTGTCGCGAAGCGTCATCTATTTGAATGATGTGTCTGTACGACACAATTACAAACTCCCGTGGAACATCTACTGCTCACCAGGGACGAGGGATGGCGCTGTTTTTCAAATGATAGGAAATATCAAATGAATCAAGAAATTTTTATTTCTTAATTTTTATGTTTACTTTTACGGTTTTACCGTTAGAAATTTAATTTCTAAACGACACTGAAAATTAGAACACATAGAAAAATCCGAAAAGTAAAGCTATGGCCGGGAATCGAACCCGGGTCCTCGTCATTCAAGTAAACATAAAAATTAAGAAATAAAAATTTCTTGATTCATTTGATATTTCCTATCATTTGAAAAACAGCGCCATCCCTCGTCCCTGGTGAGCAGTAGATGTTCCACGGGAGTTTGTAATTGTGTCGTACAGACACATCATTCAAATAGATGACGCTTCGCGACAAATAATCGCATAGTAACAAGGTCACGTGACAGTTAGTAATAGATAGAAAAATTCGAACGCTTACTCACCTGCTATGGGTGGTGTAGGGGTATAGCACGCGTCACGGAATGACGAGGACCCGGGTTCGATTCCCGGCCATAGCTTTACTTTTCGGATTTTTCTATGTGTTCTAATTTTCAGTGTCGTTTAGAAATTATTTTCTATAAAATTGTGTGTATGCTCTTATATTTATGTGTCTTGCAAAAAGGAATAAATGTCTTCTTTCTTTCTTTCTGAAATGTTTTTTAGAATTTTCCGGTTGTACTTTACAATTGTTTCCGTAAATTTTTTCGATGCTCAAAGTGTTAGGCGTTAATGGGGTGAATTAATTTTGAATCTAAAACTACGATGTAAAATTTGCACAAGAGTAATCTATCACACTAACCAAACCACCTGCTGAAATATTGCCGAATAATTCTAAGAGACATAAATTTTAGCTTGATACCTCCACGCGTTCCTGAGAAAAAGGATCTTGACAGACGGACGGACGGACGGACAACAAAGTGATCCTATAAGGGTTCCGTTTTTTCCTTTTGAGGTACGGAACCGTAAAAATGACGCTTATTCTATTTTGCCTTTCAAGCGTCTATGGTAATTATTGTCTACATTGACTAAAGACAGTCCCCAAAATACCCAAACCTCCACTTTTTAATAAATAAGGCAAGCATTAAAATTTAACGGCATCACAAAAAACCCGGGAGTTAGATAAAGGGTAAATCCCCTGTTTGTAGGTTATTATTCCATTGTCATTTTATTTATATTTCTCGGTATCGCGGAATATCTAATAAACTCTTAGGAGGAGGGAATTTTAATGATTGTTTTATGTTAATAAGCTGTATCTGTGGCGAGTTTGATTTCCATTTTGTCGGGCTTGACAGGTTAGCTGGAGCTAAGTGACAGAGTCGCAGACTTGATTCTTACCATATTTTATGGTCCTCGGTTTCTGGATGTTTCTTGCGGGTTCTTTTGTTTT
This sequence comes from Pandemis heparana, assembly GCA_963854515.1. Lineage (NCBI taxonomy): Eukaryota > Metazoa > Arthropoda > Insecta > Lepidoptera > Tortricidae > Pandemis > Pandemis heparana. Next base: position 13,026,942 of record OY978022.1, on the reverse strand, counting down.
TGGTGCTTAATTGCTATTATTTTCTTTTTTTCCATACCTACTGGTCTTGGAGCGAAGAAGAAACATAGAATGTACCAGTTGCTTCTCTTCCCGCGTAGGTAAAAGCCTTTCGAGGGAATGGGCGAGAATAGTAATCATGTTATAGGTGATGCGGCTAGCAACCTATCACTATTTTGACACCAGTTTCCACCTATTCGTCCACAATCATGCGAAACGTGGCGTTTAGGTCTTATTACCTTAGGGTCTGTCTAACCCATAAGAGGTAAACACGTGATTTATGTACGTACTAGCTGTTGCCAGCGACTTCGTCTGCAAATAATTCGTTTATCGCTATCCCCCGGGAACTACGCAATTTTCCAGGATAAAAAGTAGCCTATGTGCTATTCCAGACTTTTCTCTATCTATGTGCCGAATTTCATCTAGATCCGTTCTGCCAGAACGGTTCTGGCGTGATTGAGTAACAAACAAACATCCATACATCCATCCATAGTTAGATTAGATTGTTTTTCTTTTATTATCTCTATCTCTATTTATCTATCTTTTTTTTAATAGGGGAAAGGGGAGTTTGTGGAGGTCGTGGTGATGGTAAGTGATCATAGGGACCCATAACGTAGGATTGCATAAGCGCCAGAATGAAGATCTGACAGCGAGCGAACCTAAACTAAATCGGAATAGAATCGCATTCAGAAGTGGTAACCCCCTGTAAATAAACCTATACTCCTGTAGCGTCCCTTCTATGTCTATAATGTAAGCAACACCCTGTACCGAGAAGTGCGAAGACAGACTTTCAGCAAACCAAGTGCTCTTAATAGCGTCATGTATCAATTCAGAGTAGCGAAACAAAAAAGTTGCCGGCGAAAAAGAGCAGTTACCCTGAACTCGGGGCACTTTACCTTGTCATCGGCCACTTTATTAGGGCGCGCACACTGGGTGAAAAAACGCGGCGTTTTTTGAACGTCTGTTAGAATCTAGGTTTTCGTCATAAGGCAAAAGAGGTCCACTGTAGAACATAGGCCTTGACCAAGACTGTGTTCCCCCTAGTAGTAGATTGGCAATGAAAAATAGGTAATCCTACTAATATTATAAATGTGAAAGTTTGTGACGATATGAGTGAGTGAGTGTGTTTGTTTGTTCCGTCTTCACGCTGAAACGACTGGACGGATTTGGATTAAATTTGGAACGGAGATAGCTGGTACCCTAGATTAAAACATAGGTTATTTTATATTCCGGAAAATTTGATAGTTCCCGCGGGATAGCGATAAATATGTCAAAAGCCGTAGCAATCAAGAGCCGCAGCGTAAATAATGATTGCAGAATAATTATACTATCAACATTAGTCAAGTGTTATCCTACGCGGACGAAGTCGCGGACAGAAGCTAGTATGTAATACGCGTTAGTTTTTTACACTTACAAAAGGTCATTTACTTAAGATTTTCACCTATATTAATCTACTCTACCTCTTGATGCCACAAGTAAGGCCGGTGGCACATATATTTTTCACCGACGACCGGATGGCCTAGTGGTTAGAGAAGCTGACTATGAAGTTTAATACGTATTTAAGATTTTTTTTAGTATTTTGCTCTAACTTTGATAATGATCCCGTAGAGGGATCGAAACGCGCGTCAGTGTTTGTGTGGTGATAGGATTAATTAAGTTTGTGGGATTTTTGTGCGTTTCGTGTGGTAGTAGTGGTGGGAGGGCTTGCATGCAAAACGTATATATTTCGCACAAGCTTGGTTATCTTGCACGTAAGTAGCGGAGTAGCAAGGTAAATATTTTGTGTTCAATGTATTTATTTATATAAGTATGTTTATCCGTTGTCTAGTACCCATATCACAAGCTATGCTTAGTTTGGGACTAGGTCAATTGGTGTCAATTGTCCCGAGATATTTATTTATTTATTTATTATATTTAGCTTTCTTCTTAAAAATCTGCGTGGAAAAGTGCTTTTTCCCCTCTTGGGTGGAAAAGGTTTTTGAAATTCGAACGCCGCGCTGACCACCATTCCACCACGACCACGACCACCACCACCTCACCACCTACTCATATACTCAAGTTATTAGAAATTTGAAATTCTTCCATCCAATTTCTCGCTGTAGTGAGGTGAAAAATTGTGTGTTTCGCTCGGCAGCAAAGTTTGTTTAGTGTCTCGTGCCTTGAAACCCTCGCGACGCTCAGGATTCTTCTATTGAACCATTCGCTTCGCTCGTGGTTCAATCATAGAATCCTTCGCTTGCTTGGGTTTCAATACAGGCACTCGCGCCAAACAAAAACTTTGCAGCCTTGCATAACAAAAACTATTACATGATGGCTGTATCGTTATATATGCCCTAGACTGCACATTGAACGTAACTAGTAACTATGCTATATCTATGGTGACAGTATTCTAACTGTTTGATTAACATCATAGGGCGCCTGCCCACCGTCGGTTCCCCCGCCCGTCTGTGGCACCCGAAATACTTATGCTAATAAAATGATATTGTTTTCTTTGGAAACTCCTATTAATTAAGAAGTGTGACAGCATTTTATTAATCCGACCGAGGAAGCCGTTGTTTGCTATTAATGTTCAAAACTTGAGCCTTTAACAGGACAAGGTGCACAATAAAATAAATTTTATTTATGCCCGTTAATAATTCAAAATTTTAATGGCTTCAGCGAAGTTGTATTCTTTATTTATGTAAGTGTGATATATCCCGTGAAGTTGTGATGGGATTGCGCCGTTCTGCAGTTATTTTAGATTATTGTGATATGTATTTCTTAGAGTTTCTCTTTTTGCTTCCGCTCGAAACGCGCTGTTGGCAAAACTCTTTTTAAACTGCAAAACTTTTTTTTGTGTTTGTTAATCGTCATAATACACATACACACACCATTTTGTGCCAAAAATGCCTTAAATCAATTTGGAAAAGAGCTGATATTCTTCAAACTGCTGGACCAATTTTCACCAAATCTTAAGAACCTTTGCAAGGAAACTGGCTTTCGAATGAAAAACCCACATTCCTTAGACTGATCTACGATGCCACAGACACGCACACACAAACACACACACACACATAGACGTCAAACTTCCAACACCCCTCTTAGCATCGCGGGTTAAAAATAACAGTTGATACGAGCTGCTTTTGTACATTCGCTATACTTCATTTAATTTAGAATGAGAAACCACAATAACGTTATATTGCGTCTGGTCAACTATTTCTTACCTAGCAAATAGTACAGTGCAATAGTTTGGCAGCCGCAAAATAAAATTGATTAATGTCACTTTATTTGCGAGTCGTCAAAACTCTAGTACAAATTGTAAAGAGATTACAGTTCACGAGCCGCAATGTTGTTGTGGTTTCTCATCCTAAATTAAATGAAGTATAAATGGGCACTCAGAGTTCCAAAAATGTAAGCTTTAAATCAAACCTCCATTAACATAATACGTCCAAATTCGCAGGCCTGTTAGCGCCTAATGAATTAAGGTCTCCCAGAACTAGAAGTTGGTGACACAAATATGCCCAATAACACTCTTAATTAAGAGGGCCTTGTACAGCAAAAATCCATCTGGAACTTGCCACTTAAGGGCTCTACGGCACCTCTGCTTGTCCGCGGTACATTGAGGTCCACAGAGCTACGAAGATATACTAGGAATCTGCGGATATTTCATTGAACACACAGTCTAACTAATATTATAAATGCGAAAGTATGGATGGATGGATGGATGGATGTATGTTTGTTTGTTACTCAATCACGCCAGAACGGCCCAACGGATCTGGATGAAATTCGGCACATAGATAGAAAAAAGTCTGGAATAGCACATAGGCTACTTTTTATCCCGGAAAATTGCGTAGTTCCCGCGGGATAGCGATAAACGAATTTTTTGCAGACGAAGTCGCTGGCAACAGCTAGTTATTCTATAAATTCGTGAAATTAAAAAGTGGCAATAGTGTAGTGTCATCAGGCGTTACTTTGCGGAGTTAGGGTGCGACCACACCGCCGCTTAAAAAACGGTGACGTTACGGAATCACAACAAAATGTATGAAGAGACGGTAAGAAAACGTGGCGCATACGACACGACACTGCGTATACGCGGCGGTTTGGTCGCACCCTCACCTTGCTATACCGCTACTTAAGTGCAAGATAACCAAGCCTGTGCGAAATATAATAAACTTTAAATACTACCTATCTAAAGACCGCGTTTGGCAGGATTATGGCTGTATAATTGGAAAGGGGAATCTTAAATAAGGAGAGAAAAATTATTAGAATGTACCAGTTACTTCTCTTCCCGCGCGGATCGTAGGCCACCAAGGGAATGGGTGAAAATCATAGGAATCATTGTTATAGGCGATGTGGCTAGCAACTCATCACTATTTGGATTCCCCTTTCCTCCTATACGCCCATAATCATTCTAAACGTGGCCTTTAGGCCTTGTCTACCCCGTAAGAGATAAAGACGTGTGTGTGTGTGTGTGTGTATATTTTTGAAGTGAAAACTTCTTTAGTGGCGTTGAGCACTTTATGAGATGGGTAAAAAATGTTAAACTCGCGTCAGGCGTAAGACGGAGGGAGAGTTTAAGTACCAGGACATCAAATCCTCCAAGAGCTTATTTTGAAATACGAATGAATCGCGTTCGATTTTTGAAGTGTTTTTTTGTTGAGTCGTGGAGCGAAAGTACTAGGGCATCAGCACATTGTTAGAGGTCTGTCAATATAGATAATGCGTACGTTTTTATTGTAATCGGCCAGTACGGTACGCGTCTTGAGCGCCATGGAGATTACAACATTGTAATCTAATCTAAGCTGCTGTTTTCACTTCTGTCGGCACTCCCGGAGTGCTACCCGTCGCTTTTGGTTTGCTATCTTAGCAAAAATTCCACGTTTTCGTAGCTCCTGGTGGCACAAGGTGCGACCACATTAGCGACGTCAACGCACACTCCCCAACCCGTGATAGAAACAATAATGAGTCTCAGAGATTTCCCCAACGTGCCCTAGTCCTACGGATATTGTTCAAAGTTATCAAATTTTCAAAACTGTGTAACGCATTACGCGCTCGCTAATTATGAGTGCTCCGCGGAAGTGTTTTTCTTCATTATTTTATTAGCGGAACGGTGACCTTGCTTATTGAAATGGTTTTGGTTATCATAATCGTTGGTTTAGTTAATCAGTGATGTAAATAGAGCCAAGTGTTAGGTTCAAGACATGTACCATACTACAACTAGTACCCATATTACAAGCTTTGTATAGTTTGGGACTAGGTCAATTAGTGTTAATAGTCCAAAGATATTTACTTAGATATTTTATTTTATGTGCTGCTTAGGAATAAAATTACCTCAAATAATCGTTATGCCTGCTTGCAACACTTTTTAATTGGGTTTTGGCGGCAAAGCCGATATACTTTTAACAGTCGCGGGCTTGGGGAATTCTGGATTGGGAACTAACGATAAAAAGGTTGCTTTAGAAATAAGAAACGAATAAGAGTAATAAGAGTACTAGATAATGGTATTGTATGGTTGTCCTGGAGAAAATATATTCCTGTTAACAAGATGAGTGTGTTTTATTACACAAGTTAGACATGTTTATGTGAAATAGTTTTTAAGTTTTGAGGGGGTCAAAAGTGGCTCCAAATGGTTCGTGTAATTACACACTCGCCAGTTCTGTAAGCTTGAACTAGTTAGTGTTGTAATTTAGGGTAGGTATTTTAGGCATAAAAGTGTAAAAATAAATTATTTTATTATGTATAAAAAGATAAACGCTTGTTTTTTTGGAAAAAAGTCATAAGAAAAATAGAACTAGCCAGAGTTATTTATGTGTTCGAATTATAATTTTTATTTTTTGAATTTAGCTTTTATCATTATTGATGATCGCTTTGACATTTTATCATTATAGTTTAACATTCGTTTTTTGTGTCTACTAACTATGCTTTAAGGCTTTTATAGAAAATACATAAATAAAATGGATAAACCTGGTTGAAAGTGATCATCAGCACCTTTAAACGCCCGTAAGAATCCTTACAATACTTGTGTGACCATATTGAAACTCGCTGAGGCTCGTTTCATAAAACCACACTTGTTAGAAACCTCATTACGTATAACTTACATAAACCACTATTTATGCAAAAAAACTAATCATTTTCGTACAGCACTGAATTCACAGTAGGTAAAGCTAATGAAACTATCAGTACCTCTAATTCACATTAACACAGAACCCAGACTAGAGCTAGGAGCACGCATCGCGTTGAAAACCTTTTAATATCAAATGAACTGAAAATTGGTATGTGTCAAACGGCATTATTAGGGTGCGAACGAGTGGGGAGGAAGTGAGATCGAGTGGCATTAGGGTGTGTCTATAGATGTGATGCCATTTCTCCACTGTCGAGCAAAAAGCGTCACTTCCCATACAAAGTTGTATGATAACTCGTTATAACCCGTTCTTTTACTCGTCAGTATAGTTTAACCGGTTTTAGCTATTGTCAATGGTTTTTTTTTTCAGCCATAGTAAACTGCTTGATGAAATTTTGTAATTTTTTTATAAGAAAGTCGATTCAATCTTAATGCAAAGTTTGTTTATAAAATAACATTAATTAGGAAAGGTAGAGTTTGCTTTTATTGTCAGTCCTTATCAAAGCCTCTAGTGCAGTGCTTCCCAACCTCTGGACAATAGATAAATGCTAATGTATCTGTAATAACTAAGATAAATACATAATCCGATTTTTTTTGCTGTTTGTTTTATTAAGGGGGTCCGTGAAAACTGCTTGATTTCCTTGGGGTCCGTGGCTGAAAAAGGTTGGGAAACGCTGCTCTAGTGCAATAATATAAGAGTTTTCTATGATTCACGGTTAACACGGTCCTCTCGTGCAAGTTGTCATAAAAAAAAAGTCTCCCGCGTTCATTTGTACATCTTTTCTTTACTATAGACCAATGTAATTTAAGGTACGGACTTAACTTAGGGACCTTTTACATCCCTTTTATAAAATGTATTAATTGTATTATAGGTAAGTTATTAGTAGTAGTTTTAGTTTTAGTATTAGTCTTTTTTCAATTGTATTTTAAGTTGTATTTTATTGTTATTTAGTTCTTAATACTTCATATGATCATTTTTTTTTAAGAACGTGTTTTCTGATACTTGCATCAAGAGTGTAACGATCATGCAATAAAATAATAGTTATTATAGTATTATAGATAAGTTATTATATGTAAGTTAAGTAGAATTTAAGAACGTAAGTAAATCTATTTTATTTTGAAAAAATGACTTTCTGCCAAGTTTCTTGCGGCGCATTCTTCTTGGCAATGATGGTCTTTCCGAATGCGCTGGTAGATTCAAAAAAAGACATGTAAAAGAGCCTTTGGCGGCCTATTTGCAATAGTGCATTACTGCAGAGGCCGGGAAAGAAAGGCTTGCAGGCTGAGTAATTTATATAGATGGCCGAGCTTCGCGAGGCCGGATAGGAGTACGAAGCCTGCAAGTTCTTTCACGCCGAGGCTTGTATAGTGCTTTTCTCAAACATGCAATGAAATAAATAAATAAACTCCAAAAAAACCCTTAGAATGTTGCCGCTAGCGCGTGCATTAGGCAGCGGCCGAGCAGCAGCAGGTGCATGTCCTCCGCGTGCGTGTCCTCCAGCAGCGCGCCCCGCGCGCGACGACGACCACCACAAAACAAAACACGATCGTTTTGCAGGCCAAGGCCTGCCATTTTGTATGAAAATCCATTACATACCACTTGTCTAACCGCGCCCGCAACGTGATACGTCCCGGCCTATTATTTGGAACGTAAGGTTGACATTTCATTGCATCTTTGAGAAAAATAAACTTTTGACTTGACTTTGACTTTAAACGTTTCAATTAGGTACTATAGAAGAATTGACAGCGCCGTATGTGGATTGAAACGGCGGCAAGTTACTCACAAAATTTGACATAATCGCAAACGCGTTCGAGACGTATTTTGTGAGCGAAAACGTACACTACAGCATACAGTTACCTATAGCAGAAGTGTTCAGGCTTGGTGTAAGCTTTTTGTAGCAACAATGTTTTCGAAACTATGGCGACTTTACAGTAAAATAAGTCATTTATGTGATTGCATCAGTGTTGGACACTTTAAGCTGAAAAGCACCAGTAATGGACACTTCATTCTTAATTTAAAGATAATTTGGTTTTAAATTGACCGTTGTAAAATAAATTACTATGCCTTAATGTCTTTTAAATAAGAGTTATTGTGCATTATTATTATTATTTTAAGAGTTATTGCGAAGTGCCCGACGTATGTGCCCCCCCTGTATTTGAACGGTACCATCCTCAAGAGGGTATCATGTGTTAAATGTCTGGGGCACTTAGTCACAGAGAACCAGCGAGATGACGCTGACATTGAGCGGGAGCGTAGGGCGTTGGCGATCAGGGCAAATATGATAGCACACAGATTCAGAAGATGCACTGCTTCAACTAAAATTACATTATTTAGAGCATATTGTACCTCACTTTATACCTGTAGTCTGTGGGCTGATTATGCGCAAAAATCGATCAGCGCCCTACGTGTACAATATAATAACGGGTTCAGGATGCTGCTGGGGCTGCCGCGCTCGTGCAGTGCATCTGGTATGTTCGCAGATGCGCGCGTTGACAGCTTTCATGCCACTGTTCGAAAGCGCGCCGCAGCGATGCTCCGCAGAGTGCGCGCCAGTGCCAACAGCATCCTGAGCGTGATAGCGGGCAGATTGGACAGTCGCTATGTACAGCACTGGGCTAATCTGCACCGTTCTTTGACAGTTAATGAGCCTAATTAACTAACATAGTGTTTAAGGTGTATTACTAACCCGATAAGGATCCCGATGTCCGAAATAAATGTTTTTTTTTTTTTTTTTTTATTATTATAGGATCCATGCCCATTACTGGTCCCGTAACCCTATTAAAACCAAAACTACATTTGTTGTTGTTACCAACAGGGCCCTATTTTATAAAGCTACAAGGTACAATTTATAAGCGGAAGTCTCTTTCTGACCCTATGTGTTAGATAGAGACTTCCAATTGTAACTTGTAGCTTTATAAAATAGGGCCCAGGAGGTGTTAACAGCTCTGTACGATCACTCTGGAATCAGTCGGGACTCCCAGCGAACCTGCTGAATAATGATGGCAGCCATAATCACGCATTACTGCGACGAGCCCGCTGCAAGTTTTATTAACTTATCGACAGTTGAGCAACAACGGTTCATGATTAACTGGTTCTGCATTAACCGTTATTAAATGCTTAACGGTTATTTGCTGCTGTCATTTTAAATTAATGTGTGATTTGGCGCGTTGTTTAAACCAGTTTTAAAGTCTTATTTGATTGCACTTTGTGGTGCTGTCAGGTTTTAATAATGAATTTTTTCATCATCAGAGATTTTTTCAGTTTAAAAAAGCCTACGGAAACCTTTTTTATTTGGCCAAATGAATTGATCATCAACATTTAAATGACTTAAAGAATGGCAACAGAAAATTATGAATCAAAAAACATCTATGCAAAGCTGGCAGCTAGGAGCGACAAAGTAAATAAAGAAACAAAAACCGATTATAATAAAAGCTTCGAATCGTAAAAACGCTTAATAAAATAACAGAAAAACTTATAAATATTCACAAAACCGACTTAAACCTTTTGCAGACTGACGGATTCGTTTTTACTTATTCTACAGAAAATCTGCTTAAAATCCGTATTAAAAGAATCACTCAGAATTTATTTGGAAAGCGGTGCGAGGCAAGAACTTATAGCGATTTAATTACTAAAGTTCCTGGTTCAAGAACCAGCCCGTCTTTTTCCATGGGTGAAGTACAAAGCAACTAAGGAAACTCTCTGTTGCCTTTATTTGTATTAACTTTTTTTTCGTATTTTGACTGGTCGCCGCCCGGTTGGGCGACCCAGGTATCGCTGGGGGGACAGTGTCCAGGCGGATTTGCGACGTCTTCAAGTCGACGACTGGCAAGAAGCTGCGCACGATCGGGACAGATGGCGTGCTCTCGTTTCGGAGGCCAAGACCCTATTTGGGTCCCTGAGCCAAGTTAGTTAGTTGGTTAGTTATTTGTATTTTGCGAAAACACACACACAACGCTGATGATGATGATGACCTAATTTTCATGTCTGTGTTTTTGTTGTTTCTTTTCTATAAAATTGTGTGTATGCTCTTATATTTGTGTGTCTTGCGAAATGAATAAATATCTTCTTTCTTGCTTTCAGTATTAGTCTACAAATTTAAGGTCACGCAGCGATATTCGAACCCACGACCCTCTGCTTGAGAGGCCATAGGTCAAACTACTAAGCCACCACGGCGTTTTATCAACCACTGTAAGTATAAGGGCCTGTCTCACCACTTGATAACTGTCAGTTATCTATTATTACGTCTCTATTATTACTACGAAACAGACAGAGACGTCATCCTACTAATATTATAAATGCGAAAGCTTGTGACGATGTGACGATGTGAGTGAGTGAGTGTGTATGTTTGTTCCTTCTTCACGCTAAAACGACTAGACGGATTTGGATGAAATTTTGAACGAAGATAGCTGGTACCCTAGATTAAAACATAGGCTACTTTTTATCCCGGAAAATAGCATAGTTCCCGGGGCACAGCCATAAACATTTCAATTGCTAATTCTACGCAGACGAAGTCGCGGGCAGAAGCTAGTCATAAATAACTGACAGTTAAGGAATTATGAGACAGGCCCTAAATCGCCTGCCACTAATGACATGGAGCCGAAACTCTTGGTTCCTTATCTCCCCGCAATGGTCGCGATCCTGAGAGGTTACCCTTTGGATGTTGTCGTCACGGATGATTTTAAATGTAAAAATTATTCAAATACAGCCTGAGCCCGATCTGAAGCCTTTATAGATTGACGTGGCTTATTAGTCGCATTGTGGGGGTTTCGTTGTTAATATTTTTGGCTAAGTTTAGGTTTGATGTCTTTGAGGAGTTGCGTTTTACGTCTGCGCTGCGCTGGTTATATTGTTTTACTTGATAGCTTTCGTTAAGTTGTAATTTAGCGTGTTATGGTTCTACTGCATAGATTCACGCGTTTGGAGGTCCGTGTCATACTAAATGGATAAAACTTAGAGAGTGATGCTTAATAGCGGCGCTCGCGTTGAGCATTTAAATTGATGCAGTTATTTACTTCTGATCATTTCATCATCCTTGCATCAGGGAGCTTACCATGACGTCTTAGTGCGATTCAGTTCCCATTCAGTTCGTTCGCTGTCAAATCAATACTAAAAATGACAGCTAAAACGCGTGTTCACGCCTAAACCACTGGACCGATTTTAATGAAATTAGGTAGAGATAGTTTCGGTCCTGGGGAAGAACTGTTAGATTTATCCCGGAAAATTGCATAGTTGCCGCGGGATAAGTGCATTCTGAGCAGACAGAGTCGAAGACATGTCGCCATAATCGAAGCAGACTTTATACTGTGTTATTGGAAAGTCGTATTGTACCGTTTCACTCACACTTGTTGTAATTAACTGAAGAGTGAGAGGGTAAGTATGACATTTCAAATTTGGGAGTTAATAGTCACTCTCGGCAGCATCATTGTACGAAGCTGTGTGTGTTTACTTCTGTGACCGTAGTTACACAAATAATACATTTTGTTTCTGAATAAGAGATATAAACGAGAAAACGAATTAAACGCCAGTGCAAAGGTTGAAATTAAACGCGTATTTGAACTGTGTTCGTCACACTTCGAGTAATTGCTTCACGTGTTAGATCCATACTAAAAATGACAGTTAGGAACTACTGAGTCGGAGTTGAAACGCATCAAGACGTCATTGTAATGGCCCAGGTCAGAAAGAAACTACGTATAGTATGTATGTATGTATGTTCCTGGGGTGTACACACGAAGCAGTAAACCAGTGGAGTGATAAAAGACGCATTTGTTCCTTAAAACCGTTTCGCCAGTTTGGTGAAGACTGCGGGGGGTAAACAAAGCCTCTCATTGGCTGACTCAAGGCCATCCCAATGTCAACAAAGAATTTAGTGATGTGCCATTCGCGTTTTGGACTTTTATCGATAAAACATTTACTTTTTACCTTTTAATGTGTAATTTCCCCATTTACCTCTTATTATTTTTAACCGACTTCAATAAAAGGAGGTTCTTTCTATGTTAGACTGTACGTTTTTTGATGTAGGTATGTTCACTAGAGATGTGCCGACTAGTCGGTAAAGCCGACTATTTTGCAACTAACATAATCGGCGACTATCCGGCAAAGAGAGCCCAGTATCCGGCTTCTTACTTTGTATATCATCATCATCATCGTCATCATCCCGGCCTAGACACTGTGTATTTGTTGATTTACGATAACTTTGGCATATTATCCATAGATTTTTAGATATTGCAAAAAAATTGCGTTCCAAATCGCTATAGCCATGTCATAGCCAAACCATACGATTACTATAGCGATTTCGAACGCAGCCCGTGAACCGATTCGTAAAATGGGACGTTACCAAACTTAATAGCATGGCTTGTAGAAGACAATAAAGACGGCTATGTATGTAGAAGGAATTGGATTAAATAACAACAAATATAAAAAATATTTATAAAGGCAACACTTTTAATGAATACACTAACAGTATTATTAGTGTCAGCCGAAGTCATAATCGGCATCGGAACATATCTAACGTTACATAGTAGTACTACTGATTTTTAAAATGAATTAATTTTGACAAAGTTTTACGAATGAACTTCTTAGGATCTTTATAATTTTTGGTAAAATATGACAACCTCGCATCGACGTATTTCTTTATAACACACCTAGTCAGCTCAATTATGTGATTTTCGGTTTCAACTTCAAATTGATGAAAATGTATGTCAGGAAACAAATTGTACCCTATAAACGACTTTAACACAGTTCTTTCGAAGAAATCTGAATTATATTTTGGTGGCAATACTTTTGATCCATTTTCATTTATAGCTCTTTTAATATTGATTTCACACCGGCGACAAATTTCTAGGACTGTATTTGAACCGTAAAAAAGTTTTTTTTGAACGTCTTTTTGATGTGCTAAACTTTTAGTATTTGTGTCGCCTATTAATGCACCAATACATGTTTGACACTTAATTTTTTTAATTGTATGTGTATGCAAAATTTCATCTCAATTGGTAACCGGGAAGTGGATCAAATCTAACTTGCAAGGTTTGATTACAGACAAACATCGGGACAGGTGAAACTAAAAAAAAGCTTGCAATATTATTATTACCTAGGGGAAAGTGGTCACCATTATCGTTGAAAAATGGCTATAACATTTTGACATAATAGTTTCGGACTTTTTTGTAACAAACTACAATTAGTATATTTGTTACACTTTACACTTACGTACATAAACTAGCTAAATTTGACAATTAAATAAAAAATAACAAATGAAATCTATAAAGTCTACGAATGGTGACCACTTTCCCATACTCTGACTAAACCCTAATCATTATTTTATTTAACTATTCCACTGCGTAATCCTGCAGCTTGTTACTTAAGATTCCTCGATAGTAATTATTAAAAGCGGGTGGGACATCACTAACTTACACGTGCCGCACTAAAGCGGGATGGCTATATGTATTTAAGCCTGGGAGTGACAGAGACGGCTAAAAACGAAGGTATTTAATTTATTAAATAAGTTTTTCGAATTTATAAATGAAATTGTACATACCTGTGGAATGTAACACCATCAGTGGAATAGTTCGATGTTTTACTATTTTTACCGCACCACTTGATGGCGCAGAACGGCATATTTATATTTTTTTTTATTATTTTCGAGCGATCGTTCCTAGCGTAGTACGGAATTGGAACTAACGAAGATTTGAGTGGGGCGAGCCTGTATTAGCTCTGTCGGAGCTAATGTTTGGCGGTACGGATTCCCCCCGCATGAGCAGTCTAGTGGTTATATTGTCTTTGGGTGTACATGATTCCGTGTTCCTGTGGGAAAAACTACATCGGTGAGACGGGGCGAAATATATCCATTAGATTGTCGGAACACATACGCAGTATGAAGAAACAGGATGACAAGGGCTCTGCTGTCGCCGAACATGCGATGGAATCTGATTCGACGCATTACATCCGTTTTGATAAGGTGTCCGTACTGGCGAGAGAAAAGTTTTTCATTCCGCGGAAAGTATACGTGAAGCCATTGAAATAAGTCGATATCCCAATTTTAATCGTGACAGCGGATGGTCGGTGCCCCCCAGTTGGAAAACTGTTTTAAATATTGACCAAACGGTGAGTGTGAGCGAACCTTTACAAAGTGACGTGTTCAGTGTTGATAAAAATGAGGGTAGTTGTGCGCCGATGTCAGCTGCGCCGAGTAGCCGCGCGAGCAGAGCGTTGGCGCGCAGTGTTTGTTTCGCTGCCGCCGGGGCGAGCGCTCCCTGATGAAGGGCTTCGAAATAGTCCGAAACAATTGTCGGAGCAATTCTTCGGCTTTTATACGTGAGTTATCCGTTGTGTTGTAATTAATACGTATAGTCATTTTCATTTGCAACTCAATTTTCAGTCGTTTTGATTAACTCCAACATCGGTGCACAAGAATCTGATAACATTGTAATAATCAAGCGCCATCACCGAAGAAATATAGTAATTACTAGCTGTTGCCAGCGACTTCGTCTGCAAAGAATTCGTTAATCGCTATCCCGCGGGAACTACGCAATTTTGCGGGATAAAAAGTAGCCTATGTGCTATTCCAGACTTTTCTCTAACTATGTGCCAAATTTCATCCGGATCCGTTGGGCCGTTCTGGCGTGATTGAGTAACAAACAAACATCCATCCATCCATCCATCCATCCATACTTTCGCATTTATAATATTAGTTAGATTATATCGATCGAATCTCGTCCGCGCAGAATTAAAATAATAATATAGTGTATGTTCACCAGCCCGGCTAGCACAAGAGCGCGCGAGATAGACTACCCGTCTCTCTCTAGCTAGAGCAAACAGTAAGAAAAAGACGGGCAATCTGTTTCGTGCGCGACGCGACTATTACGCGCTCTTGTGCAGACTTGCAGGGAGGGGTAATGCAGGGTTCAATGGTGAAAGTTTTTTTTTTTTCAAATAAGCCCAGGGGCTCCTAATTCCAACTCAGTTCAAATTTTAACTGCCACTTTTAGTATGAATCTGACAGCGAGCGAACCTAAACTGCATCGCATTAAGACGTCACGGTAAGGCCCCAGTTATTTATATGGAAAACAAATAATAAATAAAAAATATGTATTTATAATCTTGGGACAATTGACACCAATTGACCTAGCCCCAAACTAAGCAAAGCTTGTGATATGGGCACTAGACAACGGATAAACATACTTATATAGATAAATACATACTTAAATACATATTAAACATCCAAGACTCGAGAACAAACATTCGTATTTTGATACAAATATCTGCCCCGACCGAAATCAAATCTTTCTTCCTTATATTAGTGTAAATTATAATGTTATTGGGTTCTTAAACATCATTACTAGAAAATTATAATTACAAAATGGAATCCAGCGGAATTCTGTGCGCAGTTTTTACGTAAATATCACAATTGTTAACACTAAATGACGGAAAAAACGTGTACAATTTAAACCCCGCTTGTTGACACTACGGAGCGCTCCATTAGATACGTACTAACAATAGTGGATTTAATTAGCCTAGCTGAGTGTGCCCTTAACTGGCTAATTGAAGTTTCACACTCCATATTTGAATAGTTTTTCTGTTTGTAGGTTATTTTCAACTGAAAATGTGAATGTTGACGTATGCTATCTCATGGGCGTTAAGTGTATTGTCTGTTATGTAAAACTAGCTGTTGCCCGTGGCTTCGTCTGCAAACAATTCGTTTCTCGCTATCCCGCGGGTACTACGCAATTTTGTTATTCCAGGCCATAATCTCTGTTCCAAATTTCATCCTGATCTGTTAAGCCGTACCTACTGACATGAAAGAGCTACAAACATCTACACACTCTCACAAACTTTCGCATTTATAATATTAGTAGAATTAATAGGATTAGTAGGATGGCGTATGTATTTAAAACTAGGCATACGAAGCGATAAAACCCAAAAAGAAAAGTAAGTCGAACAATTAAAAATATTATGCAGGTTTATCGTCAACATTAACAATGTTCTGGGTTTTAAGTATTTTAGCTTTATAACTTAGATATTTTTTTTCCTAATTACAACAACCTAACTAATAAATAAATTAACCAAATTTTGCGACTCGATTTTAATTTATTTTCATGGTCTGATCCAGTCATACTCAACCTGCGGCCCGCCCGGTTTTTGGGGTTGGCCCGCCTTAAGTTACCTACCTCTACAATAATATAATAATAATATAGCCTTTTTATTCCGAATTCGCTACAATTTCAGTAAGTTTGTAAGTACATTGTTGTTGTTGTTGTTGTTAACTGTCGCGTAATTCGGCGTGCCTCATGGCATAGGCCTCCTCCGTGTATTGGAGGGTTTGGGCCATAGTTTCCACGCGCGCTCAGTGCGGATTGGGAACTTAACACACACCATTGAATTTCTTCGCAGATGAGTACAGGTTTCCTCATGATGTTTTCCTTCACCGAAAAGCTCATGGCAAATTTCAAATGTAATTTTCGCACATAAATTGCGAAAAACTCAGAGGTGTGAAGCCCGGGATTTGAACCCACGACACTCTGCTTGAGAGGCCACAGGTCAAACCACTAGGCTACCACGGCTTTTTCTACAACCCACCCCTAAATAATTTTTGCTTGTGGCCCACGGCACTATGACTAAAACGTATTTGTGGCCCGTATATGAAAAAGGTTATGTACCTACCACTGCTGGTCCGATTGCAAATTGGAAATATAACTCATAATTTTAATATTTCCCGACTGTTACCTTGCAAACAAACGTCGCTAATTACCAATTACACGAAAAAGTAAACTGATTTTGTTTTTTTCTGCACGAAAATGTTTCAGTTATTCTCTCTATTAAGCTAATCCAATCTTTTTTAATTGCTTGTATTAAGGAACCCAGGAATATTTTCATCTGGATAAAAATTCAATTTTGCGCCGGCATTCACCGCGTAGATCGTTGACAATTCGTCCGATACAGTCGAAAAGGGTTGCCTATTACAAAAGAGAAAAAAAGTTAATTTAACTTCGAGAAAACAGTTTCTATGCTTGTCGGCTGTGGGTGCGATCGTTGGCGATTTTGGTGTGACCGATTGTATATTGACGATGGATGATATTGCTAGTTCATAAAATAGTTTAAAAATAAACGAAAATTTTTGTTTATCCTATTAGCACTGACTTATATATAAATTTAACCATATCCTACTAATATTATAAACTAGCTTCTGCCCGCGACTTCGTTTGCGTAGAATTAGCAATTGGTATGTTTATCGCTATCCCGCGGGAACTATACAATTTTTCGGGATAAAAAGTAGCCTCTGTTTTAATCTAGGGTCATTTTAACGTGAAGAAGGAACAAACATACACACTCACTCACATCGTCACATAGTCACAACGTCACATCGTCACTCACAAACTTTCGCATTTATAATATTAGTAGGATTGCGAAAGTTAGTGACGATGTGAGTGAGTGAGTGTGTATGTTTGTTCCTTCTTCACGCTAAAACGACTGAACGGATTTGGATAAAATTTGGAACGAAAATAGCTGGTACCCTAGATTGAAACATAGGCTACTTTTTATCGCAGAAAATAGCATAGTTCCCGGGGGATAGCCATAAACATGTTAATTGCTAATTCTACGCAGACGAAGTCGCGGGCAGAAGCTAGTTTATTATAAATGAATGCAAAAGTGCGTCTGTCTACCGCTGCACTGATTTACACGGAATTCGGTATGGACATAGTTATGAGCCCGAGATACAGATAAATATTTATATCTGTGGATGATTTCCTTGTAATTTTTTCATATTTAAATAATCATGATAAATATCATCAAGCAAGAGCCGTAACGTTGAGACAGTCAAAAACTTTCAGGTTACAATTTAATTATATTTAAATTTATACAGTATGTTTAATAATCTTATTTATTCAAAAATTTAATGAAATAAACGTAAAAAATTACTAACCTGAAAACAACTCTCAAAATATCCCTCCGCGTCTCCTAGTTTTCCATTAAATTATTCAGTATCACCCGCTCTCAACAAATACCAATGATATCCGAACCCAAAGAAATTCAAAGACAGCGGACATTTTTCTAGTAAACTTGCCATTATAATTTACCCCTGATTGGGATCAAGTTGAAATTAAGAAAAAATAAGGGGACAAAGCGAAGGGGCTGATTGCCTTTTTTATCTTCGCCTTGATTTAACAAACAATCCCTTTCTTGTGATTCTTTGTTCAATTGTTTTTGATTAACAGGTTTAAATTGGTACGCTTTCTCTGCTGGAACAGAAATCTCGGGACTGGCAATGTTTACTTTACGTTTTTATTATCCTTCATCATCGTCATCATCATATCCAGCCATAGGACGTCCGCTGTTAGACCTCCATTACTGTTAGACATCCACAGTTGCTTCTGTTCCCGCGCAGATGATAAAAGGCCATTGAGAGAATGGGCGAAAATCTTAGAAATCCTGTCATGTTGTAGGTGATGCGGCTAGCAACCCATCACTAGTTTGATTCCCCTTTCCACCTATTAGCCCACAATCATGCTAAACGTGGCTTTTAGGTCTTATTACCTTATGCTCTGTCTACCCCGTAAGAGAAAAAGGCGTGATTTATGTATGTAATAAAAAAAAAACAAACTGAGAAGCCAACATCTTGATAGTTGGCAGTCAAGTACTGTGCGTTTTAAACGCAATTTCCTTCCTCGTGCGACGAAGATCTGGAACCAACTTCCTGCTGCAACATTCCCTGAGCGGTACAATTTAGGGATCTTTAAAAAGCGAGCCTTCCTGTTCCTGAAAGGGCCGGCACGGCACCTGTGATTCCCCACGTCTTGCAGGTGTCCCTGGGCGATGGTGATCACTTTCCATCAGGTGACCCGTCTGCTCGTTTGCCCCCTCTAATATAAAAAAAAAACCATAGCCAAACTGTTTAAATTTATTGTACCTTGTCAAAATGTGGGTAAACAAAAAATCGTGTTGAAATATTAACATTTACATAGTTCAATCAGCGATTCGAAGCCGAAATAACGATAACCTTTCACAGTAATTAGGGCGTCCAAATCGCGGCGCGCACGCTCTATCAGCGGCGAGGACAGTCCGTAATTCGATGGATACGCCCAACTTTCCATCAAACGCGTGCCTGTGCGCAGGTCATAAGCGGACGCGATTCCTTCCCATCAAGTTCACACTTCACAGTCCCTATTCGATTTCCTCATACGTCCAAGCAAATTACTTCCATCACACTACCATGCTCCACGTATTATGAATCAAAGAATGATAAAAAATGCCACACTAATCACACTCGTTTTGACAAGATCGTCTAGATCGACTCGTTTGCCTTCCTATTCACATAAAAAAAAAAGATGAAATGAGAGAGAGAGAGAGAGAGAGAGAAACATTTATCTACACACATTCGATACACGTAGATTTTAAAATATAAGAAATACAATATACTTAAGAATAGTACCGATATGGTGTAAAATGGGCCCAACTCAGCATAATGTTGCGGCAGACCGCAACGCTGTTTTTCAGTGGGACCCAGATAAATTTAAAGACTAAACACAAAAACAAAAACACATACACTGTGGCGACACGAACGCCAGTGGCAAGCACTTCACAAACAAGCTGCCAAATATACGGAAGTATATATGAAACTAGGTATATTTGATTCAAATGCTCCGATTTAGTTCCCTAAAGAATGGATAATGCGGTCGAAAACAAGGCATCGCGGGGGAGTGCAGGGGACGCGGGCGGGCGTACTCCACGTTAGACTTACGTGCCGCCACCTGTATCTGATTTAATTAAAGTATTTGAACTAACTGACCAAAACGAATCTGTTGAGGCTATTGAACTAAATGGACTAGTGATCTAAATGAGTGATATACATATTACACCAATGAAAATATTATCAATCAATCAATCAATCAATCAAAACATTTATTTGCTAGAAAAGGGTGTGAGGTTAAGGTTTTACATTAATAATTATGTCCTCCTTATCTTACTGTTCAGGAACGGCATGCAAATATTTCAAATTAGGTACAAATGTCAGACTACTAAATTATAAATAAATCCATTAAATTACATTTCATAATACAATGTCAGAGATACTAAATAGATGTGTATTATGTTTCACTCTTTGAACCAAAAATGACTTTCTGCAAAGTTTCATGCGGCGCATTCTTCTTGGCAAAAGAGCCCTTGGCGGCCTATTTGCAAAACAAAAGTTTTTGAATTTTGAATTCTTTTAGAGACACTTAGCGCATGTCTAATTGCTTGTATGAAATACAAACTTCTCCGTGATTTTTCTGTGGCCCACACCCGCACGTCGCATGCCGGCGCGCCCATTTCATATACGCTATACGCACGATATGCAAATACGACATAAAGGTAATATTTCGTGATAACATTCTCTGTAATTAATAAAATATGTCCTCTCCGTAACTATTATAATTATGGGCGCGGATTCCGGTTTCGGTTGATTGCTTTGCGGTTTGATTTATTGTTTCAACCTGAATTGTTTTTGCGTATGTTTAATCAAAATAATGGCTGACGTGGACGGCTGGTTTCTGGTTTATAATGACAACATAGGATAGTGATCGATGTGGGCGACCGGATAGCTTAGTGGTTAGAGTACTGACTGCGAAGCTTGAGGTCCCGGGTTCGATCCCCGCTCGGGGCAGACATTTTGTATGAAAAATACAAGTTTGTATGTAAGTACTAGCTTTTTCCCGCGACTTCGTCCGCGTAGACTTCATTTATTCACAAATAGCTTTTGGCCACGGCTTCGCTTGTGTGTACCAGGAGTATTTCAATGCTGTTTTTTTCCCGTTCCCATAAGAATTTCGTGAAATGCTCTCTTAATGCTCCCTACACTCCCCAAAGAACCCACTTGCCAAATTTCAGCTTTCTACGACCAGTAAAACGAAAAATCCCGTTTTTTCCCGTTCCCGTGGGATTTTTGGAAATTCCTCTCTTAATGCTTTTTTATACTCTCCAAACAACCTAAATGCCGAATTTCAGCGTTGTACAACCAGTAAAACAAAAAGTTCCGTTTTCCCGTTCTCGTGCGAATTTAAAAAAAATATCTTTTATAGCTTCTCTACACTCTTCAAGCAACCTACATGCCAAGTTTCAGCTTTCTACGACTAATAAAACGAAAAATCCCGTTTTTTCCCGTTCCCATGGGAATTTTGGAAAGTCTTCTCTTAATACTTCTCTACACTCCCCAAGCAACCTACATGTCGAATTTCAGCTTTCTATTACCAATAAAACGAAAAGTCCCGTTTTTCCCGTTCCCGTGGGAATTTCAGGAAATTGTCTCTTAGTGCTTCCCTACACTCATCAATCAACCTACATGCAAAGTTTCAGCTTTCTACGACCAGTAAAACGAAAAATCACGTTTTTCCCGTTCCCGTGGGAATTTTGCAAAGTCCTCTCTAAATGCTTCTCTACACTCCCCAAGCAACCTACATGTCGAATTTCAGCTTTCTACAACCTGCACTGCAGTATAACAAAAAATCCCGTTTTTTCCCGTTCATTTCCGTCAGAATTTTGGGAAATCCTTTCGTAGTGCTCCCCTATACTCCCCAAGGAACCTGAAGGCCAAATTTCAGTTTTCTACGATCATTAAAACGAAAATTCGATCCCGTAGAACTGAATATAAATCTCGTTTTTTCCTTATTCTGTTGGAATTTTCGAAAATCCTTAAACCGTTTTTTACTATTATAATCACCTACTTCTATGCCAAATTTGAAGTCTAGTAATTATAGTTCATAGGATTTCGTTGAACTGAATATATATAAATCCCGTTTTTTCCTTATCCCGTGAGAATTTCCAAAAATCCTGAAATTATTTTCTTAGTTTTGTAATCATCTACTTGTGTACGAAATTTGAAGTCTATATTTATTAAGTATAGTTACTGAGATAGGGGTCACTCGGAATCGAATATAAGAAATCCCGTTTTTTCCCGTTCCCGTGGAAATTTGTGTGTGTGTGTGTGTGTGTGTGTGTGTGTGTGTGTGTGTCAGGTAGGTATGTGTGTTGTTGTTTTCGTAATCAGCGACCCGATAAACCGTACAAACAATACTACCCACTATAATATAATAATAATAATACCCAAGTTGATTTTCAGACTTTGTCACCCCCTATCCCCTTTTAGGGGTTGAATTTTCAAAAAACCTGAAACAGGTATTTACTCATTTATCGTTAGAATTACTCCTGTGAAGTTTCGAATAAAATAGTCTAACTAATCTTGTTTCCCCATACAAACTTTGGACCCCCATTTAACCCCTTTAGAGGTCGAATTTTGAAAAATCCTTTCTTAGTGCACCCTTAGACAAAAAGATAAAGATAAAGATAAAGATATTTTATTGTTCAACATGAGTAGTGTAAACATAAAGATGTTGCAGAGAGAAAAAAATAATAGTCCTTCATGTCGTGCCTTGCGGCGTACAATATTTTGCTAAGCACACACAGTAGGTACTACAAAATGGTGAAATATTTATCTAAAATTAAACCAAATCAATCAATTAAAATACATAAATTCTTAACATTAATACATGTCATTGATGCTGAAACGCTACATTAATTACATTACTTAATTTATATTGTCAAACATTTTATTGACATTACCATTGAAATCATTATTTTTATTTACTGCTCATTAATAAAATCATTTACTGAATAGAAACATTTCTCGACTAGTAGTTGCATAATTTTCTTCTTAAATAAATTTACACTGTGATCCCTCAAGTCTTTGGGTAACTTATTGAAAATGACAGATGCCATGCCAAGAATACTTTTTTTATATAAAGCCGTATTTGCCCTGCTATGACAGATTCTGCTATCGTCACGTGGTCTTAGCCTACCACAAGCATTTACGACCCTCTTCTCAAATAAAACTGGGTTACTTTTGACAAATACTGCTACCTCGTAAATGTATAAGCAGGGGAATGTCAATAATCTGTACTTAATAAAATAAGGCTTACAGCTATCTCTCGGTTTAAGACCAAACATTGCTCTAATGCATCGCTTTTGGTATTTAAAAATACTATCGCGGTCCGTCGAATATCCCCAAAAAATAACTCCGTATCTTAAAATTGATGCAACCAATGCGTGATAAGACATAACTACTGTTTCAACATTAACGATTCCCGAGAGTTTGTGAAGTGCATATGTAGACTTTGACAATTTGGCTTTCACCATTTGAACATGAGAACTCCATTTAAGTGAATTGTCAATATTTAGTCCCAAAAAGTTAGCTGTATCTACTTCTTCAATTACATTTCCTTGGTAATTAATGCTGACGTCAGGTACTGATTTACGTTGGCTGAAATGCATCAACTTAGTCTTTGCAAGATTGACTTTCAGATTATTGCGCGTAAGCCAAGCAATTATTTTTTGAAGTGCGTTATTTATATCGCTTTCATATGTGTTTTTATCTTTGCATTCTATAATTATTGTACTGTCATCAGCAAAAAGCGTCATGGGATACTTTACAGCTTTAGGTAGGTCGTTAATATAAACAATAAACAGCAAAGGACCCAGTACTGAGCCCTGGGGTACGCCATATTTGATAATGCGACCACTGGAAAGATAAGCAACTTCTTTTCTGGATTGTGCATCAATTCTAGATATTTCAACATATTGTAATCTGTTACACAAATAAGATTCTATTAATTTTAATACATTACCGCGTATACCATATGCGTCCAGTTTATTTAACAATATTTGGTGATCAACATGATCAAAAGCTTGTGTCATATCCATGTACACAGAACACACCGGCTTCCTATTATCTACATATTTGGTAACAATTTTCAATAACTCATAAATAGCCATATTTGTCGATCTGCCTTTTCTGAAACCTTGTTGTTCCTTTGCAAATAAGGATTTCTTGTCAAAAAATGTATATAGCTCCCTATGTATAAACTTTTCGAAAACTTTTGCAAATACGGTCCCAAGAGCAACCGGCCTGTAACAGTTTAGATTTTCCTTGTCATCCTTCTTGAACAGAGGTTTTACTACACCTATCTTCAGTCTATCTGGAAAAATACCTTCCATTATACAAAGATTAATAATATAGCTTAATATAGGCGCTATACAATCTGCAACATATTTAACAACCTTTACTGACACTCCATCAAAACCCACACTATTCTTGGTTTTTAAGTTTTTAATAATTTTACCAACATCCTCAGGCATGCACGGTGACATAAACATAGACGCTGGAAAAATTGACATTTGAGTAGCAAGTTCATCTGTATCCTGTAATCGTGAAATTCTGCTAATATAAAAGTCGTTAAATGCGTCAGCTATTTTCTGTGGGTCTGTTATGAGAAAATCATTTGACTTTACTTTAAGAATGTACTCTTTAGACATACTTGATTTAGATCTATTTATGACTTGCCAGGCAGCTTTTGTTTTGTTGTCAGCCGTTCTAATTTTACCTATATTTTGTACGCGTTGTGTTGTTTTTGTAATTTTTTTAAAAATCATTGAATACTGCTTAAATTTAGTTCTATTGACCTTGTTTGGTTGAAGTCTATAGTTCCAGAGAAGTCTCCTTTTAACCTTACTGCATTTTTTTATACCCTGTGTAACCCATTTAGGTCTCGTATTAACATTTATTTCAACATAATTTTGTGGAAAACACAAATCATAATAAAGTCTAAAAGTATCATCGAATATGTTAAATGCCTCATTCGGATCATTTGATAATTTAATGTCATTGAAAGTCAAACTTTGCATACAATGTTTAAATTTATTAAGATTATCCAAACAGTAGTCACGTTTCTGTATTTTCCATTTGTCAATAATGTAGTTGCTCCTTATTGGTATCTTTAACAGCTGAGCTGTGTGATCAGACAGAGCAAATTCACACACTTTTATATCACATCTCTTTTTAAAATTATGGGCGACATTGTCGATACAAGTACCACTACTTAATCTTGTTACCTAGACCTTATAAGGAACCTACGTGCCAAATTTGGAATCTCTAGAACCAGCGGTTTGGGCCGTGCGTTGATATGTCAGTCAGTCAGTCAGTCAGTCAGTCAGTTTCTTCTTTTATATATTTAGATATACATAGATCAATAATAAGCATAACAAGTAATGCATTTATTATCTACTAGCGATCCGCCCCGACTTCGCACGGTATATTATGCATGTACTATACATTATAAGCCTTCCTCTTTATTCACTCTATCTATTAAAAAAACCGCATCAAAATCCGCTGCGTAGTTTTAAAGATTTAAGCATACATAGGGACATAGGGATATAGGGACATAGGGACAGAGAAAGCGACTTTGTTTTATACTATGTAGTGTTAGTGATACACCTTTACCCATTTGTTTTCGGGTACTCAACAAACTTTGCTTACTTAGTTCAGAAGATATTTATTATTAAGAGACTAATACGAGACTAAAAACACGACATACATTATGACCATTACTATTTTGATTCCCTTTTGCACCTTTACGCCCACAATCATGCTAAACGTGGCCTTTAAGTCTTGTTACCTTAGGCTCTGTCCACCCCGTAAGGGGTATAAACGTGATTTGTGTATGTAACTCTGTACCTATGTATGTATATGTACAAAAACCTTATCTGCAAAATAACCGTCAGCCTATCTCCTTGACATGTACAAAACTACTTAACAGATCATCAAGCTGTGTATTTATCTTAACTTCGACGAGTTTCAGCCACAGGCGCAGCCATCATGGCGACTGTAATATCTGCTTGTTTGGCCGCACGACTCAAACTGCGATATTGGCGAAGTTTCCTATTTGTATGTAATGTTTAGTGTATGTATGTAATGTGACGTGATTGCTTACCATGGGCCATATTTCGAAACTAGCTTCTGCTCGCGACTTTGTCCGCGTAAAATTAGTATTTGACACGTCTATCGCTAATTTCAACAAACCGGATAACTCACGTATAAAAGCCGAAGGAATGCTCCGACAATTGTTTCAGACTATTCCGTAGACCTTCATCAGAGAGAGAGAGAGAGAGAGAGAGAGAGGGGGAGTATTCGTTTCGCTGCCGCCGGGGCGAGCGCTCTCTGATGAAGGACTACGGAATAGTCCGAAACAATTGTCGGAGCATTCCTTCGGCTTTTATACGTGAGTTATCCGGTTTGTTGTAATTATGTTTGAGTCTCACGGTAGTTTCATGTTGAAAACGTCTATCGCTATTCCGGGATAAAAAGTAGCCTTTATCCTGGCTGGGGATTTTCTTGACAGATAAGTTTGGTTAAAGTCGCGAGGTCACGGTGGATGCGAGCCACTTCCGAGGCAACTAAATAGAGGTACATTTTATGTTTTTTCTTTGCTCCTTCCTAGACCAGCGTGGAAGATTATTGATATGCGTAAGTTTGAAATGCTAATACATCTAATGTAAGGGTCAAAATACATACCTAAATGGATCAAAAATATTAAATGCAATTTTCTCAGAGACTGGAAACTTTACGAGACTGTTGTAGAATAAATATAACCTAACCCAAACTCAATCAATTTGTAAATCACGCGATCAAAAAAGTCTAGTCAATAGTTTCGGTGAACATTACCAAATATAATTTAATTAGAAACAAAAACCACTATCATAATAATCATCTAACTAATCTAACTAATATTATAAATGCGAAAGTATGGACGTCGATTGGAAAGAGTAAACGCAAAAAAAATAATGATTTCGTCATTATATTAAATACTTTTTATAATCACCCCGTATATCAAAGTTACCCTAGTTTACGGTATTGCTCTATTTCTGTGAGGTCATTCAGAGGGTTATTCTCGTCGTATTTACGTCTGAAACTTTCCCACCAATCAAATCTTCGCACGGCAAGTTCAAATAGCCGAGTGGGATTGATTAGTGCTAATCAAACAGAACCCAAGTGTGCTCCTTGAACTGCTCAACTACCTTTTGAAGCGGGTGACCACGAGTAAAGGTTTTATGGGACCATACCATTTCTGTTTTAGAATGTGGGCAGTTAGTTTTGAGCCTAACGTTGACAGGAATTCAAAGAGTTTTTTTTTTAATAAGAGTTTTCAATGATTCACGGTTAAGTTCATTCGAAATATTATAAACGGGATATGAACCGCGATTACCTTTATTGAGCTCCCGATATTTCGACGAAGATTTATTCGAAGAGTTTTTTTTAGACTTTTTGTAAGCTGTTTAAATTATAAATGCGAAAGTTTGGATGGATGGATGGATGTTTGTTTATTTATTACTCAATCACGCCAGAACGGCCAAACGAATCTGAATGAAATTCGGTACATAGATAGAGAAAAGTCTGGAAAAGCGCATAGGCTACTTTTAATCCCGGAAAATTGCATAGTTCCCGCGGGATAGCAATAAACATGTCAAAGTTCGTACCTGCGTACAGTTGCAACGTAAATAATTTTTGCAGAATATAACTACAAAAATCAGCTCTTGAACCTAATTCTACGCGGACGAAGTCGCGAGCAGAAGCTAGTTAATAATAAAAAACAAATTATGTCTGTTTGTACCATATACTTTTACTAGCTGTTGCCAGCGACTTCGTCTGCAAAGAATTCGTTTATCGCTATCCCGCGGGAACTGGGCTATTTTCCGGGATAAAAAGTAGCCTATGTGCTATTCCAGACTTTTCTCTATCTATGTGCCGAATTTCATCCAGATCCGTTGGGCCGTTCTGGCGTGATTGAGTAACAAACAAACAAACATCCATCCATCCATCCATCCATCCATCCAAACTTTCGCATTTATAATATTAGTTAGAAGATGCATATCTTATACTGGCACTCCACTTAGTCCACTTGGCGTGAGTACTTATCCAAATATTTGCGTGAGTGAAGGGGATGCACTATTGTCTCTAGCGTATACATGCGACGAAGATGTCAATAGCGCAACGCGATCACGCAATGGTAAGTGGAGTGCCAGTATTAAACCGGACAGTAAAAATCCGGAAAACATAATTTATTATTTTGTTAATTTTAGGATTTTCCACCGGACTTCATGGCGTCCAACATGTCAATACCTGTTTTTTATTTACTAAATTTACAGTAAGATAAATTTATGTCCTGGCTCACCTCCACCCATGCCCACCCTACCCGAAGATACCAAAGCGACCAAACGTTATATTTGCCTTTCAAGTTACTGACCCGTATTGACTCAACCGATTTACTCGACTAAACCTGTTACTTGCCAGTTATTAACTAACATAATAGGGTAATTGATGTTTGCAGGGCCACGTTTGCAGTGCGGTCGCTCTACTGTGGTCGGCCGTGTGTATTGACCATAATTAGGATAGTTACTTGCGAACTAGTCAGTAAATAAGGGGCGAACAAATATATTACGAACGTGATTCAGTAATTTCGGGGTGTGAGACGGAATTTCGCGAACTCGTTTGTTTTTAAACTGCTTCTGTTTCTGTTGGATTGGATTGCATTGAAACAATAAACATCAATATCGAGCAATAAACATTCGTTATTTTTTCACTTATACTGTACGCAGAACCAAGCCAAGTTATTGGAATTCTGATGAAATTGTTGACATCTTTTTCATAAAAAACAAGTGTGTTTTGTTCAAAATGATGCGTTTGACTAGACGTTTAGTTAAGTGGACGTAAAGGTGGAAAGGGGAATGCAAATAGTGATAAGTTGTTATTCGCATCGCCTTCAACCATAATTCCTAAGATTGCCCACTCTCTCTTAAACTCACGCTTAAATTATACCGTGCGTATTTTTGCTTCAGACAAAATACCTAATAAAGTAAGTATTATATCTCTCGTTATTTCTCTTTTCTCAACATCATGGGAAATGCGGACAACTCAGAAAACTATGAAAAAATAGTATGTTTTCAATCACTCGCCCCGCCCACCCGCTGCCGTAATGACCATAATTAATAACTAACGACAAAATATTAATTACCGTTCGCGTGTGTGGCGGCAATTAGCAGGTCCCCCGTGTGATGTTCGGCTGATTTGATTGAAGGGGTATTGGACGGTTTGGAATGACTGCCAAACAGAAAAATGTTGTTTCGCCTCCTGTTAAGTACATACCTACAATAAATCACGTATATTTACGTATATATTTGTTGGGCTAGATTTTTTTTTTCATTACTTTCTACCTTTATTGTTTACTAAGACATCTATTTTACCAAACCGTTCAATGACCTTTGCGATATTGGTCCTTGTTTCGTATTTTTTGGTAAGATCTGCTTTAATTGTCAAAGCGATCTTCTTATTCTCATTGCATTTGTCAGCGACTTCTTTGAGTCTCTCCTCATTTCTACCAATAAGAGCTATTTCGGCACCTTTTTTACCAAACAAAATGGCAATAGCCTCTCCTAATGCCTGTACTGGCACCGGTTATAACAACAACTTTGCCGGTGAAACTCATTGTTGCAATGTCGGAGTTGGGAATAGAAATATGCCTTTTTAAAAGTGAAATCAAATATTTATGAATATTTTAATCAAATAATGCAACACAATAAGAGTTTTTAATGATTCACGGTTAAGTTCATTCGAAATATTATAAACGGGATGTGAACCGCGATTACCTTTATTGAGCACCCGATATTTCGACGCAGTTGCATGCATCATGATCACGGGTAACACGGCAACACACATCACAGCAGTGGTAATGCAACACAGTTTAAACGATTTCATGAGCACTTTCTTTAGTAATCATCACCATCATGACTACGCTATTCGGTTCATGACATGATTTAAGATAACTCATTCTATCTCTTAATTCACTATTCTATCACTTCATGTTTATCTGTTCACTGACTTGCAAAAACTTTTGAGTTATTCATGTTTACGTTAATGTAGACAAAATATCTACATATTTTGTCTTCCTACTTTTACCTCCTAAAGTCGTCGCAATTTAAAAGGCCCGTTTTGACAGTTCACGACCATGAAGTTCTCTATTTTTTACCGATCGAAATGTTCTGAAGGTATCGCTCATTTGCTGTATTAATGGTACGTATGGGCGAAAAAAAATCAGACCGGTTTATTAATCAATCGATGGACTTAAAAAAAATTAAGTAAATGCTACATACACACATAATTCACGTCTTTATTCCTTACGGGGTAGAAGAGCCTAAGGTAACAAAACCTGAAAGCCACGTTCAGCATGATTGTGGGCGACCACTTCTAAGTGGTCAAAAATGGTTTGAAGACTGGAAGCGGATAACTTCTATAATAACATAGCCCAAGCCCTCGCTTTGAAAAGGCGGTGTGCCCATTAGTGGGACTTAGAGGTTGGAGATGTTGAAGAATGATAAGATGATACGGAGGGATAGAGATAAGTAATTTATTATAATAACTATTCATAATGGATTAAATGTCAGATTTAGTAATTTCTACATGTTGGCAGTCCACGACAGTTCGTTTCTCGCGGAACTTTGTACCACGCACGGTTTAACTCTATTGAATCAGTCGGCGGCACCATTACTTGCTGACCTATACAACTTAGTGATCATCAAAGAACGAGCTTCTTTTCTTAAGCAACGTACTCTCCTACGGTGTTCAGGGTCGGCGATAATTGCTTTAGATCAGGCGACCCGCATGCTCGTTTTTCCCCTACGATATTAAAAACTTTGTAAAATAAATATTACCTACAGCTTTAACTGAGTTCTTGGAAACATTCATTACCATATTGGTAGTAAAACAGTCACTACATCACGAATAATATAGCCAGTGTGTCATCGGCGGTGAAGTCCGATTGAGGAGCGGTTAGCTTATCATAGACTATGTAATGCGACACATATATACCGGTCACTTGAAGTGCTTCAGTTTGTTTCAGTTTACAAATTTTACGGACTTACGCTCGTTTCTCAATAATCAAATGGAATCGGGAAGATAGCAGATAGCGGCTGGATGCGAATGGCATGAGACTTTGACGTGCTCATGAAGAGCCCGCCCCTGCCTGCATCCTGATATTTTTCATCTTTATATTCTTTGATATCCGATTTAAAATTATTGTTATTTTGTTTGACATACTTATTATTATTTTGATATTTATATAAATTTACTTATTATTGTTGATTTTACCTGCCTTATTTTAAGTAATGTTGTAGAAATTTTATTTGACCAATGTGTCTGATATTCGACTTACTACTATTGTTTTGGCTGTGTTGTAAATATTGTACTTGCATGCATTTCTATGTGTTTTTATGCAAATAAATGATTGAATATGAATATGAATCATATGAATGTTTATTTAACTTCGTCGGCGTGAATGCCAAATTGCAGACACACGGACGAGCGAACAAGTTACTACTACAAGACTTAAATTTTTACCTTTTTGTCTAAAAATCCTAAACTTAAATTAAAACAGCCCCTCGTATTCCAGCTGTCTACTTCGTTTCTCTGAACTCATGCAATTCGAGCACCGAACTCCAAGCGACACATTTCAACTACCTTACTAATACCACATAGGTATGAACTTTAATAATATCCCAACATTTAAATCTATTAGGGAAATTAAAATCGCCCCACGATACAGATAAGGAATCTGTTTATAACCCACATTTACGAATTCCAGACCGCACCTAGCATATTTACCGCGAGTTTTGATTCAGTAATTATTATGATATGACATTTCTGGGTCATTAATTTTGATTCTTCCGTGCTTGTGATTTAAAAGGATTAAGGTGTGTCATTGTTTAATGAATTTTTACATCTGGTAATGAAACGCCATGTTTTTAAATTGTTCCTACTAGCGTAAATACTACTGTAGAATTATCATCATCATCGTCATCATCATGGCAGCCGCAGGACGTCTGCTGGACATAGCCATCGCACATCGGCCAGTCCTGTCCACTGCCACTTCAGATTCGCAATTCTTTGGGCTATGTCGGTAACCTTTGCTACTGCGGATATCATCATCGCCTTAACATGATTCCTAAGATTTGCGCGTCGAGACTAGCATGGAAGGGGAAATTAATATGAATCTAGTGTTAGCAGAGCCCTGCTCTTACATAAAGTGCATACCATACACTGGTTTTCATGTTCACTTCTTTGTACGTTACCCTCGGTGCGCAAATAAATGTCAGTGAGCAAAGAAATAACATAGAATGTAGGTACCAGTTGCTTCTCTGTTCGCGGAGATTATATAGCCCTTCCTGGCTCGAAACTACGGTCGAATCTCTGGCTGCCTACGCTTGAGTCTCTTCGGGCTCACCGACGGCTGCACAACTGAACCTGTAAGCTCGGCTCCGTCCCGCTCCGTCACTGCCGACGACATCCGCGCCGAATCCTAGTTCGCCTACCTCTGGCCCAGGGAAGTGCCGTCAAGAGTGTTGTAACCACCATTACCGAACTCTCACCCTGAGATCTTGTGCCGCGTTCTAGGATTGAAATAAATTCAGTTCTTAGCATCAGTGTTTATTTGATCTCCACACGAGCACCCAACTTGCAAAACGGGACATTGGCTATCTATTTTGATTCCCCTTCCACAATTATGTTAAACGTGGCCTTTAGGTCTTGTTACCAAGAGCTATGTCTAGTCTACCGCGTAAGGGATATAGACGTAATTTGTGTATGTATTTTTTATATTGAAAATCCCACTCTATTGATAATTAATCTTTGTACCGTACATACGAAAGCCTTCACCACATTAATCTTGCAAACCTATCACAATCCTGTCAAAGGGCATACGAAGAAAATCACTTCAACTCACACGCATGAAAAATTCATCTTTCATTAGAGCTGCAAACTTCACATTACATTGGACACGGAGTAAACCGAACCGTAATGCTTGGTAATAAGAGTGAGATGAAGGCAATTGAAAGTTGGGAGTTGGGAGACGCTTGCGATTTTTCGATCTTGAATTTTAAGAATTTGATAAAGAATTAGGGATTTTATATTCGTGTGAGATGAAGGGAGGATTACTTACAACCGAAAGAAATAACCTTCCATGCAACTTTGATGAAAATAATGTAACTAGCTGATGCCCGCGACTTCGTCCGCGCAGAATTAGACGTAGCCTATGGCACTCACTAAATAATGAGGCTTTCTATAATATTAGGTACCTACTTAAAATAATATTCAAAGTCGGTTCAGAAGATCCAGAGATTACCACCTACAACATCACAAACTTACAAACTTTAATAATAATTTAATAATAGCATCCTGAACATGATTGCAAACCGGCTAGACTGTCCTTTGTTGTGGCACATGACTAAAAAAGTCATAGGGGTCGCATAATTTATAATTTTACAATTATCTTAAGTACTAACATAGTCATAGTTTTTATTTTTCATATTATTTTAAAGTACTAACATTATTATGGATGACCATGTGTTTTGTCTGAAATAAATGATTATTATTATTATTATTTACCTCTTTAGGGTGCGACCACACCGCCGCTTAAAAAACGGTGACTGTACAGAATCGCAACAAAATGTATGAAGAAAACGTGACGCATACGACACGTCACTGCGTATACGCGTCGGTTTAGTCGCACCTTTATAATGTAAGTATTATGTAGATAACAATAAAACAATTGAGAGTCGTAAAATATTTAGCAAAAACATTATGTAAAAAACAATACTTTTATCCACAGTTTAATCAGATTTCATTTCAAAGTATTCCCTTTTTTTCGTGACTGCAAAAATTTTCCCATTATTTTATTCGGTACCACCAGCTCTTTTCATTTGTGTGAAAAAAAATTAAGCTTAATTTTTACCTAAGTATATTGAGTCATTTCTTCCAAATTTATATGGTTCGTCACGTATTGTTATCTACACTCAAAATTAACATTAAAACAATTAAATAAATAATAATAATATCATAAGACAAATTACACCAATTGACCCAGTCCCAAACTAAGCAGAGCTTGTGCTATGGGTACCAGGCAATGGATAAATATACTTATTGATTAAACATACCTACATTTCCCGTATAGAAGATTCAAAAATATCTACAGAGTGTACTAAAATCGTTTGGTACCGTAAAATAAAATACCCAATATGCTGCTCATCGGAACATAATCCTCACGTCTCATCGGTTGTTCATTTGTGATGATGCATCTTTTGATATCACCCCCCTGTAGCCGGAGCCTGCTACTTTGATAATGTGTGGGACACACTGATTTGAACACTGGCAAGCTATGCTGAAGAAAAAAACAGGGTACTTAATACGAGTTGTAAGTAGCGGAGTAGCAAGGTAAATATTTTGTGTTCATTGAAATGGACCTCCGCAAAGTAACGCCTGATTCAATAAAATACTTAATACGAGTTTTTTTTATTTACACCCGCGAGTTTGTCCCGTCTCAAAAATTAAAAAAGGGAAAAGGTATTTTGCAAAATCCGTTTTTATAATGGGAATCTTTAAGCAAAGCGCCAGCCTTTTAGTTTTTGGCTGGACTGTATTTGGTTGTAACATAGAAAAAAGGAAAAAACAATTGTTATTTATGATTGTCAGTCCGTGGTTAAAGTTTTTTTTAATGTGTTTAAGTCTTGACTTCCTAGCCGAATTTACTTTTATCTCATCGCAAACTTTTTTTTTAATGGAACGCGTATTTTTGTTCTTTTACTGGTATTCTTTGTAGCCACAACGGACAGAAAGGAACGGAAAGACGGTATTATGTGTTTGGGGTTAAAGGTTGTGTTTAGTGTCTTGTTATAATTTTTCTCGAAAACTACTAAACTGATTGCGATGCGGTTTTTTGCATCGTATTCATATTTTATCACTGCATATTATTAGATAACTTTTACGCTTGTAGGCCATCAGGGGGCGCTCCTTTATCCTGTGAGCCTTTATTCTGTATTTCTTACTTACGTTTTCGACGTGGGTTTTTAAAATGACTAATTTTTATGTATCATAGGCCATGGCTGCTCATCGTCCTCAGCACTGTGTTGCCATAAAACCCGTCCGGAGCGTTGAGTATTGAAATTTTTGAATATGCCAACACTAGAGATCCTCGAGTGTATCCAAAATTTCGTTGTAATTATACGGCTTAGTTTAGTTGCTTTTTTGCGAATACCAACGTCTGCAAAAACGCATTCGATTTTAACAAGCGTACTTGGGGATCTTTTCTGTTAATTTTTGAGTGGTGAGGTAACAACATAATGGTTAATATGCTGGGGTGCGAGTCGGGTTAGCTCCACGTTTGACCAAGAGCTGCGGTTCGTTACAATATCGCGATCTGCTGTAAATTTAAATATCGGATCCTCGGAACCAAGTAAAACATTAGGTCTTGGTTGGCATTCAGACGCCGATGAGCTGTATTTTCCCATTGGCTCAACAATTACTGCAGGTAAAACAAAGCGTGATGTACTCTCTGTCATTGCACAGATTTTTGACCCTTTAGGGCTATTATCTCCTTACGTTATTTTAATGAAAATGCTGATGCAAAGGCTGTGGCTCCTCAAGTTATCTTGGGACGAGCAATTACCGAGTGAATTGATGAGCCAGTGGTTGGAAATTGTTGGAGGTCTGTCGGTTCTTGATACAATTCGCGTTAGACGTAGGGCTACATGTGACAATCATGAGCGACTAGAACTGCACATTTTTACAGACGCGTCAGAGCGTGCTTATGGTGCTTGCGCATATGTTCGTAGCATTGATCATAATGGTATAAGAGCAGTGCTTGATCCGGTGCACCCTGGGCAACGGCTAATGATTTCCTGGCAGTTTCTGAGCTAAGAGCCCGACAGGGAGGGGGTCTTTGACCGTGGTACCGTACAACGTTGCCAACAACTTGTCACAAGATTTTACAATATTTTTTTTTACTTTGACATTGGCGAAGTTGTCGGCACTATAACGACTTGAGACCCCACAAACAAGAAGAAGAAGAAGAAGTTAATATGCTGTATGTTATGCCCTGTTTACACGGTGCCAGTAAAATCAGGTGCGAGTAACTTGTGACCATTTAACTTGTAACCATTTAGCTCTGCCCGTATCTCAATAAAATAACTTTCCTAATTTTTGTTCTTCTCTATCCCGCGGAACTTTGAAATTTTCCAGGATAAAAAGAAGTCTATGTGTTAATCTAGGATACCGGCTATCTCCGTTCTAAATTTTATCTTAACCCGTCCAGTCGTTTCAGCGTGAAGAAGGAACAAACATACACACTCACATCGTCACATTCATCCATCCATCCTCACAAATTTTCGCATTTATAATATTAGTAGGATTTATAAATAAATAATCGTCACAACAACAACAACAACATGTACTTACTGAAATTGTAGCGAATTCGGAATAAAAAGGCTTATAAATAAATAAATAAATAAATAATCGTCACAGCACTTTTTTTTAATTGACAAAAGCAAAAGGAAAGTACGAAGAGATTCGAAGAGGAAGTGGAGATTAACGCATTTTTTATGTTTTCGTCTTAACATTCCGAATAGGCTTAGGCTTTTAAAACAGGGACGACGTATTGCCCACCAACAATTTCTATTTGTCGGTTAGTTTTTGCTAAAAGTGTTCATTATAATAATAACAAAAATTCCCTATTCAAAGTCTGTGGTCGAATTCGACATAAAAATGTAAAATGAAATTAGACACAATATTACAATTATTATTATTACTATTTCAATGGTAATAAGAAATAATTTTAGTTTACATTTTTGATCTCCAATTCGAACACCGACTTTAGTTACATAACATATTTTATTGTTTAAATGGCGATAAAAAAATATATTTAGTTTACATTTTTGATCTCGAATTCAATTACCGACTTAACAGGTACCCTACCCATTCCAAACATCCAAAAAATAAATCAACTCAGTATGTTTTTGTATTAGTTTAAGAGTCTGTGTATTTTTTGATGTCTAGTAAAGTTATATCTACGTTTATGTCAAAAATCAAATAATACTGAAAAAACATAGTAAAATTTTAAAATAAAATAAAATAGCAATTAAAAGAAATAGACAGCAAAACAAAGCTACTTCCTATTCCAGTCGCGACAAAATAAAAGAGTTACAACAGAAAATATTTCACTTTTAACCCCAATAGGAATACCAAATGCAAATACTAAGCCGTCTTCGGACGGGCAGATCTTCGTTCCTTTTTGCATGGGCCACGAAACATCCCAGCATCCGAAGGGAACTGCAGTCATTCTGATACATATATTAGATGCAAGGAAGTGTAGATGTGACACTAAAAGGTTTTATTTGACGTGATAAGCATGACTCAGAGCGTGTAAGCGAGAGCACAGTATGCTTAGTGTAAGTTTTCGGTCACAAAACACGTCTCGAACGCGTTTGCGTTAAAATGTCGAATAATATAGGAACAGTTTGTTGCCATTTTGACCCGCAAGTGGCGCTGCCAATTTTTCCATAGTAATTGAGACGTTTACGTGAACGCGTTCGAGACGTTTGTTCGTGTGAAAACGTAAGCCTCTAGTGTAAACTAGAGGCTCAGAACAAGCGATAGAGAAGCACGATCTTCTCGCGTGACGTCAGAGCTAGCAGTTCGGATATGTTTCTTTATGACGTTATCACGTAAAACTATAGGTAGTCTGTAAACCGACTTTATATACAATCGGTTTTTTATACGATAAAGCCGTGGTAGCCTAGTGGTTTGACCTGCGGCCTCTCAAGCAAAGGGTCGTGGGTTCGAATCCCAGCGCACCTCTGAGTTTACGGAATTTATGTGCGAAATTACATTTGAAATTTACCATGAGCTTTTCGGCGAAGGAAAACATCGTGAGGCACCTGCACACATCTACGACGCAATTCAATGGTGTGTGTGAAGTTCCCAATCCGCACTGGGCCCGCGTGAGAACTATAGCCCAAGCCCTCTCATTCAGATACCCCATTAAGGCCGGCGCACACCAAATGCGTGCTGCCTGCTGCGTGACACGCGCACGCACCAGTTCTTCTTCTTCTTCTTTTCAGCCCTTTTACGTCCACTGCAGGACATAGGCCTCCTCTGATGCACGCCTTCTATTACGAGCTGTTCTCCTTCACAATTTCCCTGCTATACTGGCGATGTCGTCACTCCAACGAGCCTGTCATCTGCCTCTGTTCCTGAAACCAGTTCTCGCTCTCCATTCTAGCACGGTTCGAGTCCACCGTCAGTCCTCCCTTCGGCACACGTGGCCCGCCCATCTCCATTTCAGTGTAGACGTACATGGACCAGTTGTAATTGTAATGTATGAAACTATGAGATAGATGCCAGACCAGATGCGGGGTCACGCGCGTGGTGACTGGTGCGTGTTCGTGTCACGCAGCATACAGCACGCATTTGGTGTGCGCCAACCTGCAAGCGGTCAGTCTGTATACTACCACGGCTTTTTTTGTACTTACATATAGTTCTACCGTATCTAAACTCAATTGCATCTATGCACACGGAACGTTCTCAGCGAGTCAGTGACGTAAGTTCCGTCGGTGGTGTTGCCATTTTTTATTTGCTGTCACTCCTCGTTGCGGTCAGCGTCCACTGAGGAATGAATCCATATTACTGTTCAACTATATTTAACGTTTGGCTACTGCGCCCACAAACCATCTACAACCGGAGTTGAACTAAACTTTTACTGCGACATTTAGCGAGGGGAGTTAAGTAAGGAGCCTTACCATGACGCCTTAATGCGATTCAATACCGACTCAGTTCCGGTTTTAGCTGCTGGTCCCAAAGAGAATATAATCACTTTAGTTTGCTGGTCCCTTTTTGTCCCCTACTTTTCGTTGGCCATAATAATCGTTAGTCATAATTTTTTGGTCATATCACATGAAACCGTGCGTTTTTCAGAAATTTTGGAAGTACCGTCCAATGTTTACTATCGATTCTGAAAAAAATATTTACTGTTTCAGAAATAAAACGCTTTATGACTAACAAAAATTATGACAAACCACACAATTCCCAATTTCCCTTAGACCCTTTTTAGCTGTTATTTTTAGTATGGATTTGACAGCGAGCGAACCTAAACTGAATCGCATTAAGACGTCATGGTAAGGCCCCTGCACATGACTACACCTCGTGTCAGGATTTTGTTACGTTTCAAGCTCATATAATACTAAAATAAAGCGTCACAAGAACTTGGAATAATACTTATTGTCAATGTGGTTGCTGAGACAAAATAAAAAGTTAAGATGTCGTTCTGCAAACGGCTGTGCGAGGTCGATTTAAATCACGCCTCGCCTCGTGCGCTTGTGCACAGCGCAGCAGACATAGCGTACGTCAAACCGGCCCCATTTTGCTGTTCGCAGAACTCTGTCTTTATTTTCTACTAGCTTCTGCCCGCGACGACTTCGTCCGCGTAGTAATTGACTTCAGAACTGATGTTGATAGTATATTCTGAAATAATTATTTACGTTGCGACTCTAGGCAGCTACGACTTTTGAGATGTCTATCGCTATCGCGTGGGAACTATGTAGTTTTCCGGGATAAAAAGTAGCCTATGTTTTAGTAGTCTCCGCCTACCCCCGTGGGAAAGAGGCGTGACGGTATGTATGTATTATGTAGGTATGTTTTAATCTAGGGTAACAGCTATCTTCGTTCCATATTTTCATCCAAATCCGTCCAGTCGTTTCAGCGCGAAGAAGGAACAAACTTACACACACACTCACATAGTCACTCACATTGTCTCAAACTTTCGCATTTATAATTATTTTCATCCAAATCCGTCCAGTCGTTTCAGCGTGAAGAAGGAACAAACTTACACACACACTCACATAGTCTCAAACTTTCGCATTTATAATTAAGTATTAGTAGGATTTGATCTGAGTGTGGTTGCTGACGTAGTGAGCCTGATTTTGACGAAGCAGAGAGCACGCATTACCATCTCCCGTAGTAAGTGTTTCATGGCTGTGCCTGATGGGAAATGTGAATTGCTAGATGGAAGGCAATGTACGGTTTGGCGGGCAATTAGAAAAAAAGACGATTTTTTGACGGTTTTACGGTTTTTGGTGGAAAATAAGCACGCGTTCAGTCTGGTCAAATTTATTCTAATCTGTGTTTAATTTTGCAATAAGTATTTTCTTGTGTTAAAAAATAATAATATTAGAAAATAGAAGAGAGAAGAGGCAGAGGAACGCTAAGACGTGCGTTTATGGATCAAGCAAAGGAGAAAGCTATTTAGTAGGTACAGGTGTAGTGCAAAATGATTTTACATGACGTTTCGTTTAATTTTATCCGATTTTCAACTTTACTGACATGTTATTAAAGTCGTGTATACAATGCAGCTGTCAGATTAAATTGTTTTATAAATAAGAACCCTATTCCAATGTAGTTAAAGTTGAAAACCGCATGGGATTAAACGAAATGTCATGGAAAATCATTTCACACTACATCTGTATTGTAGGAGCTCCAAACAATAGCAGAAAAAAGAAGCGAATGGCGATTACTCCATCGACAAGGCTCTTTAGTTTATGATGATGATGAATTTGAAAGAAATTGAAAGAAAGTATTTCTACCAATCGTTTTCACTCATTTTATGAACCCTTCACTAACCGACGACGTAAGACAAAAACCTATTCAAAGAAACTCCCTCTACAAATATTATTGATGTAAAACAACTTAAACACCCTTTTGACGGAGTCACTTATACAAGACCCTTACGGACGGACAGACGAACGTGCCCTTGGGGTTGTATTCAATCGACTCCCAATTCAACTGATATTTTTGAGATTTGAAAAGGTATTTTCCGATTTACTCATACCCTTCGGACTATAAAGGTTTTATTTTTGAAAATTATCCGAATCTTTATCTAAGTATTTATTTATTTATTATTAATGATAAGCAAAAGTAAATAATGATTATTAAATAATAAATGTACAAATTAATTATAAAAAGTCTAAACCAAAATGAGCATAAACTTAAATAGGTACTTAATAAAGCGTTACTTACTTACTTGCCTTATATTTGTTACGACCACTGTACGTGAATAAATTAACCTGACTTTATGTAAAACATCATCATCACCAGCCTATACACGTCCCACTGCTGGGCACAGGCCTCCTCTCAGAATGAGAGGGCTTGGGCTCCTCCGTGTATGAGGGTTTGGGCTAAAGTTCCCACGCGGGCCCAGTGCGGATTGGGAACTTCACACACACCATTGAATTGCTTCGC
Organism: Pandemis heparana; assembly: GCA_963854515.1. Lineage (NCBI taxonomy): Eukaryota > Metazoa > Arthropoda > Insecta > Lepidoptera > Tortricidae > Pandemis > Pandemis heparana. The sequence goes on along the minus strand of OY978022.1, from coordinate 12,985,881 downwards.
AGTTGTATGCAGGTTTCCTCACGATGTTTTCCTTCACCGAAAAGCTCATGATAAATTTCAAATGAGATATCGCACATAAATTCCGAAAAACTCAGAGGTGCGAGCCCGGGATTGGAACCCACGACCCTCTGCTTGAGAGGCCACAGGTCAAACCACTAGGCTACCACGACTTTTTATGTAAAACATATTATTATTATCAGTCAAAAGAATAGTTTCTGTATTGTAATGTAAACTATATGATAATTTTCACAGCGCCATAAATACAACTAGGTGAATGATCTTGGCATTGTTTGATATTCAAAGTCAAGTCAAAGCCAAATCTTTAAACTAAAGAAGTCAAAATTCAAAAATTCAACGTAATTGTAACCCGCTCCTATCAAACACCGTTTTTGAATTGAGGTAATTTTTGATCAAGTGGACTCAAAATATTTTTAATGGTTTCAAGAAACTGAAGAAACTACATCTCTTAGTATTTTTTATTATTTATATTCAATTCGGTGTCAACTTACACCTGTTTATGAGATAATATTTGTAACCCACGTACAGACAGTCAAGAAACTATCCAAAAAATAAACTTTCCCTTTTCGAATAAATAATACTTCTCTCTGCTATCTTAATCTTATATTTTCTCTCACCAAATTCTCAACTTACTGCACTAAATTCACCGATACAGCGTTATAAAAACATTTATTCACACGACGTATCGCCCGCCATTTTTCCTCTCGAACAGTACTGTCACATTTCCCTGTACACAAATAAAGTACCCCGAATGTGGTGCAAAGGAATATAGTATGCACGCCCGATATTGTTTCGTTGAATTTTAAATTTCGAACTCTATGGCTCTACGGTGCTGGCTGGAAACCATTGCTTTTCGGTGACAGTTTTTTTATGGCAACTTTATTGGATGCCGTGTTGTCTTGTTTACTTTTTGGTAAATGGTTTGAAGATGACTTCAATCTTAATAAATGGGTTTAAATAATCAATGTTTTATATTGATCTATGCTATACAGTTTACAATAAGTAGTTACATTTTGTTTAAAGTGCCTCCCCCACAGGAGTTTGGTATATTTAACACAACTGTTAAATTAGTTGAATGCCTACTCTAAGTACAACCGTAAGCAAGACGCGTAGTAAGACCGCCTATTGTATACTTTGTTCTTTGTTTCTGTATTGTTTTGTACTGATTTGTGGTGTTCAATAAAGAGTATTTGTATTGTTGTATTGTATTGTACAATCCAGCTACGGGTTTAGGCCAAATATGTATAAAAACAAAAACGATCAAACCAATCTTCGCCTGTACGTTTTCTTTTTAAAATCCAACTGCTCAAAAAGAAAATTCTGGCTGGCATTGTTTCTTATTATAAAGCTGGCAACTTTTAAAAATCGACCAATCAACACCTTGTTTAAAAAACTTTCCTCTGCGCGCTAATGTGTTCCTTTTTCGAATTGAAACATCGAGCTCTTTCTTTGCGTTCTAGCGAGGTTCTAGCACTTTATGTATGCAGCAAGAGCGAGCAAAATTTGAATGCAAGCGTGCCATAGACAAGTTTTCTATTGTCTATAGATAGGCTCATTGCGTTTGTGGAAGGATAGCTTGCCATAACAAAATATTGAGCCACTAGAATAAGTGGATATATTAAAATAATTATCTGACCGATCTTTAGAATTTTGAAGAGAGCGAGTGTAAAACTAATTAAGATTGTCTGTAAAAATTTAGATTGGCTGGAACATAAACGCGTCACAGGGACATTTAAGTGGAAAGGATTTTCGTAAATCAAAATTGTTTGGGGATAAAAAAAAATTGTAGTGCCCTTTTTTACGCGAATTTTGAAACATCCAGTAGGCTTATTGTCTAACTCGCTCGCAATCGCCATCATGTTCGTTTTGACAGTTCATGTATGTGCTGGCAATTGGCATCGGCATCAGCTAGCTGTCACATTCATACAAGAACTGTCAAAATGAACACGATAGCGATTGCGAGCGACTTAGACAATAAGCCTGCAGGTTAGGTGCACCTCTTTGATGTTAAATAAAAATATGTCTGCGGAATTTCAAAACTCTAGTTTCAGCTGTTTAGGCAAATGCCAGTCAGTCAATCATTCAGTCTATCGATCGCATGATACTGTTTTATGTTACCTGTAATAATAATAATAATAAATAATATTTTTTTTATTTGTTAAACAAAGAAAAACTACACACAAACAGCAAAATACAAACTAATACAAGTTTAAATCTTTTGCTGCTGCTCGTTTGGTAAAGATAGATGATGTTCAGGCTTGTTTAATTCCTTTGCCTTCTGGGGTGGGCCACTGGTTTTAAAACGACTTTTTTTTAAAGCTACGAAAACAATAAACTGTTATAGAGCCTGGCAAACGAAAGCGTGACCTGAGAAAACGCGACAAATTCAAAAAAATTACATGTGGTATTACTAACTGTTTTTCATTTCGCAGATTCCTTGAATATCTTCAAGGTTATCAGTAAACATAAGCAACGGTATCATCATCATCATAATTATGGTCAATATATCAAATAATCAGCCAACAAGGATTAAGATTACATAGTCATAGGGTCTAACCTAAAAAATCCAACATCGCATCTAAACATTGTTGTTTCTCTTGGAAAACAACTTCTTTGTCCTCTTGTTTTTGCTTGAACTTACTGATCATGGTATGTAGCAGCTTTCGCACAATACTTTTTATTGTTTTACCCATATTATTACGGCAATTATAAATGAAAAATAATTGAGTTCACAAAATACTGACAAGACTGACTTGCCTTTGACAGAGAAATAATGTTGCCATATTAAAACTTAAAAAAAAAACCAGGTCACGCTTTCGTTTGCCAGGGTCTACACCATTTACCCTATACTAAAATTAGTTAAAATTTTGCTAAGACTGCATATTACTTCACACTACCTACATAATTACTTTTGCACTGCATATTACTTTTTTTTTTTAGTTACACATACATGCATACTTCTACATACATTCACAAATCACGTCTTTATCCTTTACGGGGTAGACGAAGCCTAAGGTAACAAGACCTTAAGGCCACGTTTAGTATAATTGTGGGCGTATATGCGGAAAGAGGAATCAAAAGTCAATACTAAGACTAGCGATCCGAAAATTCCGGTGTGTATTCACGCTTCACGCTTCGCGTCGCAGGATCCTTAATGAGTGCATATCCCAACAAAAGTAGGCGTAAGTGGTCGCATCACAGATAAAAAATTGGAGAGGAACGGTTTACGGAAGTAATGACTTGTTATAGGGTTGTATGGCTCGACGCCTTTGGCTTTTCAATTTTTTTTTTCATGTCGTTATCGAACTGTCACACTCGTCGTGGTGTGGGTACCAAGGTACAAATATTAAGGGTTTATTACTACTAAGCTGGCAACGTCGTATTTTTGGTGTTTTTTTACGATTATTTCACAGAAATAGAATGAAAGCTTGAAATGTGCGTCTGTTGTGCTCTTCGTTTTTAGAGTATCAATGTGTCTAATGCAAAATTAATCGTGATGGACTTTTATTTTCTTATTAACCGAGATATAATTATTATGTCTCTTTAACACGAAAATAAAAGTCAATCATGATTAATTATTGCATTGGACATATTGATACACTAAAAACGAAGAACTTGTATAGACTTATACACTCTTTAAAAAAATGGTACAAAGAGTGTCAAGTAGTAGTATTATATAGTGCAGTAAAACAAAATGGCGCGCTTGATTTTTATTCATTTGCTCCCACTGGCCCAGGAGACATATCGGTGCCTTGGCCGGGAAATTGCATTCTGTACCCCTAATAATTCCTTTTCAGGCAATGTTTTATTAACCCCCGCACAGAGGGTTGTTGCAGCAAGCCGGTTAAAATTACGTATTTGCAAGCTTTTATATTTTAACCAGCATTGTAAAACAGGTATAAGTTTAACGTGGATGTCTGTGTGTCTGTCTGTGGCATTGTAGCTCTCAAACTTATGGACCAAGTAGCTGTTGCCAGCGACTTCGTCTGCAAAGAGTTGGTTTATCGCTATCCCGCGGGAATTACGCAATTTTCCGGGATAAAAAGTAGCCTATGTGTTATTCCAGACTTTTCTCTATCTATGTGCCGAATTTCATCCAAATCCGTTGGGCAGTTCTGGCGTGATTGAGTAACAAACAAACATCCATTCATCCATCCATCCATACTTTCGCATTTATAATATTAGTTAGATTTTGCTGCGGTATTTTTCATCGGAAAGCCAGTTTTCTTGCGGTGGTACCTAAATAGGTACTGGCTTTTATAGCTAATATATATTATGTATCGTAAAAATCCGTCCAGCAGTTTCAATTATCAGTTCTTTTCCAAAATGACGTAAGGCATTTTTGGCATTAAATTAAATTATTTTTTATTTACGTACGATTTCTTAATGTATTAACCACTGTCACAGAGGGCTGTTGCACTAAACCACTTAAAATTTTACAAGCTTTTACAGTGGTTCATGTTTTGTGAGTCTCTTAAGTCAGATGACTGTTCGGATTGACTAGTTAGACAATAATGTAAGATGGATTGGAATGCAAATGCAGTTGCAAAAGAACTTATTAAAACTTATTTCTGCGCCTCTGTTGTTGAATAAAACAAAGATTTTATATATTTTTTAAATGTAGGTACGCATATACATCATTTAGAAAAGTGAAAATTTACTGATGTAAAACTATTTAATTTTAATGGTACATTGCTAAGATTTTTTGGAATCTAATTATGACGACAAGTCGTATGTTTGTGCGTGAAATCTTGAAAAGAAAATATTGCCTAGGTACCCCTTTTTTCGCTCTTGTTTGAAAGTACAAGTTATCGTCCACATATAAGGGATTAATTTAAGTTCCCTGAAATAATTAATTCCCGTTAACTTCATTAACGGGCCCGCATATGTGTAATTACAATGAACCGAGGAATCTTAATTGTTGGATTGAGCCGCACACACGGTCGCCACGTTAATCGAACACTGTCACTTAAGCAGGGGGTGTACACTCCGCAGTTTAGGTACTTACGATCAATCGGCGCTCCTGCCGGGCAGGATAATGGCATAGGTTGCCGCTCGCCTCGCACGCTGGCGTCGCGCGTTATTTGTGTGTTACCTAGTTACCTAGCAACGAAGCATGACTACTACAACCCTAATAAGTTCGCGGTGACATCGTGAACGGTCGTGATTGAAACGGTTAAACTAAAAGAAGCACTCTCGCGTAGTAATACGGTTTATTTTTGCATGAAATGCTTTGCGCGAAATGTGATAGTGCTGTAGGCTATTATCGCTGTAGGTAAATATAACAGGAGCGAGCTAGATTGTACTTTATGTGTACGCGGCTATAGTTTTGATTTATTTAATCGATTCCAGAGAGAGAGCCTTCTGTACGATAGTGCCTACTACTACTTATTCTGAGCTACTAGCTAGTCTGTGAGCTGTGTAGATCTCGCGAGTCTGTTTGTCCCCTTGGCTACAATTACTATCAATAAAATGCAAAAGTGTCTGTTGTTACCTCTTCTTGCGTAAACTACTGTACGGTACATGCAGTAGGATGTAGTTATTGTTCAGGGTATCGGGGTATGGAATAGTTTTTGTTACGATGTTGTCCTTTAAGGAGTAAAAAGGGGGTGTTTACTACCGTAGATGTGATAGTTCAGTGGTGGTGGACTCTTTTGGCTGATGATGATGGCCAGAACGGAGGTAGCGGAGTAGCAAAGTAAATATTTTTTTGTTCATTAGAGTGGAGCTCCGCAAAGGAACTCTAAATGTCTTACAGATTCTCCATCCTTCTAGTCGCTGTGTCGACACACGTTACTCAAGATCACATAATAGGCCGAATATATGGGTTACCTTCGGTCAGGGGCCAACATAACAATAAGATATTATGCTTGCATTGTGGACCAAGACAATACAGAGATGGTGCGGCTTAAAACGGTCCATTCTTAGCCATATTAGATGGATTAGCGCGTTTTAGCGTATTGTAGATTAATTAGCATTGTAAGATGGAGGTTGCCGCGAATTCATGAACGGTAAATCCTGGATTCACTATCCCTATCTTTATTTAATTTAGGTTAATTGGAAACGGGAGGTGAGAGAGTTCCTAATGTGTATTAGTCTGCCACGTAAATAAAGTCGTGGTTTTGCGGGTGGTAGGGCCTTGTGCAAGATCCGTCCGGATCGCTATCACCATCTTACTCGCTAATCCTGCCGCTAAGCAGCAGTGCTTGCACTGCTGTGTTCTGGTGTGGAGAGTAAGAAAGCCGGGGAAATTACGGGCACAAGAGGCATTTCAATCTAAGTCCTCTAGGTTGGCAACGCATCTGCAATCCCTCCGGGGTTGCGGGTGTCTATGGGCCGTGGTGATCGCTTACCATCAGGTGACCCTCTTGCTCGTTTGCCTTCCTATTCACATTAAAAAAAAAGTTCCGTGTGTGTCCGTCTCTGGCATTGTAGCTTCCAAACGGATGAACCGATTTCGATGCTGCTTTTCATTGGAAAGCATGTCTCCTTGCCATTTGGTGCATTAGCCATAATGTTTGATAAAAATCGGTCTAGTAGTTTAAAGAGTATCAGCGCTTTCCCAAAATGAAATAAAGCATTTTTGGCAAAAATGTAATTATTTCAGTGTCATTATTTTTTTAAGGTAATTTTTAGCTAATTCACCAAATACTTTTAAATCAAATTACACAACAAACCTTATCCTTCTGCGAGATACTAAATGTAAACAAACGATTTGAAATCTCAACAATATCCCAATTACAAATAAAATATAGACCCAGCTTATCAACACCAACAGGGTATATTAGAAAAAACTTTATCGGGAAGCGGTCGAACACAACATTAACAGACCAACCATCAAACCTAATCCACTTCCTTAGTAACCTACGATTAAGTCCACATTTGAACGTTTTCCGTTTCCCCATCGGCAGATATAAAGCTGTACGTTTGTAGTTAATATTGACTCGCGAACAGTGAATTTTGTTGGGAACTTTTCTCATTTGGCGTCAAACTGGAAGGACTCGAGCCTTTTTGCTGTCCGCTATGAATTAGATATTCTGGAAAACCGATAGGCAATATAAATTTTAAAAGAAATTATACCAATCTCATGGTTGTACCTACAGATACGAATAAACTTTTTTGGAGCAGAATAAACACGTCATTCACGTGACGGTAAACCTTCTTCTTCTTCTCATTAATGGCGGCCGTAAGGCTTGGGCAAATGTCAGTATAATAAAAAAATTCAAAAATCTTGGGACAAAATGTCGGCAACGTTGTACGGTAATATGGTCAAAAGACCCCCCCCCCCCCCCTGTCGGGCTCTTAGCCAACGGATAATGATATCCCTCAGAATCTGCCAGAAAATTATAAACCGAAGCCCAGGGTGCACCGGACCAAGCACTGGTCTTCCCCTCGGACAGATCCAAAAACGAACAGCAGCTCTTGACCACACGCGGTACGTAACCCGAGTCGCACCCCGACGGTAAACCTAATCGTTTACGATCTTATGACATAAAACCCGTACGTCAATGTATAACGAAACGGCAGGCGTGTTGCCAGTATACTTACATAAGTAGAAAAGTAAAAAATAATTAAAAAAAAAAATTATAAGCCCGCCGCGCATTAATCAAGTAGGTATTTTTTATATTCAAAAATGCCTTAAGTTCATCATTTTGGAAAAGAGCTGATACTCTTCAAACTACTGGACCTAATCAGCATAACAGCATCCTGTTATACCAGCCAGTGCACTGTATAAAAAGTTTAATTGAAGTAGGTAATTTCCGTGCATGGCGTGAAGAACTTGATAACTCGACTTACATGATTTTTTTATTATCGTCGCAATAGCTTTCTACGGCATTGGTTTTGTAGGAAAAAAATTGACAGCTCGATATCTATGAAACTTTCAGAGATATGGGCTGTGACAAATATGAATATCTCAAAATTTACCGTTTATTATGAAACAAATCGAGATATAAACGCGATGAGACCAGGATAAGACACAAAAAAAAATCTTACGTCCTTATATCAACTTACACTCAAAATCGAAATAGAGTACGTAAAGTGACAAAACTAGATTTCTAAGTGACGATTATCATACTATTGCGTTAACAAATGAATATATCGTCTTATTTACTTATACTCAACTACCCATAAATAGTACCCAACTTGATATATCAATTTATACTTTTTTAGCTTGACGAACACAGTAAGTCATTGAGTTGACATAATTAGATATTAAGTTATTCCCAATGGATAGCTATTTACAAAATAAATCTATGTCCTTATATCAACTTACACTAGAAAACCGAAATAGTGTACGTAAAATGACAAAACTAGATATCTAAGTGACGATTATCAGACTAATGTGTTAACAAATGAATTATATCGTCTTATTTACTTATCCTCAACTACCCATAAATAGTACGCAACTTGATTATGTCAATTTATACTGTTTTAGCTTGACAAACACAGTTAATCATTGAGTTGGCATAATTAGATATCAAGTTATTCCCAATGGATAGCTATTCCGTATACAGCGTGAATACCTTGATAAGTCACCCTAGATGAAAAAGATTGAATGCGTTTTTCATATCTGTATTAGCGACGACAGGATCAGGTCCTGTCGTCGCTAATAAAGATATGGAAAACGCACAAAAATAACTATACCTACATTAGGAACTTCAATTTTATAGGACAAAAAAAATACATTATAGACTCTGTTGCGGACTCTTTTAGTAAATTGTATTGTTTATGTTTTTATACACTTTTTGATATGACTTTTGAACACTTGTGTTCTTGGTACTGTCAGTTGTTGTTGAAGAAGTACAGTAAAAAGAAGCAGTCAGTTTGCTGGTGTTTTCATTTACCCATTATTTAATTTTCCTTAATTTATCATACAGCCCTCATCATATCATATATCATAAAAAATTTAATACCTAACAATTATATGACAAATATGCTGTGGAATTAATGTAATTTGATTAATTTTCATGCGTCTTCTAGTTATCTAATATCTCGATTATCAACGTCAAGATCAGAATCTATGGTAGCACAATTTGTGGTATGATGTTTTATCAATTTGGGTCTTTATTTTGTCTCATATAATTTAAGTTCCGTTCCGAATGAATAGTTTGACACAAATTTTTGTTACTCATAACTCATAAAGCGTATTATTTCTGAAACAATAAGTTTTTTTTAAGATTTCACGAATTCCAGTGTTATGAAAGGAAAAATATTATTAATATTAATTATTAATGATAATGACCAATAAAATAAAATTATGTGACAAAGAGAAACCGGTTACAAACGATATTACAATTTATTGATACCCTTACTCTCTAACTCTATAGTGAATAAGTTGATAAGTCGTCGGTGAACAAGTTGATAAGTAAATTATTATGAACAATGTGATGATTAGAAAGAAACAAATATATTGAATTGAAAAACCGCACAAAGTTACCCTTAACTCAATTTAAACATTACAGTTACACTTAAAAACTTATTTTTAGGAATTAAATTAAACAACGTTTTCACTGAATTGAGTGCTAATGTATGGGGAATAACTAGATAAGTCTTTGGGGAACAAGTTGATAAGTCTAATATCTCACAAAATAGAATGATTTTACCAAATTACGTAAAACCAGTGAAAAGAGAGCATAAAATTATCCATAAATCAAGCTATAGAGACGAATTCAAGATAAAAACGGATTTTGGAGAAAATTCCAAACTTTAAAATCGCCGCCCTGTAAAATTGCCATTTTAGACTTATCAAGTTCTTCACGCCATGCACGGATTTAAACCAAGAAAAAGGAATTGGCTAAGTAAAGTTTTTGGAAGAGGTGCAAATTATATTTTTATTCGACAGTCCACGTCTTAATAACCGAGGACCTGCAGCTCTTTTATTTTTATTCCCTCTTGTTAATTAGAAATATTTTTTTAAGTGGTCGATTTGACATTTGTGAAATTTAATGGATGACCAGCTACGCGTGCCTAGAACTAGCTTGTAATAAAAAAAAACTACGTCAACCGTACGTCAACTGTCACTTTTGACTGAAAAAACTACGTCAACCGTACGTCAACTGTCACTTTTGACTCAAAAAACTACGTCAACCGTACGTCAACTGTCACTTTTGACTCAAAAGTGACAGTTGACGTACGGTTGACGTAGTTTTTTTTTTATTACAAGCTAGTTCTAGGCACGCGTAGCTGGCCATCCATTAAATTTCACAAATGTCAAATCGACCACTTAAAAAAATATTTCTAACTAACAAGAGGGAATAAAAATAAAAGAGCTGCAGTTCCTCGATTATTAAGACGTGGACTGTCGAATAAAAATATAATTTGCACCTCTTCCAAAAACTTTACTTAGCCAATTACATTAATTTTAGAAATAAGAAACGTTTATTGTTTAAAACCGTTTAATTTCGATTAAAAGCGTTTATCCGTACTGAGCTGGCAACGTCGCATTTTTGGAGTTTTTTTTACGGAAATTGAATGAAAGTTTCAAAATGCATTATTGATCGTGACGGACTTTTATTTTCTTACTAAACGAGATAATATATATATATATATATATATTTTTTTTTTGTTTTTATCGAAAATAAAAGTCCATCACCATTAATCATTGCATCGGACACACTGATACACTAAAAACGAAGTGCACTACGGACGCACATTTGAAACTTTCATTCAATTTTTGTGAAATAATCGTATAAAAACACCAAAATTGCGACGTTGCCAGCTCAGTAGGAATGCCCCCTCTTAAGTACCGATTGACAACTTCACAGTCATTAAGTTGAAGGATCAACACAGTGTCAAGATAACATTGTGCTTGTTGATAAACAGTTGCTAATCAATTTAATAAAACAAGTTTCAAAATGTGATTTCCTAAGAGGTGATAATTGATAATAAGATTATGGTGGAGTGATATTTGATATCAGTATGGTAGGTACAGTGAACTCGGAATTGCGGTTACTAAGAATTGCTCGACAAAATTTTAAAAATTCAGAACTCTCCGTTAGAAAAAGTAATTGGTTTATTTTTTCGATGAAACGATTCACAGCACTTAAAACTATCGTTAAACAAAATTTATGTTCTTATGAATGTCACACGCTGTATGTATATTAATAAGGAATACGTTCATGGGGAACTTATCCCTATATATATAAACATACCTCTTGTTTTAAAATGTTTCTTATGGTCATTTGTATTATATCTCTCGGTCTTGTTCAGTCCAAATAGAGTTGTTGACAAGGTAGATATGTAGACAACGAAAAACCTTTAACAATTCCTTCTTTCTTTCCCTTTAAATACAAAATCCAAAAAAATGAAACAGTATAACCCATAATAATATGTATATGTATGTATATGTGGTGTTCAATAAAGAGTTATTGTATTGTATTGTATTGTATAATATTTATTTAATTTTTCAACAAATATCCATTGTCACAGACAAACGCAGATCTCGTAATGCTCTTTGCTTTATCGCTGGCCAAAAACATTATAACGTCAGCTATTTCCTCTGGCTCACTCGCTTTACCCAGAGCAGTTCTGACTCCTATTTCACGCCAAATTTGATCAACAGCCTCAGCTCTCAAACCAGAATTGGTGAAAAGTTCCGTCATCACCGGTCCAGGGTTAACACTGTTTACTCTGACACCAGCATTCGCCAGATCCAAAGCAGAGCAACGCGTGAGATGATCTAAACCAGCTTTTGAAACGCACTAAATCGTAGAAATTGGATTCGGGACACATTGCCCTGCAACGCTTGATACGTTGACGATGTTACCTTTAGTAGCCACAAGATGAGGTGTAGCGAGATTGGTTAATTGGACAACTGAACGTAAATTAGTGGTCATAACATCATCAAATACTTGCAGACAGTTGGGATTGGAAACAGAAGCGAACCGCATGATTCCAGCGTTGTTTATAAGGACGTCTAGCTTCTCGAACTTATCGAGTGTTTTCTTGACAATAGTCTCAACTTCTTCTTCGTTGGAGAGGTCAGCTTTGATGATGAGCGGCTGTACGCCGTGCGCTGAGCACTGCTGAGCTACGTTGCTGAGCTTAGCTTCGTTGCGCGCCACGAGCGCGACGCGGGCGCCCTCGCTGGCGAACAGCACGGCGGTCGCCGCGCCGATGCCCGAGCTGGCGCCCGTCACCAACACCACTTTACCAGTAAAACTCATATTCACGTAAACGAAGATAGCGAGAAATAGACTGATTAATCACGAAAAGATCGCTTATATTCAAATAGTTAGGGATCATTTAGCGGGATTTCTTTCAACATGCATTAGACCTATGTCAAAACTTTTAAAGAATCTTGAAATGTCTCTTCTCAAAGTACCTATGTGATATTAAAGCTATATCTTCGCTAATAGCTTTAATTCTGTAGCTCCAGGTGATCAGCTCTGTTAGTTGTCTGTCAGCCATTCAACTAAGGTAATATTCAATAGGTCGCGACAAGGAACGATTGCAAGACGCTTAGTCATATTACCTACCTCTATACCTACTGCAAATCAAAATTTTCAAAAACATCTTATGTGCACGGAACTCAGCTCTTAAGTATTTCAGCCATACTTTGATCACCGGATAAGTAATTAACTTTGATGAAATATAAAAAATATGACTTCGTGAGCAATAAATGATTTTATAGCTATCCCCGTTTTATTAGTACGCACTTGTCTTGCCCCACAATTGAATTTATATCAGCACAATGCACGAATTAAACATAAACTAAAATAAATTAAAACGTAAGTTAAACACATTTTTTATTATTATTTTCACAACAGTTTACAAACTAAAAAAACAAGGTAACCTGTACCAATGCCAAATTTATACATACTAAAGAAAGCTCAACGGGAAACATTTCACTTCCCTTTCAGGAGGAATCCGTTATCAGAATCATAACCAGAACCCGTGACGCTCTTAGCCTTGTCACAGGCTAGGAAATTAATGACATAAGCAATATCTTCTGGCTCACCCAGTCTACCAAGAGCGGTCTTCTGTTTAAAGTCGTCCCACTTCCTTCGTTCATCCGAAGCGTTTAGAACACTACCAAAAATATTGGTTTTTACTGGACCAGGATTTACGCAGTTCACTCTGACTCCAAATGCCGCCATCTCGAATGCGGCACAACGCGTGAAGTGTTCTACTCCAGCCTTCGATACACAGTACGAAGTAGCACTATCTTCCTTAACCATACGTGATGCTATACTACAGACATTAACTACGTTCCCTTTGGTAGCTATAAGATGTGGGGCAGCAAGATTGGTCAGCAGAACAACTGCACGGAGATTCGTGCCCATGTTTGCATCAAAATTTAGAATAAAATCTGGATCTGTGATGCGAGCCGGTTTAAAAATCCCGGCGTTGTTCACAAGAATGTCTATTTGGCCGAAGTGTTCGATTGTTTTGGTCATTATGTTTTTCGCTTGGAGCTCGTTAGTTACATCAGCGTTGATGCATAGTGGCGGTTTACCGAGCGCTGAGCACTGCTGAGCGACGGTGCTGAGTCTGCTCTCACTCAGATCTACCAGCGAGACGCGGGCGCCCTCTCTGGCGAATAGCACGGCGGTGGCTGCCCCTATGCCCGAGCCTGCACCGGTGACTATAGCTACTTTGTCGAGTAAACTCATTAATTATTGTTTGCTATAATAATTTAAAGTCACAAGAACAACTGTGAGCGAATGATCGCTACTTTACTAAAGAAGATAATTTATATCAAAATGTTTAAGGTTCCTTTGGTTGACAGTAAAACCTTTATAAGAAATAGTTTTAACATTAAGGTTATTGAGATATTGAATGAACACAAATATTGTATCATCTAGTTGGCCCCAAACAAGATCCATTGCTGTGTTTTTTTTTTCATCTGCCTATAACAGCATCATCTTCTTCATTAGCAATCTCTTTAATGGTGTTCGTATGGTGTTCGTGCTTGGTGGGTGCAAAATCGGCATTGAGCTAAAAATCTAGGTGAGACTACCCAGGCGGATTACCGGGTTCCCATCAAGTATCCTAATTTTGTTTAGTTATGTTATCACGCAAAGTGCCTAAACTATACTGAATAGTCAATCAATAAACGACTAAGTATTACAAGTTTTATTAGTTCAATTGTTTTGGTTAAAAAAATAATATTAGATGGAACTTTTAAACTGATGGTTCTAACTTAGGGTATGATTGATAATTTTTGGGTTATTAATGATTAGAAATCATTTATACGTAATAAACATAAACCACGTCTTTATCCCTTACGAGGTAGACATAGCCTAAGGTAACCAGACCTAAAGGCCATGTTTAGCATAATTGTGGGCGTATAGATGGAAAGGGGAATCAAGATAATGATGGGTGGCTAGCCGCATCCCCTCTAACATGATTCCTAAGATTTTCACCCATTCGATGGACTTTTACCATTTGCGCGGGAAGTGAAGCAAAGCAACAACTGCATCATTCTATGTAATCTATGTTCTTTCTTTGCTCCCAGACCAGCATGGAAGACATGGAAATGATTTATTTGCCTAAAATTACAGCAAGATGATTTGTTTAGGTATAATATCAGAATAAAAAGGATATTTTTTTTATTTCTGTATACCTTTTTCTGTTTTGATTGTTATATGTGGTGTTTAATAAAGAGTTATTGTATTGTATTGTATATTTTGTTGTATTGGCTATTAATCAAACACTGGACTTTAATAATCACGGAACCATTTTGAACGCATCAATATTTTGCCGTTATCGTATAAATGACGTATATATATTGAAACCCAGCTGTCGGCAACATCGGCAAGCACCAACGAGCAGCTTGCTGCAGTTTTATGGACGGTTTTTAAGATAAATCTATACATATAATAAAATTGTAACAGATCGATGTCTGTACATAGGAGATATTAAAGAAAAAATAAACTAAAGGGCCTCTATAATAATAATAATAATAATAATTTATTTATTTATTTAGGCATTAATCCCATTACAATATTTAATTACAATCACAATTATCAAAAATATATTAATATGCACATTAAATTACAAGCTAAAAACAAGCTATAAGCACCATAGAAGCCAAAAATACAATTTCTAAAATTTTTGTCTGTCTGTCTGTCTGTATGTTTGCTACCGCGCTACACAAAAACTACTGCACCAAACTGAATGCAGTTTTTTTTTATTGTATTACTGGAGGTCTAACTTAAACTGCCATGTCGCGTTTTTTTCGAAATTCCACCTAGAATGAAATGGCGTTAAAGTCACTTAGAAAACTAAAAAATCTCAAAAATAACTAAGTAGGTTCCTTATATAAGCCTTTTTATTCCGAATTCGCTACAATTTCAGTAAGTACATGTTGTTGTTGTTGTTATTGTCGTTTTTTTTTTTTTTTTTATTAAATTGTCGCGAAATTCGGCGTGCCTCATGGCATAGGCCTCCTCCGTGTATTGGAGGGTTTGGGCTATAGTTCCCACGCGCGCCCAGTGCGGATTGGGAACTTAACACACACCATTGAATTTCTTCGCAGATGTGTGTGCAGGTTTCCTCACGATGTTTTCCTTCACCGAAAAGCTCATGGCAAATTACAAATGTAATTTTCGCACATAAATTCCGAAAAACTCAGAGGTGCGAGCCCGGGATTTGAACCCACGACGCTCTGCTTGAGAGGCCACAGGTCAAACCACTAGGCTACCACGGCTTTTTATGTAAAACATAAACATGACTATAATTACCTACCTATAACATATATTTTTGTTCCTACTTGACTATTAATATTTTTTAAATTAATATAATTACCTCAATCGACTGTCCCATTGCTGGGCAAAGATCTTCCTTTTTTGAAGCTGAATATCAAAAGGGTTTTTGAAAATCCATACCTACTAATATTGTAAAATTATAAAAGTCTTTTGCCTTCTTGCCGCTGAACCGACTTAAACGAAATTTGGAATGGATATTGTTATGGTCCCGGGGGAGGAAATAGAATAGTTTTTGATTGCAGAAATTATCAAAGTTATAAAGGGTAGTGAAATTTACTACGAAGATGCAATACCTTAACCTAAGGGTAAAATTAAGTTTATGCTCTAATTGAATGTCTACCCGAAATACTAATTAGACGCAGACGAAGTCGCGGGCAAAAGCTAGTAGGTAAATAATAATATATTGTTAGTGAAAAGATTGTCAATCTCTACTAATTTTATAAATAGTGAGATTTTTTATTGTACATAAAACACAAAATTTTATAAATGGTATTTTATAAATGCGGGTGGTAGGGCCTTGTGCAAGGTCCGTCCGGATCGCTAAAACCATCTTACTTGCTAATCCTGCCGCTAAGCAGCAGTGCTTGCACTGCTGTGTTCCGGTGTGGAGAGTAAGACAGCCGGGAAAATTACGAGCACAAGAGGCATTTCATCTTAGCCCTCTAGGTTGGCAACGCATCTGCGATCCCTCCAGGGTTGCGGGTGTCTATGGGCAATGGTGACCACTTACCATCAGGTGATCCACTGGCTTGTTAGCCTTCCTATTCATATTTAAAAAATGCGAAAGTAACTCTGTCTGTCTATTATGCTTTCACGCCTAAACCACTGACTCGATTTAAATAAAATTTGACACCTACAATAGTTTCAGTCGCGAAGAAAGACAGGATAGTTTTTTTTTCCGGAAAATTGCACAGTTCCAACGGGGTAGTGATAATCGAATTCTGTGTAGACAGAGTCGTCCGGCAGCAGCTACGAGTAGTAATCAATAAATAACAAAGTAAACAAACACTTTAATAACCTGTTTAAATTTATTACTTAGTAACTATCTACACATTACAAAGTAGCGCCATTATCAGCGCTGAAGACAGTCCCGGTAACACTCTGCGCTTTATCACTAGCTAAAAACAAAACCATTTCAGCCACTTCATCAGGCTCCGAAATTCTTTTCAAAGCAACTGTATCTTTAAAATCTTCCAATTTCATATCTTTATATCCAGCGTTGGTGAGTAAATCGGTTTTGACAAGACCAAACATAGCTGTGTTGACTCTGACGTGAGGTGCGAACTCCAAAGCGGCACATCGCGTAAAATGGTTTAGTCCTGCTTTAGCTATGTAATAAGATATATGCTTCGGAACAGCAGGAGTCATAACAGATGCAACGCTGCTTATATCGACGACATTACCCTTCGTTTTCATCAAATTAGTCGCAGCAAGACTTGTCAAAAACCGCTGCTCTCAAATTTGTGTTGAGTACTTCATCATACACATCCATCACGCTTCCATCCAGCGTAGACCCGTCTCTTAAAACGGCTGCATTGTTGATCAAAATGTCTATTTTTCCAAATTTCTGTACAGTTTTATCAATTATGACTTTCATGTCGTCTTTTTGGCTTACGTCTGCAGTTATTACTAGAGGTTTTTTGCCGAATTGTTCACACTTTTTTGCTGTTGCGTTGAGTTTTGCTTCTCTTCTGCCGATCAGTGCTACATTAGCACCTTCTCTGGCAAAGAGGAAGGCAATTCCTGCACCATTGCCAGATCCAGCACCAGTCACTATTACAACTTTGCCATCGAAACTCATGTTTTTACAATTTCAAGTTATCACAAGAGTAACGATAATCCACGCCCTACAACAACACTTTTGTAATGATCTAATGATTTGGTATAACATTGCTTTTATAAACTCCGAATTATAGACTAAGTGTGACATATCACAAATATTGGTGATTTGAGAGTTATAAAGTCATTAATATTATCACTTTTTGTTTTTAGATCACAGCAGAATACAATGCAAAAAATATTCAAGTCATGCCAAGAATCACGATACATGATTTTACTATGATCATGCAACCTTCACTCGCTGTAGTATAGATCTCATTTTTTTTAGTTATCAATCAATATCAGGTTTACTCTTAACTTTACAACTATTCTGTCACTATCACTAGTATCACTAATTAATTAATTAATAAGCCTTTTTATTCCGAATTCGCTACAATTTCAGTAAGTAGGTACCTACATGTTGTTGTTATTGTTATTGTCGTTTACTTATTTATCAAATTGTCGCGTAAATCGGCGTGCCTCATGGCATAGGCCTCCTCCGTGTATAGGAGGGTTTGGGCTATAGTTCCCACGCGCGCCCAGTGCGGCTTGGGAACTTAACACACACCATTGAATTTCTTCGCAGATGTGAGCAGGTTTCCTCACGATGTTTTCCTTCACCGAAAAGCTCATGGCAAATTACAAATGTAATTTTCGCACATAAATTCCGAAAAACACAGAGGTGCGAGCCCGGGATTTGAACCCACGATGCTCTGCTTGAGAGGCCACAGGTCAAACCACTAGGCTACCACGGCTTTATCTAAACACGATTTGGATGAAGTTAGTTGTAAACCAGCGGTCGGCAACACGCACAACACGACTTTTTTTACAAATACAGTACCCGTACATTTATGGCCATAATTTTGCTATTATGTGAACTGTCTGCCAATAGGTTGCCAAACCCTGTTTTTAATAGGTAAACAAAACTTGTTGAACTCATTCCTTATCAAAGTGGACAGTGGTTAGTACCTTGTACAACAACCTTGTCACTAAGTGATTTAATATCGGAGTGTTTATAATAAATTAATGCTTATGTAAATGTTTATAAATCGAAGTAGGTTATCAATTGCATCTCGTATTGAAAACAACAACTTTGCAAAGAACTCCAATCGAAATAATGTTCCCTAATTTCATTTGAATGTCCTCAAAATAAAAATTAATCACACTTTTTGTGTAAATAGATACACATAGTGGAATTGACTAACGACAGCCACGTACTATCATAACCTTTACTAATATTACTATGAGAAAACATTAATATTTTCATATTTTCGTTTGTGACGAACTCAAAAGTACTACGGACTTACTAACATAGGCTATTGGGCATTTTGCAAGGACGAAGTCACACAAACACATACGACAATAACAGGTTGGTTCGTATTTTTTTGTAAAGGCAATCAAAGTACACTTTCGAGTGAAACAAAATATTTATTTTTTCAACAGGAAACCATTATCAGACACATAGATGGAGCCGGTAATGCTTCTTGCTTTGTCGCTGGCCAGGAAAGCGATGAGGTCAGCTATTTCCTCTGGGTCGCTGACATTGTTCAAAGCTGTCATGCCCTTCATGGCATCCCAAGTTGCATCCTTTGATTCTGCTGTTGCCACACCTGAAGCTTCGATAATATCCGTCCTGACCGGTCCAGGGTTGACGCTATTTACTCTGATACCAGAAGCAGCCAGTTCCAATGCAGCACAACGTGTAAAATGATCGAGACCAGCCTTAGACACACAGTATGCCATGGTGCTTGCAGGCATAACACAGTGAGCTGCCACACTTGACACGTTTACTATGTTTCCTTTAGTAGCAGTCAGATGGGGCAAAGCAAGATTCGTCAGCTGAACAATTGAGCGCAGATTTGTCGTCATGACTATATCGAATTTTTCAAGAATATTTGGGTCCGAAATGGGTGCGTAACTTGCCATCCCAGCATTATTAACAAGAATGTCAAGTCTTCCAAATTGGTCTACTGTTCTTTTGACAATGGTTTTCGCTTCTTCTTCGTTGGCGACGTCAGCTTTGATGATGAGCGGCTGTACGCCGTGCGCTGAGCACTGCTGAGCGACGTTGCTGAGCTTGGCCTCGTTCCGGCCCACCATCACGACGCGGGCGCCCTCGCTGGCGAACAGCACAGCGGTGGCCGCGCCGATGCCCGAGCTGGCGCCTGTCACTAACACTACTTTACCAGAGAAACTCATGTTTAGGCTGTTCGGATAGAGTTACTACCGAGGCACTGGACAGAATTGAAATTTTCTATTTAAATACTTGTTATGTCTTATCAAAAAATGATGAGTCAATAATCTGCTTTCTTAATTCTGTCGTATTACAATATTCGGATAGAAATGCATCTAAACTAGCATTAAAAACATATAACACGGCAAAGTAAAAAAGTGGGCTACTGGCTTATCATCACTTAATATATTTAGGCAATTAGGGTTAAACGAGCAATAATATTTAAATACTGGTAAATACCGATGACTAATTAGTAACCAATAACAGTACTTTTAGACTACGGTATGTTTCAATAAGGAAGGTATGGCTGACTTCATAGAATGTAAAGAGCTGTTGGCGTCCACGTAAGTTTTGACAGCAAAACAAATACAACATTGTATTAATAAACACAAAATATTTACCTTGCTACTCTGCTACTTACGTGCAAGATAACCAAGCCTGTGCGAAATATATACGTTTTGCATGCAACTTAACTTAACGTAAGTTTCTGGGATTTGTGTGCTTAAATTAACTTAACTTAAGTTTGTGGGATTTGTGTGCATTTTGTGTGGCAGTAGTGGAGGGAGGGCTTGCATGCAAAACGTATATACCTATTTCGCACAGGCTTGGTTATCTTGCACGTAAGTAGCGGAGTAGCAAAGTAAATATTTTGTGTTCATTGAAATGGACCTCCGCAAAGTAACGCCTAATTCAATAAAACATTGTATTACTTAGAAACAAATCAATACTTGGCTTACTGTACCTACATTAATAATGTTCTAAAAAGAATCACGGCGATGTTTTTTTGCGTTTGCGACGTAACATGTACTAAATGAAAATTAAGGTTGAAAATTCAAAAGCGTTGTCTAAGTTATTTGTAATAAAAAAAAGGAACCGTTTCAATTGGTCCAAAGTGTCGGCTTGGCCGTATCTTGCGTAACTAAGATAAGAATACAGATAAGATTACTGATTATTGAGGTTATCAAACATTTGAATTACCACCGATGTCCATTTACTTATTAACTGTCGCATTATTAACACTTTCCACTTAAAAAACTACTTAAAGTACTTAAACATTCCAAGATATGAAATTATGAATTATAATACGTTTAATGTATCCCTTTATTCATTTTCTATGTTTCCTCCAACGTAAGTGTTACTTGTCACCAACCATCTACATTTCAAAGAAAAGAGTTATAAATACTAATGCAAATATGTAGTTTATTTATCTAAACGAGTTAACAATTGAACTTCATATATATATATATTTTTTATCTATTTTTCTATTTTTTAGTAGTAAAGCGTGTCAAAACTTAAGTCTACTTTAGTAAGCTACCATTGTCCGATACACAAATAGAGCCCGTAATACTTTTTGCCTTATCACTTGCTAGAAATACGATAAGATCAGCGATCTCCTCCGATTCACCCACTCTGCCCAATGCGGTCAATGTTTTCGCATAATTCCACACTCTGTCACCTTCACCAATAGGAGTCCAGCCTGAATTCTCAGCAATGTCAGTCCTTACTGGTCCAGGGTTTACGCTGTTTACTCTCACGCCAAACTCAGCAAATTCTAATGCCACGCACCGCGTAAAGTGATCCAAGCACGCCTTCGACACACCGTAAGACATATAATCTTTATCTGGAATATAAAGTCCAGCTACACTAGACACGTTTACTATATTTCCCATTGAAGCCACCAGATAGGGCGCAGCAAGATTGGTAAGTTGAACCACTGACCTCAAATTCGTATTCAAGACAAAGTCGAACGTTTGTACAATATTTGGATCAGCAACAGATACTTTTCTTACTATTCCTGCATTGTTTACTAGAATGTCCAATTTTCCGAAGTGATCGACGGTTTTTTTGATAATGGTTTTTACTTCGTCTTCGTTGGAGAGGTCAGCTATGATGATTAGTGGCTGTGCGCCGCGGGCCGCACACTGCTGAGCGACGTTGCTGAGTTTGGTTTCGTTCCTTGCCACGAGCGCGACGCGGGCGCCCTCGCTGGTGAAAAGCACGGCGGTGGCCGCGCCGATGCCCGAGCTGGCGCCTGTCACCAGCACAACTTTATCAGAAAAACTCATAGTTGTCAGTTACTGGAATGTGATTAAGTCGGCACAAAAAGGTATGGTGTACTTTTTCCTTTATATGGATTTGTTTTTATACAGCCAATTAGGGTTCAAATAAGCATGTCACCAAAAATAAGCACTTTAATGTTAGGCCCGATTTAAGTACAGTTTTCTCACTTAATTATTAGACTTTTCAAACACATAAATCCAGGCTCCGTGGCAAAGTATGTTTTTCTGTCACAAAATTTCTAATTATAATGGTAATGATGACTGATTAACTACCTACAGAACTCTATAAGCTTATCAAAGACACGCGTTTTGCTGTAGATATTCTGAATTTTATTATCAGCTTAAAATTATCGTTATTAATCAAAGTCAATTAATTTTCAAATCCTGATATCCCAATAATATCTTCGCTGTAAAACAGTTAATCACTGACTGATGGACTGATTACTAACGCGCCAACTAAATAATTAGAAATTACAAAAACTGTTACCTTCCTGCTCCATAACCTAACTTACATGACACGCAGACCTCCGAGTTCATAATGGCTGGCATAATGTATACTTCTACCTTCAAAAAATGTTCCAAGCTTCAACTTGGTATTCAGTATGTGTAATGTGTGGGTCAAATGTCGCAAGTCCAATTTGATCCTCTTCTAATGGTTGGACGGTCTTAAAATTTAGTGCACATTAAATTGGTATAACTAGGAAATGATCATTCTGTACCTCTTTTGAATACTAATACAACTTGAGTTGAAGTGATACTGCGTTTCTTACACCATTCGATTCAGACAAAAATTACCGATTTTGTGGTCTATTCAACATGTGCGTAGCTCTTATAAAATAACGGAGAAAAAATTGTGTCAATTGATACATTTCGCTTAATTTTCGTGATATTTTTCGTGTTTTAATGATTAAAGATCAAATATTATATTTCAATTATTTACGCAATTTAACTCTTAAAACACTAGAATAAAAATACATGTTAAAAAGTATCACTAGTGTATCCCAAATTTGTCTTATGTGTGGGAAAATACAACTCTAAACAAATCAATAAACACGTTATTTTCAGCAACAAAATGTGTGTTTAATGATACCTTTACGTCGTAATGTATTCATATAATAACTGAATTTCCAGAAATTCAAATACAAAAACTTTAATTCAACAAGTTCAAGATAAGTATTGAAATTTTGGATTGTTGCATGAAGTATAACATTACCCACTTAGCCTCATTTTTGTGTAATTAAATACATCTGGACATACATTATCACTCACTTTAAATCAAGTTTTAATTTTTCGGGGCACCTGATTCATCTGATCGAAATTCTTGATTCACTCAAAGATTTTTTTTTAATCAAAGTTATATTTAAGGAGAGATTGATTTTTTTACTTATTTTTCATCAGGTTTGAATTCGCTTGTGTGCCTTTAACGCTGAAGGGTATTTTTTTCAAAAGTAAAATCGCTCTTCTGTAAAGTTGCACTTTTTGTGTTGTATTAGTATTCACAGGAGGCACAGCATTATGCTCAGTCGACAAGAAAAATAGTATAATAGTTTTTTCTTAATCGTTAGGTTTAAGGCAGGCTTAAGCTTCGACTATTTGCTAAATGTTTATATGTATACAAGTTTAGTGTATATTATTAATGATTCATAGAATTAATAAATTTGAAGTATGGAGATGATAAAATATGGCGACATCTACGAGTTTTATGTGGAACTGACATGATAATAATGAAGTCACGAACAATTCAAATATAAAATATCTTTTATCTATTGCGAGCCTTATCAAGTTCGATTCAGTTCTTAGATTTCATGTAGTTCGTACAGTTTTGTATAGATGGCACTACTCACTATAACAGTCACTGAACAAAAACTGACGTAAATTTTAAAAATTCAATTTATTACGTTTCTTTCTTGGTTACAATCCTTTTTTACACTAGTACGTCAAATTTTTAAACCGTGTTTCTTAAATGAAGAAAGAAAGAAAATACGTTTATTTGACGCTAGGGACAACAACAGCAAAAACTTAAATAAACAATACAAAAATGAAGTAAAAATAACAATTAGGTAGTGTGTCGCTGTCCAACGTCAAAAAGGTTGCAGCTCATCATAATGCTGCGACGGGGGTCGCAACTTAAAACCCTTATTTTTTTAATAAAAAGTAAAATAGATTGAACTTTTGATATTAAATTAAGTGCGTAAAACTGTAATAAAAGATAAGAATCAAAAAGACGGATTAATCAAATATAAAGATATTACAAAATGTGGTGAAATTGAACGTCACTCCTTCGCAGGTAAAAACGAAGACCTAATGAGAAAAAAAAATATTACTATTGGCAAATCCTAACACGTTTAAAAAAGAAAGGCGACAATTAAAATGTTACAATAAAAAAACACATTTATACTAAGTATTTCAAAATGATAAAATCTTTAAGACCAAAGGAGCGGCCCTAACAGCAACAATGAATGCTATGAAAAAAAAAGCCGTGGTAGCCTAGTGGTTTGACCTGTGGCCTCTCAAGCAGAGCGTCGTGGGTTCAAATCCCGGGCTCGCACCTCTTGAGTTTTTCGGAATTTATGTGCGAAAATTACATTTGTAATTTGCCACGAGCTTTTCGGTGAAGGAAAACATCGTGAGGAAACCTGCACACATCTGCGAAGAAATTCAATGGTGTGTGTTAAGTTCCCAATCCGCACTGGGCGCGCGTGGGAACTATAGCCCAAACCCTCCAATACACGGAGGAGGCCTATGCCATGAGGCACGCCGAATTACGCGACAATTTAATAAATAAACGACAATAACAACAACAACAACAACAAAAACATGTACTTACTGAAATTGTAGCGAATTCGGAATAAAAAGGCTTATAAATAAATAAATAAAATAAAATAGATTGAACTTTTGATATTAAATTAAGTGCGTAAAACTGTAATAAAAGATAAGAATCAAAAAGACGGATTAATCAAATATAAAGATATTACAAAATGTGGTGAAATTGAACGTCACTCCTTCGCAGGTAAAAACGAAGACCTAATGAGAAAAAAAAATATTACTATTGGCAAATCCTAACACGTTTAAAAAAGAAAGGCGACAGTTAAAATGTTACAATAAAAAAAAAACACATTTATACTAAGTATTTCAAAATGATAAAATCTTTAAGACCAAAGGAGCGGCCCTAACAGCAACAATGAATGCTATGCACATTTCCATATTTGTAGTCCCAGTCAATGTTTTAATAAACTACCATTGTCAGCAAAATACGCAGACCCTGTAATACTTCTTGCCTTTTCACTAGCAAGAAACACAATAACGTCTGCGATTTCCTCAGGATCACTGCCTCTGCCCAAAGCCGTCATGGCCTGTGTCTGATTCCATGATTCATCTGTTACTTGAACACCAGCATTTTCACCAATTTCTGTCTTCACTGGACCAGGGTTGACGCTGTTTACCCTTACGCCATGAGGTGCCAGTTCCAACGCAACGCAGCGCGTGAAATGATCCACACAAGCCTTAGATACAGCATAAATAGCATAGTTTTCTCCAACAAGAAGTGATACAACACTGGACACATTAACTATGTTCCCTTTACTGGAAACGAGATGTGGCGCAGCAAGATTAGTGAGCTGTACAACTGAACGCAGATTTGTGTTCATGATTTCATCATACAGTTTGAGAACGTCAGAGTCTGCTACTGAACCGAATCTCATAATTCCTGCATTGTTGACAAGAACATCTAATTTTCCGAAGTGATTGACGGTTTTTTCAACAATGCTTCTAGCTTCTTGTTCGTTAGATATATCAGCTTTGATGATGAGCGGCTGTGCGCCGTGCGCTGAGCACTGCTGAGCGACGTTGCTGAGCTTGGCCTCGTTGCGCGCCACGAGCGCGACGCGGGCGCCCTCGCTGGCGAACAGCACGGCGGTGGCCGCGCCGATGCCCGAGCTGGCGCCCGTCACCAACACCACTTTACCGGAGAAATTCATGATTTACCTTCACGTCGACAGAAATCAATTAAGCAATAAAAGCACCGTGCGTTACTCTTTATATCTTAAATAAAACAGGGTTACTCAAGAAATATATTAGTGAACCCCATAATAATTATTATTTGATAAGTAACATTACTTTTGTTCAAATTAAGCGAAGACTGTAAAATAATTAAGCAATTAAGGTCAATGTGGGTAAGACCGTCTACAAGGCAAGTCCGTCAACACGTTATAACTTTTGAATTTGAAAGCGTTTCCCGCTTTAGCGTCCAGTAGATAAAGCAGTTTGTCGCGCTAGTTCCGTCACTTTAATTTAGATGACGCTGTGACAATAAACTTCAGAGAAATCCGCCTAAACAAGTCATCACGTGTATGGAACTCGAAGTCATAGTACGACGGTCTCTGCTAATTTTTTTTTTTTAAATAGTTGGTGACAAGATTTTGCGCCAGAAAGTAACTACATATGTAATACAAGAACCGGCTATCTTTCTTCTGTGTTTAAATTATCAGAAATTGGCTTAGTTTTGTAATTATACGGTCCATCATTTATCACATTAAAATTTCGTTAAGTTGGAAAGTCCGTCTACTATGTTACAAGGCAAGTCCGTCATATGCCGGACTTCCCTGGAATCAGAGGTTACCAACTATTTTTACGACTTCAATTATTATTAAGATTTCATAAGGTAAAATTTCATAGATAAATCCTTTCAACATTGCACAAACTAAGCAAAGCTTCTGCTATCAGTGCTAGGTGACGACATTATACATATTATACAAAATTACTATTGATCTTTTATTTGGGAAACCTAAAAATAAGTAAGTACGTATAATATTATTTGCCAAAAAAGGTTTACCACCCCATTTACGTAATATATGCCGGTCTTGCCTTTGAATTCGAAAAATTGTGTTTATTTCGAATCTAAACCTTATTTTAATAAGTTGAAAGTACACTTTCAATCGTCTTGTTTCATTTTTTTAAGGATTCGAATACTAACATATAAGCACCCATAGTTTGGCTGATATCATTACTAGACGGACTTACCTTAAACTACACGGGAAGTCCGTCTACTCGCCGAATTTTTAAAAATACCATTGTTTCTGCTTAATTTGTGATTAAAATGATCTGTCACTATAGCTCAACTATTATTTATGAAATTCTTCATCGTATGCGATTACAAGCGGTAACGTAGGTGAATAATTAACGCAGCTAGATCACTCCGAAGTGAAAAAAAAATGAAGTATGCCGGTCTTCCCCACATTGACCTTACATAAAACAGGCAGAGATGGCATCACAGATATCTGACAATGAATATATCAAGAACTTAACAGAAAATGGCGGAACATGCACTAAATAATGTTTTGTGGTTTATCAAAGGCTGTTGCAGTAACAGATAAAGACAAACCAATGTCAAGTTAACAAAAGTTAACCTAAAAATCATTCATGGATAATCGAGTAATTGAGTGAAGTGAATATACCACTGAGGTATAAAAAAATAGGATATCATCGACAAAACCCGCTAAAAAGAAAAATAATCTCACTAAACGACTTGTTATCTTATCAAAAATATCTTGTCATATTGTGCGCTTCATAGATGGAGACCGATGTACTTAATTAAACTTAATTATCATCTCAAACATTATTTTGATTTTGTAGTGGTAGTTTGTTAATGGTGTATAGCCTAAATAATACTGAATTTGTTTTCTTATGACGTCACTAAGGTCGAGGTGATAAATTTTAGAGCATAGGTCAGTACCTACTTCTTCCTTGAGGAGGTCAGCTGTGATGACTAGCGGCTTTGCGCCGTGCGCTGAGCACTGCTGAGCGACGGCGCTGAGCTTGGCCTCGTTGCGCCACGAGCGCGACGCGGGCGCCCTCCCTGGTGAACAGCACGGCGGTGGCCGCGCCGATGCCCGAGCTGGCGCCTGTCACTATAACCTCTTAGCCAGAAAAACTCATCGTCAAAGTTCAATTGCAATCGAGATTTACAACCGTAAATGATAACACACGGCACGTGATATTGTTCAATTGCGACAATTTTTGGGGTTCAACTGACTAAAGCGACTAGTGCATATCTGACTTAGATAAAATATATACAGCGAGTTAATGAAAATAGTAAAGCTGGAATCACTACATTTTTTTTATCCTAATACTTTTGGCTGAAGGTGCAATGGCTTTTGATTTAACATAGTAGTAGTGAGGAAATGTTTATCGTCATCAGCATATATTACAATCGATTACTAGACATAGGCTTTCCTCTCCTAAAACGCACCATTTTAGGTCTCTGTTTTCAGCTTGTCAAATCCAAGGGCGTCCGAGTCGGAGAGGGAGAATAAAGACCCTATTTTTTGGTCAATTGCCGCCAAATTGTTAGACGATAGACGCTATAATATTTTTGTTAAACCTTCTCCCCCCCCCCCTTGATCATTGGGTGGCGTGGCGACATGTATGTCCCAGGCTCTAACAGCGGCCTTCCGCAAATCGCCACCACTCGAACTTTTCCATACCTATACCTTTAGTACTTAGACCACAGCACAGTAAGGAGTGATTATTATGTGGAGTGGTATTATACGGAACTCATTTTACGAGTATTAGATCAGAAGGTTTTTGATAACAATTTTATCACGTATCAAATCATCGATATGCCAGGCAATAGTATGACTTGTAAATATCAGAAATAGAATGAATTTAGGTTCTTTCAGGTAATAATGCTATCTTATCAGTTTTATTATAATAATATGTTTTTTTGGCATTAAGCGAGTGTACAAGTGCTCTAATTTTTGATCGTTGGTACAACACATACAAACAGAAATCACGTCTTTATCTCTTACAAGGTAGACAGAGCCTAGTAACAAACCCCAAAGGCTACGCTTAGCATGATTATGGGCATGTAGGTGGGAATCAAAATAGTAATAGGTTGCTAGGCTAGCCGCATCTCCTTTAATATGGTTTCTAAGATTTTCGCCTATTCCCTCGGTGGGCTTTTACCATCTGCGCGGAAAAGAAGCCACTGGTACATTCTATGTTTTTGTTGCTTCCAGACTACCAAGGAAGAAACAATCATATTTAATTATTGTGATGCAGATATTGGCTAATATTATTAACTGACACTCAAATAAATGATCAGTCATAATCTCGAAAAAAAAACAGCATTTAATCATGTGTTTTTCCCGATAAAGATGCATTAAGACAATAACACTTTTACAAACATTGCAAAGGCCAGACTTTATAACTCACTTTATGACCAATCTCGTTTTACATCATAGCCCAATAAAGTCATGTCAAGAAATCCCCAAAATTCACATCATTATCTGATAACAACCGGCTTAAATAGCCTAAGAAATGCGAAAAATATACAGTTTCATCTCGAAAATACCTCTGATCCCAAAAATGAGTCTTTCCGGAAAAGTTGCCGTTATTACTGGAGCTAGCACTGGCATTGGAGAGGCAATTGCTTTATTATTTGCCAAAGAAGGCGCTGAAGTCGCTCTAGTAGGAAGAAACGAGGAAAGGCTTAATAAAGTGGCCAAGCAATGTGACGCCTTTGGAAAGAAGGCTCTCATTATTAAAGCTGAATTCACCAAAGAAGATGAAACCGGTGCCGTTATTCCAAAAGTTGTTGAACAGTTCGGCAAAATTGATATCTTGGTGAATAACGCTGGTGCCTATCAAGAAGGGAAGATTCTTGACGGAAGTATTCTTAAGGTTTTCGAGAATGTGATGCTGGTCAATTTAGTTGCACCTTTGTTTTTGACCACTAAGGCAGCACCTTACCTAGCGAAGACCAAAGGCAACATCATCAATATATCGGGCATTAGTCATCATGACGATGTGGCTTACGGTGTTTCAAAGGCTGGTTTGGACCATTTGACACGCTCTGCTGCTTTGGAACTCGGTGCATCTGGAGTTAGAGTGAATTCTATCAACCCTGGTGCAGTGAAGACTGAAGCTTTGGCCAATTATGAAGGAGCAGAGGTTTTGTTGAAGACCATCAAAGCTCGTTCTATTCTTGGGAAGATAATCGAACCTGAGGAAGTGGCAGAACTGTCACTGTACCTCGTCAGTGACAAAGCAAATAGCATCACCGGAGAGAACTATAGTTTGGACAACGGCTTCCGCCTGAAGACAGCTTCGTTCTATTAAAATGTTGAGCACGAATAAAACGATCAGATGAGGTCATTTGAAAGGACATAAAAAAGCTACATCCACTCTTTACTCGAAGAATTTCAGCGTGTTTAGTTTTACTTTTTCACTTTTATTTAATTGGATTACAATTATTAAAACATTCATGTAAGTAAACTTGAGATAGGTACTTAATAAAATAATCATAATATTTATTACCTATATATTTTATTTCAATTTCCTAGTTTTATCAAATATGTAATTGTTATTTTTCCTTCCATTTCTTAAATCATTAATAAGAGTACAATAAAAAACACGAGCTCTTTATAAACATTTTTTTTGTATACATATAAATAAACAACAACAAACAAGTCCAGTTAAAAAGCTTGTGAAAACTAAAGAACGGGCATTATGACACCAGGAAACTAGTAAGGTTTCCAGTAAACTGCAGACCCTCAGCACCAAAGTGTACCTATAGGTACCTATCCCTATTATACATGGTAGGCAATAATATTATTTAAATTGTAATGACACATTTTATTGAATGAATGAATGAAATATTTGTTCGCAGTAAATGTTGTACAAAAATGATGTTATAGATATTCTAGTTTCAAACATTTTAACTTAAAAAGTCGTGCAAATAATAAAGTTAATTTAGTGTTGTTTAGTATGTTTAATTTAACTAAGAGCTGGCGTGTATTTATCCCAGCGGATCGCACTTGCAGTCCAAAGAGGTAATGCCGCTAGCGTCCTGGGAACCCTGCTACAGCCAGCAGGGCTAGACGGGGTGTTCTTTTTATAACATAACTTTTTTATAGTTAGTTTAAGTTTAGTTTTTATTTTAATACTAGTTTAATTTGTTTTTTGTAAATATGTATATCTTTGATTATTCTTTGTTTCTGTATTGTTTGGTACTGATTTGTGGTGTTCAATAAAATAAGTACTTATTAACTCGAAAAAAAAAAAAAAAACTAAAACGGAACCATTGGAACAGAATAAAACTAAGGTATACAACGTTTCTCACATTATTTTCGGAATATCTTTTCATTTTAATTTTCGATTCAAAATTTAGTCCCGCCTTTGAAGCGGTTCACTTTGAACATCGATCATTGTATATGGAAACATTTTGTCAACTATGATTGAATTTTTTTGAAAAACATTTAAATTTGGTTATTTACCCATTTGGTTATTAACCCAATAGCCTTCCAATAGCTGAAATATTCCGGAACAAATTTAAGAGACATATAGCAGTAGCAGCGAGTAATATAGCAGGCAATGTAACAATCAACAACATAATGTGATTTTGCTATTCATCACCATCAGGTAATTTAAAAAGATTTGAAATATTTAAACAAAACCTAAAAATAAAAGTCATGTACAGAAAACTGGACTAATTGTACAAAAAATTATCGAAACTGGCTTATAGATTTTCCTGATTGTGGCCACTCTTACCGACATCAAGCAAAAAGATACATTTTTTTTCATTTGATATCACATCTACAAAGCCTAAAAACTAGGAAAATGAAGCTGCTTTCAGGGTCACCCCGTTGTCAATGGTATAATTCTCTCCAGTGATGCTCCTAGCTTTGTCACTGGCGAGGAACAGCGTCAGTTCAGCCACTTCTTCAGGTTCTGCGATCCTCTTCAGAGGTGCTTGTGCGATCATTGACTCCATCATAGCTTCTACCCCTTCGAAACTACCTATGATATTAGTTCTCACCGCTCCAGGGTTAACGGAGTTTACTCTCACTCCAGATCCACCGAGCTCTAAAGCAGCACAACGCGTGAAAGTATCCAGACCGGCTTTAGAAATAATGTAAGATGCCTCGTCGTAAGCAGGACAGCTTGATATATTCACGACGCCACCTTTCGTCTTCACCAGATATGGAGCAGCGTCGCAGGTCAGAAAAATAGGTACAGTCAAGTTGACCAACATTACTTCATCGTAGCCATTGCGTAAACTTCCATCAATTATTTTACCTTGGATGAAAGAACCTGCATTGTTTACTAAGACATCTATTTTACCAAACCGTTCAATGACTTTTGGGATAATGGTGCTCGTTTCATCCTTTTTGGTAAAATCTGCTTTAATTTTTAAAGCGATCTTCTTATTCTCATTGCATTTGTCAGCAACTTTTTTGAGTCTCTCCTCATTTCTACCAATAAGAGCTACCTCGGCACCTTCTTTGGCAAATAAAATGGCGATAGCTTCTCCTATGCCTGTACTGGCACCGGTTACAACAACAACTTTCCCGGTGAAACTCATTGTTGCAATGCTTGAGTTGAGAATGGAAGTGTACCTTTTGCTTAAGTTTATTCGGATATTTATAAACATTTTTATCAATTACTCGCAGTTATTGCAACACATTTTCAATAATTTCGTGAGCATCTTAATAAAGTTTGTTTTCAGTCATCGTGACTAGTCCATTTTAGGAGACATTTTCATAAACTCCATCAGTCACTCAGTTAATCTCTTAATTTTTATCCTATCAATATTTTAAAAGATCTTATCTATGAAATATATGTTATTCGTATAGTAATATTTTACTTACGTACTTTCCAGACTAACTAATATTGAAACTTTTCAGTAAGTGCAATAGCACTTGTCTTGTTCATTAATCTAACTAATATTATAAATGCGAAAGTATGGATGGATGGATGGATGTTTGTTTGTTACTCAATCACGTCAGAACGGCCTAACGGATCTGGATGAAATTCGGCACATAAATAGAGAAAAGTTTATATCTATGAACAAAGAACATTTTACATTGCGTACTCCTTGAATGCCTAGGTATTTTTTCCCGCACTTGTATTACCTCGAACCCTAATTTAACCACTCTTTGCTGCTAAAATAATTACTTACTATTTATATTATTTTATTACAAGTTTTCAAGATATTATTTCTCAAAAGGTGGACGGATGACATTCTAAAGTTTGCGAAAAGCCGTTCGTCCGCTGCGGATAGCTCACCTACAGGGTGAAATCACAGCTATCAGTATCGAATCGAGTCGCATTTTATACATGGTTAATCGTTAATTTGCATGAAAGTAAGTACGTCCGCTCACGTAATATGAGCAACGGCTACACGTACGTGAAAAATAACTGAGTAAATATAAATGTGCCCACAATTGTGCTAAACGTGGCCTTTAGGTCTTGTTACCTTAGGCTCTGTCTACCGCGTAAGGGATATAGTCGTGATTTGTGTGTGTGTGTGTGTGTGTTTGGAAGACCTAATTTTGGTAGGTGATATGATACTTATGATAGTCACATGTAATCCGAAAGACGCCTGTTTAAAAATGTTTTACTAAAGTGTTGGTAATCGTGTAGGAAGAATCATAATATTTATTGAACTGAGAAGCATTGTCTACGATAGAAATTGATTATACTATCCCTTTATTTGCGTGCGTATTTTAATCTTTCGTATTTAACGTAGTTTAACGTAGCTTTTCTGTTTTTACCAGTTTATCAGAAT
The DNA here is from genome assembly GCA_963854515.1 of Pandemis heparana. NCBI lineage: Eukaryota > Metazoa > Arthropoda > Insecta > Lepidoptera > Tortricidae > Pandemis > Pandemis heparana. The sequence goes on along the minus strand of OY978022.1, from coordinate 12,952,470 downwards.
CCGCGTCAAAGTTTATCTTTTTCAGGGTTGATATCTACTAGCAACAGTAATCAGTCACCTATTATGCTAAACGATACAGTGACGATGAGTTTCACTGGTAAAGTGGTGTTAGTGACAGGCGCCAGCTCGGGCATCGGCGCGGCCACCGCCGTGCTGTTCGCCAGCGAGGGCGCCCGCGTTGCGCTCGTAGCGCGCAAAAGAAAATTGTATCCCCGGCAGCTTCACTTTCCTCGACACTTTGAACTATTGTCGTTATATTTCGACCAATTACCATCTAACCTAACCTTCTTCGTCCGTTCAGAAGTTTTTAGTTTATCGTGAACAGACGTGGTGTAGGACTTTGGCTATTAGCAAGATAACGTTATCGTCTAGGAAGATATTTATTAAAACCACAGTGTGTGAGGGTTCCTTCTGAAACCTTCGGATATATATCACCGATTTTTTTCCAAAGTAAAAGTTAGGTTGTCTGTTACAAAGTACCTCAGCACAAAAAGTAAGTAATGAGTTCTCGAATGGCAAAGTGAGGCTAGTATGAACTTGCCTCATTCACTAGTTCAATTTTAAAGGTGGTTAGTTAGTACTTCTGTGTGTATAACTGTATGTACACACGGCAAAATAATTCGGTAAGCATAGGCACGCACACAAACGTCGTCTATGTGTGTCTATACGTGTTGAGTACCGACACGAACATTGCGTAGAATCCACGTGTGAATGTGTGAGTGAGTTCGATCGTATGTCTATCTACCCACTAAATACTGCCCCGATTGTTTTAAGCAATAAGATTAATGAGTAATGCCGCTGTAAATTATTTATTGAATCAAACAACAATAATAAAATAACAATTAAAAAAATGTCAAAAATAAGTTAAGTTAGAATAAACTAGGTTAAAAAGAATTACAGATTAAACTAAAAAAATCCCCTGCCTAACTTAAAGGTTGAAACATCTTCAGTCCAGTGTCAATGAATTCTACTACAAGTTTTTTCTTACTTTTATTTACACACTGTCCTAAGTATTTTTTAAGTAGGTAGGTATCTATATTATTATCTTGCATTGGATACCGTCATCGCAAGTGTAACTGAGAGAATCTTCCTTCGACCCTGAATCTTCAAATTCATACAATCCGACGCATTGAACTATTATTACTAACGTAGTAGTAAGTAGTTGCCATTTCACTGATCCGCCGTGTTATATTTTTATTTCTCAACAAGTCTGAGGATTCCATCTATCTAACCAATATTCCTCACAACCAGCATCGCCATTCTAAGAACATCAAAAACAACATTTTTGTATTTTTTTCCGTTTTCACCGGATACGAACTCGGTCCACTAGAGCACAATCAAATCCTCGACCCGCCTTTCACAGCTGAGCCACGGGGAACTTAAGGTGATCGGTGAATTTATGAATTATGTCCAATCTTTTGACTACTGCATTGCAATGTGTAAATAGTGTTTAATAGGCTTTGAAATAAAGTTGAAATTAGAATTACATTTTTTCCTCGGAAAGATAACTGTTTAACTTATTGTTTGCAATCTTGCTGTATGTTTAATTTTACTCTTATTGATATATGTTAAAAACGACAAACCCATTGCGTTTTCTTTTAACATTTTTACTAATAATATGATTCTTCTTACTAGTTCGAGTTTGAAATTTGCTAGCTGATGGGCATTTTGTTCGTTATTGTCTAAAACAATATAGTGTATTCTACCCTCAATTTATTAGTAATATGAATTTGTGAACAACTTTCAATGCCAGCCGCCATTCGTTACGCTATACTTAAACCCTTCGTGTGTTACACCTCCGAATCGTTTATTTTGCCTTTCGAATACCTATCTACTTTGTGATTTACAAACATGGATAATCATTTATCTTTGTTGAAAAGAGCAGAAATTGTTGTTCTTTACGAACAAAATATTTCCATAAAGGAAATCGCAAGGCGTTTATTGATATCGGTAAGTAGAATAAGTATGTGATATAATAATTACTTCCTATTTTCCATAAAATTTCTTCGTGGTTTAAAAAACAATGTTTTTTTATTTTATCGGTAATGTTTTTAAATCAATTTCTTTCACGAAAAATATTATTAATTAAAATTAATTTATTTTGCAGCGAAAGACTGTGCAATTATGGGTTCATCGTCACGCTGACTCCGGGCACGTTAATAATATACGTCCTGGACCAAAAGCGGAAGCGTCTTCTACACGTCATTTGGACATAGTTGCCACACACGCTAGTGACCCATTTCTCAGCACACGGTCTACAGCAACGAGACATAACGTTACATTGCAAACTGTGCGAAACCATTTGCATGCTGCAGGATTGCATTGCCGAAGACCAGCAAAAAAAATTGCATTAACGGAACAACATAGAAGAAATAGAGTGCGTTTTGCTCGTCAATATATTGACTTTGATTGATGTAATAATGTAGTAATTTTTAGTGACGAAAAAGCATTTAAGTCTGATAAAGATGGAAGAAAGATATTGTGGAGAAAAAACGGGGAACGCTACAATTATAGTAACATTTTACCGTGCCGAACGAGTGGCCGTATTACTTTAGGCTATTGGGGTTGGATGTCATCGATGGGTCCTGGTGAGTTAGTGGAAGTTGGGAGTCGTAATAACAGTCAAGGATACTTGGAAGTGCTAAGAGACGTGATGCTCCCTACGGTGCGGGCCGCATACCCAGACTCGCACATATATTTCGTGCACGACAATTGCGCCGTGCATCGTGGTCGCATAGTCAAAGACTGGCTGAGCACCCAACAAGATTCCTTGACTGTTATTGACTGGCCTGCTAAAAGTCCCGACTTAAACCCCATAGAAAATCTATGGGGTCAAATGATTCTCAACTGGGATCCATCGGATGTAAAATCCAAAGCAAATTTAGATAGCTTGGTAACTTCAACTTGGGATTCAATCCGTGGGACGGACTTTTGCTGGAATATGGTTAGCGGAATGAGAAATAGACTACAACAGGTCATAGATAGTGATGGAGCACCAATTCGTTATTAATACCTATATGTAAACCTAGTAAGTAAACCCGTCATTACAAAACGTCTTTTAAAATTGTTCTCCTGGAATATTTTAGCAAGAGTAGTTCGGTTAGTTTGACAGGGTATTCAGCCCTACCAAGATTTTACATTTAATTTTTTGATTCAAAATTTAGTCACTTTGAACGCGATCAAATTATAAAAACATTTGTCAACTATGATTTAAAAATCTTAAAAACTATTTACAGAGCTATTAAGTAAGTCAAACTAACCCAAAAACCTGCTGAAATATTCCGTTACAATTTTATGAAACCTTTTATTAACAATGAATTGGTGTAAGTATTATTTTTAGTCCCTATTCCGTTCCCCTACCACAAATTAGTGTAGATTTAATTCAGTGTGCAATGATGCTATTGTTAAATGCTGTCATTTAACATGTCGATTCATTTCACCACTGACTTACTTGTTCGCAAATAAAATATTTCGTTCATCTTTATCAGATTTAAACTTAATAAATCAGAATATAATATTAGTAACTGTGTGGTTCGGCATTTCTTCTTAGCAGTGATACTCTTTTCAAAACCCATGTTAATTCAAGTAAATCACATCTTAAAAAACCCTTTTGTAGTTGTGTATTCAATTTTCCAGATAAATATTTTAAAATTTATGTTTGTGACATAAATCTTTTTAATTTACCCTAAAGTCATACTGGCCACTAAAGAGTCATACCTAACTTAATTTGTATTACGAATAAATGTTGTTCTTCTTCTGTTATAAGGAAAATCATGCAGTTTTATTTTGGTAATTTAATTAATGGTGATAATAAATTGATTAAATTGTTGTTACATAAATAAACAATTTGAAAAAATAATTGGATTGCATTATTTTGTTCTTTTACTTCCTCTTTTTCTTGTTGTTAACATGATTTTATTTTAAGAAGTTTAAAATTATATAAAAAAAAATAAAAAATAGAAACATATTAACCGGAGGAGCAAGATTTGAACCGAGGTCTTTAGATTCATAGTCCTAGGTTATTACGACTAAGCCACCGCGCTAACTATCTGACAAGACGAAATTATGCTTCCATTGAACAAATTATACATTCGAAATCTATGAAGGTAGTCTGAAAACACGATTAGCATACATAGTGGTGTGTAATTAAGGCAGCGAGTAAGTGCGGATGTGTGTGTATAGAATGACACACATGGACAACTAGGGTGCATACCGAATAGTTTTGCTGTGTGTACTTATAGCGATGCATACGACTCGGCCTCACAACAACAACCGAACTGTTCTAAGATATTACGAAACTAATTCCTTGAGTTTTTTTATTATTAATTATTGTAGACTAGCTTCTGTCCGCGACTTCGTCCGCGTAAAATTAGATTGAAGAACTGATGTTGATAGTTAATAATTGTTTACGTTGCGACTCTAGGCAGCAACAACCTTTGACATGGTTATCATTATCACTATCCAGCGGGAACTATGCAATTTTTCGGGATAAAAAGTAGCTTATAAGTTATTTATGTTAATCTAGAGTACCAGCTATCTTCGTTCCAAATTTTATCTATATCCGTCTAGCCGTTTGCGCGTTGAAGAAGACATATACACACACACTCATAAACTTTGGCCTTTATAATATTAGTAGTGTGATTAATATTAAATATCACATCATAAATTATTGCATGCACTTTGAAACATGACCGTTTTTTCTGTACTCTAATTGCTCTGATAAGAGAAAGATAATAAAATTCTGGGAGCATTATCAATCAGTCTTGTGTTTTCGTGGTCCTATACGCACTCACATTATTAAACATGAGTTTTACTGGTAAAGTGGTGTTGGTGACGGGCGCCAGCTCGGGCATCGGCGCGGCCACCGCCGTGCTGTTCGCCAGCGAGGGCGCCCGCGTCGCGCTCGTGGCGCGCAACGAGGCCAAGCTCAGCGCCGTCGCTCAGCAATGCTCAGCGCACGGCGCACATCCGCTCATCATCAAAGCTGACCTCTCCGACGAACAAGTAGTAAAGACCATCGTCGAGAAGACCATCAAACAATTCGGCCAATTGGATGTCCTTGTAAACAATGCCGGCTTTTCCAAGCAAGGTTCTTTATTAGACGGCAATGTGCTTGAAGCTTACGACGCCATTATGAAGACGAACGTTAGAGCAGCTATACAGTTGACGAGCCTATCGACTCCTCATTTGATTAAAACTAAAGGTAACATCATCAATGTGTCCAGCGTCGGAGCTCTTCATACTCCGAAATCGCCGCAGCTAGCTTCATACTGTATCTCGAAGGCCGCTTTGGATCACTTTACTCGTTGTGCTGCCTTGGAACTGGCTGCATCAGGCGTGAGGGTGAACAGTGTCAACCCAGGACCTGTAAAGACAGACATCTTAGATAACGCCGGCTACTCAAATCCTGATCTGGTTTGGGAAAGTTTTAAGAAAACAACAGCTCTCGACCGCATAGGCGAGCCTGAAGAAATCGCGGAGCTTATTTCGTTCTTGGCTAGCGACAGGGCTAGAAGCATAACTGGTTCGGTTTATGTGTCTGATAATGGATATCTTCTCAAGGTTTGAAATGGTGTTTATTAGACGTACACATATGAAACACAACATTATATTAAGCCACGTAATTTCATAGATAACCAAGACCATGATAAGCAACGAATACAATTTTTGAGCGAACGTTTTCGTACTCTAACATCCTATCGTATATCGAATGTATATAAATAAATGGTTTTTTTTCTCTCTCTCTCTCTCTCTTTCTTTCTCTCTCTCTATCCTACTAATATTATAAATGCGAAAGTTTATGAGGATAGATGGATGTTTTTTACTCTTTCACGCCAGTAAGGCTTAAAGAATCTAGATGAAATTTGGAACAGAGATAGTTTATGGTCTGGAATAACACATAGGATACTTTTTATCCCGGGACATCGCGTAGTTCCCGTGGGATAGCGATAAATGAATTCTTTGCAGACGAAGTCGGTGGCAACAGCTAGTTGGAGATAATTATAATAGTGAGTCGTATTGTTATTGGAAAACTTGGTATTTACATCATAACATCCTGACGTATCTTTTTTTTTATTTATTGCGAGCATTGGCAATCAAGGCCAATCTTAATCACGTTACGAAAGCCATTGTTGTGTTTTTTTTTATAAAATAAATGTCGATATTGATGATAAAAGATATTGTGGTTTTAATACTGTTTAATATTTCTCCTTTAAACTCAGGAAGCAATGTAAAATCAAATAGGTTTGCTGGCCTTTTGGCAGTTCAGTGACCTTGCCCTTGTGACTTGGCCGATTTTTCATTATTCCAAAATAATTCTAATCCTTTATAAGCCATAAGTCCTTTATAAGCCATAGCATCTAGAGGCCATAGAAATAATACAGGTCGCTCAACTTGTTTCTGGATAGGGGCCTTACCATGACGTACGTCTTAATGCGATTCACTTCAGGTACGCTCGCTGCCAGATCTATACTAAAAATGACAGCTAAAACCCGAACTGAGTCTGAATTAAGACGTCGTCGGGTTACCTCCACGTGTGGCCAAGAGCTGCGGTTCGTTTCTGGATCCGTCCGGGGGGTGTGCTTGGTCCGGTGCACCCTGGGCAACGGCTAATGATTTCCTGGCAGTATCTGAGGGATATTATTGACCGTTGGCTAAGAGCCCGACAGGGGGGAGGGGGGTCTTAGACCGTGCTACCGTACAACGTTGCCGACATTTTGTCACAAGATTTAATAGTTAAAATGTTTACCTTGACATTGGCGAAGTTGTCGTCGCTATAACGACTTGTAACGTTACAATTAAAAAAGAAGAAGAAGAATTAAGACGTCACGGTAAGGCACCAGGCAGGGTACCTATGTGGTGGGAAAAATATTCCCTCTGCCTTATAAAGGGCTCTCTAGACCGGGTTTTTGCTAAAAGCTTTAACCATACAAGGTCTTACAGTATTATTTCGGAATATTTCAGAAAACGGTTGTGTTCTAGTGATTTATTACTCCTTAACAAATTTGTCATTGCAGTTTTGGATTCAAAATTAAGTCAAAATGAAATGTTCAGTGAAAGTAGCACCTGCTGAAATATTCAGGAACAATTTTGAGAAACCTTGTGTCACTTGAAGCTGATGATGATCCTTCCGGCCGATTTCCGCCATAGCGACCACTACAATTCCTAGTTAGTATGACGCTCATTGCGCCCGAAGATGGCTTATACAGCCGACCTTAGCGGGGAAACCTCGCGCACAGCACAACGAATGCACGTGAGCACACCGTTGACATAATGCTAGCAAAACTTATGGATTATTAGAATGTAAATTGTAAATAAACATTATTTTATTATTTATTCAACAAAAATAAAACACTGAAGACGTCCCAAATATGTTTTAAATCTCGCAAAGACGAGCAGTATTTCACTGCCACCACCAATAGCGCAGTGCTTCAACAAAACGCGAATTAAATTATAGAAACGTACAAATCTCGGTGTTGGAGAATTTATTGCCACATATATGTTGGTTTATTTATAAGAAACGGCCCGTTGCTGCTCAGGGAGATGAAATTACGTGATACCATTTGGAATCAAAGTGAGATATTGCGAGTGCGCGAACAATCCGTTGTAGGTGCCTACGAGGTGCCAGAGGAATTGAGAAATTGGAAAGAGGACTGCCCTGCTGGTGTACCTAATTGGTGTCTTGGAAAATATTGCAGCATCGATTGACACCAGGGGCCCATGACGTCTTAATGCGATTCAAGTCTGAGTCGGTTCAGGCTTTAGCTGTCATTTTTAGTATGGATTTGACAGCGAGCGAACCTAAACTTAATCGGAATTGAAGAAATCGCATGTGATGACGACTTACATGGGTAATTAGTTAATTAATCTAACCTCAACCTGACGAAGTATACCAGAAAGCGCGTGGGCTTTGTTAAATTTTACGGAAGATTTAAAATATGTTCAATTTACGTTTAGTTTCTTTGCCGCTCACACATTTGCATTTGCTTTTATCGCACACACAATACTCGTATATTTATACAAAAAATAAGAAACATAATTCACTTTTCCTGTGGTCACAAAAATTTATCATTCGGTGTCATCTATGACTGAACTAACATTTTCTTCGACTCCGAAGGAACGGTTTGCAATGTAGTACAAGCTAATTGATGCGCAACGGATAATACATGCCCCTCGTTAATTCCTATACACTAATTATCAACTACATTCCGATATATTCCAATGTTCATTTCGAGTCGTAGCAACCGTTTGTCCACAGAAAAGGCGCGAACATTCTACACACCCATTTACTTGAGTGTTTCTCGATCGTATAAACAATAGGTAGCTTATGGCCGACAGGAAAGTATTGTCTTCCTGATCATAAATAAGGCCGGAGACAGCGGAGGGACACGCGTCACCTTTTGATACATTTCCTCTGTCGTTATTAATGACAAGTCATCGGTGCCGTCCCGGCGGGCTGTGCTAGGGCTGCCGTTAACCAGTTATAACTGGTTGTTACCGGATCAATGGTGGAGATGCTTTCGTGGCCTTCATATAAAAAATCGAGAACGGAGGATAAACTTGGACTAAGCTTAAGGTTCTGGAGTTTACGAGTAATACCAGTCGAAGCAAATGCAGATGAAAGTAAGTATAATTTTGATAATTTTTCTGTTTATTTTGTTCAGTAGTCTGGTACACTTATGTAAGCATTAGGCACTAATAAAGCCGACAACATCCATATTACCAATTTCAAACGCTTTGCTATGTAGTTTAGGGTTTACGTCAAATAATTAAGCAATCAGAATGAAAACGTCTATCTGTTTTTTAGGAGCTGCAGTGACCACCATCATCACACCACTATATATTCCAACAGCAAACTCAAATCCCAATCCATCGAACTGTCGCCAGCCCTGCATGTTCGTCGCGACCTGCCCAGCATAATAACAGATCGGGCAAGGGTGGCACATTGCCACCCCTTAATATCATGTGAGAGACGTTGGTAAATTTATCAATAGCATTATATCTCGAAACTGAGCACTCGTCTCGCTTATATTTTATTCAGGGTGCGACGTTTTGACATTCGCCGTTGCTTTCCCCGGATCATGGGATATGGGTTTAGCCGACGATAAGAGTTCGAATAAATTTTTGGTAAAAAAAATTGGTTGCCTGTAAAGTCGGTATACGGGCGAAAGTTTTACGTGACAACGACTTTGAGTGGTAAAATAATTTTAATGTGAATATTCATTCGTATAGTAGGAAGAAGGATGAAATAATAGTAACAATTTAAAACATTTATTTATACAAAAAATTATATTTAACACTAACTGTGCTCGAGTGGAAGGGACGCGTGCCTTTCACTTTTTATGTCTGTCTCTCTCGCTCTTAGGCGGGCTAACCATGCCCGAGTGGAAGGGACGCGTGCCTCTCACTCGCTCTCATTGTGAGCGCATAACGTGAGCGGAGCGTAACGCAGTTTCTTGAAGTGTCACCCGGCAAACCAATTTATAAGACGTTGTCACGTCAAAAATAATAATTTTTATTGCAAGTTTTAATGATTATATACGACTGTGTGGAACCAAGTCCTTACGTGAGAAATAAGAAAAAGAAACGTTTATTATTTAAAACCGTGTACAATAGGTAGGTAACTGATGAAATTATTAATAGTTCTTTATTTCTAAACGACACTGAAAATTAGAACACAGAAAAATCCGAAAAGTAAAGCTATGGGCCGGGAATCGAACCCGGGTCCTCGTCATTCCGTGACGCGTGCTATACCCCTACACCACCCATAGCAGGTAAGTTCTTTATTGTTACACAAGTAAATTCATCTAGACATTAAGGAAACATTTTTGATAGAATAAGAATAATCCTGAATTTGTCTGCTTTATGTTTTCAGCAAATTCAGGAATATAATATTTTGCATGCTTATTAGAGCAGAGTATGGCAGAATAGCAATCATATTTATAAAATCTTATATGTCATCCATATTCCGCAAATAAACCATTTCATTTCATTTCAATAAAATTGTGATAATGTTTAGAGTTTTTGACCACTTACAAAACATCAATCATTATCATTTAACGTCTCTAGCCTCTAATCGTCCCACTAATGGGCACACTGCCTTTTCAAAGTGAGGGCTTGGGCTACCCACGTGAGCCCAGCGCACTGTACTTATGGAAGTTGTCAGCTTCGTCTTCAAACCATTTTTGACCACTTAGAAGTGGTCGCCCACAATCATGCTAAACGTGGCCATTAGGTTTTGTTGCTTTAGGCTCTACCCCGTAAGGGATAAAGACGATTTATGTATATGTGAGCATTTACTTACTTTCGTTTTACTTAAAATTTCTCCGTGAAGTTTTAACCAACGGCTCATCGGCATGACGAAAAATCCGCCGTACCATCGCTCACGTCTAAGACGCACTTGGACGGGCCCATATCTGTCACGCACGAAATATGGGTATGCGATTTACACAATATTGTCATATGTCTGGGTGTCACGCCGCTCCCGAGGCGTCGCCCCAATTACCGCTGGATAGAATTGTTTCAACGCACTATCTATTATTTCCTCGACTAGGGAATTGAGGGGAAAAAAGTGTTTGCAATTAGGATGATTGATTTGTATGTGGTTTCATAATAAAACTACTGCAAGATACAGACGTAAGCGCTACCTAATTTTGAAGTAAAGTCCTCTGCCGCGGCTGTCCGTATCTTTGTATACATTTAAAAGAAAACTAAAACATTTTTTTGAAATGAGAGAGAGAGAGAGAGAAACATTTATTTACACACATTCGATACACGTAGATTTAAAAATATAAGAAATACAATATACTTAAGAATAGTACCGATATGGTGTAAAATGGGCCCCACTCAGCATAATGTTGCGGCAGACCGCAACGCTGTTTTTCAGTGGGACCCAGATAAATTTAAAGACTAAACACAAACACAAAAACACATACACTGTGGCGACACGAACGCCAGTGGGAAGCACTTCACAAACAAGCTGCCAAATATACGGAAGTATGTATGGCAACACTCGATCAGTTTAATCGCATTAAGTAAACCAATCAAACCGAAACAAGTCACGCCAAACGTTGATTTGGCTATTGCAGTGAATTAAATTATCAATTCAACCACTGTATTCAGTTAATGTTTTTGTGGACTTGTTTAAAGGAAAATCCAAACCGGAAGTTATTAGATTATTTGAATAGATTAAGATTGTACCCTATATTGATGTATCTACATTTATAATGACTTGCTGAATGTGACTGATGTTACTAGGCCAAATAAATAAATTTGCGACAAACTCAAAATTAATGAACGGATTTTTTTTGCCAATAGATAGAGAAAATAACGGGTTTAGGTTAGTTAGTTAGGTTTATTTTTTTTGTCTAGGTGCTTGGAAGTTGGCTGAAATATGACGCTAATTCAAGATTCAAGAGTGCGGGTAAACTTTTTATAATAACTTCGCATTTGGTGCCGACGAGGTTGCGGTTAAAACTATTATTAAAATATTCCAGATGAAAACTTTAAAAATCTTTTAAAATCGAAACGACACCGCCATTACCGTAAGACAGTGTCGCGAAAGCGATGTTCAGCGAGCTAGGGTAAGTGCCCGTATAATGGACCCGCTAATATCGCGCGTAAATATCGCGAACGGTCTTAATATTAAAACAGCCGAGCAATAGTTACACGTTATCGGGCGGAAAGGCTTACATGGAGTTTTTTTTCTGAAAATTATTTCAAAAAGCGAAAAATGATGACCATGAAATTGCTTTAATATCTGTTATCACTGGGGCCTTACCATGACGTCCTAATTCCGACTCAGTTCAAGTCGCTGTCACTTTTAGTATGGATCTGACAGCGAGCGAACCTGAACTGCGTCATGGTAAGGCACCTGATCTAAACGGCCACAAACTGTTTACATAGTACTTAACATTTTAACGCAAACACGTTTGAGACGTTCCTTTTGAAACTACAAGTGAGACTCGATCATGGATGGATCTACGTTTGAGACGTATATTGTGACTGAAAACTTACACTAGTTAATCATACAGCAGGCTTATTACGTTACTCGCTCGCAATAGCCATCGTGTTCATTTTTACAGTTCTTGTATGAATGTGACAGCTAGCCGATTCCGATGCCAATTATCAGCTCATACATGAACTGTCAAACAAAACTGGTCGACTAAACTATTTGGAAAGTGAACAGTAACAAGTTCTCAGCCGTTCACACGTTGGTAATACAGAAGTTTATTTAGCAGCCACTTAGATTGTTCACAAACTTGAAAAGTGGCATGTATTAAATAGTACATTTTAAGATGGCGCTAGTCGAAAGATACCAGAGAGCTGAGATAGAAGAATAATCCACACCGGGATACAGCAGCTAAAGCACTACCTACTTGGCAGCAGCCGCAGCAGGTAGCCAGTGAAATGGTGGTAGCTGGACAAACCTAGCATAGATTATATTTTCAGGAAAATGTGACTCCATTATAATTAATTGATAAGTTTGGTCCATACTTACCATTTAGTACAGCACAGCAAATGCCAACTATACCTGGAGCGAATACAAACACGTTGTAGAAATAACTTTAAAATTGTATTTATTAAGAGTCACGGTTTTTTTTGCATCAACTACAATAACTCTAAGAATCAGAACAGCTGTTACCGGCAGTAGCTAACCAGGTTTACGACAACGACATCGAAGCACCTTTCACTAGGAATCCATTGTCAATAGTATAGTTCTGGCCTGCAATGCTCTTAGCTTTCTCGCTGGCAAGATACAGCGTCAATTCAGCCACTTCATCAGATTCAATTAGCTTCGGAAGAACTGAACGTGACTTAATAACTTTGAGCATAGCGTCAACTCCTTTGGTAACAAGCATAGAATCCTTCAAGACTGCTCCAGGGTTAACAGAGTTGACCCTCACTCCAGATGCACCAAGCTTCAATGCTGAAGCTTTTGTGAAGAAGTCCAATCCAGCTTTTGAAACACCGTATGTCAGAGTGTCCAGGACAGTAACGCTGGATATATTCACAATACTACCCTTAGTCTTAACTAGATACGGGGCAGCGTCAGCGGTTAGGAGAATAGGTACAGTTAAGTTTACTTGTATGGTCTCATCATAGGCTTTACGTACACCCCCATCGAGGATCTTCCCTTCTAAATATGGTCCAGCGTTGTTAACCAATACGTCGTCTCCCAAAGCGTTCAATGACTTTACTTTAGGTATGACCACGCTTTGTCCATCTTTTTTAATGAATGCTTTCTTACCATACATAGGTTTTGAATCTATTTCATTAGTTGTGTACTCGTAAGACCTTCCTACGAAATTTCAGACTTCTGGGACAGCTGGAAGTAACCCCCTTTTTTTGAGAGCACGGTAATTTGTATGGAAACACCTTTTCCACTGACATCTTTTGATTGAGTTGACTTAGATGATATTTCACAGCTCCAAGTAGACCTGAGTAAGTTACTTAGTATTTGGTATTACTATAACGCGGTGAAGAAAGGATCTTGACAGACGGACGGACGGAGTGCCGACGACAACAAATCGATCCTATGAAGGGTTTCGTTTTTTCCTTTTGTGGTACGGAACCCTAAAAACGAATGTTTGCATTTACACTTTCGATTGGTAAAGTATTTGTTTAACTTTTTTGCTAGACCTATTTTATTAGCTTAGAAAGGTGGTAAGAAGGTACCTAACTATTTATTAATAAAGAAGAAAGTGACGTCAATTTTCAAATAAGCATTTATTAGTACGCAATACAGTTGTTATGTAAAAGTTTATCAAATTTAGGAAATTGACATTGAAGCACCCTTCAGGAGGAAACCATTATCGATATTATAGTTCTGTCCAGTAATGCTCTTAGCTTTGTCACTGGCAAGATACAACGTCAGTTCAGCTACCTCTTCAGGCTCTATTATTTGTGGTAGAACTAAACGAGACTTGATAGCTCCGAGCTGAGCCTCAGATCCATCAGTGGCGAGCAGAGTGTCAGTCAAGACTGCTCCAGGGTTGACAGAATTAACCCTTACTCCAGATGCACCAAGTTCCAATGCAGCAGCTTTAGTGAAGAAGTCCAAACCGGCCTTTGAAACACCGTATGTCAAGTTATCAAGGAAAGTAACGCTTGAAATGTTGACGACGCTGCCTTTGGTTTTAACTAAGTACGGTGCCGCTTCGGTGGTTAGTAGAATAGGTACAGTGAGGTTAACTAGTACAACTTCATCATAGTCTTTGCGTAGACTTCCATCTAGGATGTTTCCTCCTCCGAGTGCGCCTGCATTGTTAACTAAGACGTCTATCTTGCCGAATCGTTGAATGACTTTAGGAATGACTACACTCTGTTCATCTTTTTTAGCGAAATCTGCCTTAATAATGAGAGCTTTTTTACCAAAGACCTCACACTTATTGGCCACTTTTCTGAGTCTTTCTTCGTTTCTTCCTGTCAGAGCAACGTCAGCGCCGTTTTTAGCAGCTAAAATGGCAATAGCTTCTCCAATGCCAGCACTGGCACCGGTTACTACAACAACTTTGCCGGCGAAACTCATTGTGACAAGTCAATTATATTATTTGTTTTCGAATGCGCTTGAACCAGCTATTTAACCTAAATCTTATCACAATTATGGCTGGAGTTTTGCAAATTATTGTGAAATATTCCTTCATTGTGCTTAAATTCCACCCTCCTTATCTTAATGATCGTAGGTAAATATTAAAAACATCAAGTCATGCTTAATTTCATTTTGGAAATTTATCGCTTCGTCATGCGTAAACGTCAACAATTTCATCACCTTTTTTAATAGGTACAATTGCACCTACACCAACTCTTATAATAAACCATAAAAAATATGTGATTTCATGGCTTTACTTGAAGAACAGTTTGGTAATACCTTGGAATAATACAAGGGATAAGAAGTACCTATCACATCTTGACCATTTGGTTTTAAAGCTATTGGAATCATAGTAACTCCGTTGCGTCCATAAATCACGTCTTTATCCCTTATGGGGTATACAGAGCCTAACATTCTGAGGGGTAACAAGACCTAAAGGTCACGTTTATCATAATTCTGGGCGAATAGGTGGAAAGGGGAATCAAAATAGTGATGGGTTGCTAGCCGCATCGCCTAGGTATAACATGATTCCTATGATTTTCGCCCATTCCCTCGATGAGCTCGTACCATCTGCGCGGGAAGAGGAGCAAATGGTTTTTGTTTATTGAAATGGATAAAGCAACGCCTGATTCAAATAAATCTATACTAATATTATAAAGAGGAAAGATTTGATTGTTTGTTTGCATTGAATAGGCTCCGAAACTACTGGACCTGTTTGAAAAATTACCATGACGTCTTAATGCGATTCAATTCCGACTCAGTTCCAATTTTAGCTGTCATTTTTAGTATGGTTCTGACAGCGAGCGAGCAGAAAACAATTCCATCCATGAAAACCCAGCATGATGCCGAGTAGCAAGATTGTTGTTTTTCTTCAGATCATGTGATGTAGTAGCGATTATTGCTATCGTAATTTTATTTCATGCATCACCTGGGAATTAGTCTTCATTCATCACTACATAGTATAAAACAAAGTCGCTTTCTCTGTTCCTATATCCCTATGTATGCTTAAATCTTTAAAACTACGCAACGGATTTTGATGCAGTTTTTTTTAATAGATAGAGTGAATCACGAGGAAGGTTTATATGTATAATACATGCATAATATACCGTGCGAAGCCGGGGCGGGTCACTAGTTAACTATAAAATAAAACAGTCACTGTCTGACTGACAGACAACGACCCGGTAATCCACTCAAGGTAGAAAATTGATATTTGGCAGACATAATATCGATGGTCTGGTTCATAATCGTAACTCTGCGACTTTTATTGCGTACTAATAACAGCTTATTTGAATATGATAACTTTTTCTTTATTGATAAATAACTGCCGGACTGAATGTCATACGCAGCAAATACATAACCCTTTTAGGCTTCGATGGAGTCGGCTAAAAAACTGTTCAATCCATGTAACCCAGTGCTAAGCAAGACACGGTACTAGGATAGCATAGCTGCTCGGGGTCATCGTAAACAAATGAGGGGTGTAAATCCACCCCGTATCTCCCACGGCAGGTACGTTACCCTCCTTAACATATGTAACGGTGGCTGTAGTGATGTTGCCTAAGACATTAAGACTTTAGCTAAGAAGGTCTCTGGCGTACAAAGGCTGCCAGGTGTCGCTTTATGAAATGGCTGAAAGTTTGGCCGGACTGTTTTGAAACATTCCTGTATGCGGATTTTTAAAAATATTTTTTATAAACTTTTTAGCTTGGAAAGTGAGGTTTTTGGGTCAAATCTTACAAGATTAACCCACTTGTAGTGGACGGATTGGCTTGGAAGTTGGTGTGCATTTGTAGGATGGATGACAATGCAATTAGAGAGACCAAAAAGATATTATTATAGTCAGCAAAAAAGGTTTGCATTGAAATTGACCAAATAATGTTAAGTTTTAGTCATTCATAACGAACACTCATTACGACTTTACAATATCTAATTACAACAATCATTTGGCTAGAATGAAAAAAATTCTCATCATCATCACCATCATCTCCAGTTTACATACCCACTGCTGGGCGCAGGCCTGTCTCACAACGAAAATTTCTCAATTAGGAAATTAGGATTAATTTTTTTGAAAACGATAAATCTCAGAACAGAAAAATAATTTTCTAGGACACTGTTCCAGAAAGCATGTCGATGTCAAAATACTATACTTCATTTAATTTAGAATGAGAAACCACAATAGCATTATATTGCGTCTGGTCAACTATTTCTTACCTAGCAAATTTATTTATTTATAAGCCTTTTTTTTTATTCCGAATTCGCTACAATTTCAGTAAGTAAATGTTGTTGTTGTTATTGTAGTTTATTTTTTATTTATTTATTAAATTGTCGCGAAATTCGGCGTGCCTCATGGCATAGGCCTCCTCCGTGTATTGGAGGGTTTGGGCTATAGTTCCTACGCGCGCCCAGTGCGGATTGGGAACTTAACACACACCATTGAATTTCTTCGCAGATGTGTGCAGGTTTCCTCACGATGTTTTTCCTTCACCGAAAAGCTCATGGCAAATTACAAATGTAATTTTCGCACATAAATTCCGAAAAACTCAGAGGTGCGAGCCCGGGATTTGAACCCACGACGCTCTGCTTGAGAGGCCACAGGTCAAACCACTAGGCTACCACGGCTTTTACCTAGCAAATAGTACAGTGCAATAGTTTGGCAGCTGCAAAATAAAATTGTTTTAATGTCACTTTATTTGCGTGTCGTCAATTGTTACTCTAGTACAAATTGTTAAGAGATTACAGTTCACGAACCGCAATATAATGTTGTTGTGGTTTCTCATCCTAAATTAAATGAAGTATAACGCAATTTGAAATAATCCTTATTTGTTTTAATCATTAACTGTAAGCCTAGAATGAACCCCATCCCTACTTTACCTACGCGGTAGGTAGTTAAGACTTCAAGTGTTTCGGACGTCCCAGAAAATTTATAGACGGCGGTATTGGTTTTGTTCGGTCTGAGACATAAATTAGGAACACAAGGTGCCGTTACTTACACATATGCTGAACACAACACTAATAAAGACGAACGGGGTGATAAATTAATGATATGGCCTTTTGTAGTGTGTTTACGATCGGTGGAATGATGTGACTCTGTCTAACACAACACAACATACAAGACATAAAATCTCTCGGAAATCTCAGAATCAATAATGTGATGTGTAGTCAAACACACAAGACCTGAAATCTCTCAGAAATCTCAGAATCAATAATGTAGTTAAACACACAAGACATAAAATCTCTCAGAAAGCTCAGAATCAATAATGTAGTCAAACACACAAGACATAAAATCTCTCAGAAATCCCAGAATCAATAATGTAGTCAAACACACAAGACATAAAATCTCTCAGAATCAATAACTAATGTATGGTTCTCTCAGAATTTTTCCGGAATATTTTTGCTTTTGAAGGAGGGGTTAGTTCGACTTAACACTACTGCAATATTGCAAAGAGTTTTCATTCAAATTTTTTATTTAAAATTTAGTCTCGAACTTGACGCGGTTACCTTTCAACATCGGTCAATGTATGAAAACCCTTGTCAACTGTGATTCGAAAATCGTGAGAAACATTTCGTCACTACTTTGAAAAAGTCTCGTATCTTAAATGAATATTTAAACAAAACTGAACCTTGAATTACAGTAGATAAAGTTCACTTCGTAAGATTAGCGATTTGGAGATACGAGATATATTTCAAAGCAGCGACGATTTACAGGGCTATAGTCAAAGTAACCAAACCACCTGCTCAAATATTCCGGAACAATTTTAAGAGCCTGTATTATCAAGTGTATTTATTTATTTATTTATTATTGCAAACCATGGTAAATACAGTTGTTTAACAGACATAATTGTTCCACATGGACCCTGGAAGGGCACAGCAAATTAAAAATGAAGAAAATTGAATTTTTTTTAAAATAACAAAACTAAGAATTAAAAATTAATATTTAAATTTAAGTCAATATAAAATCAAATTTATACTGTCAAAATGTAAATTAAAATTTGAAATTAGGGTATGGATTACAATAAAATGATAATAATACCGACCTTTCCATAGAAATTAAAACACAATGGCAACTCCGCACTGTCAGAACAATTCCCATCATACTCTCCACGACAGGCGTCATACCAAAATCACTCCATGCAAGCCTCCGCACACTCAACATACATTCATCCACTTACACTCTTTTACAACAAGCTGTAATCCTGAACACATGCCGCATAGTACGCAAATTTCTTTCTATATATAAGTAGGTATGGTTACATAATAAATAAGCTTAAAAAAAAAAATTAGAAAAGCGCTTGGCATGGGCCCGCGCAAAAATTTACCTCTTGACTTTGGAGAGACATAAAAATGTATAAATATAAATAATAATAATAATAATAATAACAATAACAATGTCAACAATATCGAAATCAACATTCACATGTAGTCAAAATCTAAAATCGCCGTTAAAAACCATATTATATGTAAGTTAAAATTAAAATTTTAAAAAAAGAAATATTCATCTCGTCTTATCTCTAGCTTTTTTTTTTATATGAATAGGAAGGCAAACGAGCAAGTGGGTCACCTGATGGTAAGCGATCACCACTGCCCATAGACACCCGTAACCCCGGAGGGATTGCAGATGCGTTGCCAACCTAGAGGACTTAGATGAAATGCCTCTTGTGCCCGTAATTTCCCCGGCTGTCTTACTCTCCACACCGGAACACAGCAGCGCAAGTACTGCTGCTTAGCGGCAGGATTAGCGAGTAAGATTGTGGTAGCAATCCGGACGGACCTTGCACAAGGCCCTACCATCCGCAAAAAAGCTTAGAAATGTGATGTGCGTCCCACTGCTGGGCATCAGGGCCGTCTTAAAACTATTTGAGGCCCTGGGCACATTAGGATCATGGGGCCCCTATGACCTAAATATCGGTTATCATTTGGTAATCTGGCAGGAACTAGGGGGCCCCATTCGATCGCGGGGCCCTGGGCACGTGCCCATAGTGCCCAGTGGAGAAGAGGGGCCTGCTGGGCATAGGCCTTCTCTCAGAATGAGCAGGCTCGGGCTGTAGATCCCACGCGGGCCCAGTGCCATGAAACCTTCACACACACCAGTTAATTGTGTCGCAGGCGCAAGTAGGTTTTCGCTGTTAGTCTTGACCGTTAAGTTCATGGTAAAAAATGTAATTTCGCACATAAATTCCGAAAAACTCACTCATGGTGTTTTTAATTTTTAATCTTCTCTAATTTTTTTTTTCGGAGGGAATATGCATTACGCACTAACCACCGCGCATTTGGGACCACGCGGCGGGGTTTATGGGGCTCTCCTCCTACACTCCTACCCTCCTATTTGAGAGCGAAGGAGTGACTCAAAACTTACTCCTATCAATCACGTCTTACTTAATGTCAATATAAAAAAAAAAAGTTTTACATACTAAATCGTACTATCAATGAATCGAGAATTTTATTTCTCGATTTTTGTATTTATTTTTAAGGTTTACCTATTAGAACATAAATTTCTAACAATACTGAAATCTAGAACAGAAAAATCCGAAAAGTAAAGCTATGGCCGGGAATCGAACCCAAATCCTCATCATTCCTTGATGCGTGCTTTTTCCTCTACACCACCCATAGCAATACATTATAGTACCTACCCAATTTTCATGTATTTTTTTACTTACAGAATTTTTGTTATGTAAGTACCTAGGTAGGTATCTATCTGTTTTAATATCTGTACCTTCTACGTACGACACAATTACAAATCTTTCCTAACACTTAAATTATTTACTTCCTTACTATATCAACAATATCAGTTCAAAACATTCCAACGCTGAATAAGAAAATTAACGTCTCCTATATTTAGAGAGATACAATTCAGGGGTACCCAACCTCGCCAGAGATAGCGGCTGCTTTATTGACTTGAGCTGGAATGCGGCCCGGTGTTTGGAAGTATCTGAAACTTCGCTTGCTTGCTTGGTTTAAAAAAAAAAGTTGTACATCTCGCGTGCGATCTTTAGTATATCAGTATAACAGTTATAAAACACACAAAAACTACGTTTTATCAATAATCTTTGGACTTATTTACATTCGTCTCCCCTCGGCAGCTAAATTGTATACAAATATTGGTTAAGATTCAACACCTAAGTGTATTGGGGGCAATTTGAATACTTCGCGGATTTGGTCAATTTTATGAATCAATAAGTTAGCGAGGAACAAATAAGGCCTCCCTTTGTTTAATACAGTGTAAAAGATTTAATTGTATACTGTAGCTGCTCCGGCTTCGCATTGTAGATAGGTACTAACACAGTGCTGCCACTGCCACAATCGTCGTCATATTTAAATCAATTTAGAAATAAGTACCTATCTAGACAAATTATAATATCATAAGTACCTACAGTCTGGCAAATAAGGGTAGACATTAAAAAGTGGCAATACTGTAGTGTCGTCCCTTTCTACCTAATCTTTTTAATTTTTACTCTTTTTTGCCGGACTGTACTCTATCTGTGTTGATAAAAAATGCATAAAAATTCGTCCAGTATTTTTTGAGTTTGCCGCGAACAGGCAGACGCGGTGAAAAACTTTTGTATTACAATTTTGGTAGGTACACCTTTTGGGTAGGCAGAAGGACAACAAGGGTTTGATGCAGAATACTCTAGATGAGAGAGTGAAACATAAAAATTAAACAAGTGTAATAATAATAAATTTTAAATTTACAAAACCCCCAAAACCCCCCATGAATTAATTAAGCAGACAAACTGTAAATAATACAATTTTATGCCAGAGATGCCTGAAAAAGAGCTTGGAAGCTAGAAAGCTCTTGAATACTTTTCAAACTGCTGGACCGAATTTTTCAAAAGGTATAATCTTCTCCACTCGACAGATCTGATCATTTTATAATTTTGAAGCAGTAACAAAACGCAACTCTCTTGAAAAAGTTAAGCTGTCAATCTGTCATTGTCACTTGCCAAAATATTAAAATCGTCGCGCCGTTAATCGAAAACAAAACAAACAGCTAATTTCCAATTAAAAATGGTTTCGCGTACTTATGAAATGAAGTTATCTAACCATAAAATATTTAAAGACCTCAGTGCCAGTTTGAAGGAAAATCCCAGCGGAAAGTTGCGTAATTTGTTAGAATTAAGAGACGATGTGTTGTACGTTTGGAATTCTATTGAGAACTGTTTAACGAGTCTAAACGTCAAGCATTTGGAGGAGCACGATGAAGAGACACCGTATCAGGTTAGTTTTAGTATATTTAGCTCAATATTCTCGACATTTGGAATGGTTTTTTGGATGATACCGGCGCGAAAACGAAGACATGTTTGAGGTTATGTTGTCATTCGATGCAAATGGCATCTTTTGATGACAAAATGACCTAATAATAAGCTACAGCTGCTTAATATTTTACCTTATATTGAATTAAACCTAATTCAAATATAAATAGTTGCCAAACATTCTATAAAGTTAGATAAATTAGCAGAAATTCACCTTGGAATATGCAATATTAATTTGGTGTATATAAAGTATTGATACGGCTTGGAAAACATAACTAAGTAATACATTCTCGTGTCTTTGTTAAGTTTATATGTGGCTTAAAAACACTATTGTGAGATGTGCCGTACAGTGGAAAAACTAAAAACAGAATAAAGATAGCCTGTTACAGTACAAAAATACACTCCAATGGAACAATAATATATTAATGTTGACACCACAGCAATAAATCTAGTAAGCCGTATAACCTTGGAGCAGAAAACTAAATAACTATAATAGAGCACTAGAGGTTTGATACAGTCTGCATAACGCACTCACTCGCTTTTTGCTTTATGTGAATTATCGCGACACAAGCTAAAAAACTTTTCATTATCTGTAACCAACGATTTTGACATACTATTTCATAGGTTTTCTGTCAAAAAGACAATATTTATGGTTAATATTAATATTAAAGTAACTTAGAGCGACTCTAGTTACACAACGGACAACTCACACATAAAACTCATGTGTAAAAGTGTTCGTTTCACTGCTGCCAGGGCGAACGCTCCGAAAGGAAGGACTACGAAACATGTCGAGCATTACTCTATTTTATATGTGAGTTATCTGTTTGTGGAACTGTGATTGAGTATCATGGTAGTTTCATGTTGAAAATGTAGTAACTCACAATAAGTAACATGCTGGTATGGAGTAGCAAGGTAAGATTATTTATCTAACTAATATTATAAATGCGAAAGTATGGATGGATGGATGGATGTTTGTTTGTTACTCAATCACGCCAGAACGGCCCAACGAATCTGGATGAAATTCAGCACATAAATAGAGAAAAGTCTGGAATAGCACATAGGCTACTTTTTATCCCGGAAAATTCCCGCAGGATAGCGATAAACGAATTCTTTGCAGACGAAGTTGCAGGCAACAGCTAGTAATTTATAAAGTTGTTTCCAGAGATTTTACCAAACAAATTATATGATAATTAGACCAATTGGTGGAAGTGAGTGTTAGTTTTATTCTAGTTTGAAATGACTTAGATTTTAAGCTATTTTGGTTATCTACTTCATTTGAACTCAACTGTAGACCATTTTTGAACTGGGGCCTGCGGCCTTACCATGACAATTTTATGTGATTCGATCACAATTCAATTTTACGTTTTATCTGTCATTTTTGCCACTTCTCGGATGAATCTGATCGGAACTGCTATTTTCCGGCTAAGCAACTATCCAATGTCCTTCCATGTGACTTTTCTATACTAAATTTCAATTAAATCAGTTCAGTGGTGAAATGGTAACAGACAGATAGACAGACAGAGTTACTTTCGCATTTATAATATAAGTAGGTATTTGCCCCATGTTAGTACGGCACCGTACACTGCGCGTGTCGACTCGCACTTGACCAATATATCCGTTTCTTAACAAAACAAACCTTTTCACCGCCACACGTCAAATAACAAGAGAGGTCACCCATACTCCAGACTTCTTTATTACGATGCCTTAAATTGACAACATTTCATATTTCTGAGCCTATAATTTTAATAGTTCTCTGTATTTTGTTTGAAAAGATGAACATGCTGACAGTTTAATTTTTTCGCTAGGGTTTGTATTTAATTTATAATTAATTTATGAATTTTCGCTTATTCTAAAAGGGCGTAACTCCGATACTATCCGATACTATATATAGATAAAAAACTGACGTCAATTTCAAATTGTCAATATCAGGCCTTATTCTCCGATATTCGATTTTCGAGGTTCGCTTCATGCTGTTCCGCTCATACTAATATAGTCATTAACTTGAGAGTGAGAGAGAAGGTATGCAACGAACTTCAAAAATAGAATTTCAGAGTTGCCCCCCTTGTACTTTGAAGTTGTCAAATACAAAATTATGGTCGCTTATTTTTTCTCGTAAAAAAGGCAAAGGCATTTCACCTATCCTGTGATAGAATTGGTAAAATTAAGACATGTTTTTAATTAATTTTTATTTTCTATAATAAGCAATATTAAAATTATATAAACATATTGCAGTGATCAAGAGGCAAAATGCTTTCGAACCATATATACATTTTCAGCTGTTATAAAAATGAAATGTTGTCAATTGAACCTAAACCCAATTGAACGAAGGTTGCTTTTGCATTCAAGTAATGGACGGTCGAAAAGGGTAATATTGTATTCATTCTAGTTTTGAATGTATAGGCAAAACGGCAAAATTTATGATTTTAATTTATTGCTGTTGTGTTATACCTATATACGAGTACATTAAAATACACAACTCTCCCGCCCCCTCCGCATGCCGCTTCACCCCTCCCCCCCCTTAAAAAATGTCTCGTTTTACAGATTTTCTCAATTTTCAGTAAAACTAAGCTTTTTTTTTTGTACGATAATGAACAAATCGCAGTCCTCGCGAGAGGTACGGGCGACTGCGATTCCATGAACTAATGGACAAGGTGTTAGTGCTGTAATTGAAATAAACTAATATGACTTAAGGTCGGTGATGTTATGTAATGTTTATGAGTGACATGAGGATTGTTAATGATTTGTGAAGATGATTGTAATGCTCGCTTGGTACTAATATTAAAATATAGGTGGGTACTATGTGCCGTTGAACTTTTTAAGACTATTGATTATTATGCTAGTGAATTTTTCGAAAGATGATAACGTCGTTTCTTTTGAGATGAGTTCTGTTAAGATGTACGTATATCCAACTATATAAGCTAGGACAAAATAATCAATGACCGAATTATTTGTAATTAAATTACCTACAAATAAGTACTTACATTCCTTTTGATACGATTTATAGTTTCTAAGCTATGGTGCATCAAAGATTATTAAAAATGTACGCTTTGGAAGTGTCTCTCGCGCAAACTATTCAGTTTAGAAAAAAATGATATTAGAAACCTCAAGATCATTTTTGAAGACCTATCCATAGGTACCCCGCACGTATGGGTTTGATGAAAAAAAAAAACGAGTTTGGGGAACCCCCAATTATTATTTTTTCCATTTTTATGTAAAATCCAAGTTTCAACACCAGCATTCAGCAACCCATCACTATTTTGATTCCATTTTCCATCTATACGCCCACAATCTTGCTAAACGTGGCCTGTAGGTCTTGTCGCCTTAGGCTCTGTCTATCCCCGAGTAAAGACGTGATTTGTTTATGTACGTTACGTGTATAGAGAAAGAATAGTACAAGTTAACCAAAGCCAAACTTTATACTTCGAAAGAGCTCGATTGCAGTCATTAATCTCACTTGAAATGTTACCACAGAATTAATTATCCCCTGACCATACGGTTTAATGGGCTTCCTTAGGGACCCTGGGGTTTCCGATTAAATCACTAGTTCTCATTGGGCGATTTATAGTGGTCAGTACAACGGGGCGGATGTAGAGCGGGCTGGATGCGAAACGTAGAGAAATAGGTTTCTTTTGAAGTGATAACTTCTTTAGCGCGCTGGGCACTTTGGGATGGGTAAAAAATGTTAAGCTCGCGTCAGGCGTAAGACAGAGGGAGAGTTTAAGTACCAGGATATCTGATCATATAAGATTTTTTTATTTACTTTTAGTTATTTATTATTAAAGTTGCGGGAAACCGGTGGATGCAGGTGGCGACTTGTCGTTCAGTGTGGTGTGCTAAGGGGGAGGCCTTTGTTCAACAGTGGACGTCTTCAGGCTGATGATGATGATGGTGATGATGATGATGATTTATTATTATTAGAAGTGTGGAAGGTGTATCACTGAAAGATAGAATAAGGAATAGTGTAGGGAACGTAATGAAAGAAGATTAACTAAACAATATATAGGGGGGTACTATATGAGGAGTGTGAATGGGTGCGTTGGGAGAGGAAGGCCTAGACCTAGACGGACGTTTTGGGAAAAGGTCAGGTCAAGAGTACCCGAAATCGACGAGCATGTATGAAGAGATAGATGAATGTGGATGAAGCGAAAGAGGTATGTCAGGTATGTAGAAAGTGGAACAGAGTAGTCTCTGCCTACCGCTGTGGGAAAGACGCGTGACGGTATGTATGTATTATTATTATAAAAATATTATATTTTTACCGCCCTATTCCCTGTTACCGCGTCCACTACTCAATGTACTACCGCCTTTTACTCGCTTTGTCATCGAGCCTTCTGTTCCTCGGAGGTTTGACCGCCGCATTTCAGCCTCGAACTTTATTGTCCCACTCAAATCGGTCCTTACAGCGTCCACCATGTCCCTTAACGCCCGATTTTCTCAATATTTACGAACTCAGTTAACTGCCTGCTCTATCCAGTGGAATTTATTGCTAAGAAGTGCCCCGGCCGGCTAGCCCTTTGCCCGGACCGATTGTTAATCTGAACTTAGGTGTACTTTTCACCTTAGCCGTTTGTGCGGCCTTAAATCTGTAGAGATAAAGGGTGTACAACCTTGTTCCTTGTTTACCAGATATTATTATAAGAAAAACGGGACCTAATCACGTAAATAAAATGTGTTTTTGTAAATACCTCGACGTTTCGGACGCGACTTGGTATATTATGGTCTCGAGAGGACTGAAGAGGCGGGTACATCTTCTAAACTTGTATACTTAACTTAACTATGACTATAACTTATTCAGTTAAATACTAACTCATAGTTATGAATAAGTCTAGTCTATTTCCCTTCCATGCTGGTCTGGGAGAAAAGAAAAAACATAGTTTTAAAAATAGACAAAACATTCATCTAAAAAGTAAAAGAACACAGGTGCAGTGATATAGTGTATTATTTTAAATAATAATTATTAATAATAGAATGTCCCAGTCGTTTCTATTCCCGAGCAGGTGGTAAAAACCCATCGACGGAATGGGCAAAAATATTAGGAATCATGATGTAGGCGATACGGCTAGCAACCCATCACTTTTTAATTCCCTTTTCCACCTTTACGTTCACCATTTGCTTAACTAGGTCGTGTTATCTTGGGCTCTGTCTACCCTGTAAGGGATAAAGACGTGATTTATGTATGTATGTCTGTGTTTTATGAATGTTACAAACTGACCGTCTTCAAATCTAGGATGTGATCCGTCTTAAGCCACATCTTCGCTTACCATAACGCGTGATTATGGTCATACTAGAAACTCGCATGAAATAATGGATTCGGAAGCGAGGTAAAAGAATAAAAGTTAATAGTTATATCAGTAATCCGTGTTGGCTAAATGTAGGTGTAAGTATGTATATTTATTTATTTTTATTTATTTATTAACTTTGGCACACAAAACAAATTGTAAACATGTGATACAGTAGTGTAAATAATTAAGACTAAACATCATTTACTATTCAAAACCATGAGTACACATCATGAAAAGAGTGATATAGTTAAGATCTAAAGAAAAGTTTCAATATAGGACAAAATTAATAATACATGCACGAACACAACAATGAAGCCTACATAATACGACTCAAACTCAACTAAGAACATTTTTCAACTTGCTCGAAAACTTATTGAGTGTTGAGTTAAATATGTCTAGATCCTCATGGACCTGTGTCCATGTGGCTAAGTCGTTGTATTCCCTAAACATTCTAACTATGGGATTATAATAAGAAGTATTATTTTTAAAGACCTCGAGCAGAAAGGTTTTCGGTTTACGGACTCTATACGCACTTCGAGTGATTATATATATTATCGGCCAAATCAAATTGATCAATCAATCAGGAAACAGCTTATCACCCTTCCATGCAAATGACAAAATGCGTATCAAATCTGTGAAATTTGAAGTTTGTTACTGTGTATGAAATTAAGTAAAATATCGTGAATATTAGACTATGAGCGGATTGTAAGGTTTTCAAAAAAGTTGATCGTTGATTAAAATAGGCAACAACTGATTTATTGATGGGTAAAGTGAATGTCTTTTCCATCATAAAGGCAATATGGGTCGTTAAACATTTAAGAAAAAATCTTGCAACTGTTTCTAGTAAAATAGCTTCTAATTTTGTTATATTAATCATCAGTTCTCCTCGAATACGCCTCGAGCTCCAATTAAACTTTGCGATTTAATTAATCAGATCGGTTATCTTAAATTTCAACTTGCTTAAACTTTAGTGGAAAATGACCCCACCAATTTACCTGTACCTTCCATACCCATAAAAGCCTTAAGCAAATATTGTCACAATTACTAGATAGCATCAGCCTGTAAACACGGACAGAGGTTGGTACCCTTTGGCATATATCTCGGGCCCGAAAGGCCGTCTTATGTGGTCGGGGCAAACAATAAGAATTAGCGGCATCTTTACCCTCTATAGTTCTGATTTCTGAAAAATCCTAACGTTTATCAAAATTGTCAGTTTAATTTATTGCGGCATCTTTACCCTCAATAGTTCTGATTTCTGAAAAAACCTAACGTTTATCCAAATTGTCAGTTTAATTTATTGCGACATCTTTACCCTCAATAGTTCTGGAAAATCCTAACGTTTATCAAAATCGACAGTTTTAATTTATTTCCTGCGTAAACTATCCTGCTTTACTGCTGATTAGTGTTTGGGTGGTAATCGCTATGTGTGCCTTTTTAGGTGGTTATGGATTCTTCGAAACAAATGCTACGCATTCGTGTCATAATTAAAATAGGCTTGTTTTATTACCCCCTGATTCAGAAACGCTCTATAGGCTTCTACTAACTTGGCTGAGCAATCGTTTGTCCTTATCTGTGAAAGGTAAATGCCAATGTGACAGATAAGGACAAACGATTATTAAGTCAAGTAGAAGCCTACAGAGCGTTTATGAATAAGGGTTAGTATCTTCATTTCACAGTAATTAGGTCTGGTTTCGTGTTCACAGAAATCTTATTTCACTATTTATACTTTTTTAATCATCTTTTTCTTTCATTGCTGATTTCATTTTTGTACAATTGTGTGTATGCTCTATTTGTGTGTCTTTCAAAAGATAATGCCTGAATGTCTTGTTTCTTTCTTAAGATTTTTCACCTTAAGATACATCTATTAATCGTCCTCACGATTTCGTTTTTTTATGTTTTATCTTGTCTATTTCAACAGCATCTTTGTCTTTTTCTTTTGTAATCTCATTGTACCTACTTATTTGTAGTGTTCAATAAAAATTTTCATTGTAGTAAATGTATTTTATTCTGAAAAAAATTGTCAAGTTTCTTCCGGCGAATTCTTCTTGGCAATGGTGGTCTTTCCGAATGCGCTGGTAGTTTCAAAAAAGATGTAAAAGAGCTCTTGGCGACCTATTTGCAAAATAAAGTTAAGAGCTTAGTATTTTATAATATTGTATCATCTGTAGTCTTTCCTTCAACATTAGATCCTACCTCCTTAGTCCTTCGTAACCGCTCCTATCATATAACTTGTTCCCGTTAAGACGTTGCCTCGAGACCGTTTTATTACCAGCCCGGATGGACTTCTGGGATGGATGGTGGGGAATGTAAATTTAGTGTACGGAGCCGGACGCGAGGAGGTGAGCATCGGATTGTTTTGTTTTTGGCTGTGCCGCATTAAAGGGGCGGCCGCTTGTCACACGGTGTTGTAACTTTAGATAGGACATATCCAATATCTATGTCAATATCCTGCTGGTAATATTTCAGATCGTTTGAGTCTTTTATTGTAACTAGATGTCAATGAGGCGAGGTTGCCTTGTGATGTTTGTGGTTATGCGATGCGTTGTGAAGCCCGTATGTATAGGTTGTATCTTCATTTTCAATGTCGTGACAGCTGTTTGTTTATGGAGCGTTTTAAAAAAGTGTAGGTTTTACTTTTTTACAATATGAAGAAATTTTTAGGTTCTCTTAATCAAAATAGCCTTTAGTACAATTTTTTGTGTCAGTTTTGTGATGACCCTTATACATTCTATGAAAAAAATGTCGCAAAACTGACAAAAAAAGGGACACTATTTTTTACTTTACAAAAGGAAATCGGTCGTGCTGGTGATTCTGATTCAGAAAAACTCAAATTTTATTAACTTTGGAAAAAAGTACAGGGTACTTAGTATCTACATTTTTAAAACACTTTTCATATATTCCGTTATGTTTTAAAAGTATTTGGCTAAGATTTTCATCTGCACTTTTTTATTGTGTCAACATTATCACATTGATTCTTCTTTCCACCTGTACGCCCACAGTCTCGCTATCTATAAGATCTATCTTAGGCCCTGTTTACCCCGTAAGGGATAAAGCCGTGGTTTGTGTGTGTATGTTTGTAACATTCTGAAAACTGTTTTAA
Organism: Pandemis heparana; assembly: GCA_963854515.1. NCBI lineage: Eukaryota > Metazoa > Arthropoda > Insecta > Lepidoptera > Tortricidae > Pandemis > Pandemis heparana. The sequence goes on along the minus strand of OY978022.1, from coordinate 12,922,254 downwards.
CTGTAACAGTTGTTCCTTGTTAGGCCCGTTCTAGTTGCCAAAGTCCACCTGGTATCAATTACGCTGCAGTTTCAGTACGATCCTGTCTATAAAGTCTTGCAAATGCTCCAATCGAGAAAGCACTTTATGACTGAGCCATACCTTTGAGAGTTCCCTTCGTAGAGACCCGTAGATTCGGGGGGACTTAAGACGATCGCGTGCTCACCAGCATTTCGCAGGGTCTTTGTTTAGACGTGTTAGATCGATGTGCCTAATGTATGGGAATCCAAATGTTGCGAACAACGTTGGTTTAATTTGCCGCCTGTCCATTTGTTCCGATTCCGGTCTTATTTATCGTACTGCCGCAGATTGGTTGCTAACTTTGTTCGGGTTAGTTTCAGTTTTATGTGCTGCGTTCTTTTAAGTTGCACCCTTGTTAGCGGTAATTGCTTTGATACTTCGGCTTTTAATTGACTTAAAGAGTTTGGTTTTTTGTTTTGTGTTAATCTGTTTGGTTGGTCTTTTGCGTTTGTAGTTTGTCAGGTTTGTTTTCGGTTAAAAAGATCTGTTGTGTATAAAACTTAGTGGACAGGACTGATATGGAACTTAAGTCGTTCTCTTATTTGGAATGTAAATTTGTCTATTCTCAAACATTACTGACACAAACAACAGATTCGTTTCTTATGTTTTTTACCCATATAAAATGCGACTATTTGGAAAAAAAATCACTATTTTTTTGACTTGTGCACGAATTTCATAAAATACTATCTGATTGAAGCGTACGAAATGTGATGAGGAAATGTGGACTGTATTATAATTTAAGGAAATGGATAAATGAATGGATCACAATGAAAAACCAGCTCCTCAGCTCAAGTCTGTAATGACAACGACAAGCGTTCAAAAAAAAAGGCAAAAACAAAATAATTAAAAAATATATAAAAAGTATCAAAAGGTAAAGAGTTCGCGACACTGATGATACGATATATTTCGGAAAAACAGCAGACAATGTTTTGTTTTCACAAACTACGACACACTCTGTTAACTACGAAACTACGAACTGCGTCTTGTATCGATACTTAGTCCTTCCTCGGATTATAACTACCCTATAAAGGATTTGGTGGCCCAAGGCGAATTGGCCCGTTCTTTGTCTAAACCGATTGGAGTTACGCCTTGGGACAGGTGGGGCTTCTGAGGCAGGATTTTAATTAATAATGTCCCGATAGTGTGTGGGGTCTGATTTATCAGAGGATGGGCTTGACAAGATTTAGGGGTGTGTTACAAATTACGCTAGTTACGCGGTGTTTTAATCTTCTTACTTGTCAAATTTGAATGTATAACCTTTTTGTGTGAATTAAATTATATAGACTTGTTAGATAGTCTAATTGTGTCTCAATTGCACTTCTCGCTCAGACATTTCCTGTATTTTCATGTAGTTTTAACAATATGTCGGAGAAGGTAATGATGTTCTCAAATTTTAAGAGTAAGTGGGCCTAAGAAATAACAGGCTACAGGCTACCCGATTTTCGCGATCGGGATTTATGCGTATAAAATCTCGAAATATCAACCGCTAACCCGAAAGACGGTTTTACACGGATAATTTTCAAGCTTCTTAAAGCCTTGGTGATGTCCACGGAATTTTAACAAACCTCATAAGAAATTCAGTAAATACTAGTACAAGTTCATGCAAAGGAAGCCACGGATGTAAGCTAGTCACAAATAAATGTATCAAACTGCCAGAAGCCTAAATTTAACCATCTACCACATAAACAGATTAGCGTTCAAATAACGATCTTCCATGAAGTCCTAAAACGATAAAGCCGTGCAATATACGTCCAAAGTTATGTCTACGTCATCGAAATATCATCGACTATTACACACAATGGTCTTAATAACATCTCAAGATAAACAATTCCCTCAGAGACAATATATCTCGTGCCCCTTCGAAGTAACGAACTGGTGAAATTAACTGCACATTGCTGACGTCATAAGTTATTAGTATCTCGTGTGTCTGATACGCCGATAGTTGATATTAGGGATACTTAAAGGGTATCTATAGGTCGCTTTGTTTGTGAGACTAATGGTTGCGATGAAAACTAATTGAATTCCGGCACTGTTGTGTCCGTGTATGGAACGGTGGGTGAGATTAAGAGGTTTAATATATAAATTAATGTATGGTTTTTAGAGTTTCATAAATTGTATGTGTCATTGGAAAACGCCGACACGTAGGTATTGCTGTTTCCAATTAAATAGGAAGTTTCATCAGGAAAATGTTGATATTCCGTTAAAATCTTCCGGGACCAAATTGGAGCAGATGTTTTGAAAAAATTCAGCTCAGGAGACCCGAAACCAACGAGCATGTATAAAGAGATTTCTGAATGTGGATGAAGCGAAAGAGGTATGTCAGGATCGTAGCAAGTGAAACGAAGTAGTCTCTGCCTACCCCTACGGAAAAGAGGCGTGACGGTATGTATGTAAAAAATCTTCGGGTAATAGACAGTATAAACTAAACAATCCTTCTAAAAGACCAGAATCAATTTAATTAAAGTGCTGATTTAGAGGAAAATCCAAACAACCGCCCTAAGGATACATATTTTTCTATACATTTTTTTAAAATAAAGAGTAAAATATATCAATCATTAGTAAAGTCAATGTAAGTATTCAAAAAACGATCAACGTTGCTCTAAAGCTCATACGTATCGTTCGATACGGAAGTACACTTGACGTTTTCAAAACTCGAAACACCCTTTTTTCCAAGAATCCTATAGTGTGTACTCTCCTAAGACGCTCTAAGACGAGCCCCCCCTGTCCACTCGCCACCCTCCCCCTTGTATATGTAAGCCCGCGGGTGTTCATTAACTTAGCATGTTAAGCCGATGATCGTAGATAGTGTAGCCGTTTTTGGGACTGATTGAGAAAGGTAAGGTTTTACCTTGGATGGGTCAAAAGAAACCTTTGCGGAAGGACATCATGTTCATCTTGAACACGTTTTAAAACATGTCCAATGATAGTACGAATTTCTGCTGGGTATAAATTACTTCAATATTATTGTGTATTTGAATGTGCACGGGAAGAGGATTGTTTGAACCTTTTTTTCTAAAAGTCCTTCTGAAATAATGAAACTCTTTTACGCTGCATTTTTTTAAAGTAAACTGAGTCACTTTTATTACCTACCATATTAATATTATTCGCGTTGTCTTTAACGAATATAAAATGATTGTTGAATTTGGTTTAACGCTTACAGAGTTTGGTACGCGGGCGTCGTAACTCAAGATCACGCGGAGTACGGTCTTGTTGCGAATTACCCGCCACCTTTTTCAGACTGCACTTTCGCGAACGAACGAAACCAGCGTCATGTAAAATGTACATCGCAACAGAATACTTGAGACTCGTTCTTTTCCCGCCTCCGAGTGTCGTTGGCGGCATTAAATCTTAATAAAACCCGTCATGCATCGCAGTCGAGCCCTTTGATTTCTCACTCGACAAACCGCGTCTCCGCATATCAAAGAAAATCAACTCTTTTCATTGCGCGCCGATAGAATGTTCACAGGGACCACCTCAATTGAACCCCCCGCGCCCCCACCACTTTAAAAAATCCGGCCCAAAGGGAGGCTCGGATTGCTTTGCCGGGGTTCTGAATAGAGTGGACAGTGTACCTTCAATTTACTAATACAAATAAGCGAGACTTCGGTCCTTGCGGCCCCCGTCTAGGGCTCCGGGCGACGCTTTCAAAAGGCGCTATTGTGTTGTACCCTCAATCGCGGTCTCGATTATCGGAAAGAAAACACTCTCATCTATATTTTAAATAATGATCAGGGCACGAGAGGTCCCGGGGAACAATCCGGAGTGATGGATTGTGGCCTCGGCCAATAAACAACCTTTGTGAGGTTGTCACCCTTGCTATTTCAGACACAATGAGGGCGATGCTACCTATGTCCGACAAGTGATTAACAGTATATTATTTGATCGTATCGACCGCTGTTTCTATTAGCTAACTGAAACTTCGTATCCAATTTCAATTGTTTAAACAGCGTAGTGTATTGTCGAGTAATCCCTAGTTCCTAATCATTCCTAAACTTGTTTTGCTCAGTCGATTGGTTCACAAGTTTTCTCTTTATAAGGCGTCATTCAATCGACTTGTCTAGACGGAGATTGAATTATAAGTGAAAACTTATCGCAGTTTTAAAAGTGTACTAGATGTACTACTAAAGATTCTTAAACTTCCTCAATCACACCAGATTCTCATTAAAATCGAGCCAGTTTCTAATCTAGGCCCTAATATAAAGCACACGCTACACGTGACGTCTCAAAAAGCAGCTAATGAACCCCACACGATTCATCATTAACCCGAGCAGAGTGTCGCGCAAACAATTGCGTTCCAGTTTTCCAAAAGGGACGGGTTGATAGTAGTGGATTCGTTACAGCACGAAGTCGAGGACCCATTGTGAGTCGAGAACGTCGGCGCTGTTGTGTCCGAGATGGTGGATAATTGCCCCCGCGCTGTGGGGAATAGTTGTTGGATGCGGCTGGGATTAGAAGGGAAAGGTGGCTATTTCGAAACGCTAGATATCGGAACCTGAACTGCTGAGGTGACGCTGACAAAATTGTGAATGCAAAATCAAATTAGAGTCTCGATTAATGCTATCGGTTGATGTAACGACGGAATCGCGCGGGAAAACTCTTCCTTTTTTTTTATCGACTTCAAAGAGAAACTTCGCTTTTATGTAAGTATGTCTGTTTAGGTCAAATTGGAGTTCAAATTTGATCCATTACATTGGTTGGATTGACTTGAAATTTAACAATAAGCAATTCAATTTTTTGTTCTGTCTTAGATATGCGGGATTTTGCGGGTGGTAGGGCCTTGTGCAAGGTCCGTCCGGATAGCTACCACCATCTTACTTGCTAATCCTGTCGCTAAGCAGCAGTGCCTGCACTGCTGTGTTCCGGTGTGGAGAGTAAGACAGCCGGGGAAATTAAGGGCACAAGAGGCATTTCATCTTAGCCCTCTAGGTTGGAAACGCATCTGCAATCCCTCCGGGGTTGCGGGTGTCTATGGGCAGTGGTGATCGCTTACCACCAGGTGACCCACTTGCTCGTTTTCCTTCCTATTCGCATAAAAAAATATTTTTTTTAGACTTCGATACCTATCTATTGATAGGTATCGAAGTCTGTGTTTCTATTTGAAGAAAATAAGCAATAAAGTATATTTTTAGTCCTAGTGAGTTCACGAAAGGCAATTGCGGTTTATATTCCGTAGCAACTATGTTTATTTGAAGTCTAGTTTAATGTATTATCTATCATCGAAAACAGCGCCATCTCTCGTCCTTTGTGAGTATTTGAAGTCTAATCTGACACTCAAAAACAATTAGTGCCTACTGCGATGATTCATAAACTCAGTTCCCTCTAAATCGCTATCTAGTGCTATGCCCTCTAGCTGTAGCTATATATGGATATATGGATATATATACCCTGTAGTAATAAACCACCGATGTCTCACCCGTCCATATATTTAACGGCGCCCCACATTTGCGTATTGTTAGCGAAGATGCTTTAAGGTGTCCCATGAACAGGTAATGAAGTTATTTATGGCTAGTAAAACTAAGATCCAGGCTGTTTGGACAAAGACTGGGGCTATTAGCATCACGTTGAATGGGCGGTTTTATTAGCGATAGTTTTGGTGTGAAGACAATTTGAACTGCTTGAGGTTATGCTTTATGGCGTGGATAGCTATTAACCTTATTAATTAACGCTTAAGCCCTTTCTTGCTTGGTGTTGGATTTTGTCTGTCGATTTGATATTTGATTTTGCAAGTTTCGGATAGAGCATGGTCTATAACCTAATCAATAGTGATTTCAGAGCAAAGATTAAAAACGGTGAGGCTGGTTGAAACTAAGCCTCACGTTGCGTGCATGTACGTAGCCCAACTACATCTGGTCAGTTCTTGAAACCGGTACCAAAAATACTACCTATGCTGACTGCGTGTCCTCGTTGGATAGCAATACCTATGCGTTGCCCGAGGAAAAAGCCAGCTCTATGGTCTCCTGTGGTTTTTTTTTACTAGGTATTTAAATTAAGTACAGAAGATACAATCGCCTTAATAAAATCAAACTTTAATATTATCCGAAGTGAGCCGACGCCCACCATCTTGAAGTCAACAATGGCCTCACTTCTTTGCGTTGCACCGTTATTAAAATCTCGTGGAACAATCGACTTGAAAGCGCACTTCCGTAGGGCACGTACAGTATACGTTGCTGGCTGGTTCAGAGTACAGAGAATGAGAGAACTTATTATAAAAAAACCTTAATGCATTAAGTATTACGCGGTCACTGTCTAGCCTGAGATTTCTTAAGATAAAAATTGTTAAAATGGCTGCAAAAATATGATAGCGCGAATAGACGCGAGTTAGAAACACACATGTATGCGTACCCGACAGTGTATGTGTTTAACCCCCTTATTCATAAACGCTCTATGTAGGCTTCTGCTAACTTAGCAATCGTTTGTCCTTATCTGTGAAAGGTAAATGTCAAAGTGACAGATAAGGACAAACGATTGCTAAGTTAGCAGAAGCCTACAGAGCGTTTATGAATAAGGGGGTTAGTCTACAAATAGGAAGTAAGAAATAACCGGCCAAGTAGGTAGGTACGAGACGGAATCGCACTATTTATTGCCAAACTACGAACTGCGATACCACCACAGTATGTTACCGAAAGTCGTCGTAATGGTCTAGATCCTCAAGTGACCACGACCTCTCGCTGTCTAGAATGTAGCCTCTTAGAAGAAGAATGTTATTGGTCATATTGTGCACGTTACTCCCTTATTCATAAACGCTCTATAGGCTTCTTCCAACTTAGTAATCGTTTGTCCTTATCTGTCTCTTTGACATTTACCTTTCACAGATAAGGACAAACGATTGCTAAGTTAGCAGAAGCCTTTAGAGCGTTTATGAATAAGGGGGTTAAGCCGTAAGCCTAAATGTAAACTTAAATTCGGACGGCCTGTGTTATCTCAATTAATACCATATCTTGTCATCATCTCTTCTCTAGCATATAGGTATACGTCCCACTGCTGGCCAAAGGCCTCCTCTCATGCTTCCTCTCAGATTGAGAGGGCTTGGGCTTTAGTTCCCACGGGGGCCGTGTGGATTGGGAACGTCACACACCCTATTGAATTGCTTCGCATGTGTGTTTTCCTTCACAGAAGAGCTGTAATTTTTCAAAATTTGTTTTGGTGCAGAAAAACTCAGATGCGCGAGCTAGTTTTTGAAGCCACGGCTAAAAAGAGGGTTGTTATAAGTGACTTCGATGCGTGGTCTGAGTGTGTCAGTGTGTCTATCAGTTTGTGGCATCGTAGCTCTCCAACGGATGGACCGATTTCGATGCGTTTCTTAGTCATTTTTGGTAAAAATCCAGTAATTCTAAGAGTATCAGCCCTTTTCCAAAATTATGTAAGGCATTTTTGTTATTAAATTGAATTATTTTTTATTTGATGTTTTTAATTTTTTTAATTAAATTAAATTTATAATCATCTCCGTATATGAACGCGCATCTTATATTAATCCAGCCTTCATCAATGGCGGTCCGATCATTAAGGGACAATTATCATCGCACTCCGCAAACTGAAGGGCGCCCTCTCGGAAATCTGATTCTTTCCTCTCTATTTTACAGAGTTTGACAAATTGCGGTGACCGAATTAAATGACGGATTTAATTTTAGATTTTGACGGTGTGGGTTGACTAAGAATTGGTTATTTACGTGTAGGTAGGGATGGAGGATTGTGATTGATTGTTACGTAGCCGTTGGATGTCTCTACTTGCTACATCATATCCAAAATCCTGAAAAAAAATCCTGAAAAGTAACCCATCCCCCGGCTGCGGTACAGGTAAAATGATGTTGTTTTTCATACTGCGCATCTCCCCTCCACGTTTTACTTACGTGCCGCCACCTGTATTCTGCATTCATTTTAAGACAGTGTAAAGTGACCTCTATGGATTCTGTCCGAAATAAATGGTTTTTATTTATTTTATTTATTTATTTAAAGTACCTAAAGAAGTGAGTACTCACCTAAAGAATTACTTTTTATTTGGCTGTGTAGTCAAATCACTCAATTTCAGTTACAATCAGCTTTCGTAAACAAGTAGAAACCCCTGATGAACCTTCACGTACCTTATTATTAAGGCGCTAACAAACCGTATGTACAAAAGACCTGAACTGACCGTAGATTAATTTCAAATTCACGTTTAATTAATACACCTAACAATAGTTGTTTGCACACCAGCAAAGAGTCGAGCTTATTTTCTATACAATTGTTTAATTTTACTATGAAATCCTCGGGGGTAGTTGTTAAATAAGTCAAATAGTGCAACAATACGCTCATTAATGATGCATGGGTTCGGTTCGGACCTTCGCGCTTTGTACGATCCCTGTTGTCGGTGAAGTGAGTTCGACTCTAATTTAAAAAAAAACCTGTTAGGAATTTAAAGGTTTGTTTTGTAAAGTTGATCGAGACAACTCGTTTATTGCTACTAGCTGCTGTACGCGACTGCGCGTCGTCCCAGATTTTTATTTAATTTTGTTTCTCATTAACCTTGTCCTGACAATAAAGAACACAACAATAAAATAATTATCCAATTTGGTCCAGTCGTTCGGAATCGGAAGTTATGTGCGAACGTCATACCTACATTTCAACGGTTTATTTTTATTTATATACAGGTTTATAGATTTATTCAAGTATTGATAATTGATAATAGTAAGTGTTGCTGTGTAAAAGTCTGTTTAATTTGTGGAACTGAACAAATATAAAGATAATCTTGATCGTCTCTCGTAAGTTGATGACCTTTACTTAATTGGTTTATTTAGGGTCCGCTTTCGTTTTTTTTTAAATATATATGCATGCTTTCTAAATCTAGTAACACTAAACGTGAAATAAAAGGAAATTGCAATACATCAGTGTTACCAAAACTAACAAAATTCAATTAGAATTCACTCTTTGTCCTTATAAATATTCTCAATGAATCTATAGCGTTGGCATCGCTCACCTTGCACCCTCAATTAAATCCCAAATCGTAGGCAAAGGTTACCAGCTTTTAGCCAGATCAATGCCTCGCAAACATAAAGTGATAACCAAATGAATCCCGCCAATGTCTCAACCATCAAACGCTGCGAACTTCGGATTTCCATCCGAAGTCATTCTTGTGTGAACCGTCTAAATTTTGAGCATAACAATATACACAACCAAAGCCGGACCTCTGGCGCGTAAAATTACTATCACCTGAAGGTAACCTTAGGTAAATATGTCGGCAAGAAATTCGCTTTGAACCCAAAGGGCCGAAACCCTTTGTTGTCCAACTAAAACTATTCTGTTAATCCCTGGATAAACAGTGCTTGTTAATAAATTAACGTGTTATTAATATATGTTAACTGTGACCGTGTGGTGGGCATGTCCCTGTGGGGCATATTTTGTATTCCGTTTTGTTAGAGAAAGGAATGGTTAAGAAACGGTAATTTGGTAACAATGCGGGCGGCGCAGTAGGGAGCCAGTTTCAGTGAAAAAAAAACATCGGATCCGGTTGATGTCGGATGCTGACACGATATCGAGGCAACTCAATTATAACCTAACCATTTTACAAAACAATACATGTGATGTCGCGTTACTTGACAAAGAAAATGATTATGACACAGCTGTGAAAACCTGTGGACCAAGAATGAAATAGTTCGACTGGCAGGCATTTAAATGGTGATCTGATTTATGGGATACACACCGCGATTACCATTCATCAAATATTTCTGTACGAAACAGTGTGAGATAAGTGGGAACAGTCCTGTGAAAATCTTTGTCCAATAGAGCCCCCAGCGCGTCGGATCCGATACCCGATAAACATGAACACATTCCCTTACTGTTCCATTTCACCCAAGCAACAGTGTCAGTTGTAAATATTGTAGCAATTTCGCTTTTTGCCCCGTTCTCAAAACAGCCTGTGTTTGACTGACATGTTTGTTTTGCTGGCATACGCTGGATCTTTGGTGCTCACTGCCCACCTTTGTGGAGATTTTCGCGTCGCCGTGGATGAGACTTGTTAATATTGCTTTTAATTTTTGATTGCTTGAATATAGTTTGTGCTCGTGGTGATTAGGTGAATTAGACGCTGGAACTCATATAAGTGTGTTAAGCTTTTCGTGACGAGTCTCGACCACGTTGAAAAGAAATGGAACTATAGGTATGTTAATATAGGATCGTGGATTTCAAAACAACAGGATTCGCTGCGATACTTCGTGATATGGATTGCGATATGCGTGGACCACATGATAATATTGACCGTCTTATCCATGCCATTCACTTGCAAGGTTTGAAATAATCAAACAAATCAATGCGGAGTGAACATTATAAAAGGCTTGTAAAAACTTTAATTAGGAAATATACACATCAAGAGTAGGAAGAGATCACATATGATTTCCCCTACATTTTTGAATCCCAGACATTTCCGAGCAGCGTGCTTAGTCTGAACAAAAGTACCCTGACGTAAGATATAACTCCAGATAACACTTCTAAACGATTAATGCTTACAACGTCAACCAAAATCCCGGCCATATTGCATTCCGACAATAATCCCCGGAATCTCTGCACCATTTCTTATATCCTAAGCTAATAAATACGGGAAAAACTCGGTCAGAGGGATCCCGGGGTGGCACTAAGTGAGTGCTTTACGTCATATCCGAAATCCCGGTAAAGTGAGTCCAGCAAAGCCCGGCCCGTTCGATGGTGCTCGCGATCTTGCGTAATAGCAATAGCTTCGTATTAAAGCCTGAACAGAGACCATCTTGGCGCTTGGTGCAAAGTTAAGTCGCTTGGATAAGTGGGTGTAATTTTCATTGCTAAGTCTCCACTATCGAGTCTTATGGGGATTTCGCAGTACGTATAGCAAGAAATGCCACTAGTTTTTGGCACGATTGCAACACGGTAACTGTCTTTTATATCGTTAACGAAGTTATAGAAGTCTTTATCAAGTTAGGCGTACTATTAAACTCAAGAATATCTAAAGTCTATAAGCATTATTTATTGACAAGTGGGTTGAAAGCAATGTTTTTTTCTGTTGATCATGAAATAAGCTATGGTATCTTAGTAATTTGATCTAAGGCCTCTCGACGAGAGGGTTTTGGGTTCGAACGTGTCCTCGGCTCTCTGGGTTTACGGAATTATCTGCAAATTTACATAGTTTATCGATGACGGAAAGAATATTTGTCGGGAGGATATTGCAAAGCAAACGCCTGCGAGTGGTGCGTGTGAAGTTTCCAATTCGCATCGGTTCAAGCAACAGCCCAAGCCCTCTGAGATGAGGACCCCAATGATGATGACGATGACACGATAAATGCGAAATGTTATGTCACATGAACCGATATTATCTAAAGAGCTTCTACTTTAAAAAGTACAATAGTAAAACTGGATTCGTGCAATTCAGGGTTATGTAATCTTTCGCTCTTCGCTCCCAACTTGCCCCGCAACGCTATATCGGCGTGGCTTAGCGCTTTTTCATCAATCCTGCTTTATTACGGCAGCTTCGCTTTTGTCTACGTCCGGATAGCGGTCATTTGGCCTGACCGTCTCTATTACCACCCGATTCCATTCGTCCCTGTCGCCGTCCGCTTTGGAATCTGTCTCGGCGTCATTTCGCGGCTTTTCAGAATATAAGGCTTTAGGGGTCAGTATTTTTATTGATAAAGACAAATGCGAGGACTTGGGTATCTCATTGCTTTTATTGGGTTGTCTCGCTTGCTGGTAGTTTTTGTGGAATGTTGACAGCGCAATTTTGAGTCGGATTTTAGGACTTTTTCATCTGAGATAGTAAAGACAAATTGTTTGAGGAATCGAAAGGCAAAAAGAAAAATGAAGAAATCAAATTGCTTATTACGCCTATTAACAAAAACACGTGATTAGGAATGGTGGTAGTAGTATATTAGTAAATGCATCTATCTGTGCTGTGGCTGTCACTAGAAGACAGATACCGCACAACCTAAACCACGTAGCTAGATTTGAAATTTGGCAAGCTGAAATAACCTTCCGTATGTAAGAGATGCGCTATGTAGGGACTATTCGAAATTCCCGCGGGACACCAAAGCTATAAGTATAATTAGAAAAATAAAAACGCTCAAATCAACATATGATTTTATAAGTCGGGAACCTCTATTATTCTTCTTTGTACATATTGACATTCAATAACAAAAGACTCCTTTATTCAAAATAATAAATCACATTGAATACAAAATCCTTTTCCTACTGAATTCTTAAATAAATATCTCATGCAACACGACTTTCCAGACAAACACTGACAAACACCAAAGATGTGATTCAACGACTAGGTCTTATTTGAGCTTCCCGTCTCACACTTGACTCATTTTTTTCCTCTTTTTAAGCCACTTGATGTATAACCGTCCGCTCTCCGGGTTTGTTTTCTGTTTGGCCATTTTTAAAGGGATTACTTGGACGTTACCGACTTGATCACGTCTCGGCTTACGACGCAATATTTTATGGAATATCGACCAAAGTGCCCTTTAATCTACTAATATAATGGGGTTTAGTTCTCTCAGTTCAATTGTTGCGTATCTCATTGTTGGATATAATGCGGATTATGTGGACATCTTAGGTTAAGAAACGCTTGAGCTTTCTTTTCATTGATAGTTCGGTCGATAGCTTTGGTTACTTCTGAGATTTCCGTTCTTTTATTAAATTAGGTTATGAAGTCACGAACCTTGGATTCTTGGTGTCTATGTAAACCTATGGCCTTTTTTACTTATATCTTATAGCCGTGACTTATTGCAAGAGGGTCGTGGGTTCAATCCGGGCTCACAGTCACACCCGAATTTTGCGTAATATGTGCGAAGTGTCATTTGAGTTATACCATGAGCTTTTCGATGAATGAGAACATCGTAAGGAATCTTGCGTACCTGCGTGACGATTGAATATGTTGTAAACAGTTTCCTATCCGAACTGGGTCCGTATGAGAACTATAGCCATATAGCCCATGCCCATAGCTGGGCACCGTCAATCCAATTGTTAACTTCGTTAATCGTTAATCCGCTACAAAAAAAGTTAGCTTCGTTAAACGTTAAAGCGTTACATTTCGGAAGAATTAACGCAAGTTAACGTTAATCGTTAATCCGTTAATACAATATGTAAAATTTCATTTTTATATCGTTGCGTTAGTGAACTTATAAAACCTGTTGTTTAGGTTCTGCGCTAAGTAATGAAATGATCAAACGAAACAAATCTCTTCGCAGTTTTCTCACTCGCACGCACCGGCAAAATATATCTTCTTTTAGTTTAGTTGTTTTTATTTCACTCGTCGTTTCATACTTGTCTGAACCTGTTTTTCGCGCCGCGCTGCGGTGCCATGCGGTAAATAGTAGGCATAGGATTAACGATTAACGGACTCCTGCATATTAACGGAAGTTAACGTGTTCGTTAACATTTTTAAAAGTTAACTTAAAAGTTAATTCGTTAATCAAAATGTTAACTTCGTTAATTAACGATTAACGGATTAACGAGTTAATGCCCAGCTATGCCCATGCCCTTCTTATTATAGGACGGATTGGAAGATGGAGGAGGCTAGAGATGCTGTTAAAATTTCGAATAAGTAAATTAGAGATGTAATACGGGGTCTCTTTAAATTAAGTAAATGGTTAATTTCTAAACGACACTGAAAATTAGAACACAGAAAAATCCGAAAAGTAAAGCTATGGCGATTTTTCTATGTGTTCTAATTTTCAGTGTCGTTTAGAAATTAAATTTCTAACGGTAAAACCGTAAAAGTAAAACATAAAAATGAAAAAATAAAATTTCTTTATTCATTTGATACTTTGTAAGTGGTTAGTTTGACTAAATAGCCTTGTAATTTTTTTAGGATCAGTCAAGTCATCAGTTTTTTTTTTATGTGAATAGGAAGGCAAACTAAGCCAACCTGCTGAAATATTCCGGAAAAATTCTGAGACCTTGTATAATACTGTACATAGATGGAAATGCATTCACGTATCACCGTAGAACCATGTCGCAATTGACAGCCCGCTGTCACTCAAACTCGAGTGATATGTCAACTTATTGCGATAGGGTTTCATCTTACTCTACAGTAATAGGTACTGGATTCCCGATGTAACTGGATTATTTAAATCATGCAACATTAGCGTTGCCGGCCATTAATAATCAGCCTTTTATTAAGGAGATAAATGATTATAGACTGGCCCTTGTTTGTGGTCTTTCCTTTGGGGGACACAGCATTGTTCTAGCCCAGTTTTGTGGGGTGGCTTGAATTCAAATAATAGGATAAAACTTTTTGTATTGCTTTGCTTCACTAGGAATGAGATATGTGTCGTAGCGAATCACGTTTTTTATCGCTAATTGTTCTTATGTTGCATCTCTGGAAGTGGTAAAAATTTTAGCTGCAATTTTTTTTAACTAGGTACATGCATAATTTACATAAGCACTGTTGACACTAATGTAATTGTACGTTTGCAATTTGATGCTAATAAATAAATAAATAAATAAATAAATGTAGGAATTATCGTAAAAATAGTTAAGCACCTACTTGGTCTACCAAAAACGAAATTGTAAGTGTTGGAATATATTTTTATTCTGTACTAGCTGTTGCCAGCGACTTCGTCTGCAAAGAATTGGTTTATCGCTATCCCGCGGGAACTACGCAATTTTCCGGGATAAAAAGTAGCCTATGTGCTATTCCAGACTTTTTTCTATCTATGTGCCGAATTTCATCCAGATCCGTTGGGCCGTTCTGGCGTGATTGAGTAACAAACAAACAAACATCCATCCATCCATCCATCCATCCATACTTTCGCATTTATAATATTAGTTAGAAGTTAGATTAACATTAGGTGACCCACTAGTTCATTTGTCTGGCCTCTCTAACATAAAAAAGAAAAATACTTTGCATTTTGTATGATAATGGTACTTACATAAATCAAAATCATGCGTTTATCCTTTACGAGGTAGACAGAGCAAAAGGTAACAGTACCTAAAGCCCACGTTTAGAAATTAAAATAGTGACGAGTTGCTAGCCGCATTGCCTGAGATTGATTCCTAAGATATTTGCGCTCGCTTTTAAATATAATTTTTTGATCAATTTGTTTTGCATTATATATGAGTTTTGTTCATTGTTCAACAACGTGGATATCGTATTGAGCATTTCCGTGACTCATCTTTGTTATACAGGATGACAAAATTTTGCGTCACTCTGTATGGAAGCAAGGGCAAGTAATATTTCCGTGTGTTATACAGGGCGTATTGACAAATCGCGTAATACCGTAATCGAATGCCGCGCCCGCGCCGCCTAATGGGATTACCTTTATTTATCATTTTGCTATTCGCTCCTCGTGCGGCGTGGGATGCTCAAACTTTCTGAAATTAACCGTTTTTTTTGTCTAATTAATCTATTATAGTGTCCCACTGCTCGATACGCGATAGGCCAGTACTTTTATCACAAGCTATTATTCAACTTTAGCTTAGTACGTATACCTACTCAGTATGCTAAATAATTATGATTATGAATTCAAATTTCGTTCACTTTCGGTAATCAATTTAATAAGCATGTATATAATTTTTAACAATAACTTATTTTCATTCAAACAAAATTTGATTTTATTTCGTGAATGTCTCATACATATTGAAATAGACAAAATGATTCGGATATCAGTCTACACTTATCACTGGTCCTCTTAGACCCTCGACTAGGAGTATCATTGTAATACCAAGGATACCAACACCACTATGCTTTCTCCATACCTGGACACCACCACTTACTACTTAATTCAGTAAAACTGATTTATTTTGAAGGACAATGGTGAATAATCTCATCTAAAAGGAGATCTTTGCGTTACGATCGTCCTTTTTTATGGAAAAAGAAAGCATATCGGACAAGTGGGCCAACTGTTTGGTAAGCGATCACAGCCATATTATAAGAACCAACAAACCCAGAAGAGTTGCCGGTCTCTTTCCAGCCTTTAAAGGAACAGAAGGAAATCTTTTTGAAGGCAATTGTTCCGCAATTTATCTATAAATACCTATAAATTTATCGAAAATGCATTAATGTGAACAATCACTTTGTTTCCATCTTAACGGCGGTAGTTTGAGAAGCGTTGTCATACGTCACATATTGTCACCTACTCCGAGCCGGAAAACATATTTGATTAGTGACCAGTGGTCGTCAGGGGCTCGGTGGTTGGCCAAAGACGTCTTCGATCTAGAAGGTGCATAAAAAAGTGTAAGCGTTTGACGCACCTAATAAAAGTATCAAGCGCGTTAACGTTCACTTGTATCGACTCTAGCGCCACCGAAACATCGACTACATTGACTGCTACGACGCACGAGAAGCTAGCGGCAGTAACATCACGATGTCCTACATTGCGCCGACGAAATTTCTCAATACACACCAACAGTTTTAGGTCTCTTTCTTCAGATGGTCCCCAGACATAACATCTGCCTGGGCAAAATGAAAGACCCTTCTGTATCATTTGAAATCGTAAACGTACAGAGATTTTAGTATAGTTTTTTGTGGCACCAGTATTCTCGAAGGTGTTCACGTGAAAGTTTCAAAATCTAAGAACACTAGGCACGGCTAGAGGCGTTTCAACTTTGTCCGTATTACATGATTTTATCAGTTCTTTTACTTTATCTGTGTGTCTACTCTTGCTTAATACCTATGTCCTGTCAATCGTTCAAAGGTTAACTGAAGAGATCCCTTTTAGAGATAAGTTCGCCTTTGTGCATTTATGTTTTCCTGTATTCATCTTTTTCATGTGTTTTATGTACACACAGCAAAACTATTCGGTATGCACCCTAGTTGTCCATGTGTGTCATTCTATACACACATCCGCACCTATCCGCTGCCTTAATTACACACACAACAAAATGGTTTTGTATCCACACGAGTATTCACACTAACATGGCCTATGTGTGCTGATTGTGTTCTCTGACTACCTTCACATATCTCTTATTGTATAGGTTATTGTTATTCAACGATTTTGCTCAATGGAACAATAATTTCGTCATGAATAATATGAGCGCGGTGGCTCAGTCGTACTGATTAGGACTATGAATGTTAAAGACCTCGGTTCGAATCTTGCTCAAATGTGTCTATTTTGTATTTTTTTTTTTTTAATTTATAACTATCTCAAAACCAAATCATGACTACTTCAAACAAGAAAAAAAGAAAGTAAAAGAACAAAATAAGAAAATAAAATCGTTGTTTCAAATTGTTTATTACAACATTTAAGTAATTATTATTACCATAAGACTATAACTAATTAAATTAGCAAAATAAAACTGCATAATAATAATATAACAGAAGAATATTTGAATAGAATAGAATAGAATAGCCACTTGTATTAATGAATTTATATACTTAATAATTTGACATGTAAAATTTGTAATTTTATGAATAAATGAATATGAATATGAATATGAATATGAATATGAAGGACAACATTTTCGTAAAACAACACACACTATAGTGACCAGTATGATTTTAGGTTAATTAAAAATTTCTGTTACAAACATAATTTAAAATTACAATACAAATGGTAAATTGAATGCACACCACAAAAGGGCTATTTTTAAGATGTAATTTATTCGAATTAACAAGGGTTTTGAAAAGAGTATCATTTATAAGAATTTCCGATTTATTAAGTTTACTTAAGTCTGAGAAAGATGAACGAAACGTTTTATTTGTCGAGAAATAAAGTCAGTGGTGAAATGAATCGACATGTTAAATGACAGCCATTAACAATAACATCATTGCACACTGGATTAAATCTCCACTTTCAAGTGACTAAGCTACCTAAATTTGCTTTGGATTTTATATCAGATGGATCCCAGTTAATAACAGTTAAGGAATCTTGTTGGGTGCTCAGCCAGTCTTTGACTATGACACAATAACATTGTTATGCACGAAATAGGTCACACATCACTTTTTTTTAGCACTGTTATTACGACACCCAACCCACTAACTCACAAATCCCATGGATGACATCCAAGCACTTTTCGCCACAAAATTTTTCGTCCATCTTTTTCAGACGTAAATGGTTTTTCATCACTAAAAATCACTACATTATTACCTATTCGAATCAAAATTATAAATATTCACGATCAAAGTTCATTCGGTTTCTTCTATGCTGGCTGATCCGTTGAAGTATTTTTTTTTTGCTGGTTTACGAGTTACGACAATGCTATCCTGCAACATGCAGATGAAGTCGCACACAACCTAGGTAACATTGTCTCTCGTTGATGTGAAATAGGTCCCTTTAGCGTGTGCGGCAACTACTTATGTCAAATGGCGTGAAGATGAGACTTCTTGTTTTGACACAGAAGGAATATTCTTATCGTGCCCGAAGTCTGCATAACGGTGAATCCGAAGTCTTCCGCTGCAAAATAAATGAAGTTTAATAAAAAACATTCTTCGTCAAAGAAAGTTATTTGAATACATTACGGATACAATAATAAATCATTGTTTTTAACACCATGAAGAAATTTGATGTAAAATAAGAAGTAATTATTTTATCAGACATTTTGTCTACTTACCGATATCAATAAACGAGTTGCGATTCCTTATAGAAATATTTTGTTCGTAAAGAACAATAATTTCTGCTCTTTTCAAAAAAGATGATGACTATCCATATTTTGCAAATCACAAGGTATTTCAAAGGCAAAATTAAACAGTTCGTTGTTGTAAAACCACTTGTAAAACAAGGCGTAACGAATGGCGGCTAGCGTTGACAAATTCATATTACTAATAATTTGAGGGTAGAATATACTTTATATTGTTAGACGGCAATTAATAAAATGTGCATCGTCTAGCAAATTTCAACCTTATTACAAAGCTCTTTAAACAACTATTTACACATTGCAAATGCAGTAGTCACAGTTTGGACGTAGTAATTCATAAATTCACCAACTATATTAAATGTCTCGGTGGCTCAGCGGTCACAAAGGCAAGTCGGATACTTGATTTGTGCACTCGCTCTCTAGTAAACCGAGTTCGAATCCTAGAAGAAATGACATTTTTGGATGTTATTTAAATGGCGATGCTGGTTGTAAGGAATATTGGTTGGAAATGTTGGAATTGAATCTCAGACCAGACTTGATGAGAAATAAAAATATAACAAGTTGAATCAGTGAGATGGTAGCTACTACGCTGGTAATAATAGTTCAATGCGTCAGATTGCATAAATTTAAAGATTCAAGGTCAAAGTAAGACTCGATCCGGGGTGCCTTCTCTTGCCTTACACTTGCGATGACAATATCCAATGTAAGATAATAATGTAAAATGTTTTTAGGAAAATGCAAAAATAAAACAATACTTTTACATTATTTCTGTAGAATTAACTTAAACCGGAGATATTGAATTTTTAAACCTTTGAGCCAGGCACGATACCAAGGGGATTTTTTAGTTTAATTTGTAATTATTTTTAACTTAGTTTACTATAAACTACCTAACTAAAATAATTGCAACTTTCTTCATTGTTATTTTATAGTTATTGTTGTTGTTTATATAATAAATAGGTAATATACAGCGACATTACTTATTTATCTTATTACTAAAAAAAACTGTACTGAGAGGGTAGATATACGATCGAACTCACTCACACATTCACATGTGGATTCTACGTAATGTTCATGTCGGTACTCAACACATAGACGACGTTTGTGTGCGTGCCTATGCTTACCGAATTATTTTGCCGTGTGTACAATAAAGAGTTTTACATACATACATACATGAGACACCAACAATAACATTCTAAAGGTTTTCAAAAACAGGATAGTAGTGGCTATGTCGCTTCCAGTGCCTCTACTCACCCCCACTGGACACCCCCGCCTTTGCGTCTTGGGAAATACTTTTGAATAATTCGATAGTGATACTCACTCGTGATGCGTTACGTCACGACATTGCTGTTTTGGACATAAAGACTTGTGTCTCTAGGGGTCAGAACAAACAGAGGGCCGTTAATTTGAGTATAGACTTTGAATTATAAGGCCTGTCGTGTAGTGAAGAAACAGGGAAGACGAGAGCATCTAGGGTAGGTTTGGACACAGCGAAATGTGTCGGACGTGTTTGCGATCCATCACATTGACACAACAGTGAGAATGGGGCGAGACGTGGATTTTAACCAATTCGATTGGTCCATATTATATGTCTTTGCTTTGATAGAAGCATATCCTGATTCTTCGGCAGCACTTAGTATTAGTTGTAATCCCTCTGTCATTGCAATTTATTGGATGTTACAAGCGAATAAGTGAAAAGTTAATAACACAAATTAACCGTGCCGTGCGATGCACTCTCCTTCTCGGATAAAAAAAAGAACGAACCCGTCTTCCTCTGGGTGTCGGAAAAGGCGACTAAAGAACGTGATGTGAGGGTGAGCAAGAGTTCTATTGCCAACGGCGAACTCTAGACTCCTGAACTGCGATATGGAAATCAAAAGGATATAATCGCATTGTTTTCTTTAAAAAGTTGCCATGTAGGTTCAGATCACGCTATCCAAATTGTAGCGACTGAAAAGTGACATTTATAGTTGAAAACCACGATATTACGAGGGTAGCAAGGTGACACGTTCTAGTTACCATTATCTACTTACTACTCTAACAGTCCGTGACTTCCGTGAGCTTCTAGAATGCCATTTGGGTTTGTCTAGCTGTCTCACTCACTCTTATGGATTTGACACTTGAATCGGTTGAGTGAGGGAACCAGCAAGACAAACCCGAATAACATTCTAAGATATCTAAGAGCTTACGGATTGTACGTGGCTATATTAATCCCCTAATCTGTGTACTTAACTTACATACTTATAATAATAGTGTAATAAATACCAAAGTCCTGTAAAGCCTTATAAAGCCCATCGTTCGGTCACATGCGCACATTTCAATTATCTCTAATAACTAAAAGCAAAATCCCGGGAGATGCTATAAGGCTATAACTAACGTTAATAGATGGAATAATAATAGACGGTTAATGGCAATAATGATGGGCTTCACCCAAATCGATGGTCCTTAAGGGCTGGGTGTGTAAGGTTAACTGCTGAGTTAATGCATTATTTACTTTAACATCAAAGGTTTATCATGTTTACTGTATTATGAACCACAGTGACAACGTCATCATTTTTTTTATCGGAAGATATCCGTTGGACATAGTCCTTGCCTTTATGGAGTTTCTTTGCGCAATAGAATCCAGAATACAGAGTTTCACCGACATACATTGAAGTGGCAATGGGCTTAGAACAGACAACGGTTGGGGGGAAAAAGTTCTCGAGTGGCGACTACGAACCGGAAGACGCAGTGTTGGCAGGCCTCCCACTAGGTGAACAATGACAACGTGCGAGTTGCGGGAAACCGGTGGAATGCAGGTGGCGAGTTGTTGTTCATTTTGTTCTAAGGGGGAGGCCTTTGTTCTACAGTGAAAGTCTTCTGGCTGATGATGATGATGAGATCTGTGCAACGATTGGTTTAAGGAAACCTTTATTGAACACCACAATTTACAAATTACTTTTGTGCTAATGGCTTCCCGGATATGTACCAGAGCGTGAGGTCTACCTGTGATTCGCCTTCCGGTATGCAGTCGCCACCTCTGAACTTGACAGCCCCAGCCATCAGTTCTATAAGCCATTAAGAAGAGTAGTTTGCTAAGGTGTGGCAGAAACTTTAATTCTTCTACGGATCTCCAACATAGCTCTTTCCATTTCCCTTTGAGTCTTCTTTCAAACTTCTTTTTTTTTACTCCACATTAGCTTGGTAGTCCACATTAAGGCGTGCCAACCTGACGCGGGGATATCTTGCCAAATACGAAAGGCATTTATTTATAACGCTTCTATTATCAATACATCATAGAGCGAGAACCTTATAGTCCACCACGTCGAAGGTAAAGGCAATTCATTAGAAAATAGTAATTACGCCATCAATTAATATCTGTTTGAGGGCGCGGCATCGATGACACACATAGGTAATTAGTGGGCTAATTGAGGCGTAACGATGTTTGCCGCCGCTCTTACAGGTGCGCTCTTATCAATACGATTTTTAGGGTTCCGTATCCAAAGGGTGTAAACGGGACCCTAAAAATCTAACCAGGACTCAACTGTCCATCCGTCTATCTGTCTCTTACCAGGCTCTCATGAACTGTGAGAAAATTGAAATTTTCACGAATGATGTGTGTTATGATGTAATACATTTGTGTCAATATTTCTCGACATAAGTAGATACATTTTGAAGCTTTAAAACAGTGATGGGCAAACTACGGCCCGCGGGTCAACTCCGGCCCGCGAAAGAATTTAATGCGGCCCGCCGGCGTTTCTTCGAATTGGAGTGTTATGGCACAGGATGACGATATTTAGACGGTGCTGCTGTATAAAATAGAATAATAGATGCGAAGGCAAAGGAGCCAGCTAGACTAGCCACGTAATTCATGTGTCATGTGTCAAAAAAATTGCATTTTAGTATAATTTTGGCCCTTCTTTGAAATATCTGTGATTTTCTGGCCCGCCATGAAAAAAGTTTGCCCACCACTGCTTTAAAAGCACTTATTTTTGAGCCCCTTAGTAAGACAGCAGATCAGCTGTCATTTTAGCTGTCATTTTTAGTATGTATCTGACAGCGAGCGAACCTAAACTAAATCGGAATAGAATCGCATTACGTCATGGTAAGGCCCCTGCTAACGCTACGCCAAATAACACCTTTAAATTTTCCATCAGGTGGTGGTGGTCTCTATCTTACTAGGTTAATTAGAAAGGGACATAAACAGGCCGTTTCTACCTTAGGTATTCTTTATTTATACCACACCTCCCTCTCACATGTTCTCAGTAGTTAATACTAATTACAATTACAAAAAATTGCATGCAGCGTAAAACATCTCGCATTATGCGAGTGCATATTAGATTTAATGGCGCGCTCCGAACGTTTTAATCACTGTTATGTTAGGTTTAGACTGAGGCGAGCGGCGAGCGAATGTTCGCGGCGCGTTACTTGATTGGAGTCCATGGCCCAGATTGTAAAGTGTAATGTGCAGTAAAGGTTAGATCAATGGCCATATTCTTTTTTAACAACTATTCATATGGACACACTATGATATGGCTCAATAGTGTGGCACGGACTTACAATTCAAATTTTTAGGTTGAATAACTGTATCAAACTTTGATAAATTAAGGACAAAGTCTGAACCTATGCCAAGATGAAACGTAATTCATAGAATCTTCTATGGCGGCGTTTTACGCCACCGCGATGTGTAGGGGTGTTCTCTAAACAAAACTCTCCCGTGAAGCAATCGCTGCGTTTGATAGACAATCATAACTTGATCCGTTCGCTCAGACTTATTACACGGAGTCAGGTATCTTCCGTGTCTAGCCAGTTTTGCAGAAAGCCAAGCGGCAAGACATCTGGTTCGGTGTAATGACTGAAGTGAATAGGTCTAGTTCTGCTTGTTACCCGACCGTAGCAATTACTTCGCAATTTTTTTTGATAATCACACGACAGGGATACGCATCAGAGCCGCATACAAGCTATATATACTTAAACAGCACAGACGTTAACGATTCATTGTAACAAAAAAAACACAAAATTGTGCCAAAGCTTGTTCTTGATTGATTAATCTGCTTTAACTGTAATTTTCGTCTACACTTCTCGCAACTGTTAAAGTCAATTACACTTTATGGCTTATCATTCGGGAGACAACCCTTTTTGTGGCTATGCAAATAAATGCCAGAGCCGCATACTCTGCCACAAAACTGACAAAAGAATTTTGTGGTGGTTGCTACCGAGCTTTGATGCCGCTTCTGTCACTTGTCAACAAGTGTCTCGGACCAAGCTTCATCGCTATCATCACATTAGTTTAGTATAATTATTTTCCTCGAGCATTCGTCGTTCGCTGTAACCAAAGCCAAGTTTTATCAACACCCGCGCCTCGCTCTCAAAGCGAATAAAGATATCTATATTCATTAAAATTTAAAACGCGAGCGGGGTATAAAATCCAAAAGGAGGGTGTACTTACCTACGCTATTATGTGTGTGTGTTTATGGATACTGTTTAATCCTTAGGTGTGACTTTGCTTGTAGTTCGCGGGAAGGAGTTATGGGTTATGGTGTAATATTATCTTAAAGTACAGCGTTAATGATTGAGTGTGAAGCACATCTAGTGTATGGTGAGACAGTCTCAGGATACACTAGAAGTCTCAGTGAGACTCAAGTGATACTTCTAGTCTTTGGACTTTGAGATAAGGTGACAAATTACCTCTATTTATTGATCCAGGCGTTACTTTGGTAGTTTGGTACGATGATCATTGATCTAAAACAGATTAGGTACTTATTTGAGATCGACCGGTGCACGGTGTTATAGTAAGTTGGTTGAAATGATATTTTCATTGTAAATCTGACGACTGTGATTGAAAGTAGTCGATCGAAAAATGGCTAGCGAATTTTGAAGCGGACAACTTACATTCATACATGCGAACCATGCAAGTTAGATAAATGCTTGTAATATGTGCGGGTGGTAGGGCCTTGTGCAAGGTCCGTCCGGATCGCTACCACCATCTTACTCGCTAATCCTGCCGCTAAGCAGCAGTGCTTGCACTGCTGTGTTCCGGTGTGGAGATTAAGACAGCCGGGGAAATTACGGGCACAAGAGGCATTTCATCTAAGTCTTCTAGGTTGGCAATGCATCTGCAATCCCTTCGGGGTTGCGGGTGTCTATGGGCAGTGGTGATCGCTTACCATCAGGTGACCCACTTGCTCGTTTGCCTTCCTATTCACATAAAAAAAAAAAAAAACGGTCATATTTACTCGTAGACTTAGAGCCAATGCATAGTGAATGAGCTATAACACTTAAATGTTAGTAGATAGAAATAAGATTACAGCATTCCTCAGATTCAATAACTTATAACGTCTGCTAATAATTATCTATCTATTTTCTAGGTAAGTTCCAAGCAAACTTGGAAGCCGGCGGCATTGGTAACGTACTTTTTTCAGACTGCATGCACGATTTATATCTTCCGCGATGCAAAACAAAGCCCCATATCTCCCCATTAGACTCCCCCGCTTTAAACAAAACAAATACCCCTGCCGCGATTAATTAACCCTTCCCAATAACATTTTTACCTAACAATTATAATTCAGAATCACGCACCATCATTACAACGCCTTTATCTGCGCAGCCAGCGCTCCCTAACGTCTAATCGTGAATTATATGCCATAATAAAATTCTTTAATCAAAGAAAACAACCGAGCGCCCATTAACTGAGCACACGTCGCCACCTCCAGTCGTTACACAGAATATTTACATACATGTGTCGTAACCACCCCACCATAATTAAGGGTATAAGAGAATCTTAGCGTCTTATTACGCGAACGTAAAGGTATCCTTTTAGAAAATTGTAACAGACATCGTTATAACAACGGCGAAGGCAAATGATCGCCCCGAGTTTCCCAGCCAGTGTCAAAATTCAGAATCCGCGGGGTGGCACCTAAGTGCTCGTACGAAACTTAAATGTGAAATATCCTCTAATGAATCAGACAATATTTCGAGACGCGGGCGGCAATAAAACCTCCCCGCCTCCCACTAATGTGTACCAACACTTTGTCTAAGTTTAGGGAAGGGGACGTAAATATGTATCGATGTGGACAAGCCTTTTGCTACCCTTTCGCCACCCTTTGTTTGGTTGCGCGTAACGGCCCCAAGCCGTGTGGCGGTTTTGATTGTTGTATTTTTTAAATGGTGCTAGTAATTAATGATACGGAAATTTCGCGATAAGTTGTAATTTCGAACTGTCGTGATAAAAACGAATTCGGGTAACTGAAGAAGAATTATTATTTAGTGTTTAAAAAAACTTCATGGTCTTGGAAAAAACAAAGACTAGAAAGCTGAACAGATAAGTACAGTAAAAAGCTTTAATTATTGAGCGAATATGGAACGCTGTCATATTGACATTGCCAAACTTTAGCAACGTGTTTTAAACACTAACAAGCAATCATATCACTATGACAACGGTTCCATGTATGCTCAGCAATTAAGACACTTGCATGGTACTTATTCGATTATTGTCAAATCACTGTCTCGAAATGAAATTCAAATCCCAGATCAGATTCTTATTGATCATTTACTTGATGATTTTGAATCTGTGCTTACCATGGTCGAAACGACCAACATTCAATTCAGCAAAAACATTATCCAGGATCGGGATGGAACCTTCTAATTAATCGATAATGTAATGGCAGGACAACACTACTCGTAGCTCGGCCACACCTCCGTTTGTGCCCGATCTGTGTCATGGTGCCGATGCTGTGGTGTACCCTCGATCCTCGACGTTCAGTGTCCATCCCTGAAACACGGTCCAACACTGTGTCAACACAGACGTACTAATAGAATAGATTCAGTAAACGCATCGAAATGACGAACAAGTGGCCCGTTTCTCAAAGCTAAAAATTACAATTTTACAAGTCTCAACTGATTGATCGACCAATGTTGCTTGTACCTTTGAAGAACCGGCTACTAGCAAGCCAGAAATATAAACAATAGTAAATTAATTAGTGATTGAACAGAGAAGTCGTACGAAGCAGTTAAGAAAGCAACATCATCTTGAGACCGTTTTAATTTCGATTTGAATCGACAAAGGAAAAAGCTATTTGAGATCGTACTGTGTGAAAGTGTGAAGGTCCTTTCAAAAATAAACCATGCACCCGGCAAGGCGTTTCAGAGGTCATAGAACAAACTAGACGGGACATCATAGACGTAGATCGCTTTTGACAGATACAGTCTCTGCGCAATCTGTACATTATTATTAAAATTATAAATTGCTCTCCGATAACACCTGTCAAATCTAATCTCCAAACGTGTCTAACATCTGCATCGTGTAACGAAACTACAAAAACAACGGCTAACTTAAAGCTTACAGTGTCTTCCTCAATCTCGACTAAGCTGAATCACCCGATGGAGCCTTAACCTAATAATTGAATTGAATGTGTAACAGGTTTGCGTATTGTCTATCTTGGCAGCTTGTCTGTGGTTACTGCTGAAGTGTTAAGCACAGTGTCCCGAACTGCCTGTTTAACTGTGTCAGTTGGAAAGCCCCGCGTTGAGGCGTCTCGCGAGAACATTTTGTGGCTTGAGGAGTGACTCCTAAGGTTAGC
This sequence comes from Pandemis heparana, assembly GCA_963854515.1. Classification (NCBI taxonomy): domain Eukaryota; kingdom Metazoa; phylum Arthropoda; class Insecta; order Lepidoptera; family Tortricidae; genus Pandemis; species Pandemis heparana. Next base: position 12,895,126 of record OY978022.1, on the reverse strand, counting down.
ATGTATCGCATGCAAGTTTGAGTATTGCTGTGGACGCATGGGTAGCCTGGTTAGCAAGCAAATTTTAAGTTATAATACTACATATAATCATCATCATCATCAGCCAGAAGACGTCCACTGAAATAATTCCTCCTTAGAACGCCACAATGAACGACAACTCACCACCTGCATCCACTGGTTTACCGCAATGGTCAAAAATTCGAAATAATTACACATACCACAAGCACGTATATCAAAAGCTTTGCTTAGTTTGGGACTAGGTCAATTGGTGTCAATTGTCCCAAGATATTTATTTATTTATTTAATTTTGAAGATACGTCATTAAATCCCGGGAGAACATTGATATTGTAACACATTATGTATTTATAACTATGTTAGTATTTAGTATGATTGCCTAAAATTGTAGGCCTGTTCAGGCCACTGTTGATACCCATCTGTTCACCCTTATGTACCTACCTAACCTACACAGTTAAACAATAAATGATTCTGATTCTGATTCTGAGTGATAGTAATTGTGCATTGCTGTATTTCGGCTATTCTGCTCACCGCATCTTGTTTGTCAATTTTCCGCTTAGCAGTGCTTTTCGCTGCAGGGTTCCCGCGCGGAGAGTAAGACGATCGGGGGAAAATTTCTGATAGACCATGCATTCGCTGTTAGCCCTCTTGGCAAGACATCTGCAGCCCGTCTGATACTGCGGGTGGCCATCAGCAGCCGTGATCCACTTGCTCTTTTGTCTCTGTCTGTTATAGAGTAGACTCTGCAGGCTTATTACGTAACTCGCTTGCGATCACCATCGTCTTCATTTTGACAGTTCATGTATAGGCTGACAATTGGCATCGGAATCAGCTAGCTGTCACATTCATACAAGAACTGTCAAAACGAACACGATGGCACAGTACATATAAGCACGAGCAGTAGGGAATCTACGAACAAATCGGTCGAAACGAACGCACACATAGACACGCGCTTTTACACGGCTCCTAAGCGGATCTCGCGGTGCCGTCAGTCGCGAGTGGCGCATTGAGACGAGCGGCCGTGTTCGTTTTAAACATGCCAAGAGCGTATTGCGCAGTGTACGGCTGCTTGAACTCGGCTTCTTCAAAACCGGAGCTTTCGTTTTTTGAACTCCCTGCTGATGTTGAAAGATAAGAATGATACTATATTATTATGAAATAAAATGAATATATTATTTTTATAACGAGAAATGTCAGATGTCACTTCTCCGACAAATGCTTTTACTGTTAAATAAAACGTTTGGCTGTTTAGATGATAAGTAAGTAGTTGCCGTATATTATAGACCGTGTCTTTGGTGAAAAAAAATTCTACGGACTTTCATTGTTATCATCTTGCATCTATAGTATATGTAGATATAGAAAACTACACTTGAAGGATAACTTGTCAAATACCTATAGGTAGGGCAAACCTTGTTTAAAAAAAACTATTCAATTTAACAAAAATTAAATCGACAACCCTAACGCTTTATTGGAGCGTAGGTACTTATTTCAAAAAGTAGGCCTATCTTCCCTACTGCTTTAGCTTATATATATACTGTGACGATGGTGATTGCGAGCGAGTTACGTAATAAGCTTGCTGATCTTGAAAACCGCAAGAAGCCGTTTAGTTTTGGGTTTATCGCGAAGAGACAGACAGACGCGGCGGAGGGCTTTGTTTTATACAAGTAGTGATACCACGTGTTTGCCACAGGCCACGGCTGTGTGTCACCGGCCATAAACAAGCGGTTTGAGATGCGATGATTTATTGATTCGAGTACTGCCTCGGGACGCGATTCGACCCTTTTAATTATGATCTTGCTAATTGCGTTTGCGCAGGGGTCGTAGGTGTTTGTGTGTGTTACGAATAGTGTTTGGAGATGAATAATGTGCGTTAATAAAAAAACTGTTATAGATACACAGCATGATCTTGTCATCGTCTATTCTGTTTAGCCAAAAAATTGTAACCATGAAAAGTATTTTTGAGGTTTACAAATCGTATTTTTTTTGTGTATTAGGGTGGCAAACGAGCAAGGCCTTGCCTGATGGTGAGTGAGAACTACCCATGGACATTGCATCAGAAGATTTAGCCGGTATATTTTTGAGCGACGATGTTATGATATCTTCTTTTTCCAATACGATAACTCTTATTGAACACTGTATAAATAAGTCATACAGAGAAAGGTGGGTCCATGTGCCAGACTTCAGAGAAAGAACAAAATTAAAGCAGTACCTATTTTGCTCAAATCCTTAAAATTTTCTTCCGTTAATTTAAGCCAATATACGGGGTGCGCTTTTCCGTGCTCTTAAAAGCATGAAAATGTTCGTTTGAATATTTCCGATGATTACAAGAGTCGAATGTTTGCGAGCGACTTCATCCGAAGCCGTCCTTTGACGCACTTGCGAGGTCTAATGAGCCAATATCAGGGACGCCACAAACTTTTAAATATATTTTATTTAATCTCAATGAAGCAAGGAAACCTGATAGTGAATAAATTCCACTACCCATAGACACCAGGGGCTTGCAGACGCGTTGCCAGAATAAAAGGTCAAGATACCTCATGTGTTCTTCACGCTGGAACATGGCAGCGCAGGCATCGCTGCTTGGACAGGTATGGGACGTAAGGCTAAAAACTATAAAAACTATATTTAGAGCGTAATAATCATCCGTATCAGATGTCCGTCTCACAATATACTCAAGTACAAAAACATGGTATTGTATTCTAACTAATATTATAAATGCGAAAGTATGATGGATGGATGGATGGATAGATGGATATTTGTTTGTTACTCAATCACGCCAGAACGGCCCAACGGATCTGGATGAAATTCGGCTCATAGATAGAGAAAAGTCTGGAATAGCACATAGGCTACTTTTTATCACCGAAAATTGCTTAGTTCCCGCGGGATAGCGATAACGAATTATTTGCAGACGATCTCGCTGGCAACAGCTATTTTCCCATATCTTCTTCACAGTTTACAAGGTTGTATTGGTTATTCTTCATAGTACCCAATAGAATAGAATAGAATAGAAAATTCTTTATTATTTGTTATTTCTGTGTTACAATAATGTCTTTGAAAAAGGTGTGTACTTAACGCAATATGTCTTATAGATCTATACATTTAATATATGTCGTGTAGCCTGATAGTACCCAACATTGTAACTATATTGCAGGGTTTCTTAATGCGGGGTCCGTAAGATGTGTGCCAGGGCAGCAACACAAGTTAACCTTTAACATATTTACTTAAGATTTGTAAGATTTCTTTTGTTTTCTTGTGCTATAATAAGCTTAGACTGGGGTCCCACAAGGACTTTTGAAACGCTGAAAGTGGTCCGTGACCACAAAAAGTAATAAGAATCACTGCTATATCGACTTTTTTTCATCTGGCAACCCTGAGGCAGGGGGCGACCGCAACACTTACCGCCAGTTTACGATAGCGATCCGCGTTAAAAGCGTATTAAAAACGCCCCGTGCAAGCGCACCTGACTTAATTGCTGTCTTTGATTATTCCCATCACCCTGTATGTCGCTAATTGTATTGATCTTTTTGCTGAAGAGAGTTGTTTATAAGTTTTTAGTCGGGCGCTTAATTAGCATGTATGGGGATTTGTTGCGAGTTTGAAGTTTAGATTTTGTTCTGTAAATTTTCTAAATACTTTTGAATGCTGTTTGATAGAATGCAAATGATACTTATGAGACCGCGTACCGTTTTTTTCGCCACATTGATTTAATCAAATCTCAATATAGGTGCAAAGTTAGTAGAAAAGCCAGCATTTATTTCACTTGGGATGTAGTTCGATTTCAAGATTTAACTTAGCTACTATTTGTAAACAAACCAATTTTTAGAAAAGTAACGTAAACAAATACAAGATTCCACAAAATTTTCCTGGAATATTTCAGAAGGTGGTTTTGGGTCACAACACCCCTGTAAATGTTTGTTTACCCATTGTTTCCATTCAATTGTCGATGTTTAGAGAGTACGGCGTCAGGGTGCGACCACACCGCCGCTTAAAAAACGGTGACGTTACGGAATCGCAACAAAATTTATGACGAAACGGTGAGAAAACGTGACGCATACGACACGTCACTGCGTACACGCGGCTGACGCGGCGGTTTGGTCGCACCCTTAAACAGTTGAATTTTGAATCCAAATCCACGATGACAAATCTGTACATGAGTGTTCGAAGAAACTAACCCAAACTCGTGCTGAAAAAGATCATCGTCATCATCATATCAGCCGAAAGACGTCCACTGCTGCCTTCCCCAAGGCTCTCCACTCGGACCGGTCCTGTGCCTTCCGCATCCACCGCGAACCCGCGATCCTGATCAGGTCGTGCTGAAAAAGATGTTCCAGAAAAATTCTGAGAGGCTGGCCAAGTCAAATCTTGAAATTGAATTACATCCCTAGTGAAATAAATGCAGGATAAATAAATAACTATACTCACAGGCAAAAATAACTGGTCGCTTTTCATACAAATTTGTATGGAGAGTAACCCTTAATTTTTGCTCGTCAGTGTATTAGGAATGTTTAACGCAGCATCTTCACACCCGCATTTAGCAAAGTTAAAATATGTTTAATCACTCCAAACACTGTCACCCCCGATATTAAAACCGGCTTCGTAATATCTCACAATTTCTAAATCACCTAATACCTTAAGCTCCCTAAGAATCGCCTGAACTCAACCCGCAAGATATTGCGGGGGACGATATTGAGCCATACCGGATTTATCGAGCAGTATCAGCCTGTGAATTACCAATTAAAGTGTTAAATTAAAATACTACCGACGAGCATGTACGAAGAGAATGATGAATGTGGATGAAGCGAAAGAGGTATGTCAGGCAGGATCGTAGCAAATGGAACAAAGTATGGCGGTGTGACGGTATGTATGTATGTACGTATTAAATACTAGCTTTTGCCCGGGACTTCGTCCGCGTTAAATTAGGCTTAAGAAAGAGCTGACGTTGATAGTATATTCTGCAATAAGTATTTACGTTGCGACCTTTCGACTGTAGGTACGTCCTTTGACATGTTTATCGCTATCCCGCGGGAAATATGCTATTTTCCAGAATAAAAGTAGCCTGTGTTTTAATTTTTTTTTTTTTTTTTTTTTATGTGAATAGGAAGGCAAACGAGCAAGTGGATCACCTGATGGTAAGCGATCACCACTGCCCATAGACACCCCAACCCCGGAGGGATTGCAGATGCGTTGCCAACCTAGAGGACTTAGATGAAAAGCCTCTTGTGCCCGTAATTTCCCCGGCTAATAATAATTTAATTTAGCGTAAGAGCTATCTTCGTTCCAAATTGTATCCAAATCCGTCCAGTCGTTTTAGCATGAAGAAGCAACAAACATACACACTCAATCACATCATCACAAACTTTTGCATTAATAATATTAGGATTCTCAGTTGATACAGTTTAGGCTTAGCTGGATTAGGTGTTTGGAGTTTGTTGAATAGCGTTAATACACTGACGGGCAGAAATAACCGGTCACTTTTCATACAAAGTTCTATGAAAAGCGACCCTTTATTATTGCTCGTGAGTATATTTTGTAAGCCAGCAACATGGGAAGTAAAGTATGCAAACTACAATATAATTATTTCTTCTACACTGGTCTAGGAGCGAAGAAATAACAGAATGTGGAAGCTGCTTCTCTCGCGCAGATAGTAAAATGAAATCTTGGAAATCATGTTACAAGCGATGCGGCTAGCAACCAATCACTATTTTGATTTCTCTTTCCACCTCTACAATCACGTCTTGTTTCCCTACGCTCTGTTTAGAGACAAGTATATGAGCCCGAAACATGTGCTATTCACATGTTTGTGTACTCGAATTAACAATGTGTCAATCTCACGGTAGTTCCTTGTTAAAAACACTTATGTTACTGATGATATATTATTTTGAAACCTATATGTTTGAAATTTTGGTATACAGCTAATTTGAGACCCGGGGAAAGGACATGGGATAGTGTTTTGTCCAGGAAAATTCCATAGTTCCCGCGGGATAGCGATTCTGTGCAGACGGAGTCGCGGCAACCGCTAGTACCAAATAAACCCCTAACAATCTTTAACGAGCCCAAACTTCATAATTAGATACACCCACATATTAGAATTTGCATAAATTATTATTCACCTCTCACAAAACTCCCCGACTCAAATCAATAACGTGACGCCATCAAAATACGTAATTAAAATACCTACCGAACATTTGCATATGAAAACCATCGTAATTGATCGTCCCGTCCCCTTCGATCTAAGACAATGCGGGGGCATAAACAAATTGGACGCCCTACAATAACACCGTACAATTCTGCTTATTTTTGACTAGCTCCTGCCTGCTACTTGTCCGTGTAGAATTAGCAATTGACATGTTCATCGCTATCCCGCGGGAACTATGCAATTTTCCAGGTTAAAAAGTAGCCTATAACCTGGCCGGTCATTTTCTCAGCAGGTTAGTAAAGTTATCTCGTGATGCGCTCGCAAATATACAGACAAACAGACAAAAATTCTAAAAACTGTTGGAACGTGTTCTGTCGTCGATTCTAAGTATCCCAAGCCGATTTTTTTTTTGATCTTTCATGTGCAGACTTTCGACCCTTTTCAGCTTTATTACGTCTAACTCCCGTGAAAACCTGAAATTGTTGGGATAGTATAGTACTCACTGTCACTCAGTGATAATCTAGCATTCCAGTCCTGAAAGATTTTTTAAAATCGGAAAGGGAATAGTTTCAAAGATTACCTCTTACACCCATTTTTCTAAGTACGGTGGCAAACGAGCAAGAGTCACCTGATAGTAAGTGATCACCACCATCCATGGAAACCTGCAACAATAAAAATGGCAGATGCTTTGCCAGCCTTAGAGGCCTAAGATTGAGTACTTACGTGTGCCAGTAATTTCACCGGCTGTTTCACTCTCCTCGCTGGAACAGCAGCGCTAGCACTGCTGCTTGGCGACAGGGTTAGCGAGTAAGACGACGGTAGCAATCTGGACGGATCTTGCAACAACGTCCCACCACCCGCAAAACTGAAATATTACCTCTAGTAAAAAAAGCGACTGCTATCCTCGTCACTCCTTTTCTCGTCCTATTCCTCGTATTAGCGCGTTGGTTTGGGATACTAGTAGGTAGTGTTAAACTGAATAAAAGCACTGGTCACCGGTATTCAAGAATATATTATTTCCAAGATACTAATACAACGCCATTTCTAATACGACCATCGCGGGAAAGGCCACGCAGGGAGCTCTGTCTGTGTCGAACCACAGACTATAGCATTAGGCTACAATGCAACGTTCAGAAATCAGGCTAACATTAGTTGTCATTGTCACATCTCCAATGATCTGATACACCTGATGGCTGTACTTGCATAAATTACCACCTTATTATGCCAAATAACCACAGATAACCCGGTCCGTCAATATCTTCCCAAGTCAACCCTTCCGAAGTTGGGCGTAACGAATTGTTGAATTTTTGATCCCGCCGGCAGGGGGCGCCGCGTTATTAACAGTTAATATTTAGTACCGCGGGGGTATAATGATGTTTGCTTGGCGATATCTTTGGAAAGGTGTCACGTTTGATGGAATTAGGTTTGATCTTAAATTCACAGTTCTATTTAAAGAAAGATTTACGAGAAGGTTTTCTCGCTACGAATTCAATCAGTATCCCGTGGGATTATTTCCGTGAGAAATAGTTATCATGTTTCTTCCTCCCTCGCCGAGACTATTTTCACTTAAAAGTCAATTGACTGTCGTTATCCCGATGTAGGAGCTGTCATAAAAAAATTGTAAAACACTTTCTCGGTCGACAATTATTATTATTTACTGAACACCACAAATCAGTACACTAGTACACTACCATGACCATTATGACACTACATTGTTTCTGCTGAATTTGTAATGTGGTGTTTAATTGTCATTTATATTGTAAGCAGTGATATTATTTTTGACATCCGGTCAGAAATGCAAGCATGTATCTATTTCCTCTTCGAAGAATCCAACCCTTAATCCCAGTTCTATCTGGGGTCGGATTTTCTTGTACGCGGCACCAAGAGGCGTCGTGTCAAAAATTAACGTATGTCCTATAGCTATCGTCACTTTTTCTAAAGACAAGATTTTTTAATAAAAACTGGCCAGACATCAAACGGGCCCCCACACACGGGCGTGGTATGAAACAGTGCATCCGTCTATATATTAATTTTTCAAGCGTTGTGTGAGCTCTTGAAGCGTCGCCGCGGGCGTCGCAGACAGTCGCGGGTGCATCAGACGCGCGTCTGACGATTGTATGTGGGGCCCTGAAACATTCTAGAAGTTTCCGAAGAAAACCGATCGCTTTTGTTTTAACTCATTCGCTTTTCAAACGCGAGATTTGTTCAGCTCAAAGTGGCTTCAAAAGTATGGCTGCGGTGAATGCTTTAATCAGATAAGCTCTGGTGGGCAGTGCTCGGCTTGGAGAGGACACGAAAGCAAGCTTCGTAAAAAAAGGACCACGAACTCTTCTGAAACATGTGCTGTTCCAGCTAAGATACTCGTATCATCATTATCTTCAGCTTACGTCCCACAGCTGGGCACCGGTCTCCTTAAAGGGCTTGGGCTTTTAAAATACTCATTTACGTGAAAATTCATTTTTGTTAGATGTTTTTCTTTCGTTCCGTAATATCTGAGTGTCGCAGTTTTCTAATACATTTCGAAGTTGGTTTGTTAAAAGAGTTTATACTGATTGACTCCTCGCCAAACCCTTGAACCAAGAAATCTGTGATTTTTCATACTCTTAACGGTTCCTTTTATAATGTAAACAGTGGATATGTAGTGTATACTAACACTCGGATACTAGCGATTAAGCAATTAAGACTTAATTTTTATTAATTTCACTCTTGTAACTACATCACTTTTTGGACCAATTTAGTTAGTGTGAAGAAAATCTTAAAATAAAAACTGAATAGTGAATATCTATTTATTAGTTTCCGCTACTTTCATAGCTGTACCCAATAGGAGAGCGAGGGATAATAACACGCGGTAAATAATTGTGGAATTGGCAAGGATTGTAATATTTCAATATACCCACATTCCAACAGACAATAACTCTGCCCTGCCGTGGAAGGCTCCTCCCTTTTCACATAGTGCTAGCAGTGCAATGCACCTTGAATAGTATAACTTTAAAACATTGTTAAAAGACATAGGTCTAATTTTTTACTTTCGTTTCGTCTTGTTTTATGGTTCTTTAGGATTGGTTTTCCTTTTTTTTTTATGTGAATAGGAAGGAAAACGAGCAAGTGGGTCACCTGCTGGTAAGCGATCACCACTGCCCATAGACACCCGCAACCCCGGAGAGATTGCAGATGCGTTGCCAACCTAGAGGACTTAGATGAAATGCCTCTTATGCCCGTAATTTCCCCGGCTGTCTTACTCTCCACACCGGAACACAGCAGTGCAAGCACTGCTGCTTAACGGCAGGATTAGCGAAAATTTTAAAAAGAAAGATTAGCTAAAAGGAAACACGTGATCTTATACTAGGTATCCTAGAATTATCCTATCTACTATCCTATTTTGATTCCCCTTTCCACCTATACGCCCACAATCATGCTAAACGTGGCTATTAGGTCTTGTTACCTTTGGCTCTGTCTACCCCGTAAGAGATAAAGACGTGTATGCAACTCACGCTGAACATTGACCTAATACTAATATTATAAATGCGAAAGTTTGTGAGTGACGATGTGACGATGTGAGTGAGTGTGTATGTTTGTTCCTTCTTCACGCTAAAACGTCTGGACGGATATGGATAAAATATGGAACGAAGATAGCTGGTATCCTAGATTAAAACATAGGTTACTTTTTATCCCGAAAAATTGTATAGTTCCCGAGGGATAGCGATAAACATGTCAATTGCTAATTCTACGCGGACGAAGTCGCGGGCAGAAGCTAGTATATGGAATTTTAAACCACAGTTAAAAAATGCTGAAAAAGCATTCACTGGTACGTTCAGTTATACTAACCTAACTCAACCATAGAAGTATTCCGCATCAATTTTAGGAGGCAGTGTATTATGGTAAATATATGTCATCACTCACAGCCTGTTTCCTAAGGACCGAAACTATGTCGAAGATGCTTCTCATCTTACGTCATGCTGTTCTTACATTGTCCATTATCCCTAATTGTCGATAACAGCTTATCAAATGTTCTTCAAACTAACAAGGGTCGAGTCTCAACTACATTTTAAAGGGTCTATTAGTTTCTGCTAACCCCTAGGCGTGATCGGCGATATTGTAGCGACTCGATAACGTTATCAGAGGGATTAATGGCCAGTTAATAGGGGTTTGTGGAGGGAGAAATTATAGATAGAAGCCGTAGCTCTTTGGGGATATTGGTAACTTTGATCTTTTACAGGAGGCTGCGAAATGGTTATTTGGTAGAGATGGTAGAAAAATAAAAACAATTAGGAAGCACCTTGACCTTGATTCACAATTTGCGGATTGATTGAATGATGGAACCTTCTGAAATTGATAATGGAGAAATACATTCTTCTTTTACGCCTTTTTGAGTTTATCTATCAAACACGCCATCCCCGACAATACACCCACATTAGCAACCCCATGTATGTTCACAAAACGATAGTCTCAAGTTAGTTTTGCTTCATACCGAATCAGGCTTAAAAATTTTGTAGGTACTTTATTGACTAGAAGTTAAGACTTGCTTTTTATTTGACTAAATTCAATGGTTACATCAGACTTCCTAAGAAACAGAAGCAACCAGAACACCAAGCAATAACCATTCCGTCCACACGAACCGCGACATTCCTCACTGAATCAATTAGATTTTACAGCCTCTGCGTTATCTGCCACGGTCCTTCGTTCTATTCAATTTTCTAGGCCATTTCCGAATAGTATAATTAAATTTGCGATCCACCCACGGCCCACCACTGGGCATTAAATTTGCCACTTCAGTCTGTATCTGATGGATATAGGGTTTTATCTTTGCTTCCTGTTAATTCTATGCCGTTTTGAAATGTGAAGTCTTATGGCTATTTTTAGTCTCAAGTAGGGACTTGGATTGAAACTGTAAGTTCACTTTAATTTAAGAAATTGTATTATAAAAATGTTTTAGGTACTTAACTCTCTATCATTTATCTAGACTTCTAATTTGACTGTGAAATATGTACAATTTGTACTGTCTAGGTTAAGAATCTTTATAACTATAAAAATAGCTTTCTTTGTCTTTCGAGTACCGATGAAGTCGTCTACGTACAATTCGGTTATCAGATAACACGTGCTCGTGCCCGTTTAATTGCCAGCGTTCACGCCCATCGGCTCTACAAATAAATGCGAGCCGACAGCCAAACTTCACATCAAAACGCTTCAAGCACATTTAATCCGCGATCAAGGCACACGTCTGATATCTAGAACATTTAATTAACCGGTCAAACCCAACGCTGGAACCGCAGAACATCAAAGCACATCTTAATACGCTCAGAGCGAAATCGCCTTCGTCCAAACATTGGTATTAACCCCGCCCCTAACAATTTGTGTGTCGTCTTCATAGGGGCACGGTCATGTATAAAGCGGGTGGGACTCTCCTGGATAAGTAAAATCAAATATTACTAAACTGGAAAAATTTTGTCGAACGCTTTCGGTATCAGAAACGCTTTCATCGTCTCTTTCTATCTACATTTCAATCCGTTCCACATAGATAAGACAGCACATTCCTATAGTATCTACTAGCTTTTGTCCGCGACTTCCTCTGGGTAGAATTATACATAAAAACCTTCCTCTTGAAACACTCTATTTATTAAAAAAACCGCATCAAGATCCGTTGCGTAGTTTTAAAGATCTAAGCATACATAGGGACACAGACAGACAGCGGAAAGCTACTTTGTTTTATACTATGTAGTGAAGTCTAGTTGGGGCATTGCCTAATTTTGTTCATCTAACAGTAGAGAATGAAGGTAGAAAGATATGGCGAATATGATTGCGCACAATCACGCGGCAGACAAGTTGCCTCTGGTCTTACTGAACTTTTAATTAGTTTTAACTGTCTGATTAATTTCAAATTTAAACAGTTCTATATCTTACTTTTTACGAGATAAGTCGCCTATCTATAATCTTTGTCGTTAAATAAATACTAAACTTGATTTGACTGAAATGATAGAAAAGTGCATAGCTTAATCATCGTCATCATTTCGTTCGTGTGAAATTTGTTTTTGACATTCGCGTACGTCAAACAATGAATCAAATTGCAATCCTTCTGTGGTTGCTGTTCAAAAACACTAGCTGTATATTAAAACATCAACTTTACATTTCGTGTAACTTTTTTTGGGCATTAAACATAAAAACAGCTGTATTTTTCATAACAAATGTTACTTGTTTTATTCCTCTATCGCTGCTAACACAACCGCACCCTTACCTCGAGGTGTTCCCACCCGCGGGTCGCCAATAGTCTATTAAAACCGTACTACCAATAAGACTGTATCCTTTGTTTATAATAAACACTTTCCATTACACTATCCCTTTCCCACCCAGCCGGGTGTTATGTCTCCATTTCACCCATTCTAGTGCATATAGCCAAGGAACGTTAACGACTCGGCCCGAGTATGCTCGAGGCCGATCCAATTACTACCTTAGTATTATTTGGATGAAAATATGTATGTGTTTTGTGTACGTTTGTACGGTGTAAATTAAATTCTGTTTCAAGTTTATTGGTCATGTGTTCGGGGTTGGACGTTTTGAATTTTGTGGTATGTTGAATGGTGTGTTTTAATGTTGCCACCTTCTGACAAATTGTTACTACGATAGCTTTTGCGCATAAGCTTGTTTGCTATTCTAATACTAAAATGTATTTTGAAGTTGAAAATGATCTCAATATCTTGACGAATTTAATATATAGTTTAATAGTTAAATGTGTTGGTTGTCGCAAAAGTGAAGAATGGCTTTTTGAAATATGTTTTGAAGTCAGAGAAGAATTTAAATCGTATGAAGGATACAATTTGATAAATTGGTTAGATTGCAAAAACCAGTATCTGACAGAATGACGTCAGGTCAGCTAGTTTCAAATTAAAATGACACTACTGGTGTATATTTTAAAAAAATATAATTAAAGCTGCTTCCTGATTTTTTATCATCTCACAGTTAAGCATTTATCTTAAGTAGGTATCTGTAAAATTTTGATCTTTTTAAAACTAGCAAACGGACTAAAGCGTCAACATCCAAATCCTTCCAAAACAAAGCAACTCGCAAGCCTCAAAATAAACGTGTCCAATAAATCGTTCCGACCAAACATCTGCTGTGCCATAATCAAATTAATCCATCTGGAAGCAGATCGAAACGTCAGTCTGGTACAGTTGCGGAAATAATTTCATCTTCCAACCGTCCACTGTAACTTGATCCACATTCTGCTTTGACCCCACCCCGCGCACTCCTACAAGCAACGGCATCTCGGAGCGGGTGCACGGGTCAGAGTGAGCTGGTGTCGGTAGTTACCAAATAGGTTGTATGATGGATCTGCCTCCGGGTGGGCCTTTTGACGTGTCCATCGTTCAATCGCCGAAGCGGGCTTTGACGGGTTTAGTACTCGATTGTGATTCGATCCATTTTTCGTGTCACGGGATGAAAGGTCGACTGTGATAGGCGTGAACAGGTTTAACCTTTTATTTCGCAAGTTGGACCAAGTGTACTCAATTCAAGCCTCATTAGGTTATAGTTAAGCTCATAAAAAACATTACAAAAATACGATAAATATTAACACTGCGAAGAAAAGAAATTCTTCAAATTTGTTATGAGTATCGAATGTTTACTAGCAGATTAAATAGGTTGAACGGAAGAGTTTTTGTTCAACTAAGGGAGTTTAAAAGCTACAAGGTAGTGTACAGATAGCCAAGTTTTAATAGGAAACACAATGGGCAATGTAACGCTTAAACACATTAATATCACACCAAACAAGTTACCATAAACAAGCTTACATCTTAAGAGCTAGCCAATCTCAAGCCTGGTTGGCCAGAGATTCGTCAAGAAAATCCAAAATGGCCGTTGCAATTCGGACCATTCGAAGCTCAATCCGAGACAGCCCCGGGATGCATTTGATTGCAGCAGGCTGAGTTATTAGACGGTTGCACATTCCCTCGGCGTCTTGCCTGCTCTATTTAGACTAATCCCATCGTAAATAAGCTCCGAAAGATTGCCTGGAACTTGGTTAGGCGAGTTATATTTTGAAACGGTAGCGACAATTATTTTGAGGTCAACTTGCTAACGTAAAATATGATTTAGTATTTTTTAATTCATTTTACTGCGTTAGCTGAATTCCTATTGCTGAAATTTATCATATTAGTTGGAAAGTAGTCCCAGATTAAAACTCAGATTTTTTGATTAATCAGTTAATTATTAATTGATTTGGCTAATTAAAAGTGGTTACATTAACTTACCGAAGATACTTGTAAGTAATAATAATAAAAAGAAAATAATAACAACCAATAAGTAGTAATAATTTTTCTTATGTTTCTTCTTCATTTACCCTATCGAAGATTATCCTTAAGTTGTCAATGACGTCGTTCCATAGTTTTTCATCTCGTTTTTCTTCTTCGTCTAACTTCGACCTTAACTTTGGATTTTGCCTTCGTAAAACCCCAAACACACCCAAGACTCGCAAATAAGGTACGAAGGGTCTTGGAAAAATAAATTAAACACCTTTACCCGGGCGGGAATTGATCCCACGGCATTATTGTATCTATAAACATTTCAATTGCGGCACGCTTATCCCGTGCCAAAGAGCAGACGGGCAGAGCGGGATTAGCAGGTGAAGAATGTAGAGTAGCCATGACAGAGATCTTCACGTCGAATGTTCTGGAATGTTGCCAGTCAAGCACATTATGATTTTTATTCTTAGAATAATCATAGAATGTACCAGTTGCTTCTCTTCCTGCGCAGGCGGTTTATGCGCTTTTGACCGTCGAGGGAATGGTTGAAAATCATAGGAATGATTGACAAGCGATGCGGCTAGCGAGCCATCACTATTTTATATCTCTTTTCCACCTATACGCCCGCAATCATGCTACGTAGCCTTTTAAGTCTGTTTACTAGTCGATAGTCGACGAAGTGTTCTACTGTTTTTATAACAGTTTTTATAAGAATAAGGTTGATTGCCGTATTGACTTGTAGTATCTAATTGACATTGAATCTGGAGCGGTACAGGTATTTCTTGGTCCACTATACATATATACAGACAGACTAACTGAAGACTCGCTTAATGAGACAGAACATTTTGACCTCGATTTATGATTGGAAGAAGTATTATTTGTGTGTCCTAAAGAATCTTCAAGCAATGAAAACTTACCTCTCTGGTTACCCCTCTACCTGAGCTATATTCTTTGTCTCTCCCGAGTCCTCACAGCCGATATATATGCAGATGAATATATTACCGGCGACGGTGTTAAATAAAACGCGAACAAGGCACAACCGAGGCAGGATTACTGCGAATGATGAAAAAGGAAAAATCATTTATTTTATTATCCCCGTCGAAATAATAAAAGGTTCAACGCCTCCTGGAAGTTGGTTTGTTGATGACTGAGTATAATTAGTTTTTGTTAACTTTAGTTTTGTTGACGTAAAGTACTTCTTTGTTTAAGTTAATGCAAGCTGACTCCATATCAGAGCTGAATTATGTTCAAACAGGATCCAATTGCATAATAAAACACAAGCAAATAGTATTTATTAATAAGTAAGTATCTGTACAAAATCACTGATACTGTTTACTCTTTACTTCGTTCGAGTATTATCCGACTAATCCCAGGTTAAACCAAGTTCAGCTTTGATCTAGCCAAGTGCAAAAATTTTAAATCTAAATAAGTAATCATTTACCAGTCTCTCCGTAAGGTCACTACATATTTTAAAGTCATTCTATCTCAAATCGGGACGTTATGTTGAAAGGTACCTTTATCTCCAAGCCTAGGTTTCTCAACATCTTATTTTCTATCAGTGCCTTCAATACATTATATTTAAATAAATACGAAACAAAAAGCATACCTGTACAAGTGCCTACTGCTAAGAAATAAACTTAGTTCACTCTTCTCGCATATGTTTCACCACCGTAAACATTTCCTTTAACAATTCCATCAAAGTACTAAGAAATTCATTGACAAAACATACCCCCCTCACCGATACGTACCGCCCCATATCTGGAGGATGCCTTCTTTGTTTGTAAGATGATTATCGATTGAGCTCGGTTTACAAGTCCGCTGATAATGTGATACCGGTGTTCTTGGTGGATATAGGAGAGATGGATGCGATGTGACAATGGTTCATTTCGGTGTGACTGAACTTTGGAAGAAATTTTTGGAGTGTTCGCGTTAAGGAAATAAAACTTCAAATTGACCTTACACATTTCTATTCATTGATTCTACAAAATCTCGTGAAATATTACTTAATCTTTCTACTGCCGTATCAATAATAGTGTTGCAGCCATGAGTTTTGTTTCTTCTCCTTTTTACATAGTCTTCATAATGTAGAAAATTGAATAAGCGACAAAGTGCGTTACAAATTTTTATGACAGTTCCCGCATCAAAAATTGTAAAGTTAACTGCCACGTCTACTTGTAAATGAAAATAGTCTTTAATGTTTTACATCTTGAACCTACCCTTAGAAGGTTACCTTCGGTTATCTGAAACTTGGCTATGTCGCTCATGTACAGACTACGCTAGGCGAAGACAGCATCATCTGCATCCCATATATGTCTCACTGCGGGGCACAGGCCTCCTCTCATGAGAGAGCTTGGGTTGTTTGTTTGTGAGCCCAGTGGGAACTTACCGATAAGATATTATACAGTTCTCATGCCCAAACTCAAAACCGAGCTGTAAAGATACATAAACAAGATGGCGTTCGCCTCGTTTAGCCTTTAAAAACTTTCCTCGGTAATATCAGCTCTACACCAACCATACCCCCCCACGTTTTTCGCGGGGTATTATCAATTATTAAGCATCAGCATGGAAATAGCACCCCTGAGTCCACGGCCCGTATATATTGCTCCGTATTAAATATTCCCGGATTACACCGTGCCCGGGCTTCGGCACCCGTGAAATGGTTTTCGGTTTTGTGCAAGTTATTAGCTGGATTTGCATGTTTTTGATTTATTGTTTTTTTCGTGGGGGGGTTTATTTTGATTAGGATCTTGAGACGTTCGAGGGCTGCGTTTGGCTTTTGTTTTTGGTGGTTGGATTAACTTGTTCTATGTTCGCGGGAATCTGGTTTCGCAATATGGGGAATGTTGGAATGCAGAATGGGTGATGTCGGATGATGAGGAAGTGGTGGATTTTTACGTTTATTAAGAAAACAGACAATCGAGGCCGACGTCTATCTTGACCACATTATCACCAAACCATTACTTGTTTTTTTTTAATACTACACGGAAGGAAAACGAGCAAGTGGTCACTTGCTGGCAATTGAGCACCACCACTCATAGACACTCGCATCACTAGAGAAAATGCGTGGCCGGCCTAGAGGACTAAGATGGCGGATTGTCTTATCTCCACATTAAAACATAGCATCGCAAACACTGCTGCTTCGTGTTAAGATAAGCGAGTGAGGTAATGTTAGCCATCCGAACGGACCTTGCACAGGGTCCTAGTTCCAGCAAAAATAAGTTAGAAAATCAAGCGCAGTTAATACAATAAGAAAGCATTTTTATGCGTAACTTGCAGAATTAGATGACATATCAAATAATTACTTACCAATGATTGACTTCGAGCACTACTAAGCCATAACAACACTAATAAACAAACAGCAAGTCGTAAGTTCAACACTGGCTATAGCATACGATCCAAGATTTTTATGCCAAGGGTTTACGCGTTGCATATTCTTCAATAGCTGTAATTTTCAAGTGCTGAAACGGGGTTCGTTACCAAAGAAACGGTAAGCACGAGCTGTGGTGGTTTATAAGGTTCTTAGGATCTATAATATCTGATGAAATAACGACAATGATATCCGTATTGATAGTGGAGTGCGGTGTGATAGATTATTTAGTTTGTAATCAATCTTGTTGAAGAAGTATGTGGAGATAAACATCTAGCAGAGGTAAACATGGTGATATAGATTTGCCATGATCTTCATTGGCATAGATTCATTGGAAATAGAAACTGTACAATCCCAAACCCAAGACCAAACTTAGGCCTCAACTCTTTTGTCTGCAATTCCTTGTTTTGAGACGATCCTCAGTTGTCGCTCTAGTGAAAGATGACGAACGTCATCCTTTATAGTCTTATCTTAACCTGTTTAGTGTCCAATATTTTCCTAAGACATGCGTTACTTTTTGGAGGTCCATATCCTTGCTCTTGCTACTCTTTTACTCCACAGTTACTGGCGCATGGCATGAGTTATTTTATCTTAGCTCTCTACGCTAGCATGGCATCTGCAAAGCTCCGATGTTGCGGAGATTCATGCGTAGTGTAGTGGTGATGGTGATTGCTTACCGTCAAGTACCCAAACCCAACTTCATCTTTTGCCTTCCATGTTGTATAAATATAAAGTAAACCCAACAGAAGAACAAGGCTCGTGTCGCCGTGTTTCATTACCTGAACTCTCATCAATTTTTTATCACCGCAACGTTACCATTATTCAGCCATCAAATACACCAAAATTGGGTCCCTGAGGAACCCTAAAAAAAGATGTGCAAAGTGGCCACTCGCGATACCGTACCGGGAACTGATGAATACCTAATGAGCGTGGACCTTCTAATGACTACACGTTTACGACCGACTAAAATGTATGAGTATGAAATTTTAGTATTTTTAATACTTAATTTATGAGGGGGTATCGTTGATGCGCGTGGTATTTTGGTTTTAAAAGTTGATATAAGAATGTAACGCAAACTCAAACTTCTTTTCTATCTCTTCCCTCTTAAGTAATGGCGTGTGTGTACAAATATTACGGACAGATACTTGATGCAACGTAAATTGTGATGAGTAAAAGCCAAAAATTAGGCCTAAATCACTTGAAAAATAAGTTAAATGCAAATATACTAGATGCAGTAAAGTTTGATCACAGTTTGAACGACATGATCCCACTTCTGAAAATAACCTCCATAAGAAACGTCCTCTATCTCACGTCCCTGAAAACAAGCTAATTCAACGCGAGCATTAAAAGAACATAAACCCCCCACTTAATCTAGAAAAAAATATTAAAGACAACTTACACCCACTAATCACAAAGAGCATAAAAGTGAAATAGAAAATTGTCGAGCGTGCCGTGTCGCCCAGTCAAAACGGCGGGAAAACGTAAGAGCGTCGCCACTCGCCGCGTCGCGACGAACACTTGAGAATGTTGCGTTGTAGTTTTATGATTTACATGCGTACTATAACTATTATTATGTATATATAGTGTCTTATACGTAGTTTGGTCTTGACTCACACAGACAGGTGTTAG
This sequence comes from Pandemis heparana, assembly GCA_963854515.1. Lineage (NCBI taxonomy): Eukaryota > Metazoa > Arthropoda > Insecta > Lepidoptera > Tortricidae > Pandemis > Pandemis heparana. Next base: position 12,875,748 of record OY978022.1, on the reverse strand, counting down.
AGGCTTGGGAAGTAAAGCCTTTTCTATTAGGTATATGTTTTTTTTGTACGTGTTTTCGTTTGTTTCAGTCTACCAATTTTTTTGTTTGCGATGATTTCGCCGTAGATTTTTTTATTGATATCGTTTTGTGTAAAAATAAATACAAAGACACGTCACATATGAATGTCGAAAGTTACGCTGCTATGGGCCTTCAACTACCTTACCTGGCTAGGATGTACGTAAAGAATACGAGATACCTGAAGCCAAACAATAATGCGACTTCTGTAGGTTCGATCGTCTAATTATTGCCCCTTGTCAACAAATTAATTTCAGAAATGGAACAAACGCAAGGTTAAACCAAAATCTTTGCGGCCAAATGATAGATCAAAATTATAATTTCTTGAAGTAAGTTGATCATACCAATTAGATTAATCGTTTCGGTTCAACAAGGTTTGATACAGATACATGTCAAGTGAGCGGCAATGGAAATGTTATTATAATAAACCGAGTCACAAAACTTTGTATCCTATTATTTATATCATAAAAATATTTTCAAGAAAACTCCTAATTTGTCCCAAATTACGTGTTTAAAAAACATGCAGGCTCGATAATGATATCAACGAAACATCGAGCGAATTACAACATACAAGTGGCTTATTACCGTCGACAAGCTAAAGTAGGGGTAAAAAAATCAGAGAATATCATAATTTCGTTGTACATTCGCGAGAGCCCATTAGAAGGCAAGGAGATGTGTCTCATTCTGACGTAGTAAGGACGTAGAAAGTATTACGTGTTCGCAAATGCTATCATAGTAATCGTCACAGCCCTTTCCTTCCAAGTTTTAAGCATTAGTATAAGTCGCTAACGTCAATTCTTCATTCTGTAATTATTATGATGATCTACGGAATGAATGAAAAGACGTCCAAAATAATGGAACAAAGATTCAGCTGTCTTAAATCTAAATGCACCTAGAAATGGAAGCTAACATCGCCAAACGTCAATTACGTCCCCAACGAACTGCGAAACATGAAGCTACGATTTTAAACGCAAAAATTCCAGTATCTAAACAAGACATTAATGAAGACTCACCTATTCTCCCCCCAATTTCCATCTCTATCAGCTAATACCTATCTCCCTATCACGTTACATAATAAAGGCCGTGGCGTCGTGTTTTTGCGTAACAAGCAGTCTAAATTACGACAATTATTCAATGTACCCGTGCTATCGGCAGTTATAAAATCGGGAGACAGTGGGGGCTCATTAAGGTGTGAGGGGGGGACAATTTTGATAATGTAGCCGTTAAAAAAAAGAGGGCAGAAAGTTGAGCGATGCGTCAGTGACACAGTTTTTGGTACAAATTGGGAGGCTCGGGAGTTCGTTATCGCTGATACGGTAATAGAAGGAATTGCGTTTTTTTTTTATAAATAAATATGGGTGTTTAGGGAAGGGAGAGTTGTTCGCTTTGATATGTTGACGTTCTTTTTTGAGGCTTGCGATGAAATTTGAAGTTGTTGGAACTTTTTTATGTAATTATTTGTTATTTTAATCTCTTATCAATGTTTATTGCTTAATCGTTCCACAAACATTGGTTCCTGTGTATTGTTAAAAATGATTTACTATAGTGAAAACATTAAAAAGGCTAAAAGGTTTAAAAAGCCATTTGGGCAGTAGGCATTATTTATTAATTCTATAATGGTTTTCGGTTTTTTTTTTAACTCTTTATTTTAGTTATGAAAACCTTTGCACCTTTAACATGTTACCCAGTGATTATATTTATTCTGGTATCATTTTAATCGACCTAAAAAAAGAAAGGATCTCAATTTGTATGGATATCTTTTTTTTGTATTAGCTGAAGGGCTGGACTATGAAAATGTTAGATAACAGTACATTTTTCTCTTATTCTTCTTTTTTCTTGATTAACTAAGTACCATGTCCTTTAAGAAGTTCCAAAACAACGCACCAAATACCTTTATTTATTAGCAAAATTTGTTTCGCTATAGCCATTGGCACAAACGAATCTATAGCACCTATATCTACATCGATATGGTTATTATGCATAGATCAGATCAAAGATCAAAAAGCCATCTCATCTCGTGTGATCGTGGCCGGTGAGGCGGCTACTCCGGTCAATTAGGATCCTTTGATGCTCGACTGCAGAGTTGGGATGATTCCGTAGTTGACGTGGCTTGTGTGTAGTTGTTGATGAACATTGAACATTGAACACGTATGAGAGGATATCTTGTGGAAGCGAATCGTTGTACTACAGATACGCCTGTGGTATTGATCACTTGTATGGCAATAAGTTTAAAAAACTTTGTTTATTCTACGGGAAAACTTCACTCGAAGGGCCCATTCTTAATTTAAATATCTGTGTGTTGCTATAAATCTCCAGCTTAAGTTTTTGAATGAATTATAGTTGTAGTTTTTTCTACTCTGCTCATATTTCAAATTGAACCAATTATCGAATGGCACTTTCGAGTCATACGATGTGGTTTCAGAAAATGGGTCCCTGTATAAAAGGTTTTGTAATGCGAGTGGCTTGCTATTTCTTGAAACATACTTACTATTGTGAAAATTTGTTAATGTGTGAATTATGGATTTTACTTCTTCACACTAAATTGTCGTGACTCATTTGGATGAGATGGTTTATACCCTGAATTAACACATCAACTTAACTAAGACACAAATACTTATTCTACGTGGATGACGTTATGGACGGAAGTAAGTTTTACAGAAGAATAAGTCACCGCCCAATGGGCAGACGATCATCAACTTGACTTTGTGGAGTAATATAGTAAAGGTGAGGAAGTCGGTCCAATTTAAATATCCATCATAAAATATTGGTACCTACGTAAACTCATTTTCAAATCAGCTAAAGTGTTCGAGACCAATTCCAAAATTCTCCATCCTTTCCAAAAACCTCTGAACGTACAAAAGGCACAATTAATTCTGATTGAAAGCATTAACTCTAAATCAAATCAAATGCCGCCATTTTGCGTGACGTCTAGTATTTCAATTTTAAACTGTCATCTCCCCCTGATAATCAATCGAAGGTCCTCCGGATACCGTCCCCGGTGCAGTCTCATTAAGGATAGCTTTAGGCTGATCGTTCAAGTATGAGGGGTCTATATGTATTGGTGTATAATAGACTTATTTGACGAGTGCTTTTTTTGGTCTGGTTGAAGCTTGGAAGAAAGGGTTCACTTTGAATTTGAAGGGTGATCGAAAAAAGTTGGACCTTATGGAACAGATAAATTCTGATGTAGTTATTAGATGCGATGATAATAAAGGTGTCATGAGGTTCTTTAGGACAAAAGACTCGCAAATATGAACAAGTGGTTCCACGCATTGGTCTATGTTCAGAGTGTACGGCGTCGGAGGGGGGCACTTAATTTACGATATTCAGACTAGTCAAACTAACCTAACCATAACCACTAAACTTGCTGTAATATCCTAGAATATTTTTAAGACACCTCAGTATAGTATCTTAAAACTCGAATTGTGAGCGCTGACAGTGTGATAATTGTGAGAGCTGTGTTCAGTAACGCTGAAATTAAACAAACGCCTCATGGCAAAGCAATTATGTTTAATCCCTCGCGCCACGCATTACGTGCGATTGAGCCCGCAGTAAATATCACGCGCAATGGAGCAATCGTCTCAAAGAAACGGACCCCAAAAATTGACTCGAAACGCAACCCAGGCTAAAGAATTAAGCGTTTCAATTATGCGAAACGCTAGCACGCGCCGTGAACGCCAAACCTCACTTCCTGTCCGTTCTTTATTCAAATCGGATATCGCGCCATTTTCTTGCACGTTTGAATTACAAATCGGAAGGCCATTTCTTTTTGGATTTAAATTTGGAACTCCCCGAATTGCCAGTTTGATTGCCGTTTTAATGCTTCGAGTTTTCTTTTAAGGATTATCTTGGCTATTTGGAGATGAGTGGGTGGTAGAGGTTGATCAGAAACGAATAATTTAATACTAATCCAAGAAATATTTGCGTAATTATTGCGTCTATAATTTTCATCATTATGATAGATCTGGCTCCACCTTATAATTGACAACATTTCATATTTCTGAGCCTATAATAATAATGGTTCTCTGTATTTTGTTTGAAAAGATGATCAAGCTGACAGTTTAATTTTTTCGCTAGGGCTTGTATTTAATTTATAATTAATTTATTAATTTGTGCTTATTCTAAAAGGGCGTAACTCCGATACTATCACAGAATACACACTTATCCCTTTGTCTTTTCTCTATAGAAAAAAATCAAATTATCAATGTCAGGCCTTCGATTTTCGAGGTTAGCGTCGTGCTGTTCCGCTCATACAAATAGTCATTATCTTGAGAGTGAGAGTGAAGGTATGTAACGAACTTCGAAAATAGAATTTCAGAGTTGCCCCCTTGTACTTTGAAGTTGTCAAAAATACAAAATTATGATCGCTTATTTTTTCTCATGAAAAAAGCAAATCCGATTCACCTATCCTGTGGTAGTTTTGGTAAAATTAGGACATATTTTTTATTAATTTTTATTTTTCATAATAAGTGATATTGAAATTATATAAACATATTGCAGTGATCAGGAGGCAAAATGCTTTCGAATATACATTTTCAGGTGTTATAAAAATGAAATGTTGTCAATTATGATTAAAATTTTTGGCCTAATTTGGTTATTTTTTTCATTTATTTTGGTACTATCTTGTAAAATAAAAATAAAATCAAAAATTAAGTTTCGGAAATAGGTACCAGTTGAAATCTACCAAGCTAAATGACGGGTCTGATGGAACAGTAAACAACTATAACTTTTATACTTTTATTAACAAATCTTGGTAAACTAAATTACAACAATATAAACCTATTGCCTATGCTTTCCCCAGGAAAATTATCAAAGAAGAAGGCCCGCGCTGTCCTCGTCGTCCATTTTATGACCTCCCCCTTCTACCCCTTCTCTAATCTTAAGACGTCATGACGGAGACCCGCTCGCAGTCTTCTAGATGGCGCTGTCGAGTCATCGATGAGGGTGTTGACGTCCGATGTGGTTCCACCTCAATCGGTCAGGTGGCGCCACGACTGCACCCGGTTGCCAACACGGCTGTCCTGCTCGGCGTCTGCCCCAGGCGCCTCTCGAGTTAAGATACATGCTGAAACATAAGCACAAGGACCAAGTGAGGGTTATGTATATTACATGTACCATGTAGGGTCACTCATCTATGCCGTTGCTGTACTGTTCCACACTCTAGCGGCCGGCACAATGTAAATCATTTTTTATAGGCCACCTATGTTTAAAGAGGATTTCTCACTTAAACACGTTCGCCTTCGATTCACATAGGTTGATACCCACTTAAAAGCTTGCCACGCAACTATTAAGATTTTACGTGTATCCAACCCAATGTTCACTGATAACTTACACTTGCCTTCAAATAAAGTATGGGTAACAGTACAGCTCAAGTCATTATGAAAGATTATCAAAACATATTGAAGCATTTATCTTAACTCTGAACTATCCATACTCTAGCTACTCGATTAATACTAGAAATCAAAACTTGTATATTTATAAGTGTAAGATTATCTCTGAAATGAACCAGAAAGGAAACGAGAACCAACCATTTTGCTCACAAATTAGTTTAGTTTAGTTTATTATTTATTCAATACTAAAGTACATTGGTTTACGTAAAATGTCAAACAAATATATTCATATTGTATTTTACCTTGCCAACATGGTTTAATTAATAATAAAAAAATAAAAATTAACATACTTTTAATCTATATTCCAGTCATCAATATTAATCCATGGTTTCATATTTTCCGCGGCAGTCACACCTGTATACTTCTTATTACTTCTTTCGCTACCTTTTACCTCCGTCACCTCATATCTATCATTTCCTATAACCTTGCTGACTTGAAATGGGCCCTTGTAGACTGGTAACAATTTCTTGCTTCTCCCATCATTACTGTGGCTTTGTATCGTAACCATAACCAGATCTCCTACACTGTATATTCGTGCCTTAGTACGAGACCGATCAAACCTTTCTTTCTGATACTGTGCATTGGACTTAATATTATTATCTACGTCTTCACGCAACTTTGTCACATCTACCAGACTAACGTCGGGTTCTGGCGCTAAGCTATCACTGTCAGTACGAATCCTGTATCCAAAAAACACTTCGCTAGGAACAGCTTTTATCGTTTTGTGAATAGTACTGTTTAAGCCTTGCTGTAATATTTTAACATACTGATCCCATTTATCATCGGTTGAATTTGCGCCTAGTGTTTTTAACGCGTCAAGGATAGTTTTATTAAATCGTTCGACCTGGCCATTAGAACGAGGCATTCCAGTCGCTACTGTATGCAAGCGTATGTTCTTACTAGAGCAATATTGCGAAAAATCATTTGAAGTGAAACTACTACCGGCGTCAGTTATTATACGTCTAGGATTCCCAAAGGTTTTTGACAAGTTTTCGAGCTCTTTAATGACACAAACAGTTTTCGTTGATTTTACCGGGAAAATAAACACAAACTTTGTGAACGCGTCTACAGCTACTAATAAGTATTAGTTTTTATTTTTAGTTTTAACAAAAGGACCTAAATGGTCCAGGTGCAGGGTATGGTATGGTTGTGCATATTTAGGTAACGGATATAATTCACCTTCTTTAGCACCACCCTTTTTCTTATAATATATACAGTTAATGCAATTTTTAACGTATTTCTTTAAAACGTGTCTCATTCTAGGAAACCAATACTGGGAGCCTATACGCTCGAGGGTTTTGTCTACAGAAAAGTGTCCCAGGTCATCGTGGTTACATTTAATGACCTGCCATATGCAGTTTTTAGGCACAACCCAACGACGTCCTTGGGATGTTTTTCTGTAAACTTTGCCCCCTAAAACCTCGTAAGTATTAAAAAGGTCTTTGTTACTATCGTCGGCATCTCCTGACTCGATTATCGACCTAATACGTCTCAGTTCCGGATCTTGCAATTGGACTGATAATAACCAATCTGATTCAGTTATGGATAAAACAATTTCAGTTTCAGACTTTTCTCCGGATAGCACAGGGTTGCGACTTAACGCATCCACATGTTGCATGCGCGTCCCTTCTCTGTGTGTAATATCGAATGCAAATTCCTGAGTAGATAAAACCCACCGTGCTATCCGGGGAATAATCTCCTTTTTAGTTAAAGCGTATCGCACTGCGCTACAGTCTGTGACAATCTTAAAAGGGGTCCCTAAAAGGTACAACCGAAATTTTTGAAGTGAGCAAACAATAGCAAGTAACTCTAACTCGAATGAGTGGTATTTTTTTTCATCATTTGTGGTTTGTCGACTATAGTAGTGCACAGGTTTTTCACCTTCTTCAGTAATTTGCATTAAAATCCCAGCAAGCCCTTCCCTACTGGCGTCAGTGTACAAAATGTTCTCTTTATTTGGGTCATATATCGACAAAACACAATCAGATGTAAGTTTATGTTTAAGTGTTTGAAAAGCCTGCTCGTGAACTGTGTCCCATACCCATACCGCATCCTTCTTCAATAATTTCGTTAAAGGTGCAGAAATCATAGCACAGTTTTTTATAAATTTTCTAAAGTAGCTTATTAAGCCTAGAAATTGTCGAAGCTGGTGTACGGTTTTTGGGACTGGGAAATTTCCTACAGCCTCGACTTTGGACTCGTTCGGCATGACACAGTTCGGTTTTATTTTATAGCCTAAGAACTCGATTTCAGATTTGAAAAAGTGACATTTTTTTAGGTTCAGTGTCAAGCCGTTTTCACGAAATATTTTTAGAACACGTTCAAGTAGTTCCAGGTTTTCTTCAACCGTTTCAGTTACCAAATACACATCATCCAAGTATAAAATCACATTTTCAAATCTGAGATTCCCTAGTACTTTATTCATCATTGCCTGAAAGACCGACGGTGCGTTGACTAAACCGAACGGGAGTCTAAGGAAGGAATAATGGCCGTCCTCTGTTATGAAAGCAACTTTATCTACAGAATCTGGGTGCATGGGAATTTGGTAATACCCACTCTTCAAGTCCAAGCTGGTAAAGCATTTATGACCTTGAAGCCTATCAACGAGGTCTTCTATTCGCGGCATTGGGTATTTATTCTTAACAGTAACTTTATTCAGCATCCTGTAATCAATGCAGAGCCTTTTCTCTCCATTTTTCTTACTAACTAGTAACGCGGGACTCGCGTATGGAGAGTTACTTTCACAGACTATGTTATTTTCTAAAAGCTCATTAACCATCTCTCTAATAATCTTGCGATCAGTGTTAGATGCTCTGAAAGGTCTGCATTGAATAGGGTGCGGGTTAGTGACCTCAATAGTCATTTCATGATTAACAACCTTTCCTAACTCTTTAGTGTTAGATGCGATACAATCTCTGTAATTCATAAACAGCGTTGTTAATTCATTTTGGTGAGAGTCTGCATCCAATTCAAATTCTTCGATTTTGTTACAAAATTCTGTAAATGTTTTCGCGTAATCGAATTGGAGGCGGTCTCCTACCCGCGAGTACACCAAGTCAGAGCGTTCAGTTACGTTTCTTCCAATTAACATCTCGCATCCCGCTAAATCATTAATCACGAAGAAATCAACATTCTTTAAACACACTGAATCCAATTTAAAATCAAGCACAACCTTACTATGCACATATTTCGAATTTTCTTTCGTAAAACCTTGCAGCAAGACGGGAGAAGTGAGCGGCACACTATCAAGAGAGTATTTATTCATCAGTGATTGAGATATCAACGAACAACTACTCCCTGTGTCTATAAAAGCATCACAATAGAAGTCGCTAACGTAAATTTTCTTTATAAATTTATTGCGCGGATCGAGGGTAGAAATAAATTTGGTCTCTTGTTGTTTTTCTGATTTTAACGAATTCTTTTTATGAAAACACGCGGATTCTTCGTGTCCTCGTTTGCCACAAAATTCACATTTACGGTTTAACTTCTCGCAATTTATCTTTTTGTGATTACCGCCACATACATAACACTCGATCGGTTTTCGTTGTGCTTGGGTATTACTTTGGCTGTTCGAAGTAACACTCTGACTTGATCCACCTATTATAGATGACTTTACGGAAGTATTAGGTTGTGTGATTGGCGCCTGTCTGGCTAGCTTGCTTTGCCCGTCGCGTGTATCTGAACCTAATTGTTTCGCGTTCTTTGATTTGTAAATTCGTCCATGAAGGAAGCTAGCCAAACTATCGCACGATGTAAAATTACTAGATTCGACCGATGCCCCTATTCCGGAATCTCCTATATTACCGACAATTATGGATATTATATCCATTTCCGTAAAATTTAATGATAATCGATCAATTTTACTTTTTTGCTCGAAATAAAATTCATACAGTGATTGGCTATCGGCCGGTTTCCTATCTACTATTTCTTTTAACAGTTGATACATATCGCGCCTAATCTGGAAGCTGGAAGCTAATCTTCGCTTCCAATCCGCCCAGCGCCACGAAGGCCACTGTTGTTCTGTACGCAATAGTGAATCATACCAGGTCTTAGCGGAACCTTTCAATTTGCTAAGAGCCTGGTATCTAATAACGTCATCTGACCATGTGAAAGTGTTAGCGTAAGATTGGATAATACTAAGCCAAGCACCTATATCGTCTCGTAAAGGGTCAAATTCTGGTATAATATTGTTCAGCACACTAGAAGGTTTTTCTGTACTCACAGTTGAGGTATCAGCTTTACGTGATACCTTAGCCTTTTTCTTTTCCTTCTTTTTGTGTTTCGGCGGAGGTGACGGGGTTCTCGTCCGGCCGCTGCTGTCGCTGCTTGAAACGGAAGTCGAGCGTGCACGTGCACGCTTTGTCCGCTTCCGTTTACCCATGGCGGGCGCTGTTAATCCCAAATTCTGATGAAATCTACCAAGCTAAATGACGGGTCTGATGGAACAGTAAACAACTATAACTTTTATACTTTTATTAACAAATCTTGGTAAACTAAATTACAACAATATAAACCTATTGCCTATGCTTTCCCCAGGAAAATTATCAAAGAAGAAGGCCCGCGCTGTCCTCGTCGTCCATTTTATGACCTCCCCCTTCTACCCCTTCTCTAATCTTAAGACGTCATGACGGAGACCCGCTCGCAGTCTTCTAGATGGCGCTGTCGAGTCATCGATGAGGGTGTTGACGTCCGATGTGGTTCCACCTGAATCGGTCAGGTGGCGCCACGACTGCACCCGGTTGCCAACACAGTAAGGTTCAAAAGTTCCTGGCCGTATATATTTAAAAGAAGAAAACAAGAAACAAATGAATGTCATTTTATTTGTCATTTATTCAGCTATTGTGTGGATAATTTCGTGGTTTGTAACTTTCGATTTCATAAAATTTTCTTTGATTTAAATATAAAAAGCGGTGTAATTTGTACAATGTTCAAATTGGAGTATCGATCAGTGATAAAATTTCTGACAAAGGAAGGCATAAGTCCAACTATAATCAAAGAAAGGTTAGATAACGTGTACGGGAATTCCTCCCCTTCGTTTTCGACTGTTAAGGATTGGTGTAAGCAGTTTCGTTTAGGGCGTGAGTCCATCGATGACGAACCCCGACCAGGCCGCCCTGTTGAGGTTCTTACGCAAGATAACGTCGATTTAGTCGAACAAGAGGTACTGAAGGACAGAAGACTAAAGACGAAGGAAATAGCGTCAAGAACGGGACTTACGAAAATAACAGTCCTTAGGATTCTACACGACCATCTAAACATGAATAAGGTTAGTGCAAGATGGGTCCCGAAACTTCTCTCGAGTGCTCAGCGAGCTGAACGAGTGGCGTGCTCCAAGGAACTTTTAGAGGAGTTCAAGTCATGTGAGAGTGAATTTATCCAGTCCATTGTTACCGGAGACGAAACTATGGTCTTATACTATGATCCTCTTTCGAAAAGAGAGTCGATGGAGTGGCGTCGTTCTGGGGAAGCACCCCCTCGAAAGGCAAAGGTGTGCCAATCTACCAAAAAGATAATGGCCACAATATTTTGGGATTGCGAAGGGATATTGCTTATAGATATCAAAGAAAGCAATCAGACAGTAAACGGCAGTTACTATGCTTGCCTTATAGACCAGTTGCGAGAAGCAATAAAGCTTAAACGTCGAGGAAAACTCAGCAGGGGTGTCCGTCTTCTTCATGACAATGCGCCTGTCCACACGGCTGCAGTTGTAAAGGCGGCTATATCTAAATGTGGATTTAAAACAATCCGTCACCCACCTTACAGCCCTGATCTAGCCCCAAGCGACTATTTTTTATTTTCTAAACTTAAATCGGACTTAAGGGGGAGAAAATTTTCGTCCGATGATGAGGTCGCTGCTGCAGTTTTCGAGCATTTCGAAGACAAAACTTCCGAATATTATTTTAAAGGCATAGAAATATTAATCAAACGATCTGAAAAATGTATAACAATAGGAGGAGACTACATTGAAAAATAAAAATATTTTTTTTAACCTAAACGTTAATTTTCATTATTAGGCCGGAAACTTTTGAACCTTACCACGTACCTACTATATTTGAAATACATAAGAAACTTTATCAGCTCCCAAAAACATCACACCTTTCCAACTACCCTCCTGCCATCTTTTTTTAGAACAAAAGACGGTTGCGATGATGAATGTGGGCGATTGTTGTTTCCGTTTGATCTTGATTAATTAGTTATAGCAAACGGAATATATTATTGCGTCGCTGATTACATGGTAATTACGCGTTCGATGCTCCTAATTTGAAATTGATTAGCTGAACTTTTTTATTAGGTAGCAATTGTTTTTTGGGGATGGTTTTACAGCAGCCACTATTTTTTAAGTCTTTGAAATTATTATTTTTTACTTGTAGTCTACCTACCTACATTAATTGCGTTTCCAAAATGTTGACACACATTTTAATGTGAATTTTTAAACTAATTTAAATAACTTATCATTTTCTTGTGGAAATAACGTCTTAGGACTTTATATAAGGTCATCACAACTGAAGTTCTGTTTAATTTCCAAGCACGGCTTCCAATCTTCTAGGCCTTATAGTGCTTACGTGAAAAATAAACTTGTCATTATATTAACATTCGCGATACTTCTACAAGGCTTCACTCAAAAACCTCTCGTATCTCATTTCCATCGCATTGACATTACCGACAGCCTTAACATCAAAACCGATATCCTCCCCTAAAAAACGGAGAATTAATAAAACCATCCACTAAAGTGAAAACAGGCGGAAAAATAGCGCCGGGGGAGAAAAAAAAACGTGTCCGCCGTAGGAACGTGCTCTTCATTATCTCAACGCGGATGGCGGATGAATTGATCAATCAGAAATTTTATGGCCCAGAATCACTCAACGGAAAATAATTCTCGGGCTATTTGGTGAGGCGTCGTTTTAATTTCGACGCTAGGGAGATCGAGTGTCATACAATCTATCTAGCGAAAAAAATATCCAACGGCACGGTTGGGAGATCTTAGGCTATATTTGGAATGATCGGTGAATCTTTGAATGCTTTTTTTACCCACGACGGAACGGAGAAGGTATATGCGTTTAGGGTGATAGGTTGTTTGTTTGTTTGTTTGTTTATGCTTAATAGTCATTCGTTGGATCACGATCACGCCTGGGGGGTTACTCCGAAATTCGATTTTCGAAGTTCGTATCACACCTCTCACTCTCAAATTATTAACTATTAGTGAGAACGGAACGTAACGAAACGAACTTCGAAAATCGAATTTCAGAGTATAAGGCCTGATGGATCTGTGTATCTTTGGACCGTGCTTTCTGCTTCATACCGATATATAACATACAGGGCCCTATTTTATAAAGGTACAAGTTACAATTTACAAGCGGAAGTATTTCTTGCCCTATGTGTTTGTTAAATAGAGACTTCCGCTTGTAAATTCTGACTTGTAGCTTTATAAAATAGGGCCCAGAAGGCTTATTGTCTAACTCGCTCGCAATCGCCATTGTGTTCATTTTGACAGTTCATGTATGAGCTGACAATTGGTATCGGAATCAGCTAGCTGTCACATTCATACAAGAACTGTCAAAATGAACACGATGGCGATTGCGAGTGAGTTAGACAATAAGCCTACTGGTTCTCTTGAAAAGTGAAGGGCGGGACTAAATTTTGAATCAAATGTCAATTAAAGAAAGCTGCCCTATTCCTGATTAAAGTAATTCATTCTTTATCCCAGAAGCAGATAAACTCCCACGGAACGTGGACAAAACTGCGTTCATCAGCTAGTTGAGTAGGTACATACACATACACAAATCATGTCTTTATGCCTTACGGAGTAGACAGAGCCTAAGGTGACAAGATCTACAGGCCACGTTTAGCAAGATTGTGGGCGTATAGATGGAAAATGGAATCAAAATTAGTGATTGGGTTAGTTGAGTAACACTGTAATTGTGTATAGAAGACATATTTGAAGAGATGGCGTCTCGTGTGTTTTGTTTTTCAAGTAATGGCATTAGTCGATTAAAATTCTGCGTGTCTCCACATCAATGGTAGTACACTCTAAAAGTTAAAATCCTCTTTTTAGTACCATCAGCCAAATATGTGGTCTACCACCCAAGGTTAAAATTCCTTTGCACGTCACAATAACGTCGATAAGACAGGCTGTCAACTTAAAAGTTCGACTTTAGCGACATTTTCATTTGAAGGGAATATGGATGAAAAGTGGTAGACCACTTATTTGGGCGACCGTACCTTGGCTCTGTTTCGGCACCCCAGTACCTAACATGTGAAACTAATACTTGCCTACACGCTAGCAAACCGCCGGCCATTCCGACCCGCGGCGGATTCCCTTCCGCATTACATTTTAAACTTGTCACCCGATCAGCCTACCCCGGTGACAGTGCAGAAGCACTGGTGGAGGCAGAGGGTGCCTTTGGCGAATAAACCGCCGGAAACTTTACTTTTTGTGAATGTAGTGATAATTACTCGACTGCGCCAGAGGGTAATATTTTTCGAGTGTATGTATGTATGTGGATTTCTTCGGCACTTTCTAGAGCCTAAACGGCTTGTCGTATTTGAGCTTGAGAGGTTTCATTAGATTCGTCTTAGTCGTGAGAGTAACACTGGGTACATCAAGAGAAATTTACGCCGTCGGGTTTTTTTTTACTTGTTTTGAAGACGAGTTAATAATTGTTTGAATCAGGCGTTACTTTGTGAAAATCGGTCAATGGTGTGGTTTTTGTTCATACATTTTATTTTCAATATAATTAATTTGATTTACAAAAAAAACTTGGTAGGTAATTCCTTATCATGACGGATTCCTCTTACTGAACCTGTGTGACATTGATTTCACTCAATAGTTTCTCAGCACTGTTTGGCACAAGTCACTTTAAAATCAGCGTGACGCTTGATCTGACTTATAATTCCAAAAGTTTAAATATTGCTACTAGTATTAGCATTTCCTTCTGTCTTCAAACTGTGTCATTGCCATCAAATCGGTTTAATATCGCTCTCTTTCCCAGCGTTGCAAATCCCGACTAACCACGCCGCTATACTCTGTACTGAAACCATCGCATGGCAAATTTTATAGCGGTTCTGGATATTAAGAGGGAACAGGGATAATGTGGCCCGATTCGTCGGACAATGCTTTGGCCATCATTCGGCCACGTTCATTAAAAACAACAATACGCGAGGTAACGAGCGTTCGAGGATTTTGATCGCTTTTCTTAGTGTTTTGTGCGCTGTGGCGATTTTAATTCGGTTCGAGATTGTTTAGGCTGATGGAGTTTTTATTTGGACAAGTGATGTGTCTGGAAACTCTGATATTTTATATACTATGTGTGACGATGTCACCGTTAACATCACAAAATATCAGAGTGATGTTGCACCTTTTGATTATTTCTTGTATAGGCCCCTTAATTTTTGTAACGCTACATCGATGCATCATTTCATTAGTAGTTAGCGGCATATAATCATTAGTCAATTACCATGAGATGCGAAGGCGCCAAGGCGGCGCCGTAAAATCAACTTCCCTCGTTAAACACTACACCATCGAACTTCCACACCCGCGTCTCAATAAAACACCTGAACGGTGGGGCACGCCAACAATTTAATTTACAACAAGAGCCGCCCGACATTTTGAATACCTCCCCTTGTTAATACGAATTTTCACGGGCCATCTCACGGCGCGTTACGTGAAAAAAAAACAAATTAAGACGCGAGAGAGAAAAGATCGACTAATAAACGAGATGTTCGCTAATTCATCATTGTTTTTCACTAATAAAAACAGGACAAAAACACGTCTTTTTCTCCCCGCCCGGTTTCTCCCTGGGGAGGCGGGAAGAATGGATGTACATAAGTTTGTTTAATAATGTCTGTGTTAACGTATTTGCGTAGCGTTTCGATTATAGGTTTGACGGGTCGCGTTATGAGTTGTGTGATGGATCGTTCTTTTATACATAGTAGTATGTGTACGTTGTTTTGTTTCTTAGCGAGGTTAGTAGCAGTGAAAAGTTAACACCTATACTTCATTTAATTTAGAATGAGAAACCACAACAACATTATATTGCGGCTCTTGAACTGTAATCACTTTACAATTTATACTAGAGTAACAATTGACAACACGCAAATAAAGTGACATTAAAACAATTTTATTTTGCGGCTGCCAAACTATTGCACTGTACTATTTGCTAGGTAAGAAATAGTTGACCAGACGCAATATAATGTTATTGTGGTTTCTCATTCTAAATTAAATGAAGTATAGATGCTGCATTGAGGGTAAGATCCTGCCTTTTGAATATGATTAGCTAAGATGCGTTTGCTGTAGGTTAAGTCGAAAAAAAAAACATTTAATGTTAACAAAAGATGCAAAATGTTAACAGTGGTAGGTAAGTTAAGCCACTTAATCTACTTTTAATGCTGGTATCGTATGTTTCCTACAGGCACACACATGTTTATATGTTCCTAAGATGATGAGATCAACGATGGAACAAGGATCTTGTTAAAATTATTGCCTTCGCTATCGTAAAAGACGATACAGAAACAACTAAATAAAACAGATAAAACCACGAACAAAGCCAGCCTCGTATAGATTGAGAAATATTCTAAAGTGATGTGCGGCCATGGCTGCAAATAATGAAATTATTAGGAGGGGAGGTCGGCCATCTTTTTCCCTTCTTTGTTTGTTGATTCGCTATTTATCGGTAGATCGGGAAGCTGAATTATAGATTAACATCAAAGGTACGGTGTCGTTAAAATTAAATAGGTCCCTTAATAAGCTTTATTGACTTTTTTGCGCGATAAGTGAGTTCTGGAACGTTTTAACGGCTTTTTTGTACTCTCGTCTTTCGTGACAGATAAGATTGCTTTGGGTATTTTCTATGCGTACCGTGCAATCAGTGCTTTTTCATCACTAAGACATTCAGACATGCCGTTAGCATGAAAATATAGAAAGAATTATATTGTTCTAAGATCGTTTGATACTTCCTCAATCGTCATCTCAACCAGAAACAAACAAACTTGCAGGCATTGAATGCGTTGAGAGATTGATAATAATTTACACAGTAATTCTACTATTTAGTAGAAGTTTAAATTTTATAACTTGTAATAATAGTGAAGAATTTATTTTGGCCTAATTAATTACGGATTAAATATTTCATGTCTATTTAGTGCATATTTTATTTCAAATTTTCTTAAACTGCTCCATTGTTACACTGTTAATTTTTGTCTTTTCAACTGTCCTCCGTCAAGGGTCAGGTATCATAGCAAATACTATCAAAAATACGGAAGTGCAATTCTTCAAACAAACCTCGTCCAGGAAATCATCGGAGTCATATCTTGACCCGCTCGCTGGCAAGCATTATTATGGAGTCAGGGCTTTAGTCGTAGGTTTGTGAAGACGTCAACTCTAGAAGTCTAGTAGCCCTCGAGATAAACTCCTTATTCATAAACGCTCTGTAGGCTCCCGCTAATTCAGCAATCATTTCTCCTTATCTGTGAAAGGTAAATGTCAAAGTGACAGATAAGGACAACGATTGCTAAGTTAACAGAAGCCTACAGAACGTTTATGAATACATAAGGGTATAAGAGACGTATAAAGATCCACTCACGTATGAAAATACTTAAAGCATGCTTACTGTCCGAGCTAATCCAGCTCGGGAGGCACGTTCGCAAGGTGCTAGCCAATTTCCTTCTGTTCACGTATTAACTAAAACGTCTAGACCGGAGAAGCAATTTATGTGCACACGTTAAATAGCTAAGATTTGCAGGAAGTCTGGAAGGCTGGTTTAGTTAATAACACCTTTTTTCCAGAAAATATCATGGATTACATAAATTATAGACTGATCGCTTAAACGAGGCCTCGCACGCGCGGCACAGATCGCATTTGAAATCGATTGGTTTCTGTTTCGCCTCGATTTGTTTGTATTCAACTTCATCCATGCGTGACTAAGCTACATAAGCTATGTTCAGTCTTATTAGTTCTGGATGCTCTCTAGATAAATACTGAAATTTGATAAAAAAAATATAGTCTCAACGCTTCCAAGTTCTAGCACGAAACCAACGATATAACCTACAGGATCACAGTTAACTATCACGCCCCTAACTGCAGGCGCTAATGCAATACCTAAATATATGACACCGCCCAAGCCGCGATGCCAAGAGAAAAACGGTTACCCATAACGTTTACCCGCTTCCGAGAACCGAAACGTCCCAACTCCTCGCTATCCTCATACACTTGCGACGTTACTTAAATTTTAAATAAAAAATGCGGCTGCCATAATGGCTCGCTTTGACTTTCTAGATGGAATTTTTAATGCAATAATTTCGATAATTTATCGCTAGATAGCTCCTTTGTGGCGGTCGGGCTTCTGAGCGGGAACAAATTGGTTTTCTTTTTATCAGTAAACATTACACTGGACTGAATTGACCTCCGGGTTTTGTGATGGTGACATACGGCTGGCGGCTGCGACGAGCTCGGTTGTGCTGGACAGGATGGCTGGCACAAACTTGTTCACTAAGCGAGCGAGCGTGAATCGTCTCCGTTTCAGCCTGAGCAAAAAAATGCTTTCGTATGTCTGGATTGTTATTGTTTTGATCTGTTGATTGATCTGTTCTTTACATCGGGGGGTGCTGACTTGTGGTGAGTGCGGCCGCGCATTCACTGCAAAAATCGGCTACGTCAGTCATCTGAGAGCGCATCAACGACGCTCTCAGCGTTAGGAACCAGTCGCTGTAGCCGGACACGGACACGAGAAGATGATCTCTTCTACAGGCCGCGTTTTTCAATCCATTCTCGTGTAATTTTGTAAGCATATTTGCTAATTATATAGTTTTTTGTTGGGGATTGAAAACGTAAAAAAGATCACAGTTTAGCCATTTTGAAAAACCTAATATGAATATGACCAACAAACACTGATCTTTTATTTGTGTATTCATACCCAAAGACTATCCATGCTGACCTGGGAATAAAGTAAAAACAAAATGTACTAGTTGCTTCTCTTCCCTCGCAGATAGTAAAAGCCTATTGAGGGAATGGGTGAAAATCTTAGGAATCATGTTATAGGCGATGCGGCTAGCAACCCATCACTATTTTTTGATTCCCCTTTCCATTTAAATATACGCCCACAATCATGTTAAACTGCTGTGTCTACCCCGTAAGAGACATGACGACATGAGACGTGAGTCATGTAGGTATGTATGTAGAGACTATTTGGTAGGTCAGTTTCAAATAGAGTCAACTGAATCACCCCCGTCTTGCACCAGGAAGTCCGATTACTGTCAATTGCACAGTTGTTGCGGTTGTCCAGTTTTTTGTCCATTGTGTCACATAATGTTAGCTTTCAATTCTAAAAGCGACACTTTTGAGGTCCTGTAGGCGTCGTAATTAAATACGTGACGTTATTTAGCGATGGCCTCTCTCCGTAATTTGCGAAAATGGAAAGATGGCGGTACGATAATGTGACGAGCTTTTGTGACCGCTTTTTTTTTATTAATCGGACGCCATTTTATGCTTAGCGGGAGTGTTTTTAAGTAATTTCGAGTGTTTGGTGTTGGGTAAGTGGGTGGAAAGGTTGGTCTGCAATGGGAAAATTGGACGTATAGGCTGCCGAAGTGCCGAATGGGGGGTGCTTTGAGATTGAAGCGGGATTTTTAAATAATAGCATGATTTAATTTTCCTTGTAAACTGGTATCGATTGTAGGCGTGTGCACCGAGTTACTTTGACGATAACTATAACCGTAACCAGGGATTTTGATATATTTCATAGATTTTCTGTCAAATGTAGGTATATTGGTAAAAATCATCGGCAACAATTGTCGTCTAATGGTGCGACCAAACCGCCGCGTATACGCAGTGACGTGTCGTATCCGTCACATTTTCTCACCGTTTCTTCATACATTTTGTTGCGATTCCGTAACGTCACCGTTTTTTAAGCGGCGGTGTGGTCGCACCCTAACATGGTGCAGACCACAGCCCACGGTAGGTAAATGTTTAGTTGTTATGTGGCAAAGTAACTATACTGCCGAGCGAAAAAAAACGAGTCACTTCCCATAGAAAGTTGTATGAAAAGTGACCAGTTATTAAATTTTTTACTCGTGACTTCCCCCTTATTCATAAACGCTCTCAACTTAACAATCGTTTGTCCTTATCTGTCACACTGACATTTACCTTTCACAGATAAGGACAAACGATTGGTAAGTTAGAAGAAGCCTTTAGAGCGTTTATGCATAAGGGGGTATGTATACCTACTTTATCATAATTCAAATACCTTGGATGGCTTTGTAACCTTCTAAAAAAACTGCGAAATTGAATAGCTTGCATCATTGATCAATTCCTCTTTTTATGCCATTAACCTGTTACAGAATGGGACCGTATTAACACTCTATTACCTACTTAATTTATCTATGTTTTGTTTGCGCCTTTGACTCATACAAGATCTTATCTTAAAACCTCGCTAGAAACAAAACCAAAGCACGAAGCGCCTAATCGATGAGGACTATGGGATTAAACGCCAGATAATTTGGCAATCAAATAAGAGCTTGGCCGACTGCCAAGGTATAGTATCGGCGGATATATAAGTATGCTACTTTTAGCATATTAAAGTGTTAGCTTAAAAAATGTCTGGCGGGTAGTGAGTACCCCGCTAGTTGAATTTGGTAGTCTGCAAAATCTTATAATTATAAGCGGGGATCGGTTTTTTAAATTAACCGGTTTGGGGTGATGACTAAAACTGAAATGGATTGTGGCTTACGGTTTGGTTACCGGTTTTTTGCACGTTATTAAAGAAAGGCTTTCGCACCAAGAGTACAGCCGGCGTTTATCGATTTATAAGACGTTATCATGTCAAAAATTAAAAAGAATATTGGGCACGTGATCACACAACACGTACATTGAACAAAGTAGTATCTGCCGACCCCAATGGGAAGAAAGCGTGAATGTTTGTATGTATGATTTTGGCTTACGTATTGTTTCTTGTAACTGCAATCAATCTAACTCGTCATTGTCTTTCATATCCTTGTAACATAAACCAAACACGGATCGTAACCCAGCATCTCGGATAACCCTCGAGTATTAGTATGTATTAATACATTCCCTTTTAATCCCATTGCATTGGTCATAATATTTTCCCGGAGTGGCTGAAAAGCTCGAGATAAGACGACGGCTGGCTGGTCGCCAGCGGTTATATTACACCAGGATTCGACCAGAGGATAACGGAGAAAAATGTCAAGGGAGTTGCGCTAAGTACCGATCATTTGCTTAAATAGGTTTGGTAAACAATCACTAAATAGTATAACAAAGTCGCTTTCCGATATCTATCCCTATATGTATGCTTAGAACTTTAAAACTACGCAACGGATTTTGATGCGATTTTTTTAATAAATGGAGTGATTCAAGAGGAAGGTTTATATGTATAATACATGTGTTATATGGTGGAGAAACACTGATTGCACCCGTGCGAAGCCGGGGCGGGTCGCTAGTTTATTTTATATAGCTGTTGCCCGCGACTTCGTCTGCAAAGAATTCGTTTATCGCTATCCCGCGGGAACTACGCAATTTTCCGGGATAAAAAGTAGCTTATGTGTTATTCCAAATCATAAACTATGTCTGTTCCAAATTTTATCCAGATCCGTTAAGCCGTACTGGCGTGAAAGAGTAACAAACATCCATACATCCATACATCCATACTTACAAACTTTCGCCTTTATAATAGTAGTAGGATGTATAAGGTTTCTCCGATTTTTTTCGGAATATTTTAGGAGGAGGAGAGGGTTTTTCTGAGAGGACAGACTGTTATTCCACACCTTATATCACTAGGCCAAACGCACATACGTTAAAGCGACGAAATCAACGTACAATTAAAAAATCGAACGCGACTCTAGCTTCATTCATATTTCAAAATAAGCTCTTAAAAGATCCTGATATCCTGGTGCTTAAACTCTCCCTCCGTCTTACGCGAGTTTAAAATTTTTTACCCATCCAAAAAGTGCCCAACGCCTCTAAAGAAGTTTTCACTTCAAACATTTACGAAAAATCTAGTGTGTGTTCTGTTTAGTCAAACTAACTCAACCCTGCTGAAATATATTCCGGAAAAAATCGGAGAGATCTTTTATTTATTAATATTTTCTAGGTTATAAGATGAAAAAAAAAATTGACTAAAATAAAGAGTTTTTATGACATTTCGACCATTTTTCAACCTAACTATCGCTTTATTTCACGCACGCACGCACGCACGCACGCACGCACGCACGCACGCACACACACACACACACACACACACACACACACACACACACACACACACACACCAGTACCTACAGATTATATAAATTGATTGTGATTGATATTATATAAATTTGATTATAATTTAATTACTCCTGATCTTGCTTTATATAAGTAAAGTAAATTGAAATTTGAAATTAGAAATTGGATAGAAAATATTGTCTGATTACCTTGCTGCATTTTATTGGAGAAGTGGGGTCTTCTGCTACAGGTGTCTTGCATACCTACTAGGAGGTCCCTAACCTTCTCATTATGTACTTCTGAATGGTCAATAAATACATTTTCATTTCTTTTTTCAAATACATTTTCATTTTTCAACTATCGAACCTGCTCACATTTTGCAAGAATCGGTTGAAAATGCGACCAGTATGCTTAGTGTAAGCTTTCGGTCACAAAATACGTCTCGAACGTGTTTGCGTTAAAATGTCAAATACTATGAGAACTGTTTGTTGCCGTTTCGATCCGCAAGTGGCGTTGCTAATTATTCCAGAGTAATTGAGACGTTTACGTTAACGCGTTCGAGATGTTTTATATGCGAAAACTTACACTAGAGGCTCTGATGACGATATACACGCGAAAGCGTTATTGCCCGAATTGAAACGGAGATGCTTCGCGCTTGCTTGGTGACAAACATAAATTATGAAACAAACTAAAGAGCACTAGGCTTCGTCAATAGGAACTGTAACACAACATGGTTTGGCAACAATTACTAGAATGATACTAAGCCAAACGGAAAATTAATCTTGTCGTCTTCATGCGAATAAATTCTGACTCAGTTCAGGTTTTAGCTGTCATTTTTAGTATGAATCTGGCAGCGATTGAACCGAAACTGAATCGTAGTTGAGTCGCATTAAGACGTCATGCTAACGCCCCAGGTCAAAGTTTTTCTGACTGATGGTCCTGATTCACGCTTCACGAAACAAATGGAACTTAAGCAAATACAAACCAAACTGGAAGTCCGAACTCATTACACAGTTCTCTCCTCCGGGCTGATTTCGATCAAAATAACACCAAAGAAAAGAAATGTATTTGAATAATTTAATTTGCCTCCCAAAGTTTCCTTGCGCCCCCAATACTCCCGATACGCGGCTCTAACTGACTCCGAGCGAACTTTTCATTTCATTTTCCAAACTTTTAATCTCAAAGTGCCCGTGAAAGAAAAATGAAAGCGTTAAGAAAATCGCCAACGCCACCTATTATCAACTCCTGAAACTCACGCAATTTTCGCACCTATCCGATCTTTACCCTCCGTCTGCAACGGAAAAACATCTGTGTGAAGCTTTAGCAGAGTCGACACTTCTTCGTCGATGCGTCTGGCGTTTAGGTCCGTTTCACCGAGATGGATTGTTACAGAAGAGTCATAAAAAGTAAGATATTAATGTATCGCGGGAGGCATTAGACGGTTCTCGGATCGATTCCTATGCATAAAAAATGCTAATGGCTCAGAAGAGAGGAGGTTTGGCGCGAGTTGGTGATTTATGTGGGGAGTTGGCAACTATTTCGCTGTTCGATGTCGCCCCGGACAGGTAGATAGGGAAGACGTGGATGATAACGGCTCATACTTAAGCGGTGTGGAATGCTTTATTTGGAAATTGAGATGGGATTTGCCTTTCGAGTCTAATTTTTTACCCACGGCGGAACAGAGAAGGTTTGTTTGCGTGCGTTTAGGGTGATAGGTTTGTTTGTTTGGCTGCAAAAGTATGTTCCCATATATCTCGAGAACGGTTGGAACGATTTAGATGCGGTTTTCTGTATTATTTTTAACAAGCGTTGGCAGCTGGCTAAGATAATTTCGCAGGTAGTCTTATCAACTCTACACTGGAACCGACTCAGAAATTTGACATCATTGGTCTCATTGGTGGGGCCGAATCTTGGGATTAGGCTGTCAAAGCGGACCCCAGGCTCACTGAGCCGTGGCAAATGCCGGGAAAAATGCTAGAAAGATGATGAAGATGATGATGTCCTCTCGTTGGTGGGGCATAGAAGAGTCTACCAATAGAGAGAAAGTGACGTAAGATTTGTCTGAAAAAAGTCTGTCTGTTTATTTGAAAAATATTCAATAATGAATATATAAGTATAGTAGATTGATAAACAAGGGTTGAAATATACCCATTTCACCTGAGATATTTCTGGTGCCCGAACGAAGTGAGGGCACCAATGGTTCGAGGGTGAAATGGGTAATTTCATCCGAGTTGAACACTCTACTTTTCATTTCGAATATGAGGAAATTAAAATTTCACTAACGTCGCATGGTCGCATTTAATATTTGTTACGTTTGTCATTCTCTTCCCGCTCTTTTTTCTATTGCGCGATTTGCGCGCATTGCGCATTTCTTCTGCGCACCAATGGCGGCCGGCTAGTTTTTTTTTTAACTTGCAGACACGGAGGTCGCTATCAATTAATAGTCGACTTAAATATTTCAAGCAAAAAAAATTACCGAACGTAATAATTTCTACTAATTCTCGTTGTATACGCTTGCATAAGCTTATATATAGCGGAAATGTTATTTTAAGATTATTTTGCGTTTTACAATTAAAAAGGAACTATTAGTATAGATTATTATTTTAAACATATATTACATGGCTGTATACGTATTTCCATTGCTATGTACCTCATTTGGATTAGCTAGAAAAAAAAATTACTTTCAACCCAAGGGTCGCGATGAGTCACTTTCAACCCTATATCCAGATAATCAATGACCTACTTTCAGAGTATGAGAGATGAAAAGGTATTTTCATTCTTACCTGTCCTATTTGATAAACAAAATTCTAACCTCAATGTGCAAATTTTTGTAAAGAATAAGGTGTATGATGTTATAAAATAAACCTGAGGCAATGTTTTGTACATAATTTTGCTGATATTTTATCTCCAGTTCCTTTATTTACGATGAAATACTAAAAAAATAGCAAAAATGAAACGTTTTGAGGTTAGAATTTTGTTTACCAAATAGGACAGGTAAGAATGAAAATACCTTAGGTAGGCTTATTATTCTTTGATAGTTTTAAATTTGCTATAGAATTGTCATTATCTACATGAGGTCAATGTTTGGCATGTAGACAAAATTAAAATCGATTAAGCCAGCGATCGGGAGCAGTAAACGCGAATAAAAATGAATGAGCTCGTTATGTAGGTAACTACTTTTTAAAGTCAAGAAAAACTATTACGAAAATCTTATGAAACTTTCAAGAGTAGGATCTTATTTTGACTTATCATCTGTCGCACAACTATTAAGTCTAAGAAATAAAGTAAACATTGGAATTATTCCTCAGTTCAAGTGAACCCGTTCCAATTAACTTTATCCTTAAATGTGACAACTGTTACATTATACCAAAATTGGACAAAATTAGATCCAAAATCTCTCCAGTCTCCACCAAATGTTCAATTCCCTCATTTTTGGTGGATTAATAGCTCCGTGTGCCATTAAACGGTTCCTGGCTCTGTCTGAAGTAAACCAACAGAGTTCCCGGTGCAATAAAATTGTGATTTGTTATCGTAAAATATCCGATTGGCTGTAAAGTATTAATTTTGGTTTTACGGCGCGGAATAATGGCGGAGTCCAATTTTGGTGGATGTCATTTGGGTGCCGCTTTTTTTTAATGCTGATTATACTTCATTTAATTTAGAATGAGAAACCACAATAACATTATATTGCGGCTGGTCAACTATTTCTTACCTAGCAAACAGTACAGTGCAATAGTTTGGCAGCCGCAAAATAAAATTGTTTTAATGCCACTTTATTTGCGTGGCGTCAATTGTCACTCTAGTACAAATCGTAAAGAGATTACAGTTCACGAGCCGCAATATAATGTTGTTGTGGTTTCTCATACTAAATTAAATGAAGTATAGTGAATGGCGATAATTTTAGAAATACTTAGCCGACGATTTGTAGGTACGTGTAAGTGTTAAAAGCGTCGGTTGTAGTTAATTTTTTTGTTAAAGTAAGTCAGTGCAATTCACATAGGAGTTACAGTCGAGGGCATAAATATCGATGCAGTCATCATGTCAAATATATGTGTCATCGACATAAAATTGTACATTATGTTTTTGACATCTTGGTAACTGAACAAGAAACGAGCCTTCTGCTTTCTCAAACGACCGACAAAGTAATTTCAATTATTTTGTGAATGTCTATGATGATTGGTATTATTGGGTCAAATTAGGTATTATCAGGCCGTATTAAAAGTATCCGTGTGGATGGTATAACTTTTATTAAGGTCATGCATAATTTCTGACCCCGACGTGAACCTTTTCGATAATGATCTGATTTTAAATTTTTGCGACACCCTTGCTAAACTAAAGAAAGCTTACAAACAAATAACTTGATTAAGTACTGTTATTAACCATGATACAATAGCTCAAACGCATAGTATTAAGTCCAATTCAGAACTTAATTAAGTGCCAAGCAAAGCGAGTATTTATTTGTCTGAAAGAAAGAAGACATTTTTTCATTTTTGCAAGACACACAAAGAGCATACACAATCTGTATAATTCTTTTAAATATTGTTTATATTATACCTAAGTCAAATAAATTGTTTACTGCTCAAGAACACGAATATGTGTAACAAAATGTTAGTAACTTGAAACGTGCCTCCCAGCGCCATCTGTGGTCGAGTAGCGTAACTAAACCAACTTTATATCGTGTCTGCCCAATTTGTACCGTTTCTTATTGCCTCGTAATGATCGTGTTTTATGTTTCTCATGATGCACGCGACTGGAAAATGTGTACAAGTGAAAAACAAAGGGCCATATTTAAATCACTGTCCGCCACGTCTGAAAAATAAATTAGCCTGATCTTTGCACCGATCAGAATTTTGGACGTGAAAAAAAAAATGGCGAGCGTGTCGGGACCTGTTTGAGACAGAGTTCCGTATAAGTTTAAAAATTTTGGTTTATCTTACGTTTTTTATTAGTTTACAAATAAAACTTGGGTAGTTTGAAGAAGGCATTCATACTCTGATTGGAACATATAAGTACCTATTTGGAATGGGTATGTAAGTATGTATGTAAACTCTTTATTGCACATAAAAATTTAAAAATACAGAAGTACACAAAAAATAGTACAAAGGCGAACTTATCCCTAAGAAGGGATCTCTTCCAGCTAACCTGAGTTTACCTACTTAGGGCGCTGTTTCACCACTTTCCGTTAAGTTCCAGATATCTTAAGTGTCAGTTATCTATGATGACGCCTATGTTTTGTTGTAATATGTAAATAGAGACGGAATCATAGATAACTGACACTTAAGATATCTAGAACTTAACAGAGAGTGGTGTAACAGGCCCTAATAGTACATACTATCTTTTTGCAACTATGCTTTTGAGCCAGTCTGTACAATCTTACAGGTGAATTGTCATCTAATCACGATGCTGTCATCAAGGTGCGACCACACTGCCGCTTAAAAAACGGTGACGTTACGGAATCGCAACAAAATGTATGAAGAAACAGTGAGAAAACGTGACGCATACGACACGTCACTGCGTATACGCGGCGGTTTGGTCGCACCCTCAATTGAATTCTTAGATGCAATAAAACTAAAGTGTTGACTGACAGATTCATCAAATGGAAGCTTGTATAAAGGTTCTTCAAGCTAAATAAATTTAAAAATTTCTAAGGGATACCGAGCTCCGCGTCGATGGGAAGCTGCGAACGCTTGTAGTGTTTTTAAATCAATTATTAAGTTCAGTAAATCCGGTGTTACTTTGCAGAAGTCCATATTCATCATGATCATCATCATCATCACCGTCTGAGCAAGTCTCATTGCTGGGCACTACTTTGTGATAGCTGAGTACAGGCAGTATGAAAAACAACATCATTTTTCATACTGCGCATCTCCCCTCCACGTTTTACTTACGTGCCGCCACCTGTAGCTAAATGTTTTTTATTAATTTATTGAATTAAGCCACGGATACACTACGGGACAAATGTCGAGCGAAGTCCAGCAACGTCGTACCACTTCAAATGACGTCGCTGGCGACACGTGTCGCAGGACATTTTGTCCCCTAGTGTATCCGTGGCATTAGGCGTTACGAGGTCATACGGATTATGGACAATGTTTTTGTTCTCTAGCATAATTAGTAGTTCTGCCCACTGGCCCCTAAAAACCCGAATTATTTGAATGCACGTAATCTTTGCAAAACGGCTCCTGCGGTCACGTAAACAACACAGCTTAAAAAAATATCTGTCCCGGGCACCGATCGCGATACCGGCAACGCGCACGGAATAATTTATATTTTTACTTTATAAGTAATCTATTCTGTTGCGTGAAATGTGCTAGTGTGTCTGTTCGGTCTGGCTGTCGATTGGTTGGCTACAATTAATATTACGACACTTAAATTAAAAGATTAATAAAATTCATAATAGGCACTATTAAACAGAGACGATAGGCGGTTTAGACCAGGCAATTAAGAATAATTATGAAAGAAATGAAGTAGCAGGCTTATTACGTAACTCGTTCGCGATCGCCATCGTGTTCATTTTGACAGTTCATGTATGGGCTGACAATTGGCATCGGAATCGGCTAGCTGTCACATTCATACAAGAACTGTCAAAATGAACACGATGTCGTTTGCGAGTGAGTTAAACAATAAGCCTACTTACTGGTATTCTAAAGACTGTAATTCTAAAAAACCGCATCAAAATCCGTTGCGTAGTTTTAAAGGTCTAAGCATACATACATACATACAGGCAGACAGACTCAGATTTAGGTCAATGTAGGTATCATAATACAATAAACTAAACATGCAATAAACTATATGACTATGACTATGACTATAATGAATACTTGAAAGAAGTCGTATTGTGTGTTTATCCTAAAACTGCTACATATACAATTAAGTAACAATTATAAACATAATTTTGCATGCAAAGTCACGCGAAAAAAGTTAGCCACTTTTGTAAATATGAAATAATAGCGGCCATCCTAACCCACCTTTTAATTATTGCACGGCTTAAAAGTATATCTCGAATTTTAATATCCTATGCGTACCCTTATTTTTACTGTACTTGGATTTGCATTTGCTTTTTTATAGCGCATTCGGTAATTAAGTGGGTAAGGTGCCACGTGTATTTTATAATATGTAATGTAATATTTATTCATTAAAAAGTAAGCTGCGCGTATGATTTTTATTTGTTTTCTGCACCGCTTGTGAATGCTTTGGCAAATGGGACTTTGAATAGTGACCGTCTGCTAGTGACTTATAGGTGCAAAACTTAAGTAAATGACTTGCTAGCTTATTACATAACTCGCTCGCAATTGCCATCGTGTTCATTTTGACAGTTCTTATATGAGACAGTTCTTGTATGAATGTGACAGCTAGCTGATTCCGATGCCAATTGTCAGCTCATAGGTACATGAACTGTCAAAATAAATACGATGGTGATTGCGAGCGAGTTAGACAATAAGCCTACAGGATTCGAAGCCGGGACGCTTGCTTCGCAGGCAGTCTACCGACTAGGCCAACCGCGACGTCAAGTCAATCATAATATACACCTTAATATTTCATTCTGCAATATTTATCGGCTGTCCTTAACTATACTCCATTTGTTTAGGTAGTTAACTAAATGTAATAACAATCTTGACTTGTCTTTTTATTGAAATATACACTTTAAAAATCTAAATATTTACTCTTTACAAATTAATTATGAAATAACAATGTAATTTCTTAATTAATTTATAAAGTGTAAAGATTTAGATTTTTAAAGAGTATATTTCAACAAAAAGACATGTCAAGATTGTTTACATTTAGTTAACTACCTAAACAAATGGAGTATAGATGGACTTGACGCCTTCGGACGGCAAACTAACTAATCCATTTCAATCCTAGATAGTTGCATTAAAAAAACATAGCGTTTTTAATTAGTCATCTCACTCTTACTCGCCGCCACCCCGCGGGAACTGACCCGGTGGCCTGAGACGGCACTAATCAAGTTGCTTTGTATTGGTTTATTTAATAGGATACCTGACTTGGACAGGGAACGGGGAAAGTACAGATCGTTTTAGCACATCTAGAACTTGGTTCCGTTGCCGGTTTGGGAGTGAAGAAAAAAACATAGTATGTACCAGTTGCTTCTCTTCCCGCGCTGATGGTAAAGTCCATTGGGGGAATGGGCGAAAATCTTAGGAATCATGTTATAGGCGATGCGGCTAGCAACCCATCACTATTTTGATTCCCTTTTCCATCTATAGGCCCACAATCAAACATTCAATATGACAAATCCTTCCACCCCGTATTTGACCCGTTACAGACACATGTAGCGTCAGATAAGACATGACGGTGACATTCCTTCGTTAATAACCTTTCCCATACTACTAAGCGTAATTTTAATACAAATGTATCCTACTAATATTATAAATGCGAAAGTTTGTGAGGATGGATGGATGTGACGATGTGAGTGTATATGTTTGTTCCTTCTTCACGCTGAAACGACTGTACGGATTTGGATGAAATTTGGAAAGGATATAGCTGGTACCCTAGATTAACACATAGGCTACTTTTTATCCCGGAAAATTGCATAGTTCCCGCAGGATAGCGATAAACATGTCAAAGATCGTAGCCGTCTAATTTAAGTCTAATTCTACGTGGACGAAGTCGCGGGCAGAAGCTAGTGTATAATAAACCTCTCATTCAACCCTTACTAACCCTCTTATTCATAAACTCTCTATAGGCTTCTGCTAACTTAGCAATCGTTTGTCCTTATCTGTGAAAGGTAAATGTCAAAGTGACAGATAAGGACAATCGATTGCTAAGTTAGCAGATGCCTATAAAGCGTTTATGAATAAGAGAGTAAGCCACAGAAACAGTGCATTAGCGAGAGATTATCGGAAAGAATCAAAGTGCGTTAACCCTACGCCGGTGACCCCTCGCTGCCGTGATAAAATGGTAGGGTGCGACTGAGAGCGAGTACTATGCCTCTAGTGAAAAGCTTCTTAATTCTTTTTGTATCACCTTGAGATAAAAAGACTATCAAAGTTTAAAAATATCCTTATCTCCGCCTTTTTTTATGATACAACGTTTGCAATAACGAGTATTGGTAAAAAAAATACATAGACCGCTGTGATTTTCAAAAGGAATTGTATCTTGATGATTTGGCTTTACCGCCTCCCAGATGTATCCGGAGTCATGTCATAGCTATTGCTGAAAATCGAAGTCACATTGTCGAAGTACCTATGTGACGTAAATTTCATAATTAAAGTCCATCAAATCTAAGGTACCGTTTCACGTTTTGTACTTTTCAAGCCGAAATAACTTCGTATGTTAGGAGTAACTCACACAATTTCAATTGGTACCTTAAAGTTTAAGGCTTAAACCATGGAATTGAGTTTTTGAATCAATTTTTTTTTTGTCATAAATGGAAAGATCATATATAAGTTTTGTAAGAAAAGTATTTTTAGTTTTTTTTTATTCGCTATAATTAACGAGTTATACCGATTTGAAAATTGATCGTCGAGTACCGCACCGAAAACACACCGACAGTTCCCGAACAAGGCCGAGCCGCGTGTGACGTCACAATGTTAGTTTCCACTCGTAGTTAGTATACAGGTGATACCGTTTTTTGACTTTAATCTATTCTATTCTGTTATTATCCTACTATTATTGTAAAATGCTATTGTTTGTGAGAGCGTATTGGTTTGTGACTCTTTCACGCTAAAACGGCTAAACAGATTTCGATAAAATTTGCCATACACGAACTTTATAATTTATAATCTGGATTTACGTACCGGCTATAGTAGGTGTCATTCACGATGGATGCCATCCACCGTGGTTCTTATTAATTTGTAGTTAAAGGTTAATTTTAATACATCTACGAGTCTTTGTGGATGGCACTATTTATACTTCTATCATGCTTCTATCCCAACTTTCCACGGTACCGGGATTTAAAACAATAAAATTAGATGAGAATAGTGATGAGTACACTTTGGTAGTAACTATTTATATGAATAAGTAAATAAGTCGTGGGATTTCAGTTCAAAATCCCGTTGATTTTATCCCAGGAGAATTTCATGAGAAAACCCGGAATTTCGAGCACAAAGATGGCGGATGACATTTTGACACTATGACACTAAAAATGTTTATGGGTGTCGTTTTTGCGTAATTTGGTGCTTCTGAGCCTGATTTTGACATACTTTTTTGGATTCAAGATGGCGGATGACATTTTGACACTATGACACTAAAAGTGTTTATGGGTGTCGTTTTCGAGTAATTTTGTGGTTCTGAGCCAGATTTTGACATAATTTTTTGGATCCAAGATGGCGGATGACATTTTGACACTAAAAATGATTATGGGTGTCGTTTTCGAGTAATTTTGTGGCTCTGAGCCCGATTTTGGCATAATTTTTTGGATCCAAGATGGCGGATGACATTTTGACACTTATGCCACTAAAAATGTTTATGGGTGTCGTTTTCGAGTAATTTTGTGGCTCTGAGCCAGATTTTGACATACTTTTTTGGATCCAAGATGGCGGATGACATTTTGACACCAAAAATGTTTATGGGTGTCGTTTTCGAGTAATTTGGTTCTTCTCAGCCCGGTTTTGGCATACCTTTTTGGATCCAAGATGGCGGATGACATTTTGACATTACTGACACAATAAACATTTTTAGTGTCAATAGTGTCAAAATGTCATCCGCCATCTTGGATCCAAAAAAAATTGCCAAAATCGGGCTCAGAGCCACAAAATTACTCGAAAACGACACCCATAAACATTTTTAGTGTCAAAATGTCATCCGCCATCTTGGATTTAAAAAATTATGCCAAAATCGGGCTGTTTTACTCTCCTCACCCGGAACACATCAGCGCAAGCATTGCTGCTTGGCGGCAGGATTACTAAGATGCTGGTACAGTCGACGTCAAAGATATCTTTACACTTTAGGTCCTTGTCGCTCCAAGCACTTTGACAACTTCATATGAAACTTCAAACATATAGTTACAACGACAAGGTACTAAAGTGTAAAGATATCTTTGACGTTAACCGTACCTAGCGATCCGAACGTACCTACCTAGAACAAGGTTAGGCTCTTACACCCGCAAAAATTCCCATTGAATAGGTACATATATAATACAATCCCACGGGATTATAAAAAAAACTAGAAATACCTATCAACCACAAAATCTAGCCATTAAAATTTACGTACCTACGGTCGAAGAAACTGAATCACGTAACCTACCTAATAGGTACAATTTAGCAATAATATCTCTGGCAGGGTGTATGTTAAAATTCCACAGTGGTAGGTAAGCGATTCAGTATCTTTCACTGTACTTAGGTACTTTATTGTGAAATCTCAGGTCCAGTAAAATCAATCCAGTTCACATAAATCAGAAACATTATCAGGATTAAGCTTTTATTACCTACCTACACATGACTAAAACAAAAATTTACTTACTATAAGGTGATACGCGTGCTCGTTTGCCACCTTATTTCATAAAAAAAACTTCAGCAGATATTTTTTGTATTAAATTTCGGATATTTTTAGTGAAATCAGCCGTTAACCCAGTACTGTCGTGAAATTGCTTTAACATTGTGACGTCACAGCCATGGCGACCAATCATGGCCCGTTCCCGGTCAAGTAGTCATATTTCAAATTTCATCAATTTTGAATTGCTTATAATTAATTTAAAAAAAATATTTTAAGATTTCTTTGAATTAGATATTATATAATATGTTATGAAGTTTTAAAAAACATAAAAAAAAATCGATATTTTTTTTAAATTCAAAGACTCAATTATGAAGCTGGTGTGAATGTGGTACGATTCTGAATCACTTTTAAATCTTCCAAATAAAACCTTTTCAAACGGCTCTTGGATTTGATGGACTGTGAGTGAACTATTAAATAGAACAATACAATACAAATAATCTTTATTGAACACCACGAATCATTCCAAATCATACAGTAACAAAGAACAAAGTTTACAATAGGCCGTCTTATCGCTTAATAACGATCTCTACCAGAAAACCAATAAGACAGAGAAATAAGTAGGAGACAGTTTAAGTAGATGGCGGAAACAAATAGACAGGAGAAACGCAGAACCAGTGAATACAGAGCCAAACATCTGCCCAAGCATTAACGCGCAATGACATATTACTAATAGACGCGTTATAGCTTAACAAAACTCCTTTCGGACATGGCAACGTTATTCTCTCCTCTGCGCGCGCCGACAGCGACTTAACACAAGTCAGGCAATTACCTTACTTTTCGCTTGCCACGGGGAGATCGCCTATGACGTATCTACCTCAGTCTTATATAGTGTATCAAGTTAACGCGGCCATGTTTGTTCTTCATAATCGCTCTCCGCTACCACTGGCACCGGACCCCGCAGCATAAATCCAGCCGCCCTGGCGATAATGGTTTACATTTCCACGCCTCGGCTACATGTACTGAAGCCATTTTTATCGGCAAGTGTTATTATACGAGTGACCAGACTCCTATTTTACTAATTCGACAATAGTCGATGACAAGTGACAATTCAAAATGCAATGCATAGTCAATATGAGTTAGGCAGGTCCAACTTTGACAAAGAGGTCGCTCGGAGAATCCAACTCGGATGGGCAGCGTTCGGGAAACTTCGCGATATCTTCTCGTCCAAAATCCCGCAGTGCCGGAAGACGAGAGTCTGTAATCAGTGCGTGTTGCCAGTGATGACTTCTGGCTCTGAGACGTGGTCTTTGACTGCTGGCCTATTGGAAAGGCTCAGAGTCGCTCAACGAGCTATGGAGAGAGCTACGCTCGGAGTTTCTTTGCGCGACAGAATCCGCAATACGGAGATTTGCCGAAGAACTAGAGTCACCGACATAGCTCGAAGAGTATGTACGTTGAAGTGGCAATGGGCAGGCCACATCGCTCGTAGAACAGACAACCGTTGGGAGAGACAAGTTCTCGAGTGGCGACCGCGAACCGGAAGACGCAGTGTTGGCAGGCCTCCCACTAGGTGGACCGACGACATCGTAAAAGTTGCGGGAAACCGGTGGATGCAGGTGGCGACTTGTCGTTCAGTGTGGTGGGCTAAGGGGGAGGCCTTTGTTCAACAGTGGACGTCTTCAGGCTGATGATGATGATGATGAGTCAATATGAAGCCAACCGGCGTAGATTCTTGTAGAGTTTGTAATGTAAAGAAAGTTGACAATTGTCACTGTGTGTGTGAAATTCCCAATACGTACTGGGCCCGCGCGTGAACTATAGCTCTCATTCTGTGAGTCCTGTGTCCAGTAGTAGGACGTGTATAGGCTGGTGATGATGATGGTTTTTCGTATTACGTTGCGTAAAATGTGATCACTGATATCATCATCCATCTCCAGCCTGTATACGTTCCACTGCCGGGCACAGGCCTCGTCTCAGAATGAGAGGGCTTGGGCTATAGTTCCCACGCGGGCCCAGTGCGGATTGGGAACTTCACACACACCATTGAATTGCTTAGCAGTTGTGTGCAGGTTTCCTCACGATGTTTTCCTTCATCGAAAAGCTCATGGTAAATTTCAAATGAGATTATCGCACATAAATTCCGAAAAACTCAGAGGTGCGAGCCCCGGATTCGAACCCACGACCCTCTGCTTGAGAGGCCATAGGTCAAACCACTAGGCTACCACGGCTTTTTTTCCACTGATATAAAAGTACAATAAATAGTGGTGGCAATAACGGCTGTTTTGCAATAATGAATAACAGTGTTGTGTTATTCTTAAATAGCTCTTATTGTAAACTGTTGTCTGTTATCCTGTTAAATTGCTGCTTTACAAAACGATAATGAACTTATTATTAAATAACTAGCTGTTGCCAGCGACTTCGTCTGCAAGGAATTCGTTTATCGCTATCCCGCGGGAACTACGCAATTTTCCGGGATAAAAAGTAGCCTATGTGCTATTCCAGACTTTTCTCTATCTATGTGCCGAATTTCATCCAGATCCGTTGGGCCGTTCTGGCGTGATTGAGTAACAAACAAACATCCATCCATCCATCTATCTATCCATCCATCCATACTTTCGCATTTATAATATTAGTTAGATTGTTATACTTATTTCGTCGCGATCGCAGCGTAATAAAAACGTACGGGAACAAAAGCAAAACAACGCTCTGTTACCTTGTTTGTTATTGTACTGACTGACAACAAACTGCAACAGCTAATAATGATACCAAAAGTCAGTTATTTCAATTGCGATTACGATGCGAGCTCGCGCTTATAGCGCTATCGCTATCTCTCGCACACAGCTACTTGATTTGTTGCGCACTCGCTTGCGCTTCTATGCCAAGTGCGGCAACAGTGCGCGTATGACAACGTTGACAACAGACAACGAATAATGACAACAGGATAGTTGACGATTCGATAATGTGTTGTTCGTTGCGTGCAAATAATGCATTACGTTATATGCTGTTGTAATAACGACCACCACTAACAATAAAGAGCAGAAATAATAAGTGTCACATATTTGACGTCAAATGCTAGAATATGGCAACAATTTTGTATGGAAATGTGTATTACGTCGTTAGGGTGCAACCACACCGCCGCTTAAAAAACGGTGACGTTACGGAATAGCAACAAAATGTATGAAGAAACGGTGAGAAAACGTGACGCATACGACACGTCACTGCGTATACGCGGCGGTTTGGTCGCTCCCTTATACGTCATCATTTTAAAGTGTGTAGCTTTTACCCGTGGCTTCGCTCCTGTGAACCTTTAGACGTGGCATTGAAATTACAGGATTTTTTGAATCCCCATGGGTATTTACAAAAATTACATAGGAATTTCGAACAATCTCATCGTAGTAGCATGAATAACATGGGTTTGTATGCGTAAATCCCATTTTCGTGGGAATATCAATATTAAAAGTAGTATATATTGTATGTTTTATTAGTATTACTACTAACTACCCTTCGATGCTGGCCTGGAAGCAAAGAAATAACGTAGAATTTACCAGTTGCTTCTCATCCCGCGCAGATGGTAAGCCCATCGAGGGATTGGGCGAAAATCATAGGATTCATGTGTAATAGGCGATGGGGCTAGCAACCCATCAATATTTTGATTCCATTTTCCATATATATGCCCACAATCATGCTAAACGAGGCGTTTAGATCATTTTACCTTAGGCTCTTTCTATCCTGTAAGGGATATAGACATTTGTGTATGTGTGTGTATGTAATATTAATTTGACGACCAGATGGCCTAGTGGTTAGAGAACCTGACTATGAAGCTTGAGGTCCCGGGTTCGATCCCCGGTCGGGGCAAATATTTGTATGAAAAATACGAATGTTTGTTCTCGAGTCTTGGATGTTTAATATGTATTTAAGTATTTATATTTATCTATATAAGTATTATCCGTTGTCTAGTGCCCATATCACAAGCTTTGCTTAGTTTGGGACTAGGTCAATTGGTGTCAATTGTCCCAAGATATTTATTTATTTATTTATTATTTATTAATGAAATAGTTGTGTACCTACTCCCTATAAAGACAAGTAGAGCACTCTTGTATACTTGTTTTTTCAGATTTTTAGGCATTAAAGCTTAGAAAGTAAGCTTTTATGCACATAAAATACAAAACTAGGAGTGCTCATTTTTTTCGTAAGGGGGTGTATATATTTAACAAGTGTCACCAATGAAGCTAGAATCCGTAAATGCAAATATCTCATATTCAACCGTAACACGCTGCGTATAAATAAACAGAGCGGGATTATTGCAAGTGCTTGCAGGAATTGCAATATAAATTAGCGTGCTTTAGTAACTTTGGTCGTGTAATGGGCTGGAAAGATTGTCGGACTGTTATTCTAACTGAACTATAGTTTTGGAATTAGATTTGTTATTAGTTCACCCGTGTTTATGGCGCGAATGGCGATTTATATCCGTGTACAACATTTTAATCATTTTCTTATTGTAAAATGGTAGATGGTATAGGTATAGATGAATTGCTATACTCAAGTGGTAGTGGGCAGGGACCTTACCATAATGTCTTAATGCGATTCAGTTTAGGTTCGCTCGCTCTCTGATTCATACTAAAAGTGACAGCTAAAACTTGAACTGTGTCGGAATTAGGACGTCATGGTAAGGCCTCAGGCAGGTCACATGATGGCAGGCAGGACCGATGGAGCCAAAAGATTCTCTAGTGGCCACCACATACCGTTATATATAAGGTCCCTCAGAATTATTCCAGAATACCTATTTCAAATATCATCATCATCGTCATCATCAGCTTGAAGACGTCCACTGTTGAACAAAGCCTCCCTTAGCACACCATAATGGGCGACAACTCGCCACCTGCATTCAGCGGTTGCCCGCAACTTTGACGATGTCGTCGGTCCACCTAGTGGGAGGCCTGCCAACACTGCGTCTTCCCTTTTCTCACCCAACGGTTCGGTTCGGTTCTCAACGGTTTGTACAGGAGTTTACATACATAGAGCATAAATCATGTCGTTATCCCTTACTCACCCGCTATGGGTGGTGTAGGGGTATAACACGCGTCACGGAATGACGAGGACCCGGGTTCGATTCCCGGCCATAGCTTTACTTTTCGGATTTTTCTGTGTTCTAATTTTCAGTGTCGTTTAGAAGTTATCCCTTACTTACGGGGTAGATAGAGCCCAAAGTAACAAGACCCAAAGGCCACGCTTAGCATAGGTAAGGCGAATCAAATTAGTGATGGGTTGCTGCAAGCCGCATCGCCTATAACATATATATATATATATATTCAATATTAATTCTTTGACATTTAATTTTAAGTGATGATGTAATTTTATATTGAATGATCAAATAAACATAAACATAAACATGATTCTTGAGATTTTGGCCCTCGGAATTCCCTCTTTGGCATGTAAGGGTGCGACCACACCGCCGCTTAAAAAACGGTGACGTTACGGAATCGCAACAAAATGTATGAAGAAACGGTGAGAAAACGTGACGCATACGACACGTCACTGCGTATACGCGGCGGTTTGGTCGCACCCTAAAACTGCATTGTTTTTTCTCCGCGTTCCGTAGCTACCTCACACTTGACGATCAACAACTTTTTCAATTTCCCGTTTTAAGGGAAGCCCCGCGCTCGGCCATCAAACGGTAAATGATTATAACTATGACGCAAGAGGAAGCTGCCGAGGCGGCGGCGTAATGAGAAATAAGACAAAAAAAAGCCGGCAGGAAGCCGCTCCCACGGCCTCCTTGTTCGTCTTATTGATTAAAAAAGTTTCTTAATCATATTTCCTCGGGGATAGTTGCCTATCGGGAGCGCCGGCAATTAAGGCTTTTCGATTGATGTTTTTATTTTTGAACTTGTTTGAGGGAATTTTTTTGGAGGAAATTTTCCGTGGTGTCTAGCAATCGTACGGTCAGATAAATTTTACAGGGTGAGATATGAAGTCGATTTGTACATGACATTACTCGTCGATATAAGAGCTTGTTTTTTAAATGTTTTTACAGAATTAGAAGAAGTTTATTTATATATAGTGTCGCAGTTTTAACCTATACTAAGTGCAATCGAAATATTATAAAAATACTCGAGCTCGATAGTCGATAAATTGTTGTCGATGAAAATGACAATTGATGAAAAGTTTGTCGCCAAAACGAGAGAAACTCATCTAAGTAATACGAGTGACTTATCTAACTACAGCATCTAAGTACAGTCTGTGTGTCAGTGTGTGTGTGATAATAATTCTAATCCCGTTTAGCATAGTACTAGTTCATAAGAATATTAATTATTGTACGCCTAACTGGCAGATTATAGCAGTTCTTATAGTAATAATACATGTCTAATATGTATATGGACCTGCTATGGGTGGTGTAGGGGTATAGCACGCGTCACGGAATGACGAGGACCCGGGTTCGATTCCCGGCCATAGCTTTACTTTTCGGATTTTTCTGTGTTCTAATTTTCAGTGTCGTTTAGAAATGTATATGTACCTAAATATAATAGCAATAAATGAGTTTGAGTTTGAGTTTTGTGAGCAATTAGAATGCCACTCGGGTTTGTCTTGCTGTCACACTCACTCTTATTGGTTTGATAATTGAATCGGCCGAGTGAAAGAGACATCAAGATGTCATTCTATTAGCTGACGGACTGTAACCTACCAGTTAATTCAACTTCATTAGTTCATTAATTCAACTTTTTTTTTGCAGAAACTCCACCTCCTCTCGCCGCCGCAGTTTTCCGTGGAGCGCATAACCAGCAGCAGTTGCGGGGGTCGCGTGTGCGTTTGGGGGTCGCGAGGGGTCGCGGTGGTCGAGCTGCCCTCGCGCTGGGGTCGCGGGGGTCTCTTCGACGCCG
The DNA here is from genome assembly GCA_963854515.1 of Pandemis heparana. NCBI lineage: Eukaryota > Metazoa > Arthropoda > Insecta > Lepidoptera > Tortricidae > Pandemis > Pandemis heparana. Next base: position 12,835,827 of record OY978022.1, on the reverse strand, counting down.
GCAGCCAGACAGTACTGTGCAAGTAAGTGGGATAACTAGAGATAGATAATTAAAACGAACACAAAATATTTACCTTGCTACTCCGCTACTTACGTGCAAGATAACCAAGCTTGTGCGAAATATATACGTTTTGCATGCAAGCCCTCCCACCACTACTATCACACAAAACGCACACAAATCCCACAAACTTAATTAATCCTATCACCACACAAACACTGACGCGCGTTTCGATCCCTCTACGGGATCATTTTCAAAGTTAGACCACAACCGATGCACATGCGAACCAATATCGTACTAATTTGTAAATCTATAAATAAACTAAATAAATAAACCAAATGTACCCACATTCGTATATTTCCAAACTACCCTCTTATTTATAATTTTTATTAGCCATCAACAACTACCTTCATAAAATTTTCCGACTACAGCAAAAACAAAGAGCGGAGCGGTAAGTAGCGGAGTAGCAAGGTAAATAAGTATTTTGTGTTCTTTGAAATGGACCTCCGCAAAGTAACGCCTGATTCAATAAAATATATAGATAATTTTTAAATTTATTAGCATTCAATCACTGCAGCAATCGTGATTATAATCTATGGCTTAGCCTATTTGGAAAAACTTAAATCCTATCCCAAGGCAACACCATATCATCTCTAAATTCTATTTATCTATCTATCTACAGCCATTGCGTCCACTGCTGGACGTACTCGTGGGTCTCCTTCATATTGCGCCAACTTCCGCGATCTTGGGCTTCCCCCATCCAGCCACTGGCCACTGCCAGCTGTCCTCCTAAGGTCATCGGTCCAACGCGTCGCGGGGCGTCCCGCACTACGCTTTCCCAAACGTAGACCACTCTAGGATACGTTTGCTCCAACGGTTGTCAGTTCTACAGCAAACGTGATCAGCCCATATCTCTCAATTACATACTTAAAATCTCAAAATATTCAAACGGTGGTCCCAAACGCGAACAAAACACTTCGAGCCTTACCTAAAATGTGCATCAGAATAAACTTACCCAATTAATTACAGCGCCATCTCTCGGATCTATTTAATAACGGGCGAGTTCGCGAGAATACCGGCACGTAAGCGTCGTGTATTTTCTACTATCACGGTAAATTTTGTTACCTATTAAGCTCCTCGAAGCGGCTATAATGTTAGCCTGAGGTAACGATTAAGGCATAGATTATTTTGTTTACCAAGCGCTTTTTGTAGACGCGACGAACTGTTGCATGTTGTGGGGCTTTGATAAGAAAAAAAACAAAGGGACATAATTTACGAAATGATCTCAACTCGGGCAAATGCTGGCTTGCCAGTCGGCACAGTAGGCTTATTGTCTAACTCGCTCGCAATCGCCATCGTGTTCATTTTGACAGTTCTTGTATGAATGTGACAGCTAGCTGATTCCGATGCCAATTGTCAGCCCATACATGAACTGTCAAAATGAACACGATGGCGATTGCGACCGAGTTAGACAATAAGCCTACTGTTCTTCCGCTAGGACCTTGGGACCTAAGCTAGCGTACTCTAAGACCAGCTGACTATAATGGCGAGCAATAATAACGAATTTGTATGGGAAGTGACCCGTTATTATTGCTTACCAGTGTAGGACGATTAGCATGCACATCTTTTACCATCTGTCACTCAGTACGGTATAGGTATACAGGGAAAAATCTTTCTTCTAAGAATCCCTATGTACCAGGGCTACGGCGTAGTTATTTGCTACGCGCTGCCGCTACGACGTAGCTGTCTACGACATTCGTAGCGTAAGCGTACGAAGTTTAATCAGTATTTTAACAGACTTCTAGTGGTCGGATTGACTTAAAATTTGGTACGTTCAACCAGCAATATATTTTTTTAATCTTATTTTCTCACAGAGGCATCGTTACTGTGTCAACAGACATCCGCTTCTATCTTCTTATTCTTCAGCCTTCCCGCGCTGAAGTCACCACTCTTTTGTACATGTTATTAGTCGGCTATATCTCGCCATTTGCATATTTCGGCAGTAAAATTAATTCGAAGATTTGCCCGCATCCAGCATCCAGACGTCTTGGACGGGGAGCCGGGGGGGGTTCGGATTTGTGCATTAGAGTATTTGGGGGGGTGTTTCGGTTTTTGATTGAGGCTTTTCTTGAGTTAGACCGGATAATTCCGGTTTGAGGTTTCGTATGTGTGTGATACCAACTGGGTCCCGACTCGAAGGTACCGTTCGGAAATGTTAAAAAATTGTGCTGCATTTTAAGTACGAGTGGAATACTTAAAAGAAAATAGTTACCGATTTTGTCGATTAGTCGAAACTTTAATTTCGTTTGTTTTTTTTTTCACGACAAAAAGGCAAACGAGCAAGTAGGTCACCTGGGATGGTAAGCGAGCACCACCACCCATAGACATTCGCAATACTAGAGGATGTAGCATTAAAAAAATTATAACTACATTCAAGTGTTATTTGAACAGACGTGGTTTCAAAAATCGGTACCCAGGTTCACAAGCTTCGAACAGTTAATAGCTTAGTGGTTAGAGAACCTGACTGTAAAGGTTAAGGTCCCGGGTTTGATTATCAGTCTTAGTAGCCCTTTAAAGCTATTTTGCTGACTGCACTTGCATTATCAACCGTGCTACGCAATAGGGAATATGCATAAAAAAATTATAACATTTCTTTACAAAATATGAAAATATAGTAGAAAAGATGACAAAAAGTGAAATTAAAAGTAAAATCGGTCAAGAAACACGGAAAATATAAGAGTTTTAAACTATTGATTAGTCAGCGATTAGAGAGAGAGAGATCCGATATGACATGTGACGTCATTTGTCATAACGCCCATATGCTCCATATTAAAAGTCCGTTTTTCTAGAAAGAGATGGAGACAAATCTTTAATAGCTTATATCTCGGTTATTTTTATAGTTATTTGAAAAATATTTTTTTCATATTGTTAATTACATAAATGAGCTTCTATAGAAAGCCATTAAAAACATAAATATACCCTAATAAAGGAAAGTCCAAGTCAATCAGACCACAAAAAATGCATCCGAATTGAGAACCCTCCTTTTTGAAGGCTGTTTAAAAGTGGATGAAAATCGACATGCAAGACTTCACCAAAACAAACTTTGAAGTTCAAAAATTTGCAATCATAGGCTGGAACATCACCGCGTCTTATAAAAGTGTTAACGGGAGTTGTTAAATCCCCCCACGACTGACGCCTCACGATAATAGTCGAGCGACTACTCTGTATTAATCCCTACAACTAATATTAGCAATAAACAGCCCCTTTAGGCTAATTATGCTAAGATGTTTCGGGAAGTTGGCCGCGTCTGCAGCGCGGATTTGAGTTTAACGCTGTATGTACAGATTAAACTGTGCGCTTATTTTAGTTTTGTCAAGAAAAAAGTGACAATCAAATATTAATAACATATAGAGAACATGTCAACGCCGATGATGTGAACGAACGTGATGAAGCGAAAGAGGTATGTCAGGATCGTAGCAAGTGGAACAAAGTAGTCTCTGCCTACCCCTGTGGGAAAGAGGCGTGACTGTATGTATGTATGTATGTATGTCAACGCCCAGTCGTACAGAGAGGCAAAGGCTGGCGGGAAACCGGCAGAAACGGCAATTACGCCACCGACAAGAATCCAACTCCTAAATAAAATATATATAATCTTAAGACAATTAACACTAATTAACCTTGTCCCAAACTAAGCAAAGCTTACTTCTTACTCTCCGCGATATAGTGAAGTGAAGTCGTGGTATGGGTACTAGACAACGGAAAAACATACTTATACAGATAAATACACATATAAATACAACGTGTTACAAATACCCCGTAAAATAGCAAAGCCAAAAATATTACCAACCCTAGTAAACTGTCATCTCAGGAAACCATACTGGGGTTCTTAAATATTGTAAATGGACTTGCTATAAGGTCACATTTAACCTCCTTTCGGCTTTAAGGGTAGTTTTGTAACAGCCTGTATATCACTACATAGTATAAAACAATGTCGCTTTCTCTGTCCCTATGTCCCTATGTATGCTTAAATCTTTAAAACTACGCAACGGTTTTTTTTTAAAGATAGAGTGAATCAAGAGGAAGGTTTATATGTATAATACATGCATAATATACCGTGCGAAGCCGGGGCGGGTCGCTAGTGTATAATAAACATCCAAGACTCGAGTACAAACATTCGTATTTTTTATACAAGTGTCTGCCTCGACCGGGGATCGAAATTAGGACCTCAAGCTTCTAAGGTCAATTTTAGCCACTGGCCTATCAGGTTATCATGTACCCATGACATAACTATCTATTTCTTATGTCCTCACTCCTAGAAACTATTAATTTATTAGCTCACAGAATGTTAAAATTTATAGGGAAGCTTCTTCAATCACCTTAATCCGGAATATCCGGATCTAATACTATCAACGTGATAGTTTGTATGTTTTTTACTCCTCAGCGCTAAAACGGCTAGACGAATTTGGATGACATTTGGCATGCAGATAATTGGTTGTCTGGAAGACATTATCCCGATTACCATAACACATTTATCCCGAATTTCCCACAGGATGCACATTATTCAAGTGAGCGAAGCGGCGAACGAAATCTAGTAAAATATGTTAGTTAAATAAAATTTTATAATAATATTTCCTAGCCATACGTCACATAAAATACGACAGTGAATGTATGTAAATTAAGATTATTTTAAGACTAATATATATCCGTGTTTGTTCTTTACCTCTGGTATCCGATTATGTAAGGGCACTTCGCGTATTTCTTTGATAACCCGTTATCGCAAAGGATGCATTAACTTATGAAACTTAACCAATGCAATGTTACGTTTAAAGCTATGTATTTTACACCATACCAGCATTTTCATATGAAATTATCATGAGACATAAGTTACACGATAATTATTGAAATAGGAATCACGGATCAGTCTCGTGTTTGTAATATGTCGGCACATATATACTATAAATACGGGAGTGAACAGATCTAATTTTAATGATCATTAAATATATGATACATAGGAATAGTTGCAGCGTGTATATTTAGAATAGAGATTACGTATATACAGTTACTCCCATTGATTGCTCGCTCGGTCGGTCATATAAAAGGCATTCATGAGGCCGAGGCAAACACGGAGTCTTTTGGCGCCTTAGAACATAAATAATGCATGTGTGTATCGATGTTAATTTGATAACGTTGACAGTTATAAACTTACAAAATTGCAATGTAATCTATCATAGAAGAAAAGATTCATGTAGACATTGACTCGGAGTTTCATAACTCCGACGAATATTGCTATTATTGTTTTTTTTCGTCATCAAACGTCATTTTTAAAGTTTCGTGCGATGATTGTTTTGAAATAACATCCCTAACGTCTCATCCACTAAAACTGTTCAATATGATATCTCTTTTGATGTGTTTTAACACAGCTTCCTCATGTCCACCTATTTGAGGGTACAGAGGCGTAAAAGAATCCCAACACTTTGTAACATTGAACAAACTTGCATCCCCTGTTTGCACGGGTCTTGTTTGGCGACTGTCTGCGATATCCTTTGATTAAGTCCACTATTGTTTCTGTATCATTAAACGTTAGATCTTTGGTTGCTATGTTGTATGCGTCAGATGTTTTTGTAGTTCTAAATAGGTAACGCACATAAGTTTTCCTAGTTAGATTTGCTTTTTAGCTGTGTTAGTTATCTTTTAATTTTGCTATTTCAATGTTATCGTTGTTGTTTCGTTAGTGTTAATATTGTGTGGCAGCTCTTTTCTTATATGTGTAGTATAAAAATGAGAGGACGACTGGGGGTGTTTGCACAGGGGTTATAATGGAACTGCTGAACTTGTAATAAATATTCTCTCACTAACATAACACTAACTACACTATCTCTAATATCCTGAGAAAGTACAAAAGACTGCAGGTGTTATATGAGTTCATCACTGCATAGTATAAAACAAAGTCGCTTTCCGCTGTCTGTCTGCCCCTATGTATGCTTAGATCTTTAAATCTACGCAACGGATTTTGATGCTTTTTTTAATAGATAAGAGTGATTCAAGAGGGAAGTTTATATGTATAATACATACATATTATAGTAGAAAAACACTGATTGCATCCGTGCGGAGCCGGGGTGGGTCGCTAGTACAAAATAAAAGGAAAAATAGAGGAAGAAGGTAGAAGTTTTTTTTCGCGCTACCGAATTTGACATCTTGTTTATATTTTACCGTGAGGTTTCGGAGTTCGACTTCCAATTTTAGCATTTTGTTTAGATATAGATACAGTATTATCTATTCATTAAAAACTTGATTACATAGTCTACAATTTTTATCTGTGTCGACTTTAAAGCAAACATTCCATCGAATCTGCGCTCATTAACCGTTCTTATTACTTAACACTCGCGTTAATGAGTGTACATGGGATACCACTGTCTTTTTTATCCTTTCAACCTCATTCCCTTTAAACTCGTACTCAACGTAATTATCTTTAATTTCCTCGCATTCTGAGTTATCCAGGTTTGCTTTGCTATTTTTTTTTTCATTCTTTAAACCAGTATTTCGAATACCTGCAGTATTTTTGCAACATTCTACCTTGTAAAGTTGAAAGATTTCTATACTACTCTAAGGTTTAATGACATTAGATTAGTACTTACCATGTTAGTCGATGTTTACCCGTCATATAACGGACCACTGATTAGTTGAAAACATGTCCGACGTATCTATAATACATGAGAGTTTCGTTTATTCATATTTAATAATCAGCTGATATTATTCAAGCAACCTTGAAATTTAATTGAATTTTTGTTTGTGAAGTGAGATGGGTATAACTAACCAAAAAGTATTAGTATTGTTGCTTTAATAGTGAGTCATCTCTAAAAGACCTAATTTCTTACTACGCAGATGCAAATACAAATGCTACAAAGCTTTTGTTGCAAATTTGCTCCGCACCTAAAATGTCCCCTCTCTACAAAATCAAACCCGACACCGCCAAAACAAAAACAAACGATCAATAAATAGTGATACCGCCTAATCCTTTGACCGCAACATTTCGAACCCGACCGAATCATCCTGTAAGACTCAATTACAACACCCTGATTTACCCGCGACACAACCAATTTGTAAACGGTGTCCGATCTGAGAAAACTGTACGTCTGACGTCATCACACCAAACTCGACTATACCTCGACGCTCCAGGGTTGAAGATGCCGGCATGGAAGAGCGTCACCTTCCGAGTCGATCTTGTCTAGTCATGCGAGTGATGACCATCGATAAACCAATCGAGAAAGGAATCCCAACCCTACGTGATGCCACTTGGGGTTGTGTTCGTAACGGTTTCTGTAGGGACATTGGACGTACGAACAACCCCCAATTATGGGCCACAAACTATTTTATCTAACACCCGTGTGACAACACTAATCTTATTAGAATCTATTGGAATTGGGAGGTTTGGGCGAGATGGAATGTACCTTTGTTAATTATTGGCGGTTGTGTTTCGTTCGTTTTAATTGCTTGGCTTAGTTCATTAAATTTGTGTAGTCGGATAAAGACACCAATTAACATATTTTTTGGAAACTTGATGAAGAATCACTTACCCAACAAACAAAGCTTAAATTTTTGATGTCACGATTTAAAATTCAATTATTCTCATCATATATCTCACAGTCTTATACTTTTACATTTGTTGTATGAAAGTCTTTATCAGGGGCCTTACCACGACGTCCTAATTCCGACTCAGTTCAAGTTTTAGCTGTCACTTTTAGTATGAATCTGACAGCGAGTGAACTAAACTGAATCTCATTAAGACGTCATGGTAAGGCCCCAGCTCACAATTTGCACAGTAGATTATGCAGTAATGTAACTCCATCGAACTCACCGCTTAATTCCTCAGCGTTCGGATTGATTTGCGCCCACGGATCCCCAATCCGGGGTTCTTAAACCAATTTGGTTTCTAATCCGGGATCCGACGCCTTCGCCCCCGATCGTATAAACAAACTCACATAAATCTTTATCTTATCCGATGTTTAATTCCTTATTGGTTTTACTTTCAGCCTCTTCTGGTCAGTGATCCTTTGAAGTGGCTTGAAGGTTTTTGACTCTGTGGTATTTTTTTATTATTTCGAGCTTCCTATTTATTGTTTTGATTAATGTTTTATATTTGTTTAAGTGTAATGAAAAACTATCTTAAACCATATGAATAACAATCAATAGTATAGTGCTTATGCGAAATTTATTTCATTTGTCTACGACACTGCGTTATTGGCTGTTATCCTCTTTTTTCTAATTATACACATCTAGGATGTCTGTAGTATAAATATATCACTAAGAAACGTTACAACTAAGAAATTACGGCAATTTATTTCAAAACTATGCATAATTGTGTTGACTCTGCTTGCTAAGTATGCGTTATGTAAAATCTTTTCTACTTTAATATCTCGCGGAACAATAGTCGGGCTTAAAATAATATTCTAGAATACTTTATCGCTACTCTTCTTCCGTATAATTAATTAAAAACTACTAACCGAGTTGTACTTTTCTATTAAAAAATAAAATAATTTTATAATTGCTTTCCTTTTCAGGTTGTTAAATCTTTGCACGTATTATAAAGTATATTTTGCTTTGGTGTAATAATTTCCTCTCTACATTCGTTTCGTATTACGCTTCCTTTCAATGCTAAGAAAGCTAAAGCCTCAAATATACCTACTATTATGAAACAACTTACGCTAAAATGATTCACGCGTCTGCTTCTATGCATACGCAACCTTATTTCCGTTTAAAATATAATCTGCATTGAATCACACAAGTCCTTTTGTCAAATTACAAAAGGAACTAATAAAGCTAAGTATAGCTTAATATTAACTCTCATATCAAGAGGCCAATATGTAAATACCGGACCAGTTTGTTTAGGGTGGACGGTGGTCAAACAGCCATGGTTTTGTGTGATTAGTGGTTGATTATGACATCTTACATGTAGTTACGAGGCTGCTAGCATGTTTATTTTGATGCTTGAGTATATTGAATTGTCTTCAGTGGTGTCTTAACCGTCTACATAGTAACTGGTGGTTTGATGCGTTAAGTCTCTCAAGTAAATTAAATACGCTGAGTCAAATTCTGAGTCGCATAATATTATTTGGTAAGTTTGGATGAGGATAATGGTTACAGCGTTAGTAACCCAATGGTTTTTGTTTTTAATTTTTAGTATTATATTGGTACTAGCTTTTTGATGTCTGTATTTTTTGTTCTATACTTGCATTGTCATCTATCATACAAATTATGTATACAAAAATTTCAAGTCTGTGGATGGACTTGCAAGATTTGACTCCAAAATCATACATTGCAATGCAAGCTAAATAAAGTGTGTTAAAAATGAAAGTAGATAACATGTAAAAGAAATAGCGCATGTCTTTTTAAATTAGATTCTAATCCGTGATAAAAGTGTCTTATAAAATACCCTAGGTTAAACAAATTTCCTTATCCTCCCTTTTTTCCTGCGTCGACACCAATAATCAAACTTATTCCCCTCTATTTTCACACGACACCCTTATTACCGATTCTTACCCGATGTCTTCCACCCTTTATTGTTTTATCCGGTAAAACACGGAAAAATACCGTCCAACTTTACAAAGAGGTATTTCTCACGCCCCAATTTGAGTAGCGTAATCGTCCCCCATTGAGTGTACACCACAGCGATTTGCGGGTAGATCACACAAAGAATCCCTTTTTTATCCCTTTACCTTGGGGAGGGGTCCTCACTGGACTGCATTACCGGTATCGATGCCAAATTGGGGTTGTCGATTCTTGTAAGGTTAAAAAGGGATTTGGTGTCACTTGTAAGAAGGGGACCCTCCTTATTGAATTTTTCCTTTTTAAGATTCACGTCTTGGCTTTATTGAAAGACCCTTTTTCCGATTGGCCAGCTTTTCAGTTTGTACAAACATTTAGCTCTGCTCCCCTGCGACAGTAAAAAAAACCTTTTAGATAGTTATGCCCCGCAATTAACATGCACACAATCCGGCTGCGAATTCCGATCTCACGGGTCAGCTTTAAACGAAAAACAACCGAGCCATCCACCGAAAGGGTATGTGATGAAAAAGGCATAATGTCCACATACACTTGAGGAGTAGCAATGAAATTACAACCGGCGGCCGCGGCCGGTGCGCGTAATATCATTCCACACGAGTCTTGAAAACGAAATTAAATTTTGCATGAAATGAAACAAAATACAAAGAAAGTGGGCGAACAAAGGCAGAGTGGCGCCCAACGTGGGCCCGCGGTTAGTTAGCCGACCCGACTTATCGCGGTACACCCCGTGTGTAATTTGTTTCTAATCATATTACATTTTTTATTTTTGTGTCTTCCAACAGTTAAGGCTGTACGCTTGTGCAATGTTTTTAGTCTGCTAATTCGCGTGTAAATAGGTATTTTGCGTATTATATTCACATCATACCTTAATCTAACTTTAAGTTTCGACATTCGTGGCCATCTTGGAGAAACCAAGTAGCCGCAGCATTGTTTTAAAATAAATATATACTTAAAAAATGCATGCTTAGATTTCTGAATGCGGCATTTTGTATGTAGTACATTTTTCACTCGTCCAAATGGCTAAGAACAAAACTACACGTCCGCCGACCACTGTCCATTATTAATCACACTCAACGTCGGGTTAATTAGGTCTTTTCATAATACAAACGGTTTCTGAATCCCTCTCGAAAATGTACGCAGTCATAAATACATACGCAGTGATCTCCGAAATTTTCAGTTTTCGGCAACCGGCTTAATAATTCATGGTGTAGGCGCGCCGGTGAGCAAAAATGAATTTTCTAATGTGAATGGAACTTAGTCCCACCCCCGCCGCCGGCAAAATAATTAAAGCATAGCATTAAAAATTCTTCCAGTGAGCACTGCTGGTCGGTCGGATATGTGATAATATTAATACGCGCCCGGCTTTGCGAGTTCTTAGATATTCGTTTACACTCGAAACGTTATGATGCCTCGTGCTCGTGTCGGAAAGGATTCCGTGTTTCCATTTATGATTATGATAATCTTCGTTGATATCCTGAGTATGAATGTTATTTTGCGATTTGATTTCGTTGAAGGAAAAAATTCCGTTGGATTCTATTGTGGTATTGGTGCAAGTTAGATTATTGTTGCTTTGAAAAAATTACGTAAACAAGTACCGAACTATTAAAATCATTGACAAAATTGACTCACTCGTTGGTCTGTTCTTACCTTTTCAATAACTGTTTATAACAGCGTGATTTCAGTGTATTATATTTTCTTAAAACCAACATTTTTCAATCCATTGAACTTAGTATTTGATCGGACGTAAGTTAAGGAGCTAGTGATTGATTTACTTTAACATGTAATCTATAGTCAAGAAAATTACGTTGATAATTTATGTGATAAATCTTCACAAAAATCTTTATAATGTTAATATTATTCCAGTAATACCTGAACCTGTTGAAGTAAAATATTGAAATGCTGATACAGAATTCTGAAATTAAAGAGAATCATTACTTTTTGGCTCGTCTGAGCCCGCCGATGCACGCTCGGATGAATATGTATGAATGCTCCGGTTCGCTTGCTTTTATTATACGTTAAAATATACGTATTACTATTTTATTTGATAACGTTTTCAGTTTAGTTTGATCCTGTTTTGTTTCTGAGGGCTTTTTCATCAGTATCCTTATCACCACCTTTACTGGTATTGTATTCGTAAGATTGTCATGTTTAAGGATACTTTGATTATCGATCAGATCGCTTGCAGTTATCAATCAGGGATTGGGGTGAATTAAAACGTTAGGAGTACTAGTGTTGTGAGAAGGTCCCTTCTCTAAAGTATTTATGTGTATGTAATGTAGATTTTGGGGTTATCGTGTGCCGTAGTTGTTATCCGTAGATTCATACTACGAATGAAATTACAGGTGCGTAAATAGATCACATTAAGTGACTCTTGCTTGTGACTATAATTATCCCGGCTGTCTTAACTTTAATACCAGAAAACAACACTACTGCTTAAAGTCCAAGACATGCGTAACATTATTCAACTATTCACAAAAGCGTGAAAACTAACTTTATTAAATTGAGTTATTTTTTGAGCCGCTGAAGGAGCATTAAATTCACTTGTCAACAAGTTATTTGTGAGAATAATTTCCTGAGTACTTATACTTGGTTCCTTTTCTAAACGTAGGAGGTAGTTAAGGCGGGCATCCTAAAGTAAAGAGACGCATGGAATGGCCCCCCAGATTTACTGTTATTTGCTGCGGACTCGCGCTCCAGAACCGAAGCTCTTGATAGCTGATGGTATTTTTTATAAGCTTTTGTTATAAGTTGCAATTAATGTTAAGGTAGGTGGTATTCAATACACGGAGGAGGCCTATGCCACGAGGCACGCCGAATTACGCGACAAGTTAATAAATAAACGACAATAACAACAACAACATGTACTTACTGAAATTGTAGCGAATTCGGAATAAAAAGGCTTATAAAAAAATAAAAATAAAATGTGGTGTTGGGGACGTTTTGGAAAAAGGTCAGGTCAAGAGTGCCCGAAACCGACGAGCATGTATGAAGAGATTGATGAATGTGGATGAAACGAAAGACGTATGTCAGGATCGTGGCAAGTGGAACAAAGTAGTATCTGCCTGCCCCTATGGGAGGGTGGCGTGACGGTATGTATGTATGTAATGTTTAGGTCAAATTTTTGATTTTGATCCTCTTCTAGTGTTTAAGTTGACATGAAATTAGTACAATGCAAGTGCAGTGCCGAATTTGTCTTTAACCCCGACTTAAAAAGAGGGATGTTTATTATTGTCTTTGAACAAAATTACACCTTTTCTTGTCCAGAGATCAGGGGCCTTACCATGACGTCTTAATGCGATTCAGTTTAGGTTCGCTGGTTCAGATCGATACTAAAAATGACAGCTAAAACCTGAACTGAGTCGGAATTGAGTCGCATTAAGATTTCATGTTATAACAAGGCTCCTGTTTACCGCAGAGAGAGCTGAGAGAGTTGAGAGCAGTTTAGTGTCTGTAGAGATCAGTTTTGTCAGCCCTAGCTAATCCAACGTAGACGCAAGCAATTATGAGCTAAAGATTTCACGGCACCAGTCATGGCAGGCCGCAAAAGCCGCATCTTGCTGCACCCCTGCACATGACAAAATTGCACCTTGGCTAGCACAGACAGGGATAACAGACGTACAATAATTTCGACTCTGCTACGATGTAGGATACAATGTGTATTATACATACATATACATGTATGTATGTATGTATGTAAACTCTTTATTGCACATAAAAATTTAAAAATACAGAAGTACACAGAAAATAGTACAAAGGCGAACTTATCCCTAAGAAGGGATCTCTTCCAGCTAACCTGGTACAGAAAGGAATAGTTTAAAAAAAGGCAAGCAGTCATTATTATGCGCAAATAAGTAGTATTAATACTTAATAAATTAACAACTAAAGTACATTATAAAACCATAATAAAATATAATATAAATAACGAAATAAAATTTAACCAATAAACTTACATAAACACTATCGAATATCAAATAACATAAATAAATACTTGAACTAAATAGAATATGAAAGGCAATTATACCGCCTCAGGTGCCGGTGTTTAGCCACAACTTCCTCAGCCCACCCCTGAACACCGCCACAGACTGAGATTCCCTCAACGTCAGGGGCAACCCGTTCCACAGCTTGACGGAGCGGATCGTGAAAGATTTGGCATATGATCGTGCCTTATTAGGCGGAAAGGCAAGTGTGAGGTTGGAGCTCGACCGCAAACGGTCGCCGCTTCCAGTGGCCAAGTAGCCAAATCTTTCACACAAGTAAGAAGGAGAAGTAGGATTAAAGAGAACATTAAAAAGGAGGCACAAGGTATGCATGTCTCTGCGACGTCGAATAGGCAGCCAGCTAAGCTGCTCGCGAAAGTGGGAGACATGATCATACTTGCGCAGACCATAAATGTACCTAATGCAAACATTTTGAAGGCGTTCAAGTTTGTCAAGCAGTTCCTCCGTCAAGTCAATGAAAGCAACATCACCATAATTCAGTAGGGGTAAGAGAAGAGAACGAGCAAGAGTAAGTTTAGTTTGAAAAGGGAAAAAGTTCTGCAGACGTCTCAAGGAGTGCATCGATGCGAAAAGCCTACGGCTCACCTCAGTTACATGCGCAGTCCAGGAAAGAGTTTGGTCGATTATAATACCCAAATTCTTAACGGTCTTGTGTATATGTATGTATTTTGTGTATGTACATAAGCACAGATCTGCGCGTGAAGAGCTTCGTGAAGAAAAACAACTGGCACATTTTTCGTTTCTTTTTTTGCTCCCAGATAAGCATGGAAGGATGTGTATTATAGTACGCAAACGACAATTTTCAAACCTCGTATGATTAAAAAAATCAACTGTATCCCGTCAGTTTCCTCCGACCACTTCGACACTACTATAGTCAAATTCAAATACAATGAACAATACAATACAACAACACAATACAACAAAAACACAACAACAACAACAACAATGACAATGACAAACAACAATTACAATGAATAACAGCAATACAATACAATACAACACAACAATTGTATTGTGTACAATGAATAGGTAGTCGGGAAAATATCAGGAGGAACTAATTTTTGTCAAGCTCTTGACAGTTTTAAGATAATTTTGGGTTCTCACTCGTCTGGCATCCATGAGCACAAGCTCGGTATCGCAAAGTGGTGCAGTTGACGGATATCAACATACGCGAATGGGGTAGGCAGAGACGGGATCTTGTTTGTAGCAGGCGCTGCGTCGGTTGTGATTGTGACTTGTGAGTTATTTTGTAGTAATAAATATATTGTGATGCGGTTCTTATTTATTATTAAAATATGTGCAAGTTTTAACATATTTTTTTTAGATTTTTGTGCAGTAGTTGTCGCGAATCTGAAGTCAATGAAATTAAGTGAGTTACAAAATGCTACCTACACGTACTAACTAGCAAAGCGGGTAAGCAATTAAGCTTTTCGCTGATAATACTTGACTATTGAAGCTCTATACATGTACCAAATATGTATATCGTCTTCATACTGGAAGTTACTTCAAATTCACTACCAAGTTTTGGGACGGCCAACTTATATTGAAACATTAAAAATCCTACTAATATTATAAATGCGAAAGTTTGTGAGGATGGATGGATGTGACGATGTGAGTGTGTATGTTTGTACCTTCTTCACGCTGAAACGTCTGAACGGATTTGGATAAAATTTGGAACGGAGATAGCTGGTACCCTAGATTAACATATAGAATACTTTTTATCCCGAAAAATTGCATAATTCCTATCATATCAAAGATCTGCGTAGAGTCGCGAAGTTAATAAATATTGCAGAATATACTATCAACGTCAGTTCTTAAGTCTATTTTTGCGCAGACGAAGTCGCGGGCAGAAGCTAGTCTAACTAATATTATAAATGCGAAAGTATGGATGGATGGATGGATGGATGGATGGATGTATGTTTGTTTGTTACTCAATCACGCCAGAACGGCGCAACGGATCTGGATGAAATTTGGCACATAGATAGAGAAAAGTCTGGAATAGCACATAGGCTACATTTTATCCCGAAAAATTGCGTAGTTCCCGCGGGATAGCGATAAACGAATTCTTTGCAGACGAAGTCGCTGGCAACAGCTAGTTAAATAATAACTCTCATAAGTCTAATGTGGACACGCAAATAAAATCTTGTAAAGTCATCGATATAATTGTCGACTACGCATGCGACTGATTAGTCCACTTATGTCGGCAGCTAAAAGTGACTTAATCACGTTAGTGAACCGCGTCTGATCAAAGGTGCGGAGATCAAACGATCGATGTCTTCGATTCATAATTTAGATTGAGACCGTCGCCCTTTTGCGATTCCCTAATTTTACTCAACATTTACTTACTAGCGGCTCTGTGACCTGTGAGACGGAGTTAGGTTTGCGAAATGGCTGAAATATGTTATATTCTACGTTTTCAACCCTTCACAAAATACTGAATCGACAATAATAACATACGATCGTGCTCACAAAATTTGATTTTGCCAGAAAGGCACACGAAAGCATTTTTGTTCAATTTGAAACGGAGACGCTTCGCTTCGTTTCGTTAATTATTAAGTATAATAATTGTTTTCAGTGACTTGATACTTTTTGATATTTGGTACTTGTTGTTGTTGTTTTTGTTGCCACTGGTCGTGGTCGATGACAACAAATAATTCCGTGGGCCAGTTGTGTGTGCCGTGCGTAACCTTTAAAACCAAATTTGGTTTCGGCAGCCATTTTCGCTCTCATCTCCGGAGCTAGCAGGGTACGTCGATGACGGACACGTTTAGAAAGACATGTGAAGATGTCTATTTTGTATAATTTCTATCTTAAACTGAAACATCGTCTAACCTGCTATACCTCTCAATACGTCGCACACCAAAACGCCACTATAGAGCACCCAAACACCTAGCGGGTTCATTAAAGGGCCAGCGGAGGGTGAGCCTTATCCAATATTTATTAACTTATTATCAAAGAAAATCGTATAATTAACACCATCGCAGCCCCCGACGCTCCCCACGCGCGGCCGGCGGAGCCTGGCAAAGAGTAGACTATTTTGTAGACGCGACGAGGAAGAATTTAGTGTATTGATGCCTACAGAGCACAAATGTAAAATATTGGTCCATTCGCTGGGAACGGAAGCTACAAGCTAACAAGGTACTCAAGACGCCTATGATGTTGGCTGGACGGCTGCTTATGTGTGTGTGAAGTAAAGAGAGCTTGGCCAGCAAAGATGCACAAAACATGAGAACTTTACTCTATTGTCGCGGCTTTAGGGCCCTAATTTATAATCAGCAAATTCTGTAGTGACAGTGGACTATTTGGTGTAGGTTTTGTAGCCAATATAAAGCCCTCTTTAACACGGAGCTCTTCAAATCAACAATATATTTTGAATTGTCATAGTCATTCTTAGCTATTCATTTTTATGGTTAAGTGACCACCGTGGACACTCCTATATATTGATCTGATGATAACTGTGTGGCGGACATTATAAAAATTATATATTTACATTATCATTTCAAAGCTGACATTTAAACTAACTTTTCTCTTCATCTGACGTTAACATTTGATACAGACAAAACATTATGTCGTAGCCAGACTGTAACTTCTTAAGGGGGTTAGTGTTCTTATTATTATCGCAGACGTCTGTCCCTTCTGCGCGGACAGCTCTATTATCTCAATTAGTATTCAGCCTCACTCCTTATGTGTTACAAAGTTAATGAGAGTGTGTGCCGACGTCGTATTTTTGAAACTCCAGACCCTTTGAAATAACACGGGGCATCGCAAAAATATGTTAATGTCACCTTTAACGCGGCTACGCGCAGAAATTGATTAAGTCTCGACGTCAGTCGTATACATTTGCTTTGGTAAATTCTAAATTGGCTAATGAATAAGCACCTTTATGTTGCCAAGGAATATTTTCTGACGCGTGTATGGCATTCTTTATGAAGAAATTTTTTGAATTAATTTGAATAATAAGGTGCTTTGTGAGGTCCGAAAGTCTTCATTTATATATACCAATAACTGAGGCAGAGGCCTAAGATACAGTTATCAACATCATCATATCAGTTGGGAAACGTCCACTGCTGGACATGGGCTTACTCAAGGGTCTCCACGACGGACAATTTGGTGCAGTCCGTAGAAAAAGGCTTCCCTCGACCTTTATCAGGTCGTTCATCCGTCTTCCATGCAACAGGGTTACGTAGTCTTTATTACAGTGACGTAATATTTGTCGTTGTCAAGTGACAATTATATATTACAAACTTGACAAGAGAACCGCTAGCTTATTACATAACTCGCTCGCAATCGCCATCGTGTTCATTTTGACAGTTCTTGTATGAATGTGACAGCTAGCTGATTCCGATTCCAATTGTCAGCCCATACATGAACTGTCAAAATGAACACGATGGTGATCGCGAGCGGGTTACGTAATAAGCATGCCGGTTGGCTTCATAGTGGCTACGCATTACATTGCCATTTGTGACTTAGCGCCGACAACTGTAGAGTTGGTAAAATAGGTGTATTGGGCCTCTAGTGTTCGTTTTTTGCACAAAAATCGCCTCTGATGCGTTTGTGTTATGATCTCAATTTCTGTAGGCCAATCAGCGGCACTAGCACGAAACGGCAACAAACTGTTATCATGCTTATCATAGTATTTGACATAAACACGTTTATAACGTTCGTTTCGACGAAAAGCCTATACCAAAGTCTCTGCATTGCAATCACCGCTGACACATTTCACCCAGCCCATACTGAACTAATCAACCAACACTCAGATATCTTGCATAAAACGTGCCCCCTTTAAATTATCCCACGTAAAACTCAAACCAATACCTAACGTAAACAAAACCAGGGGTTAATTCTACGTCAGTCACGTGTCAAATCTCGATAGCGAACGAAATTAACGAAAGACGAACAAATTTCCATACTCATTCGAAACTCGAACCGGGGCCCGAATAAAAGCATAACCGTCGGGAGTGATTGACGCGGCCTTACGTCTTGCTTTACGATCACCTTTCATTGTTTTTCCCATATCATCAGTATAGGGGCCAAATTCGGATCGACGTTTCGCGTAAGAGCATGTAAAAACTCCATATGGCCGCACAACGTTATTTATGCAGCTGTTTAACTCAAAATTGCGGGAACCGACACTCTATTACGTTTACTCTAAAGGTGATTTGATGCGAAGGACGGTGAGATCGAAGGTAGATTGTAAGCTGGTTGGAACGCAAGTACAGGATACGGGCTTGAATTATTTAGATGGCAATCGCGTGTACGTATTTGGATTGTCTTTTTTTTTACAACGGAATCGAATGGGATTCCGTTTTGTTGCGTGATTGTGTTGTTAGGAGGCTGGTTCCGTATGTAAGCTTTGAAGACACAAACGCTTGATTTAAATTCGAATAAGCCCGTTCGATTTTTGTCGATTTGCAACATAGATGACACGATAAAAAAAATATTGGATATTATATCAGCGCGTCTCATTGCAACAAAAATATGTAGCTAAATATGATTGGTATCAAATAGCGGAGCCTTTCGTTTGCCCGAATCTCATATGCCATAATGTAATGTTTGCCATAACTCTATTTTTCTCTGAAACCGTAAATTTTCAGGAGCATTGAAATGGCAATCCTGTAGAACTCTATAGGTTAGGTTAGGTTTGTTTCATAACAATCCTGAACAATTAACAGTTAAAAGAGAAAAAAGAGTTATGGCAAATGATCATTATGGCAAACAATACATTTATGGCATATGAAATTCGGGCAAACAATAGAGAACCATCAAATAGACTGTTCAGATTCAGACAAGAGTTTAGTCCAAAAATAATAATTATGTCCAGTAGGTGTTTATTTAAAGTGTCCTTATTTATGCCGTGGTAATTTCTCAAATCTTATCTTTTTATCTACATCATAAAATACAATAGGTATATGCAAAATTCCCGGCTTTTAGGTCCAAGGGTTAAGGCTGCATTATGTTGATAGGGTATAGTCACTATATGTTGATAGGGTAGTCAGTGTAGTCACTCAGGACTTTTACAAATACAAATAATTTATTTGTCAAACATAGGTTGAATTGGTGGTACAATAATTGTAGATTTGTATCACTATGCTGCGTCCAGGCATACAAATATCTTGCAGGCAGGTACATTCACGTCATGCACTAAACCGATATACCGTCTAAAAACATATTAAACATATTAAACTATATTAAACTACCTATCACGCAAATACTCCTCGATTGAATGGTAGGCCGTTTCCGCTTTTGTGTCGCAAATGATCGATTTTTTTTTTAATATTCCCTATTGAAGAAGAAAAGTCTCCTAGAGCAACAGAAAAAATGCTTCGTAACAGTACAGTACCCTAAAAATGGAAAAGACAGTTCGTTTAGGGTTATGCGGAACGTTATTAAAGTGATGGCTAATACGTCTCGTTTGAATGTTTATTGCCGCGCCTGCACTGAATAATCTATGCTTTTGTTATTGGAGGAAATTTTGCGGTTTGATCTACTTTACAGATTAAAAGAAACTGACGTAAGTATCTGCGTGCGTTTTAAACAGATCGAGATGTAAAATTTGTCTTTACCATGGGCGAGGACAGTCCCGTGGTCCACTTTCAGTTTGTCCACATGGTTTTCGACGGAGCTCCTATTTCTGGGTATTTTGACCTTCGGGCAACTGAAGATGCCTAACTAACCTAACCTACCTATTTTTGCATTAAACTATTGAGTGATTCAAAATAGTGGCAGCAGATTTTCCGAGTGGGCAAATTAGGTGGACCACAGGTAAATCCCGCTATGTGCAGAAGTCAACGACTTCGGATAATCAATTTTAATTTTAAATACCTACGTACGTTTAATGTAAGTTGAAGTGGCAATAAGTAGGTCACATCAATCGAAGAACAGGTGACCGTTGGGGGAAAAGTTTCTCGAGTGGTGAACGCAAATGCAACAAAACTTTACCAAGCGAACTACTTGAATTACACGCGCGTTTTTAAGCGTACTTTTACCCGGCCTCGTGGAATTCTATCTTTGATTTACGTCTCTACATATTATAAAATTCGCCGCGCCTTTGTGAAACTACTGAACAGATTCTCGTGCGGTTATCCTACTAATATTATAAATGCGAAAGTTTGTGAGTGACGATGTGAGTGAGTGTGTATGTTTGTTCCTTCTTCACGCTTAAACGACTGAACGGATTTGGATAAAATTTGGAACGAAGGTAGCTGGTACCCTAGATTAAAACATAGCCTACTTTTTATCCCGAAAAATTGTATAGTTCCCGCGGGAGAGCGATAAACATACCAAATGCTAATTGTACGCGGACGAAGTCGCGGGCAGAAGCTAGTCACCAATAAATAGAGTTGGTTGAGATATAACTATTTAATTGTTGGAAGTGTTAGGAAAAGTCAAACTGCCTGGGATAAAAATTTTAATTCTGCGCGAACAAAGCCGCGGGCAACAGCTAGTTTGA
The DNA here is from genome assembly GCA_963854515.1 of Pandemis heparana. Taxonomy (NCBI): domain Eukaryota; kingdom Metazoa; phylum Arthropoda; class Insecta; order Lepidoptera; family Tortricidae; genus Pandemis; species Pandemis heparana. Next base: position 12,814,821 of record OY978022.1, on the reverse strand, counting down.
TCATTAGCTAGTGCTAACTAAATGACCTGGAACATGTCGATTCTAATACGTGAAATCGCCTTTCAACGTCATTTAAAATACCCCCATTTCATAATCCTTTTTAATCACCCTTTCCCCCCAACTCAAACAAATCCACCCGATATCACATAAAATGATATCAAACCCGAGTAATTACAATTCCGAGCGTCATCTCAAAGCTAGATACTGAATCGTGTATGTATAAAACTAATACATCTGGGGGCGAGCTAGTGGTGGGGAGGCCGTTAATTATTCACATTTTAATTTAGCAGTGGAGCCGGACGGTCGGGAAAAATGTCTTGTCAGATCGACAGATGAGCGTGGGGTAGCTTGTATGTTTAAATAGCATGATCATTGATTAACACATCTGTACATACATACACCTAATAAACACGTCTTTATTCCTTAGGTACGGGGTAGACAGAACAGAGGTATAACAAGACCAAGAATCACAATGACAAAGCCACGTTCATTGTGATTGCGGGCGTGTAAGTGGATAGAGGAATCAAAATTATGATAGGTTGCCGCATCACACACATCCGTATTGCTACAGTTAACAAAAAAATCTGTCGATTAGGCTTTAAATCTAATTACTGTCTGAAATATTACGTAGATGATCTACCTGGTCACTAGGACTTTAAATTTGTGTAGAGATTCGAATGAAAATGGAATTTACTTGGAATTTTGAAGCTTTTGTATGCGTTATGTGCAGTCGCTTTGATTTTGGTTTTAGCGTTTGTATACTTTCGATTATTTAAGCGTCTTTCTCTCAAGCCATTCGCATCAAGGCGGTTATATTGAATCTATCTAAATAGACATTAACTGCCGCAGGCACGCTTGAATTATTTTCACTAACGAACGGCTTATGATTTTCTTTGTTATTCTTAATAGTCAGAACCAATTCTTCTTAAACTTAAGAGCTAGGCTCATGTCGATGGAGCAATTACCTATATGAAAAAAAACTTTGTGGAAAAGTTGCGGTACCTGATGCCGTAATCGGAAGTTACTAGAAAATAAAGAAAGCTATTTAGCACGTGCTGATTATTCTAATGGTAAACAGTCTACTCTGCCAATATACATATGCCTGCAATATCTAACAGATCGATGGAAAATGTTTTACCAGTACATAGATGTAAGATTACTTTCAGAATTTTCAGCAATTTGTAAATATTGCGATAATCATCGACTCAAATTCACCAACCACTCATTGCGAGCTTATTTAGAATATCCTGGCCGCTCTGCACCAGGACCAATTTAAAGCGGCACCAATAAAACGAATGCTCATGAACCGCGCCTAATAAACCCTCGATTCTAAATCCACCGTCACCTAATCACACCCGATGCTATCGGCCAATCAGAGCAATCAAATCACACCTGGCCCATCACTTATTCCACCACAATCAACACCGGGCAATCACAGGCGTGCCAATCACGAGGACATAACTAATTCAATTTGCTTGGCAACGGTTCGGTATCGTTACAATATTGAACACCTTTATCCTCGACGATTTAAACGGAAAAACTGGGCCGCAACGGCATACCGTTAATTATTAAAGCGGTGATACTAGGATGCTGGAAGTGGCTGGTTTAAAATGATCAAATTGAGAGAGAGAGAAATACATTTATTTACACACATTCGATACACGTAGATTTAAAATATGAAGAATTACAATGTACTTAAGAATTGAAAAGGATTGATTCATAATGATTTTTTTTATTGAATTTGTCGAATGAATTGATTGAATCAGGCGTTACTTTGCTATGGTTCATTGTAATGAATAGCTACGTCTAAAAATAAGAATCCTAACTATTCTTACTAATAATTATAATTGCAAATGAGAGTTTGTTTGTTACGCTTTCACGTATAAACTGCTCAAGCAATCGTGGTAAAATTTGGTAATTATGGAGATAATTTGAAACACCGGGAAGGACAATTGTGTAGTTCCCGCGGGCGTGCATTAGGTGCGACCAAACCGCCGCGTATACGCAGTGACGTGTCGTATGCGTCACGTTTTCTCACCGTTTCTTCATACATTTTTTTGCGATTACCGTTTTTTAAGCGGCGGTGTGGTCGCACCCTTAAACGGATTATCCGCTGCCGAAGACGCGGGCAACAGCTAATCTAACTATCTAACTAATATTATAAATGCGAAAGTATGGATGGATGGATGGATATTTGTTTGTTACTCAATCACGCCAGAACGGCCCAACGAATCTGGATGAAATTCGGCACATACATAGGGAAAAGTCTGGAATAGCACATAGGCTACTTTTTATTCCGGAAAATTCCCGCGGGATAGCGATAAACGAATTCTTTGCAGACGAAGTCGCTAGCAACAGCTAGTAAACAAATAAATATCTTGGGAGAATTGACAGGAATTGATCTAGTCCCAAACTGAGCAAGGCTTGTACTAAGTGTACATCGAATTAACATACATTTTATCCCTGACGGGGTAGACAAAGTCTGGATTAAAAAGCCCTACAGGCAACGTTTAGCATCCAATGTGGGCGTATAGGTGAAAACAGGAATCAAAATAGTGAGGGTTGCTGGCCGCATTGCCTATAACACGATTCCTCGAATAAACATACATATTAAACTCTAGAGAGTTAGTCTTAGAGGACTCGAGAACTTTTTCCGAAGGATCACTAAGAACCACGGTGAGTGTCGTCGTGAATGGCACTTACTATACAGGTGGCGGCACGTAAGTCAAACGTGGAGGGGAGATGCGCAGTATGAAAATAATGTTGTTTTTCATACTCCGCATTTCCCCTCCACGTTTTACTTACATGCCGCCACCTGTACTGTAGGTTTCCGCTCTAATTCTATGGGAAGCGCACCTGTATAGTATCCAAATCTCGGAGCTCTTCCAGCGGCCTCGCATCCCCGCAATCGAACTCGGGGTGAATTTTGTTTGTTGTTCCCAACAGGAGTCGCGCAGTCAAATTCAGGAGCCGATCCCATTCACAATTTATTGAAACCATTTTATTTTATGGGCCCCAATTTTGTTTTATTTTTCACCGTGCGCGTATTCCTATTTTGTATTAATGAGCTTTCTAAATTTCCTTTGGTGCTATTGTTTTGGAATAATTAGTATATGTTGATGACATTGCTGTTTTTTTTATTAATATATAAGGCGAATGGTAATATCGAATCAGTGCTTCAGAATGTCCGTAAATCAATATTCTTTCATCATTTGTGAAATATTGTTTAATAATGAAAACGCGTTGTTCTTTCGTATAACTCGCCTTTTTCACAAATCATAACCATTCAGCTATCCAATAGTTTTTTTTTTAAGGTTGCCAGCACTAAAATGCAAAAATGGTGGCAAATTTGAATTCCATTCGGGACACCTCGATCTGGTGGGTGTCAACTCGATGGCAATGATAGCATCTGTTTATTTTGTAGGGATAAATAGAAACGGCATAATAGCTATCGGTTAAAATATATGGACCTTTAGCAGAGAGAGTAAAACAAAGGTCAATGAACTTGTTTAACTCTAAAAGATATGATCGAAAAAAAAAGAAAACAAACAAAACCATACATATCGATCTGTCACAACGATCTTGTGCCTGTGCCCCGGGGTGGCGGCATTGCCCCCTCGGGAGACGCGTGCATACTAAACGTCATTCGCAAATAGAATAAATGTATAATCCCATTTTTCTATTCATACCTTCCCCTATTTTTTAATGGGTGCGCTACTTGTGTGAGACGAGTTTTGGGACGAGATTCTAGTGAATTTCACTGTGTGATAACGCGAGTTTGTGGATAAAATAGGAACACTTAAAACCTCTAGACTATTCTATCAATAGACTAGAAGAAACGGTAGTACCTACCTACAATAGATGGATAAGCATACTTTGCTAATAAGGTTTAATAGCAAATAGGGTTGAGCAATAAGGGCAAGATATTGGTCAGGCCTAGAGTTTAATATGTACATATATTAAAGGCCTGTTCCACCACTCTCTGTTATGTTATTTATGATTCCGTCTCTATTTATTACTACGAAACAGACAGAGACGTCATCATAGACAACCGACACTTAAGATAACTGGAACTTAACAGAGAGTGGGTGACACAGCTAGCTTATTACGTAACTCGCTCGCAATCGCCATCGTGTTCATTTTGACAGTTCTTGTATGAATGTGACAGCTAGCTGATTCCGATGCCAATTGTCAGCCCATAAATGAACTGTCAAAATGAACACGATGGTGATCGCGAGCGAGTTACGTAAGAAGCTTGCAGGCCCTAAAGTTCGCGTGGCATTTCCATTCCTCTTTTATAAGTATCTTTATTCCAGAAAATTGCGTAGTTGCGGGATAACTATTGTCAAATTCTGCGAAGATAAAATTTCAACAACTAGTTCAAAATAATAGTCCATCTAAGGACCACCTTTTAATAAAAAAAAAACATGTACAACTGATCGCTAACTCGACTCCATATTCTTAAGGCGATTTTCAATCGAGTTTGTAACTCTACCATCGAGTTCTCAGAGTAACCCACTAATCTACATACCGTAATACATATAACATATAACGATATATGTGATATCGCCCGCGTATATTATATTCGGTTTGTTTAATTAAAACAACGGAAACGATCGGGTGACCCTTCGTTATATTTCATCGGGTACGTAAATATATAAATTGTCGGTTATTTTTAATAGCCATTGGTCTTTTTGTTGTTTTAATTTACGTGTAAAATATTGGTTTTCAAATTTTTATGATTGTGTTCTGAATGTGTTGGTAGCGTTGTTAATTTTTTTAAGATGGACCTTTTGTGATGCATTATTTTAAGCATTTAGAGAAATCAGAACAAATGTAATGATTTGAGTAATTTTTCGTGTCCAAAATATAGTTTGATTATATTATATAGCGAAAAGGTTCATCTACAGTAAAGGTTTATCAATGCGATTCAGTTTAGGTTCGCTCGCTGTCAGATTCATACTAAAAGTGACAGCTAAAACTTGAACTGAGTCGGAATTAAGACGTCATGGTAAGGCCCCTGGTTACGTTTGGCTATAGCACTATGCTAAACAAATTTATGATTGACATATGGAGTCTTGTTTAATGTATGAAGTCAGGAACTATGTCGGGTGATATTTTTATTTATTTATTTATGAAATGCATCGGTACAAAACACACTTTATGTTTAATTTGGTTCAACCCTTCAATCCCACAATAAATCCAGCATATCCTGTATATATGATATTTGTAGGAATCGGCGAAAATTGTAGGATTATTATAGTACTAGCTGTTGCCAGCGACTTCGTCTGCAAAAAATTCGTTAATCGCTATCCCGCGGGAACTACGCTATTTTCCGGGATAAAAAGGTGCCGAATTTCATGCAGATCCGTTGGGCCGTTCTGGCGTGATTGAGTAACAAACAAACAAACATCCATCCATCCATCCATCCATCCATCCATACTTTCTCATTTATAATATTAGTTAGATAAACGATACGGCTAGCAACACGTCACTATTTTGATTCTCCTTTCCACTTACCTACCTTTGTGAGCAGTGGCGTAAGTATAGGGTGGCAGGGCTGGCAAAATGCCAGGGCCCCGAACTAGCTTGGCCTTGAGCACAGAAGGGAAGCTGATGCACTTCTTTATAGTGAGGAAGGGCCCCATCTGATGAATTTGCCGCGGGCCCCTGACGTTGCAGTTACGCCCTGTTTGTGAATCTAAGCCCACAATCATGCTAAAAGAGGTAGGTATTTAGGTTTTGTTAAAGACATGATTTATGTATGTATGTGTAAATATCAAATGAATCAAGAAATTTATTTCTTGATTTTTTATGTTTACTTTTACGGTTTTACCGTTAAAAAAATTCTAAACGACACTGAAAATTAGAACACAATAGAAAAATCCGAAAATTTATGCTATGGCTGGGCATCGAACCCGGGTCCTCGTCATTCCGTGACGCGTGCTATACCTACCCCTACACCATCCATAGCAGGTAAAAAGCCAGCAACATAGCAGGTTTACCTTCTATTGGCGGTGTAGGGGTATAGCACGCGTCACGGAATGACGAGGACTCGAGGACCGTGGTTCCATTCCCTGCCATGGCTTTACTTTTCGGATTTTTCTATGCGTTCTAATTTTCAGTGTCGTTTAGAAATTGTAGGTATGCGTGTATGTAAACCTGATAATAAGAGATAGCTGACTGCTAACAATCGTCTAATGCCATGCGTCACCCGTTTATTGGCATTAGGACACTGCCCAATCGCGCCCACGGTCCATTGTCCTCCGCAAATAATAATAAATTCAAAACGGACAAAATATAATAAATTGCCGATGCGATCTCTCCGAACACTTTAGCAAAAACCAATAGGACGTATCAGAAACTAAGCTACGACCGTATCTACCAACTAACAGAGCTCAATATCGTGGCGTTTTTCGGTTCAGCGACCGCAAAACCAAGAGGTGCGGTCTATATTTGCTGTGAACCCTTTGTTGTCGGCTTTTTTTCGGTTGTTTCCGACTAAAGCCTGATAGAACACGTTTTTCAAATCATTAAACAGTTTCGACCGCGACCGCGGTGCGGAAAAAGGAAAGTAAAAAGTGGGGGGGGTGGAAAAATGCGAGGCGTGCTGGCGAACGGTCGTGATCGTTGCGCGGTGCGATAATGCAGTCCGCCGGCGCCGACGTCTTGATACTTGATGGAGTTCAGTTAAGTTTATATGTAACTGTCAAAATAGTAGACATGTTGTTGTAGGAAGAGTGAGACAGAATGTTTATTGCTACATCAAAAGGACAAGACATTACCTACCTACGTAAGGAGTAGATTCCGGTAATGAATTCCCATGATAGTTTAGAAGCACAGAGCGCGCGAGTTAGACTACTCGTCTCTTTCTTGAACGAACAGTAAGAAAGAGACGGGCAATCTATTGCGCGCGCGACGCGACTCTAGCGCGCTCTCGTGCTAGACGTGCAGGGAGATTTAAGAAATTACGGGGTGGTGGAAATGTCGAATATCGACAACTCATTTAATCGTAATCGGTTTAGATCTCTTAAAAGACACATTTTGACATTTGACATTTGTTTTTATATTTATAATTGTTATTAATTCAAAGGGCACTATCGACATAATTTATATATGATTTGAATATTGATAATGTTAATTTCTTTTTTTTTTTTTTTGACATTCATTTTATTTTTCGATCATCACATTTTTATTATGATGTTAATTATTGTATTGTACACCATAAGTTTGGTAGACTATAGATGGATCAAAATTTTATTGTATCACCTTATATTTTATACCTATAGTCGGACAATAAAGATTTTTGTATTTGTATTTGTATTTGTATCTGTAAAAATATATCTAACATCAGGTAGGTATGTAAATACTTTTTCCACATAAGCTCTGCACACACAAGTAAACTAAGTACAAGTATCAAGTCATCTGGCGATCGCTCGCGGCTCCCGATACTCGCGTCCGCAATTGACACCGCTCGGCGTCCGCGCCTATTCATAAACACGACGTATCCCACCTTTTACGGGCCGCGGGCAGATTTGTGGCTTCGCCGCGTCACTGTTGCCGCGTGTTGACGCCACTTCTTTTTTTATTGACACGCGTCAGTGATGACTGTTGCCTTTGCTGACTTGGTTTTGCGGCAGTTGAGGTGATAAGTGAATTAATTCAAGGGATTGGTAGATGAAAGCTGTTGGAAGAGGCCTCGTTGCCGATTTGTAACAGAAATGGTGCCTTGTTGTAAATTTGTTGACGTTTAGGTCAGCAATGCAAACTTGCAATACGGTACAGTGTAAAGAACTGTATGGAGTACCACGGTGGAATGTTTTCACTGCAATTATTATGTTGACATACCATACTCGTACATCATCTACCAAAGAAATTATTGTTATTTTTTTGTGGAAAAGGTCCACAGAGGTTGAGAGGTGCTCCTATGTATGTAATTCCGCGATTTGTCGATATCGATGTCAAGGTATACGTCCCACTTTTGGGATAAGGCCTCCTCTCAGAATGAGAGGGCTTGGGCTATAGTTCCCACGCGGGCCCAGTCCGGATTGGGAACTTCACACACACCATTGAATTGCCCTACGCCTACTATTGAGTAGCCGCTTCTATGTGTGTTACTGGTTAGTCCGAAGTTAGAACTTACGACATATGCTTGTCTCTCAGATGAGGCTAGTCCTTTGTGCTTGTACTGCTTACTATTCAGAAATGGAGTCTTCTTCAGTGGACTTTGTGTGTTTCGTGTGTGTGTATATATTTATATAGCTTAATATGTAGGTTATATTACTATGTAGTGTATTTCTGACATATATTAGTTTATCGTATATTTATTTATTTTTATATGTATTAGGGTGTACCTGTATTGTTGTGTAGGTGTATTATTATTATATTAGTGCTTTATTAGTTTAGGTTTAAATTAGGGTCATTGCTCTTCTAGATTTCTAGTATGTCTACTCTCTATACTCTGATTTCTGTTGTCCTGTCAATCGTTCGAAGGTTAACTGGAAGAGATCCCTTTAAGGGATAAGTTCGCCTTTGTACATCTATTTGTCTCATCATCTGTAAAATTAATGTGTTTTATGTACAATAAAGAGTTATACATACATACATACATACATGTCTAGCTTGATAAGTATGTCATGTCTGTTAGTGTTGGCTGCCTCTAAGTCTAGCTGCACACTATCTGCAATGTTCTGATTCAATTTGAAGTAGGTATAAATCAACGTGTGTCAACTTAAGAGTGTATATCTATATAAGCGAACTACCTTTCAACCATCTCTGTAGTCATTGATTTACTTAAAATAAATGGGTAAGACCGCAAGCCATTTCTACCGCCATATCCTGTATGTTACGAATATCTCCGTCAACCAAAACCAACATAGCTTATCCGAGAGCAGTAGGCGTGTGTGGTTTTCTATAATTTATCACAAACTTTTCCTACACAAACTTATTTCTACTGATTCCTGTCCAATGCGTTTGATGCAAGGATGTGAAGGGTTTGACTGAAAATCAGCGCTGTAGCAGGCACCTACTGCAGTTTTTGTATTAGTTTAAGATTCTGTGTATTTTTGATGTCGAATAAAGTTATGTCTATGTCTGTAAAAATGTGTCTTGTATATAAAATGAATAAATGTCTTCTTTCTTTCTTTCTATTAACAATCGTCGTCGTCTCCAACCTGTATACGTTCCATTGCTGGACAGAGTTCACGCGGGTCCAGTGTGGATTAGGGACTTCCTACACACCATTTAATTGCTTCGGAGAGGTGTTTAGGCCTGATGATGTTTTCCTTCACCGGAAAGCACACTTCTCGTACTTGCTTCGGCAGTACGTATACTAAAATTGGAAAGCACATGGTAAATGTCGCACATAAATTCCAAAAATACTGAGAGGTCCGAGCCGGGAATTCTCATCCACGACCCTCTGCTTGCGATTATCGATTAACGATAATTGGTCTCAACTCATGAACACATTCGTCGATTTTCGTAACACGCGTGATACGGCGTTTGAGACGTTTTGCTACCTTACCCAAATACCGTCCAGTTTTACTGAGAAGTAGAAGTAAATTTCCCCTGCCATTGCATTTCATTCAATCCCCCCGCGAATTGTCGTAAAAAATTTCCAACGCCAGCGCTCCCAATGCAACAAAAGCGCGCTAAAGAACGCAAACTTGCTCCAAAAAGCACCGTAATCAAGTAAAAAAGCGGAGCACTATCGCCGACCGACTTGTGCATTCAAAAAACCGCTCGAACCCAGTACGTGGACGTACATAAATTTGAATCCACCGCTTCGGGATAGTCCGAAGTTTCGCACCATTAATTCTTGCCCGCAGTCCACTGCACTTTTTCCATTTTTTAGGGTGCCACGGGACGAGGGTACGCGGTGGCCTTTGGTGGAGTTTGAAAGGTCAAAAGACCTTGTACAAATTGTAACTTATTGTAAACGTACGTTATTAACAAAATCCATATTGCAATGAGTAGCAATGCAATGTGGGATTATGACCAATCTGATTATTCGATTCTGCAGAAATTCCGCTTTTGTGGAAATGTAGGTACGCCGAAAGCTTGCTGTATTTAACCCAAAACTTTAAGAATCGAAGCGCTACAAATTTTGTAACAGTCGTGTTTAGTTACATTGGTTCTAAAAGAAGTTTCTCCGTTTAGATTAGATGCTTAAGATGTGCTAACGGTATAGGCAGCTTAAATAAAAATGACCTAAAACTTACTATCTGTTATGCGTAGGTAATCTTAACCTTGTGCTTCAACAATCATCATATGCGAAACATTGCGTCAGCTGTCGAATAATCCACACATTTCCACACCCCTCTAAAATATACTAGTCCACTATTTTGTTATGTTAAAGGATAAATGCGCGGTCCCTGACGGAACCACACAGTAATTAAGCATTCCTCTTGACCAAACTTTTTCTATTTTTCGTGAACACGCGAAAAAACGAATTGCTTTTCTATATGCAAAGTAGCGACCACGTCTCCTCTCTGTGGCCGCGTACTAATAGCATGGACGTTTCGGATTCTTCTACAATATATTGCGGTATTTTTATGTTTTATTGGTCAGGATTTGGGTTCCATTAAACTTTTTCGAATTTTATGTTACGGAAGATATTGTTCTTCTTGTTCGGCAATTTTAAAAGGGGATCGGTGTTATTGTTTCGTCGGAGGGAATTAGGGATGATTTGTCGCTGATTTTTTCCCCGTCTCGGATATTATGGGTTATCGATGGCGTCATTAGGCCCGCTTTAAAAGGGAGAAGCTTTTCCCGTTACAAAAATAAATCGCCGTTTTCATTCTCTATACCACCTGCCGGGCCAATAATTCTTAGTTCGTGTCTAAGTAACTTTCCTTAACTTATTTGGTGTCGTCTTTTTGGCTCGCGGTATCAACCATTATTCATCGCAACGTCATTCCGCGTCGGCCATTATTAAAAACTTTATTAAAAACGGAAGGTAATTAGAGGCGACAATGTAGCAACATCGATCACGGACAGAAGAAAAGCGGCGGCGAGTGAGCGAGCGCTTCGAATCTGCATCAAACGATCGCGCCGGATTGCCACAATCAATTCTCATTTGCCGCGCCGAGGAAAAAACCCAGCCGAAGAAGGGCACAGATGGCAAGCCATTTTTAATCGTCGAACACCGGAAAGAAGAAGAATGCTCGCGAGTCAGCCGCAGACAAATCGCCCATAATTAATGACGGAGCGTACATTTTTTTCCACTTCGATGCCAATAGTAGAAATAAAAGGAGCCACATTAGAGAAGGGACGAAACAAAACAGGGTGCGGGTGTCGAACGAAAGGAGAATTTATCATCTCGACGGCAGCGACAGTCGGCGCGACCGCCAATGTCCATTTGGATAATGCCCAACGCGATTAAAAATATAAAAATACCCCACCGCCCGGTGGGGGAAGGAGGGGATTTGACGGAGGACCGCGCTGAGGACACAAAAGGATTATAAATGAGAAGGAATTTTAGATAATATTTGTACGTTGGATGTGGATTGTAATGTCGGTGAGATCGGCTGGATCCGGGGACGCCCGCGCCCCGCGGCCCCCGCCCCGCCCGTCGGGGGAATGCCTTCCGCGATTCGGCCCTAATGAGTGTTTGTATCAATTTGTTAGTATTGTATTTGAATATTTTTGTGCGTTCGTTACGATTTTAATCCCCTGTGGTCGTGCCAGTCTGGATCGATGTTCTCCGTTTTATATTTGTGTGCCGGTTTTTATTTTTAATACGGGCCCGTTTGATCGCGCTCCGGGTCGTTTGTGTGTTGATTAAAGGCGTCGTTGGCCTTTTTGCGGACCGATATCTCAACCGCCGGTCGGTTTTACACTTTTTACCGGTGCTTGCACCTCTCCAGCGTCGACCCACAAAAAGACCTGTAATACCACGCAAATTATACCCCCGGAGAATACAGAGTTAGATTCTTAATTAATTTTTTCCATGCTTGTTAAAAATGCCCTTACAGCAACGTGTGTAGCATCCGCGATAGTACTGCGGCCGGGCGCGCGGGAAAATTCATCGCCGTAATTAATACAATTTATATTATATATATTATTTTATTTTGGGTTTTTAAATACGAAGGATGAATCCGAATGAGCGGCCGAGAAAAGAATAACAGCGAGGCGACACCGCCGGCCGACGTGTTTTCAATTCATTATCTCGAAAACAAAAATTTCATTAGCCCCGAGATTTCCTTTTTAAATTAAATTATTCATATATAAATTAAACAAAATATAATAGAGGTCCGCTCGAGTAAAAAAGCGGCTTTATCGTATCATATTTTATTAAACGAATTTATAATTCTACGCCGATTCGAGTAAAGCCCGCGCGGGGGGGCTCCCTCCCGCGCCGGCAAAATATTTATGAATGCCGAGCAGAAAAATCCACAATAATATTTCAGGTTGGATGTCCGGCCTTACTTACCCTCGCTGATCTATTTAAAAAAGAGACCCGGAAGGACAAAAGGGCTGCGCTCGTAAAAAAACTGGACACGTATAGAGGCCGCAAACGCTTTGTCTAATTCTTATTTTTTACCGAATCGGAACCTTTTCGTGTTTTTATCGGTTTTTGTTCCGGAGACATTCGCCCGGGTCGCGATTGTTCTAATGTGCGGCCGTTTGTAACTTTTTTCCTATTTTCACGTGGTAAAAATGACCCTCCTCTTTGGTATGTAAAAATTGTGTGATTTACGCGGCCGAGTGTGGTGCGCCGTTTTCTTTAAGCGTGTCCCTTTTTGTGTACATGCGAATCAGTAATTTACGGAGCTTGTCCCTCTCGTTTTGTTCGTTCTCTTATAGAAACAACTTTAAACTCCCGCTGTTCTTTCCCGTGTCTCGACATTCGAATTTTTTTCTTGATAGACTCCAAAACTTTTGTTTTTTTACGCGACTAATTTTACGTAACTGTAAATAATAGCAACATGGCCTTACGTCAATATTTCGGAGTTGGTAAAATTCTCGAGTTGTTTTCATGATTATGATGTTTTTCGAAGCCGATGTCTAAAGGCTTTGATCTTTTCTGATTTCCAAGGGATAGAAGAAAGAGGTTTTGGTCAAGAACATATATTATCGCTCGTTGGCGTATTGTACCGTAGCAATAAGATATTTTCTCAGTTAATCTGTAGAATAAGTAAAGTGTATCGTAATTGAACGTGTCAAATGTGTCAGCTAAAGTTTGTTAACTTTTAATTAAGCATTAGAGTTACCCGTAGACTATATGTCGAAGGCAATTAACGATGAATCATTTAGAAATATTGCTGCTTCTCTTTTTAAGACCGTTTCCTTTCCTATAAAAGCAAAACGTATTTAACCATCTTTTGAATATCAGCCTTGGGTCATTTGAAGTCTGTCCGAGCATGGCTTGCGATCAATCAATCTTCCATAAGCCTCTGGACAGGGTTTAGGGGCTCAGGACTCGGTTCTGTAATGCCCGTTTCATGGGGTCAGAGATTCAATTTGAATTCCAGAATTATTATGATTCTTATGCTTTGATATTGGAAAATAGTTTTGTTTTCTCGATGAAGTCATGGGGTTTGCTAAGAAGTTTTTAGTAATTGTTTTTTGGATTCTATTATATACACGGCGCTATCTTATAAGAGTCTCTTATTACGCGTGCATGTGTTTCTTTTATTTGGGTACCTATCGAGTTTCAAATATTTAGCTAGTTTAAATGGTATTTCAATTAGAATGAAAATCGTGCTACTAATTCTACTGACATTGTAAAATTCGGAAAATGCGGTTTCCGCAGTAATCTGTGACTATCGCCTACAATACAACCGAATTCTAGTCTGATGAAACTTCTACTTTAGAAGTAATAGTACTTACATATTCTTCTTCTGGCGAAGGATCGGAGGAAATATGCGGAGCTGACTGCCAACCTCCACTAGTTGGAGAGGCACTATAAGAGAGAGAGATTCTTCTTCGTTCTTGACTTAAAAAAAATTGTGCTAATCGCTACTCATTACAGAGTCGTGTGCTTATGGATTAATAAGTTATCTATCGGCCACAGCAATGTGTATCTGTATAAGACTTTAAAATAATAGTTTTCCGTACGGCCCAGTGTCCAGGTGGCCCATTATCATCGGAAAAAAAGATCATTCATTACCCCCGTGATAAATACGAAGGTTCCGGTCTCACCCTTGGCTCTGATAATAATTTGATTATGCCGCCATTTTTGTTTTTGCGGTTTGGGGTTATTCGGGCACCGGGACGATGTGGTCACGGGGATATCTTTACGGTTAAAAAAGGAGAAAATTCGTTAGGTTTCAGCTGAACCAAGTAGTTATGTTAAATCTCATTTTATTCAGATTCGAGCGATGCCTTCATATTGTATAATATTATAATTTAAATTATACTGTAAATAAAGTTGCGGGAAACCGGTGGATGCAGGTGGCGAGTGGTCGTTCATTATGGTGTGCTAAGGGGGAGGCCTTTGTCCAACAGTGGACGTCTTCAGGCTGATGATGATGATGATGTAAATAAAATCATAATCTAAAAATACGCGTAGTAAGACTGACACACAGGCGAGTAAAGTCGTCGAGCCGTAAGTACGCGAACTTACTCGGCCGTCTGTCACCCACTTTACAAATTAAAGTAGTGATAGCTACTGGAGGTGGACTGTATAATGTGTGAATGAGGATGATGGAAACACCTTCTAATGTATTAATATATTTAATTATAAGGCAATAGAATCACAGTAAAACACAATGCATTCGTGGCACAAGGCAGACAGCAAACTGAAGGAAAGTACATTGACAAGTATCAAAACGTAAAATAGGCTGCAAACCAGCCAGTAGCCAACAAGTAGCTTGACCATGACTAAACTAGCTTTAACTAGCTCACGTGTGACCTTGTTAAGAACCAGTTAGTTTTAATCCTGCAGTTATACCTACCCGGCATCGTTAACGGGTCTCGAACAGGATTAGTGCAACGTGCTGTCAACGTAGTCATGCACAGACTGGCGACCCTCAAGGTCTAAAGTATAAACTGTCGCATGAGATGAGTACCTGTTGAGGGTAGAATAGAAGTATCAGAATTAATTAGATAAGTATGTATACATATTTATAGTCTATTCTTTTGGTTAATTCTTTTGTAAACAAAAAAAGCAACGGGTAGCACTGCGGAAGTACCGGCAGAAGTAAAAACAGCTGCTTAGAATAGATTTTAATGTTGTAACCTCCATGACGCTCGAGAAACGTACCATACTGGCCGCTTACAAAAAAAAAACGTACGTATTATCTATATTGACAGACCTCTAACAATGTGCTGATGCCCTAGTACTTTTTCTCCAAGACTCAACAAAGAAACATTTCAAAAATCGAAAACGATTCATTCGTATTTCAAAATAAGCTCTTAGAGGATCTGATATCCTGGTACTTAAACTCTCCCTCCGTCTTACGCCTGACGCGAGTTTAACATTTTTTACCCATCCCACAAAGTGCTCAGCGCCGTTATAGAAGTTTTCACTTCAACAAGTTAACAACAGATAAGTAACAAATAGAAAAATTCGAAGACTTTACCTGCTATTGGTGGCGGTATAGCACGCATCACGGAATGAGGAACCTGGTTAAGAGGCTGACAACACCTAATTTTGTTGAAATTGATGTTATAAGCACTTTTTTAAGAAAAACTTCACACAAAAATATACAAAAAAAATATAATGTTAATTTTCATCATATTTCAAACACGCTAGACGAACTCGATACATAATTGAACAAAATCGGCTCGATAGAAAATAATTGCAAAGATTGGTCTTAAAATCATCATTAAACGGTTCTATGTCTTTATTTTTTCTGGGTCTGCAATTAAAAACATGAGGTCAACATATTCATACCTACACGGCTAACGAGTCATATTTCACAAATAATCCATACTTTTTTTTATTTCTTCTTATTTGTGTCTTATTTGCAAGATTTTAGACGCGCGCCAAGCTGCCGGAATAGTTTCTTCTCTTTCACTCACAGGCTCGCGAACCGTATGTGTGAAGAGTGGCGCTGCTCAAGGTCATTTGCTGTTGACAGCGCCTTAAGCCGCACAAGCGTGGAAGAGTAACAAACATTCATACATCCTCACAAACTTTCGCATTTGTAACATTATTTAGGGCCGACAACGCACTGGCATCGCGTAAAGCGCTGCGGGTGTCTATGGACAGTGGTGATCATTTAACATCAGGTGACCCACTAGTTCGTTTGTCTGGCCTCTCTAACATAAAAAAATATTGTAGGATGATGTGTGGCATCTTACTTACTAATATTATAAAAGCGAAAGTTTGTAAGTTTGGATGTTTGGATGTCTGGATGTTTGTTGCTCTTTCATGGCGAAACGGCTAAACCGATTTGGTTGAAATTTGGTATAGTGATAGTTACATTCCCGGGACATGGATAGTTTTTATCCCGGAATATCGCATAGTTCCCGCGGGATAGCGATAAGCGAATTCGTCGCAGAAGGAGTCGCTGACAACAGCTAGTCAAGTAATAATCCTTTAATACAATGAGTGACTGTGTGGGAATTTATATATATATATATATATTTTTTTAATAAATAAATAAAAACCTTTTATTGCCAACATACGTGAGTATAGGTAAATACAAATAAAAGAAAACTTAAAAAAAAAAAAAATTAAACTTAACCTAAACTCCGACCGCTTGGCAATGGGTACCGGGCTCAGCACATGCTGGAGATAATTTCCAGCGCTGGTTTTCAGCCTGGTCCCTCTGGCCAGGGTGGCCGCAACTAAAGCGATATGAAATATGAAATTATGTAATAATCTGCGGGTGGTAGGGCCTTGTGCAAGGTCCGTCCGGATCGCTACCACCATCTTACTCGCTAATCCTGCCGCTAAGCAGCAGTGCTTGCGCTGCTGTGTTCCGGTGTGGAGAGTAAGACAGCCGGGGAAATTACGGGCACAAGAGGCATTTCATCTAAGTCCTCTAGGTTGGCAACGCATCTGCGATCCCTCCGGGGTTGTGGGTGTCAATGGGCAGTGGTGATCGCTTACCATCAGGTGACCCACTTGCTCGTTTGCCTTCCTATTCACATAAAAAAAAAAAAATATGATATGAAATTTCTTGGTTTACAAAGGTGTTAAAAACTAATGGAATAGGTAATATTCTAGCACGGTCAATTTAGAGGTCTAATTCGACACTGTCGATGTTTTCCTTCAGTGATTAAGTCGCAAATTGAAATAAAGCGGAGGACGCCGACAGGGGCCCAAAGTCGGGGCATCGGTCTTGTGGATCGCCGTAAGCAATCATTGTGACACGTTGTGTGCAGAAAACGTTTCTCGATGTTGTTGGACGACTTGTGTGCGAATCTCGTATGTTTGAAAGTGTTGCAAGCGCTTCTCTCTTTACTGGGCTTAAATTTTTATGAATTTGATGTTTTACATACCTATGTATCTATAGGTACATAGGGCTCGTCCAGAAATTATGTCCTTCTGGGTTGGAAGGTCAGATGGCAGTCGCTTCTGTAAAAACTAGTGCCTACGCCAAATCTTGGGATTAGGTTGTCAAAGCGGACCCCAGGCTCACCGACCCGTGGCAAATGCCGAGAAAAACTAGAAGGATGATGATTTATTTTATTTAATCCAAGCCATTGGTGGTTGTTAGCGTCTTAAGCAGGTTGTTGCCTAGATGGGGCTAGGGTTGCCAACTTTATCATTTGCCTGTTTGTCATTTCCAGGAGCTTCTCCCTGGACGAGCGGTTCTTGTACTCTCAGGGCGAGGTCCGTCGCGTGCACTGGCACCCCACCTCGATGTCCCACGTGTGGGTCCTGGTCTCCGATAACACCATCAGGTAATTGTGATATTATTAATGGAAACTATGTGATTTTCTGGGATAAAAACTATCTTATGTGCTAACAGCGTTACGGCTTGCCTCAACATTATGCTGAGTGGGGTCCATTTTACACCATATCGGTACTATTCCTTAGTATATTCAATTTCTCCTTGTTTTATATTATCTACGTACGTGTATCGCACCAAGCTTGTACGAAATATATACCTACGTTTTGCATGTTTTGGAGTAGCAAGGTAAATATTTTGTGTTCATTTTTACGTATTTAAGCTAAGTACAAACAAACTACACTACATTTTTGATCGTTGAATTCTTAAGAATTCAACGATCAGGACAAAGGGTAATTTATTATATAGACCATAAAACAAATCGACGACCGGATAGCCTAGTGCTTAGTGACCCTGACTATGAAGCTAGAGGTCCCGGGTTCGAATCCCGGTAGGGGCAGACAGTTGAACGATGAATACGAATGTTTGTGCCCGAGTCATGGATGTTGTATTTATTTATCTACATTATATAAATATGTTTATCCGTTGCCTGGTACCCATAGTACAAGCTTTGCTTAGTTTAGGGCTAGGTCAATTGGTGTAATTTCTCCCAAGATATTTATTTATTTAAATGCAATATAACCTTACGAAATTTTCAGACTGTACAACATAGCCCTAAAATCTGGTCCGAAGCTGGTCAAGATATTCACTATTGGGCCGAAGCCTTCCGGCCTGCTGGCTTCCCGTCCACTACTGGACAGTCTAGGAGACACGGCCGTGGACTTCACCACGACGCCGGGAGCCGAGAGTCTGCTGATCCTCAGGGGGAACGGGGACGTCTATATGATGGAGTGTGATCTGGAGTCTAAGAGGTAGGCCGTAGAGCATAATTTAAATCTATTTAAGACTGGTCTCAGTTTTGGTCTGTTGCCTCTATTCGTGTGCTTCTTCATCTGCAGTCTATATATGTCCCACTTCTGGGCACAGGCCTCTTCTGCATCATCGCATAATGAGAGGACTTGGACTATAGTTCCCACGCAGGCCCAGTGCGGATTGGTGACTTCACGCACACCATTGAATTTGCATTAAAGTTGTTTGCTTCTTAACGCATAAAATCATCTAGCCCGCCTAGCACGAGAGCGCGCGAGATAGGTTTCCCGTCTCTTTCTGGAACGAACAGTTAGAAAAAGTTAGTATTTGTTGTATTTGTATTTGTATAACATTTTCATGTCAGCCGAAAGACCTCCACTGCTGGACATAGGCCTCCCCCAAGGCTCTCCACTCGGACCGGTCCTGTGCCTTCCACATCCACCGCGATCCCGCGATCCTGATCAGGTCGTTGCTTCATCTTGTTGGAGGCCTACCGACAGCTCGTCTCCCGGTCCGTGGATGCCATTCGAGAACCTTCTGACCCCATCGGCCATCAGTCCTGCGAGCAATGTGTCCCGTCCACTCCCACTTCGGTTTCGCAATTCTTCGAGCTATGTCATGTATGTAAGAATACTGTAATATATTAAAATTATTTCCAGCCTCCAGCACAAACTTTCTGGTCCGCTAGCCATGTATCCGCCGGCGGACGACAACTACGGCTCTGAATCCTGCTCGATAGCGGCATTGGCCGCGCGAGACACACCACCGCTGATCGTCGTGGCCACGTGCTCGGCAGCACTGTACCATTGCCTCCTACTACCTCATGTAAGTGCCTATTGCCCCGCATTAAAGAAAAAGAAAGAAAGAAAACATTTATTCGTAATACTACAAGCATAAGATACAAAAAAAAAAGAAGTAAAAACATAAGAACATACGTCACGAAATGCTCTCACCTCAGCATAATACTGGCCTAAAAGCCAGCGTTGGTCTTCCGTTGGAACCATCAAGTGCTACTGTAAGCAAATAAGCACATTAAATTAGTGAACCGGCATTACAACAACCTTTGGCTGAATGGACAATATTCCTTTACCTATCCCACAAGGGTGAATTTTATAAAAATAAATAATTTTTGACCTGACCTGACAAAACAAAAGAGAAAATTCATTAACATTGACAATATAGACAAACAAACTTCTTTGACACACTACTCTAGAAGGACTCTATTTTAGTTCCCATCCTACAGCCCCATATCTGTTAACTGCAAACTTCTGCACCTCTACATCTACAGCCTAGTTCTGACCGACGCAAGCAAAATGTAGCTGAATGGTTTAATGCCACCTACAAAAATCTGATTTAAACCCAGTATCCCCGAGCGATTCCTGAATAGTTTATTGCGCTACAGACTAACCCCCTTATTCATAAACACTATAGGCTTCTGCTAACTTAACAATCGTTTGTCCTTATCTGTCACTTTGAAATTTACCTTTCACAGATAAGGACAAACGATTGCTAAGTTAGCAGGAGCCTATAGAGCGTTTATGAATAATTATTATGAAGGGGTTTGTAGTTGCTATATGCCTCCCCCAGAACATAAGATCAGGGTCATCATACTCGATCAATTTGCGTTTTTTTTCCGTGACATAATGTATAAAAATCATATTCTTAGGCATCCGAGGGTGAAAGCGACAGTCACGCGCTCTACGTGGTGGAAGCTGTGGAACTGAGCATGGTGCTGAACCCAGAAGACGTGGACATGCAGTATTCTTATCCTGTACACTTGTATCCGGTGAGTTCTGTAGCTGCGCCCTGTTGAGATAAACTCTCAAAGTAAGTCGAAGGTAAAGGTTCTTATTTAGAACTAGCGGCCCGTCCCGGTTTCGCACGGGTGCAGCAAGCAATGAATACAGCCTATGTCACTCAGGGTGAATGTAGCTTTCAAATGGTAAAAGAATTTTTGAAATCGGCACAGTAGTTTTTGTGTTTATTCATTACAAACATTCACACACAAAAATACAAATCTTTCCTCTTTATAATAGTTGTATAGACTACATTGAAAAAGGGTTCTTTAGTATAAATTAGGTGATAAATTATGCATGTTATAATTATACGTCGGGTATCACACACACAAATCACGTCTCCATCCCCTACCGGGTAGACAGAGCCTAAGGTACTCCCAGACGAGCATGGAAGAACTAGAGAGTGAATAAATAAATACATTCGAATATTTGAATAATAACTTTTAATTTATGCTATAAAAAAAACTAGCAATACAAATATTATCTGAGGTCATTTAATGTTTAGCCAACAGTTATTTCGCCAATACAATAATCAATTGCATATACTAAAAGAGGTTTATATCCATATACACTTATAATAAAGCTGAAGAGGGTCGAAAGTATGTACATGGAACACACACAGAGAGAGACATCGACGTTAAACTTATAAGCTTATAACACCCCTCGCGAACACATAAACGTAACGTTAACGTTAAAAAACATGACGGTCAATACCGTTAATAAAATAAAACTGATCTATTTGACTGTTTATTTTTCCAGTGCACAAACAACACGTACGCCTGTTTGCATGCCGGTGGAGTCCACACCGTTACCCTGCCGGTACTGAGTCACCTGAAAGACTACGCCTTAGCTGATGAAGGTATGATCATAAGAATAAATAAGAACATAGTAGTACGGAAACTCCCGCTCCGGCCGGACTCAAGGTCACGATACTAGAGTACTCGCTAAACGAGCTACTCAGTCAGGCTGTCACGGCCGGCGTCCCCGCACGCGCGTTTGGCTATTTGCGCGTTCTGTACCTTCATCTTGGAACAAATAACGTACCTAATGATTTATAAATGTCATATTTGTAAAACTATAATAAAATAATGATTTGAAAGTAAATAAAAACTTATATTTTAGCGATATTATCTTTAGACGAAAGACGTAATATTTAACAGTAAGCTACCTTAGCAACACGCCTGGACGACAGAGGGGTGTAACGACGTGAAGGGGGAAGTAGGTATATAACTGGCGGCGTTTTGGACGCGGTCAAAAGAGATTCCGTTCTACTCTGTTTCTACTTTTCATCTTGTGCCTGTCTGATCACCGAACATTGACTAATTGAGAGAAATTATCTGTGGTCAAATACCCTCTTCTAATATGTCGCCTTCTTCCAGTTTTGTTATAACTGTCTTCAATTTCACGACGTCATTTATAGTACATTATGATGCAAGTGTGCTATGTTGATCATTACAAACGAGGCATTATTGCTCGCGAGCGAAAGCGAGCGAGGTAAGTTCGCCAAGTGAAGTAATACTCAATTTACGAGCAACTGTGTTGAAAAAAGATTTTCGGGTTTGTTTTGTTGTCTCACTCACTATGGCCGTATGGTCGTACATATTTGAAGGCCTCTCCTACAGGCTTTCACGATGGGAACGCGTGGGAACTATAGCTTAAGCCCTACCGTTGTGAGAGGAGGCATGTGCCCAGCAGTGAGACGTGTATAGGCTGGAGATGATGATGATGATCAGTCTCTCTGGTAAGCCTGATTAAAAAAAAGCGTGCATCCATCAAATTTAAACAAATAAATAATTTCTAAACGACACTGAAAATTAGAACACATAGAAAAATCCGAAAAGTTACGCTATGGCCGGGAATCGAACCCGCGTCCTCGTCATTCCGTGACGCGTGCTATACTCCAACACCACCCATAACAGGTGAGTAAGCTTTCGAATTTTTCTATCTGTTACCAACTCTCACGTGACCTTGTTACTATGCGAATATTTGTCGCCAAGCGTCGTCTGTTTGAATGATGTCTGTACTACACAATTACAAACTACCGTGGAACATCTACTGCTCACCAGGGACGAGAGAAGGCGCCGTTTTTCAAATGATAGGAAATATCAAATTAATCAAAAAATTTACTTCATGATTTTTTATGTTAAAAATAAAGAAATTTATTTATTTATTTAAATACTGTTCTCGATCTGAATATTTCGCGCTCCGTCCCACTCTTTAAGGTGGAAACACATTATTAACACGCGACGCGACCCGATGCAACGCGACGCGTGTTGAGTCGAATGAAATTGTATTATTTTCTATGGCCAGAACCACACTATGAACATGCGCATGGCGTCGTGTCGGATGTTCATAGTGTGGTTCTGGTCATAGAAAATAATACAATTTGATTCGACTCAGCACGCGTCGCGTTGTATCGGGTCGCGTCGCGTGTTAATAATGTGTTTCCACCTTTACCCTCCTCTCCCCCCAGCGGAATCGGAGACGATGCTGTCGGCCATCTTGTCGCGGCCGAGCGTAGCGCGCCACCTGGTGTGCACGGCGGGCCCGCGCGCGCCGCCCTGCCCACCGCGGGGACTGGCGCTGACACCGCCGCCGCTGCCCGCGCTGCTCGTGCTGTGCTCCGACGCCACCGTGCTGTCCAGGTCGGTACAGCGCCGTCTATATGTGAAGTTTGATGTAAAGTCGCTTTGATTATAGCGCCATCTGTTGCGAGCTACAGACAGTTGAAATGATAAATGAAACGCTAGATTGTAAGAAACTGAAAAAAGTCGTTAAAATGAATGAGACGCTTGAAAAAAAGTCGCTAACATAGTCCCAAAAGTCAAAGTCTAGCGACAAAGTCGCTTAGTTGGCAGCACTGGGGCCCTACCATGACGTCTTAATGCGATTCAATTTAGGTTCGCTCGCTGTCAGATTCATACTAAAAGTGACAGCTAAAACTTGAACTGAGTCGGAATTAGGACGTCATGGTAAGGCCTCAGCTCTATCACAACCAACTCTGCTACTGCTGTGTTACCCAGGTTACTTTGACTATTGCGCCATCTGTGATCTACAAAAGCAGTTCTGTTACATCCTATATCGACACTCGAGAGTCTGAAACGATGTTTGTACAGCGATATAGTTTGATTGCTATTCATGTAGGTACTTCTATAAAACAAATGAAGCTACCTTTTTGGGGTTACAGCGATATAGTTTGGTTGCTATTCATGTAGGTACTTCTGTAAAACAAATGAAGCTACCTTTTTAGGGTTCCGTACCCAAAGGGTATAAATTTGTGTCTGTCTGTCTACGTAAGTAACCAATATAAAATGACCTCACACTGTTTACTTGGTATTATAATTGATACATTTATATTACTTACTTATATATTACTAGCTTCTGCCTGCGACTTCGTCCGCGTAGAATTAGACTTAAAAACTGATGTTGATATATTCTGCAATAATTATTTACGTCGCGACTCTAGACAGCTACCTTTGAAATGTTTATCGCTATCCCGCGGGAACTATACAATTTTCCGGGATAGAAAGTAGCCTATGTATTGGCGACAGACAACCTTTTTTATATATTTTTGTTTTTTATTAAAAAAAAGTTTTTTTGCTTGTTTATTGTATGTGTCAAGTGTCCTGAACGAAATATGTTGTAAAAATGTCTCCTTATTTTAATTAAAAAATTAATTTAGTAAGTAAGCAGAGCTTTATTATTTACCAAGCAACAATACTATGTGAATCTAGGGTAACAGCTGCGTTCCAAATTTTATCCAAAACCGTACAGTCGTTTCACACCACTCACATCGTCACATCCATCCATCCTCACAAATTATCGCATTTATAATATTAGTATTATAATGTTTATAATGTAACTGTATTTCAGAACACTAGAGCCCTACGATCTCGAAGAACAGTTGTACAAAGAACTCCAGCTAAGTAACCCGGCGTTAGAACAAGATGATATTAACAGCATACTGAAAGAGGTGAGTTATATTCAATAACTGCGGGTGTAAGATGTAAATTGTTTCCTGACCCACCTTAGGACGTTCTCACAGTAAATGTCACAACTAATAATTACAAAAACGGATAACTCACATATAAAAATTCGAGTAATGCTCGACGTATGTTTCGGACTAATTCGTAGTCCTTCCTCATGGAGCGCTCGCCCCGGCGGCAGCGAAACGAACACTGCGCGCCAACGCTCTGCTCGCGCGGCTACTCGACGCAGCTGACAACGGCGCACAACTACCCTCGTTTTCATCGTCATTTTTATTATTGTCAAAAGTAGGGCAGCACACAACACTGATCACGTCACTTCGTAAAGGTTCGCTCACACTCACCGTTTGGTCAAAACCGTTGGTTTAAAACAGTTTTCCAACTCGGGGGCACCAGGGGAGGAGGGTCATAAGTAATGATTTGCATTCATTTTTGCCGATTCAATGTAATGTCATTTTGACAGTTACTGCGAAGCGAAAAGTTTTCACAAGGTCGTAACACATGACATCGTGCATTATTCAGTTTTGGAAAAGTCATCAGAATGTAGTGGGTTAGTTTACTATCAGTTCAAAGTAGTACTCCCGGGAGTGCCGGCAGAAGTAAAACAGCAGTCTAGATTAGATTTTAATGTTTTAACTTCCATGACGCTCAATTGAATAAAATTAAATCACAATAATAATAATATAAATAAAAATAAAAATAATGAAGTTACCTAACTGATTGACATTAAAATAAATGAATTTGCTTAAATTAAATTACACTTTTACACAAATTAAATTAATAAAATTTAATTAAACAGTTACGTAATGTTTCATTTGCAGCGGCAGAAGCTGTCATTCACGGCCATAATCCAAGAGATACTGACGCGAGACGTGTCCCAGCCTCTATTGAACATCAACAGCAAAGAAGAACCCGGCCCTAAGGAGAGTTTAGAGGTATAACACCATTATACATTAACTATTATTAACACATACATACACTACACAAATACGTCTATATCCCTTACGGGGTAAACAGAGCCTGAGGTAACATATTCATATATTTACGAACTTCTGAACTGACTTTGAATTTCTATCTGTTTAAGTATGTATTGTTCTATACAAGTATGTATATAGTGGTCTAATTCTAGCTTAGTTCTAATTAAAATAATAATAGTAATAGTTTAGTTTTAGTTTGTAGTTTAGTGGTTAGTGTAGTTAGTTTGGTTATAGTAATAAGTAGTTTAGTTTTTAATTTCCACCATCAGATCTGTTCCATCCTCCATTCTGTTATGGTTGCCTGCATTCTGATAAGGCCGCCTGTTGTTACCTTATTACTTCTGTATACCTTTTTTCTGTTTTGATTGTTATATGTGATGTTCAATAAAGAGTTATTGTATTGTATTGTATTATACCCATAACACAAGCCTTACTAGCGCTTACTTTGGGACTAGGTAAGTTTGTGTCAACTGTTCCCTAATATTTATTAATTTATTTATTTATTTATGTATGTACTATGTATGTATGCTATTTAAGTGCAACAAAAATTTAAGTCAGCAAATGAAACCCCATTGCTTGCTTTTTTTCCAGTTCCTAACGCAAGCGACGTTGAAGCTGCGCGGCGAATACATGTCGCGTCAGCAACGCGCCGGCGACGCCATCGCGCGCAAACTGAACGCGCTGCGCTCGCTGAGCCGGCAGCACGACGCGTGGCACTCCGAGCTGCAGGTGACTACACCCCATACACTAATACATGTCGCGTCAGCAACGCGCCGGCGACGCCATCGCGCGCAAACTGAACGCGCTGCGCTCGCTGAGCCGGCAGCACGACGCGTGGCACTCCGAGCTGCAGGTGACTACACCCCATACACTAATACATGTCGCGTCAGCAACGCGCCGGCGACGCCATCGCGCGCAAACTGAACGCGCTGCGCTCGCTGAGCCGGCAGCACGACGCGTGGCACTCCGAGCTGCAGGTGACTACACCCCATACACTAATACATGTCGCGTCAGCAACGCGCCGGCGACGCCATCGCGCGCAAACTGAACGCGCTGCGCTCGCTGAGCCGGCAGCACGACGCGTGGCACTCCGAGCTGCAGGTGACTACACCCCATACACTAATACATGTCGCGTCAGCGACGCGCCGGCGACGCCAACTCTCTCTCTCCCTCTCTTTCTCTCTTCCTCTCTCTCCCTCTCTATCCCTCTCCCTCTCTCTCTCCCTCTCTTTCTCTCTTCCTCTCTCTCTCCCTCTCTATCCCTCTCTCTCTCCCTCCCTCTTTCTCTCCCTCTCCCTCTCTCTCCCTCTCTATCCCTCTCTCTCTCCCTCCTCTCTCCCTCTATTCCTCTCTATCCCTCTCCCTCCTCTCTCCCTCTCTCTTCCTCCTCTATTCCTCTCTCTCCCTCTCTATCCCTCTCCCTCCTCTCTCCCTCTCTCTCCCTCCCTCTTCCGCCTCTCTCCCTCTCTATTCCTCTCTCTCTCCCTCTCTCTCCCTCTCTCTCCCTCTCTCTCCCTCCCTCTTCCGCCTCTCTCCCTCTCTATTCCTCTCTCTCTCCCTCTCTCTCCCTCCCTCTTCCGCCTCTCTCCCTCTCTATTCCTCTCTCTCTCCCTCTCTATCCCTCTCCCTCCTCTCTTCCTCTCTCTCTCCCTCTCTATCCCTCTCTCTCCTCTGTCCCTCTATTCCTCTCTCTCCCTCTCTATTCCTCTCTCTCCCTCTCTCTCTCTCTCTCTCTCTCTCTTTCTCTCTCTCTAGCTTGAAATTCGAATTTGGCATCATACCGTCTCTCTCACTCTCCTATGAATGACTACTAGTGTGAACGGAACTGATGTCACCGTCTTAAGTTAACATACTGTTTCACTATTTTCAGCGAGACATCGACGACGTAAATCTGCAATCGACGGTGTTGAAAGAGAAATTGCTTTTGGCTGAAAAACATCAGGATGACATCAAGTACAGGTAAGGAGTGGAGTAGGTTGGGTGTTTTTGTTCATTGATTATGAACCTTCGCGAAGTAACGACTGATTCAATCACAAAATATTCGAAACTTCATCATCATCATCATGTCAGCCGAAAGACGTCCACTGCTGGACATAGGCCTCCCCCGCGGCTCTCCACTCGGACCGGTCCTGTGCCTTCCGCATCCACCGCGATCCCGCGATCCTGATCAGGTCGTCGCTCCATCTTGTTGGAGGCCTACCAACAGCTCGTCTCCCGGTCCGCATTCGAAACTTGGTATCTGATATTCATAAAAATACTTACTTACTTGTAATTAATTGCCCTCGATTCCGTATTCGCAGGATTCCTTTATCGCTATACCGCTGGAACTATGCGAATTTTTGGGATGAAAATTATTCTATGTCCTTCCCCGGGACTGAAACCATCTCTGTACCAAATTTCATTACAATTGGTTTTGTGTTTTAAGCGTGAATGCGTAACAGACAGACAGAGAGACAGGCAGAGTTACGTTCGCATTTATAATATGAGTAAGGATTTCGTTCAGTCCTATTAATTATTAATCAATTATAGAAAAGAGCTGATACTACACACACACACACAAAGACATTGACGTCAAGCTTGTACCCCTCTTTTTGTCGGGTGGTAAAAAGTATGGGTAAGTAATACGAGATACGAGTATAACAACTTATTATCTGATGTTCATAACATATACGCTCACTTTATATAAACTCGTTTAGTATAACGTTTACTGGATATAATGAACGAAAATTATAATCTTAAAATATCTAATTTTGTAAGGTATAACGTTGTTTATATATAATATCAATTGAAATAACGATCAAAGCAAATAATGTTCATAACAGCTAACATCAAAAAGCATAATGCACAGTTGTTTATTGAATTTGCTATGTGGTTAGGGGGTTTTCTAGGTGGTTATAAAAAAAAAACTAACACCAAAGGCTAATGCGGGAGCTTCGCTGCGCTACTCTCCCGCATTAGCCTTTGAACCTAACCTATCTTAGTCGCTTCCGCTCCGTACCGTCTTGCTCGCCGAAAATTAAGCAATGTCTTGCAGCTGTTTCAGTTAGATTAAATGTTTCTTATGTTAAAAGAAATTAGGCCATATAAATCTTATACAAATTGAAGTTATATAAATATAACGTTATATCATTTAAGCCTTACACGTTAAAAAAATATACTTTTTGCTGTTATAGCTAACGTTCATTATATCTTGTGAACGTTATTATTATGAAATTAGATATTTTGTAGTTATATCTCGTGGGACGCACCCAAAAAGTATAATGTAACACGTTTATCAGGTGTTCGGCGGTGATCCGCAAGCTGCGCGCGTCTGCGCCCGCGACGCCGGCCGAGCGTGAGCTGCTCGCCGAGCTGGAGCGCTACCGGCGCTGCGGCGAGCAGATCGCCGAGCAGATACAGCTGCTCAGGAAGCACGCGCGGGACAAGAACGACGAGGTAACACAACACGTTGGTCAGGTGTTCGCCGGCCGAGCGGGAACTGCTCGCCGAGCTGGAGCGCTACCGGCGCTGCGGCGAGCAGATCGCCGAGCAGATACAGCTGCTCAGGAAGCACGCGCGGGACAAGAACGACGAGGTAACACAACACGTTGGTCAGGTGTTCGCCGGCCGAGCGGGAACTGCTCGCCGAGCTGGAGCGCTACCGGCGCTGCGGCGAGCAGATCGCCGAGCAGATACAGCTGCTCAGGAAGCACGCGCGGGACAAGAACGACGAGGTAACACAACACGTTGGTCAGGTGTTCGCCGGCCGAGCGGGAACTGCTCGCCGAGCTGGAGCGCTACCGGCGCTGCGGCGAGCAGATCGCCGAGCAGATACAGCTGCTCAGGAAGCACGCGCGGGACAAGAACGACGAGGTAACACAACACGTTGGTCAGGTGTTCGCCGGCCGAGCGGGAACTGCTCGCCGAGCTGGAGCGCTACCGGCGCTGCGGCGAGCAGATCGCCGAGCAGATACAGCTGCTCAGGAAGCACGCGCGGGACAAGAACGACGAGGTAACACAACACGTTGGTCAGGTGTTCGCCGGCCGAGCGGAAACTGCTCGCCGAGCTGGAGCGCTACCGGCGCTGCGGCGAGCAGATCGCCGAGCAGATACAGCTGCTCAGGAAGCACGCGCGGGACAAGAACGACGAGGTAACACAACACGTTGGTCAGGTGTTCGCCGGCCGAGCGGGAACTGCTCGCCGAGCTGGAGCGCTACCGGCGCTGCGGCGAGCAGATCGCCGAGCAGATACAGCTGCTCAGGAAGCACGCGCGGGACAAGAACGACGAGGTAACACAACACGTTGGTCAGGTGTTCGCCGGCCGAGCGGGAACTGCTCGCCGAGCTGGAGCGCTACCGGCGCTGCGGCGAGCAGATCGCCGAGCAGATACAGCTGCTCAGGAAGCACGCGCGGGACAAGAACGACGAGGTAACACAACACGTTGGTCAGGTGTTCGCCGGCCGAGCTGGAGCGCTACCGGCGCTGCGGCGAGCAGATCGCCGAGCAGATACAGCTGCTCAGGAAGCACGCGCGGGACAAGAACGACGAGGTAACACAACACGTTGGTCAGGTGTTCGCCGGCCGAGCGGGAACTGCTCGCCGAGCTGGAGCGCTACCGGCGCTGCGGCGAGCAGATCGCCGAGCAGATACAGCTGCTCAGGAAGCACGCGCGGGACAAGAACGACGAGGTAACACAACACGTTGGTCAGGTGTTCGCCGGCCGAGCGGGAACTGCTCGCCGAGCTGGAGCGCTACCGGCGCTGCGGCGAGCAGATCGCCGAGCAGATACAGCTGCTCAGGAAGCACGCGCGGGACAAGAACGACGAGGTAACACTACACGTTGGTCAGGTGTTCGCCGGCCGAGCGGGAACTGCTCGCCGAGCTGGAGCGCTACCGGCGCTGCGGCGAGCAGATCGCCGAGCAGATACAGCTGCTCAGGAAGCACGCGCGGGACAAGAACGACGAGGTAACACTACACGTTGGTCAGGTGTTCGCCGGCCGAGCGGGACCTGCTCGCCGAGCTGGAGCGCTACCGGCGCTGCGGCGAGCAGATCGCCGAGCAGATACAACTGCTCAGGAAGCACGCGCGGGACAAGAACGACGTGGTAACACTACACGTTGGGCAGGTTGGAGCGGGATGTCATGTTATATTACAGGCGATGCGGCTAGCAACCCATCACTATTTTGTTTCCCCTTTTCACCTGTATGCCCAGTCATGCTAATACATATTGTTGCGCAATGGTCGCATTACGTTTCAATTTGATAACTATTACGACCGATTCATGGGTTAAACGCGACGTATTTTCTATTTTCCAGTTGAACAAGTGGCGGGATGAATACAAGAAGAAGGATATAGCGCTCGGCAACTCTCATAGCGACACCATATCCTCCATACTGCAGCAACAGTGAGTCAACTTACATCAATAATAGGCCTACTACATATATATACATGTAATATACGTAGTGGCTATCAAAGCTTTGAAACTTCCTTATAGGCAGGTACTTGAAAAACCCTGTTTACAAAAAAAATGTTTTTTTTTTTTCAGGACTAGTCAGATATCTACACTGATCGAAGAGACGAAGTTACTCAAAGATCAACTCAGTATAGTGTAGGGACATTTAATTTAATTTATAGTATGTTTAAGTTAGTTTACTTACCTTCTTTCATTTACTGGCTTGTAATTAGAATACCACCTTCAATTTCGTTATATTCATTGTTTTTTCAGGTGTCTGATATCTCTGTATTTTATTATGAAATTTTGATGTACATTTTCGTTCAAAACTGGAAGAAGCTATTAAAAGAAGAATTAATTTGTATTCCAGCAACGGGATTACCTCAGAATTAATGAAGACTTGCTAAAAAGGCTCTACAGGAAAAACAAATGTAAAAGTTAGCATGTGTGATGATCAGATAAAGACTCAATCTGGCACTTATGATATTAAAAATTGCCACTACAGTGGCTTTATCGTGATAGGGCTGCTCTTCTGTTGAAGCTAATAGAGCTGAGACGCGGGGAATGGATGTAGTAGTTGAAATAATCCTTTGTTCCTCGCAGATAACCAAGTTAGAACCAGCAGCCAAGAAGGAAGAAATTTTCTCCCTAGATAACTGGTTTTTTAACGAGAAAAATTAATTTGTTCCCCGTACATAACTATAAGGTAAAATAAAGACTATTTCTAAATTAGGCGAATCACTTATTCTGAATCACTATATAATCAAACATTACAAATTTACACTAATTACAAAATGATGTCACAAATCAAATTAAAACATGTTCGCGGCACCTAAACCTAAATTAATCCAAATTAATCATTCTACATCGGTTTTACCAGTGTCGTTTATGTAACTTGGTTATCGTTTTTTTTTTATGTGAATAGGAAGGAAAACGAGCAAGTGGGTCACCTGATGGTAAGCGTTCACCACTGCCCATAGACACCCGCAACCCCGGAGGGATTGCAGATGCGTTGCCAACCTAGAGGACTTAGATGAAATGCCTCTTGTGCCCGTAATTTCCTCGGCTGTCTTACTCTCCACACCGGAACACAGCAGTGCAAGCACTGCTGCT
Organism: Pandemis heparana; assembly: GCA_963854515.1. Lineage (NCBI taxonomy): Eukaryota > Metazoa > Arthropoda > Insecta > Lepidoptera > Tortricidae > Pandemis > Pandemis heparana. Next base: position 12,782,857 of record OY978022.1, on the reverse strand, counting down.
TAGCGGCAGGATTAGCGAGTAAGATGGTGGTAGCGATCCGTACGGACCTTGCACAAGGCCCTACCACCCGCAAAATCGTGCAGGAAAAAATCTTTCCCTTTATAAAACCAGTTATCTGGAAAGAAAATTTCTTCCTTCTTGGCTGCTGATTGGCTAACTTGGTTATCTGAGAGGATGTTAAGGAAATAATTTGAAGTACATAGTAACATCTCGCCTCGTGTTTGTTATGTTTGTGAGACAATTCCTCACGTCTTCGTTCGTTTTCTCACTGGAAATTCGGACTTATAGTGCTTGTAGTTTCTTAATGTATTTGACAGTTGCCGTATTTTGAATAAACATGAATGAAAAAGTACATTATTGGGGATGAGAGCGAGTAGTTTGGACAGAGATGCTCGATGCAGCTGTTGCACTCGCTCTCGATCTTGACAAAATTATTTTTCATTCATATTTATTCAGAACACGGCAATTGTCAGATACATTAAGAGACTAGAAGTATTGTAACTTGATTGTGTGGAATGACATTTGGTTTAAAATAAGTAAAGTTACTTGTCTAATTTAATTTTAAATTCTTGATATTGAAATTGTTGTATTAATATCCTTTGTGTCGTGTAACTACTTTTTTTTAAATTAATTAAAAATGAGAAACTTAGATTTTGTTTTTTTTCTGTTGTAGTGAAGTGGGGTGGTTTAAAATAAAATTTCAGGATTTTTAATATCAAAGTTTATTTGAGATTCGTTTATTATTTTTTTGTTGTTCAAATATTGAACGGTTTACTTAAATTATTCTATTCATAAGAAAAAATAGGAATGTCACACGACATGATTACAATAGTTAAAAAATAATCCATTTGAGATGAAACCTTTTACAAATTAGTCTTATATAATCTTTAGCGTCCATATAGACCATAAAAAACATATTTTGCATTTGAATTGCAACATAATGCCAAGATTTTTAAAACCTTACCAACCTTTTCATTCTGTCAATTATAAAATTAACTCAATCCAAACCAGAAAGTTCAATTTACAGTGACACATTAGTGGTAATTAAGACATTTCAACTCCCTTATTAAACGTGTTAAAATTGCAAATTTGAATTTTACGCAATTGCACAAAAGTCGCTTTTTAAATTGCACACATATCATTTCAACGGATAGTCTTAATTCTATTTTAATTGCTAATTTGACTCTTATAGGCCTAGCGCATAACTGAGTCCGTTCCTGAGCGGAGTTTGTTTCAAATCCCTTGTGCATTTTACTTCAAGCGACCTATTCAATTAACACGTATTGACGACAGCAAGGCCAAAAAAAAGCCGTGGTAGCCTAGTGGTCTCACCTGTGGCCTCTCACGCAGAGGGTCGCGGGTTCGAACTCTGCGTTTTTCGGAATTTATGGGCGAAATTACATTTGAAATTTACCATCTAGAATATCAGTGCCATTAAATTTTAACCTTAATACTATGACGATACCGTTTGTTTTTCAATATGACTGTTGTAGTGGCACGTGCGTACGGTAGCTTGCGGTTTTGCAACAATAGAGACAATGGCCTTTATTTGAAAGATTAGCGCTCGAAACGAAAAATTCACCTGGGAAGATTCATACTATATGCGCTAGGTTTGTATGCTACAGTGAGGTCGTGCGTGAATGGTTCAGGCTTCGATTAGCGGCCCCCAAAACATTTTGGACACTCTGGTCTCGTCTTCGGTGAAGAAGAAGTCCTTTCCTAGTTTCACAAACTCTTTCATCGAGAGCTTGCCGTCCTGATAACAAAAATAAACACAAATAAATAAATAGTTCGTTTCTTTCAACATGAAACTACTGTGAGACTCAATCATAGTTACAGTATAGAGTACGTAGTAGTCTGAGCGTACGGCGTGCGTATTAAACAAATGAAACTCATACTGGTACTGGTATCCTGAGTGCACACTAATGTTTGACCTAAAAATTATTGACAAATGTTCATTTGACAAACAACCATTCACCAAATGATCAATTGGCAAACGAGACATTAGACAAAAGTATCATCTTACAAAAACTCACTGAGCAAATGATCAATTAGCAAACACTGCACTTGGTAAATGTATGAAATGTCAATTGACCTTTTTCCATTTCACCAAATAATTATGCTTCGCATAACATTTTAAATTTCAAAACTTATCATAGGCGTGCACGGTTTTTTCGAGCTTTCATAAAAAAATAAGTAACCTAACCTTACCGAGTCCCTTCCGCCGGATGGGTCTTGTTATAGTGTAAAAGATAGTTTTTTAGGCCAACAGTAGTTATGTCTGATAACTCAGTTGCTAAATGTTCATTTTGTCAAATAATTATTTATAAAATGTAAATTGAACTGTTGATCATTTGGAAAAGTGAGTCACTTGTAAAATGAGTAGTAGTAAAATGATCCATAGACGAAAACATTTTTTGCAAAACGTTGTTTGTCAAGTGTAATTTTGCCAAAGGACTTTCGGTCAAATGGCAGGACACCCTCTTTGCCGCTACCCGCCCCGCCGCACGCCCGGCTTCGAGCGTCCACTCAGACCTTACACAAAGAGGGAGATGAGATAAGGAGTGAAGATCTTACCCCGTTGACGTCAATGACCGCAAAAGCGACTGCGGCCTTCTCGTTGTCCAAACCGAGGCACTGGTAGAACAACTTGAATTCCTTCACTGAGATGAACCCGGAATTATCCTTGTCTACCGCCTGTCAACAATGATTAATAGCTTCATGAAACTGTCGGCCGCTTATATGAATCCTCGCCAGGTGCAGGGGCGCGGGGTAGGCGACAAAAGGGACCGAGAGAGGTGCGGGCGGCAGGCGCACTACCCACCCGCACCTCTCGGTCCTACCTACCTAAGCGGTCGGTCTATAGATATATACCTCCGTGGCACATCACTGAGCTCGGTCTTACTACATGCATACAAAAAAAACTGTGATCTAAGGGTGCGACCAAACCGCCGCGTAAACGCCGTGACGTGTCGTATGCGTTACGTTTTCTCACCGTTTCTTCATACATTTTGTTGCGATTTCGTAACGTCACCGTCTTTTAAGCGGCGGTGTGGTCGCACCCTAATTGTCAGTGTCGTTTAGAAATATAATTTCTAACGGGTGAATCTGAAACCGTAAAAATAAATACAACAAATCAAGAAGTAAAATTCTTGATTCATTTGATAGTACATACATAAATCACGTCTTTATCCCTTACGGGGTAGACAGTGCCTAAGGTAACTAGACTTAAAGGCCAATAGGTAGAAAGGGGAATCAAAATAGTGATAAGTTGCTAGAGCCACACCGCCTATAACATCATTCCTAAATCCTATGATTTTCGCCCATGCCTTCGATGGGCTTTTACCATAGGTATGCGCGGGAAGAGAAGTACTGCACGTCTAGCACGACAGCGCACAAAAGTCGCGTCGCGCACAAGATAGATTGCCCGTCTTTTTCTTACTGTACTATATAGGAAGAGACGTTTATAGTCTATCACGCGCGCGACGCGACTCTTGCGCGCTGTCGTGCTAGCCGGGCTGGTACATTCCATGTTTTTTACATAACGTAGTTTATGGTGATTGATCTACCTTAAACAGGTACGGCAACCAGCGATGGGCCTTCTTCTTGAGCGCCTTATCGTTCAACACATGGTGCATGTCCTCCATGTACTGCTCGATGGTGACGAAGTTGTAAGGGTCGATGGCGCCCCATTGCTCTTCCCATGTGTGCTGGAAGGACCAAAGAAAATATTAGTACATTATTTAATAATAGCGAGTCCAGTTTTAGAATAGACTGGACCAATTTGGTTTGGCCATGTAAAGATGGATGAAAAGATTTATATGACGAATGTGACTATTTTAACGAAGTGGAAATCTTTGTAGGTGACCTAAGCGCAAAGTTACCTAGGGTTATAAGAGACTCCGAAGAGGTATACCCAAACTAAAATCTCTTTGGCATTGTCCTATCTCTGGATGGATGGAGTTTCCAAAAGGTTTTACCACGACTGTCCCCGTCACTGACTTCCGTCAGAATCTTGTCAAGAAGGGGTGGAGCTATACCACTACTACTAACCTCTACTACCGAAATAAATGGTTTTTATTTTTATTTATTTTTTTATAGACTCCCTGATTCGAATGATTGAATGCAGTTAGGTAATGACGAATGTTTGTGTTGCGCCTTTTAATAACTTCAGGGTAGATACTTTTATTACAGGTATTTATTTATGTAAGGTCGACCAAATAAGTGGTCTACCACTTTTCATCCAACTTTCTATCAAATTAAAATGTCGCTAAAGTCGACAGCCTGTCTTATCGACGTTATAATATTGTGACGTGCAAAGGAATTTTAACCTTAGGGTGGTAGACCACATATTTGGCTGATGGTACCTTAATAATCTCCGTGAATTCTTTCGCTTGCTGGTCATCGAGATGTCCCAAGCTGGTGAACCGAGCGGCGAAGAGCTTGAAGTCGTTGAACGAGATCAGCCCGTCCTTGTCTACGTCTAGGATGTTGTGGACAGTGCGCATCTTGCGACGCCAGAACTCCGACTGGAATAAAAGGTCAGTGTCAGAATTAAAGAATGACTTAAATTACGAGTAGGTCACTGAGAGGAATACATATATTAGATTGTATTCATGTGTCCGGATTTAATGACTTGCAGAATGTGAATGTTACTTGGCCAAATAAATGAATGAATGAATATTTTTGCGTGCGCAGTTTTGGTTGACCATATCTGGTGTACAATTTTGATTATAGGGAAGTAGGGCCGTGGCTATTAAGTAGCTAAACTATTTTGAAAATGTAAGAAATGCTGCTTGTGTTGTTCCTCGACGTAACTTAACTCCGTTTACGTTGGGTGCGGATTCTTTATGAGCTAGCACTACAAAATTTTACTCGAAAACGGTGAATGTCAGTAGTATATATTACTTCCAAGGTACCCCTATAGTTACTTAAATTACCGTTCTATATGGACTGAGGGTTCAGTGCAAGTGTTCTGTCGCAACTCGCAATCAGGGCCTCTAACATGTTCGCAAATCAATGAAGCGTCAAATTCTATGAGAACAGTTTTATGCCCAGCGTAGCGTGCCCTGTATCAAAATTAGTTGAGGGCCCAAATGATGTTGTGTATAACATTTTACAAATTTTTGCTTACACACATTAGGGGCCTCTGTAGCTCGGGGCCCCGTATCATTGATACGGCTGATATGGCGATAGCTACGCCCCAGTTGATTCCGTTACATAATGATGCTTTGCGACGTTTTGTTTTGTCAAAACTTATACTGAGGCTGAAGAGAAAAAGTATGTACGTCTTGGCAGCCAATGAGTGCGTTTATTTTCAACCAAAACAATTGATATTCATTGATTTTACGGTCCGCGTCGCACTTATTTAAGGTCAACGGCTTCATGACAAAGTTGCACAAACAATATAATATGTTATAGCTAATCTGAATGCGAAGTGGGTCAGTTTTTGCATAACATGGTGGGCGAACGATGGCTGCGTGGCGCCGACAACATATTGGTAGTTAAAAACAAGTTGATTTGCATATGTAAGTATTTAAGGACAGTTTGTAGACAATATTTAAGTAGAGGCTTTCTATGACTTTATTTATACTCGACTAGCTTCTGGCCGGGAGTTCGTCCGCGTAGAATGAAATATAGCCTAATTATGATTATAAATAATGTGGTTTTCTATTGATAAAAGAATTTTCAAAATCGGTGCAACGGATCCAGAGAATATAACCCCTACAACGTCACAATCAACATAATATTGGTATACACTCACGAGCAAAAACAACGGGTCACTCATCATACAACTTTGTATGGAAAGAGCCTGTTATTTTTGTTAGTGAGTATAGATAAAGTAATAATTGTAGCACTAAAATCCAGGGCCGGATTTAAGGGAGGGCAACCGGGGCTACAGCTTATAGACTTCGAAAAAAAAACAAATTCAGATTAGTAATCACTAATAAACAACAGAACTTGGACAGGAAAATAATTTGGGGCCAGGGGCCTCCACTCCTTTGTTGCCCAGAGGACTCCAGACCTCTAGATCCGGCATTGCTAAAATCAGTTCCAGTTTAAGCGTGAAGAGGTAACTGGACCCAAAGACTAGCCAGATGATTGAAGACTATAGTATCCGCAAAACCAAGTAGCGAAGCGACTGTGGCGAGTCAGGACATTAATCATCGGAATCATGCTATCTCTTTCGCACCTGCACTGCCTTATGGAGCTTACTCAACTCACCCGATCGAACCCCTTGCACTCTGTGTCAGAATCGCTTCCGCTATCGCTGTCGCTCTCACGTTTCCTCCTGTTCTCCTCAGGCCTGCCATGCTGCTTGCTGTACCGCCGTATAGCGCTTTCTACGACCTCGTCCCGTGACTTCTCTTGGAGATAGCACACGCTGCCGTTGCATATCTGCTTCGTATGGATTAACTGGAAATAAACAAATTTATTTTACCTGCTTATTTTTTTTTTTTTTACCTGCTATGGGTGGTGTAGGGGTATAGCACGCGTCACGGAATGACGAGGACCCGGGTTCGATTCCCGGCCATAGCTTTACTTTTCGGATTTTTCTATGTATTCTAATTTTCAGTGTCGTTTAGAAATTAAATTTATTTTAAAAAACTCCATCGCCTCGATTTTTTCGTCCATTTATTCTATCGGCTGTCGGATTACAGCCGGTCGCGGAACAAAGAAACAGACGTCGATACTCGATACACGCACATTTATACAATGCCCTGATGATGTTCTCGTAATAGGTAATACTTACTTCATTTAATTTAGAATGAGAAACCACAACAACATTATATTGCGGCTTGTGAACTGTAATTTCTTTATAATTTGTACTAGAGTTACAATTGACGACACGCAAATAAAGTGGCATTAAAATAATTTTATTTTGCGCATCCCAGACTATTGTACTGTTACTATTTGTTAGGTAAGAAATAGTTGACCAGGCGCAATATAATGTTATTGTGGTTTCTCATTCTAAATTAAATGAAGTATAGCCAATAGCCATGCGGTCGATCATGGCGACACAGAAAATAATAAGTTTATTCTGAAATGTATTTATGAAAAAATAATTGGTAGGTATGGTAGATTGCATATGCAACAACATTGCATTGCACAAGTAGATCTTTGATCTAATGAAATGAAGGTCTAGTCAATAAAGAAGAATTAAATTAATTGTGCAGAGTCAAAGCAATACAAACAGTCTGTATCAACAAGTGATTAATACGAATATGTACAAAGAAATAGGCGTACGTTTTAATGTCACTATTGTCAGTACATGTTTTGCAGCATTTAATATGGAAAAGAAAATGGTTACTTTTATCTATGCTAGTATGTCACCTACTTTACAAACGTGTAACGTAACGTTATATGATGATTTATGTAATGATTCACTTATGAGTGGAGTGTAAAAATCAGGTCACCCATTTTGCCTTTGAAATAAAGTCAAAAACTTTTCTGATAAAAGTCAATTCAGGAATTCGTTTGTTCTAAAGTATAATACTTACTATGGAAAAATTGAGCCACTAGCGTCTCCTACCGAAAACAAACCAACCAATCGAAAATATTTACTTCACGATTTTTTTACGGTTAACCCGTTACAAATTATATTTCTAAACGATACAGAAAACTAGAACACATTAAAAAACCTAAAAGTTAAGCTACGGCCGGGATTCGAACCCGGATTCCCATCAATCGTGACACGTGATATATCGCTACACCACCCATAACAGGTAGGTTTAACCTTCGAAATTTTCCATGTATAAGCAACAGTCTAGTACTTAGTAGTAGTACTAGTAGTAGTAGTTAGTAGTAGTCAACATAGTATTTGTCACTTTCGCAAACACGCTCGAGATGTTTATTGCGATGTAAAACTTATAATATTTAAGTACGTTGTTGGCGTTTTTATCATTCCGCGAGCGATAAGTAAAGTGCAACGACCTGGTTATGCTGGCAGCCATCGAGCTGCGCCGGCGCATACTGCTTAACTGCATTCTGCAGTTGTCTCTTTCTACTTAAAGTGCAATTGAGACAGCGGATTGCGGACAGAATGCCAAAATGTATAATTTTTGAATTGATTATTGGAATGAGACAGGATTATTTTTGTCGTGAAATCCTTTGCTATATGCAGAATGTTATTCAGGAGGTAGGCTGGTAAGAAGACGATATCACTACACGTTACAAAACAAAGTTCTCCGCCAGGTCTGTCTGTTCTCGATGAACTCAAAAACTATTGAACAGATTTTCATGCTTTCACCTATAGATAAAGTGATACGCGGACGGTTTAGTAGTACTTCCTTGAGAGTAATCAACTCTTGGAGGATCGTCAATTCGGCTTCCGCCAGGGTAAATCCACGGAGGATGCGGTAAGACTTCTGACTGATACCATCGTGTCTCATTTGGATGAAGGCAGATGTTGCATCGGTGTCTTTTTGGATCTGGCGAAGGCCTTTGACACGGTTTCGATTCCCATACTGCTAAGGAAGTTGGAAGTGATGGGTGTTCGTGGCATTGCGCTGGATTGGTTCTCTAGTTACTTGACGGGTAGAGCTCATCGGGTCAAGGTTGGTGGCATGATTAGTGGATCTAATCCGGTATCATTTGGCGTACCCCAAGGTAGTATACTGGGCCCTACGCTATTCATAGCGTACATGAATGATATTATATCGCTTGAACTTCTGAATGGTAACATCTTTTGTTACGCTGATGATACGGCCTTGGTCTTTCACGGTCACTCGTGGCAGCAGGCACGAGATATGGCTCTTTTGGGGCTTCATCGCGTGTCCCTGTGGTTAAATAGCAACTTGCTGACTCTCAATGCAGACAAAACCAAATTTCTTAATTTTTATAAAACAGCTGCATCACGGCCCCCTGATTACCTTAACCAATTTAAAATTCATAAAATATCGTGTGGGACTCTAAGGTACTCGCAAATTTCAGACTGCACATGTAAATGTATAATCAATTGTTGTTCCCTTAGATATTTGGGCGTCATAATAGACGAAAATCTTAACTTTAAAGATCATATTTCTATGACAGCTGGTAGGGTTCGTAAGCTTATATACACGATGAGGCTGCTAAGGGAGGCTGCCGACGCTCAACTACTTAAAATGGTGTATCTGGCACTTTGTCAGTCTGTGTTGAGCTATTGTATACTTGCGTGGGGTGGCTCTGCTAAATCTAGCTTGATACTGTTGGAAAGGGCGCAAAGAGCGGTACTGAAAGTGTCTTTGCGACGCCCTCGACGGTACCCTACTTCTGAGCTCTTCCGGGAAGCTCAGGTTCTGGGTGTCCGAAGGCTTTTCCTGATGCGTGCTGTCATATATGTCCACATGCAGTGCTTGGGATCTCTGGGGCACGCTGATATGATTCAGAAGCGAATTTATAAAATGCCTAAACCTCGTGTTAACACGGCCTTTGCGAAACGGTTTTCAAATTTTCTTTTCCCGCATGTGTACAATGGATTGGCAAGATTCTGTGATTTGAGGAATAGCTCTGCTACTGAGGCTAAGCGTCGGGTTCGTGAGCTTTTGTTATCCTGGGATTATGACAGGTCGGAGGAAATACTTCGTGTTTAGGTAATTGTAGTGGACTTTTAAATTGTTTGCCGACTGACCCAAGAGATTATCCAATCGTGGGGCTCCCTCTCACTATTCTGCTCGAGTACACTTTACTAACATATACAAACACCCATATACACACACACACACACACACACACACACACACACACACACACACACTTCTAGATATATCGTAATTACTGTCACTTTCCGTTTAAATTCTCGTAATAACATAGCAAATAGTCTCTTTTTTGAAACACTAAATTTTTGTGATTTTGATTTTGCTATATTAAGTATTTATAAACTCTGGTTTTAACCATTCACATGCAATTTAAATATGTTGTATTGTGAATTGTAATCCAATTCTAAATAATATTAGTTAATGTACCTACCTATATAGTTGTTATCTTCATAAGCCGCACTTTGTCTGGTAATTATCCGAGTTATTGAATCCCACGACACAGGCTTTGCCTAGTGTGGGAATCGCTGTTCCTTCTGTATTAAGTGTAACTCTTTTAGTTAAATAAACTATTTTTGTTTTTTTTTTTGATTTTTTTTTTTGAGTTAGATATAGGTAAGTATCTATAATTAGTCAAGGTTTTGAGCAAATTGGTTGAAAAGTAACGATAATTGTTGCAGATGTTGGGAAAAATCAAGCTGTATCTCAGGGGACCAAGCTATTAAAGCTATACTATAAAACTATAAATCTAAATTTCCCGCGGTTTTTGATGTCGCTTGTAGAAAATACTAGGTATAATTGTTTGTCTACAAACTCTGCTAGAGTCAGTCTAGCGAAAGCTGAACCTGTAAAAACGCGGCAATTTCAGAAAATTATGGCTTCCATTGGCAAAACTTGGAGCGAAATGAAACGCGAAGCTCAAGACCGAACGGGATGGCGCGGCACTATGGATGCCCTCTGCCCCAGATGGGGGACATAGGATCACAATGATGATGATGAACACAGGATCACTAACACAGCTGCAATTTGCTCAGAGAAATGTCAATTTGACATACGACATGACACCTCAGATAGACACACTTAGAGACAAAATGTTGCCAATCAAATAACTAGTGGGTTCAGCTTTGGTTAGACAGACTAGCGCTCAAATTGACGAATAGATGCAGTGATGCAGTTAACAGACGATGCATTCTATATTTTCTCAAGCATGCTCGGAAATGTACGCGTTAATGTCGCGAAATGAAGCCAAGAAGTTTTACATTTACGGCCTGGGCCAAGAAGTAATGTGGCGCGGTCGGCGGGTGCGCTCGGCGCGGTGCGGCGGCGCGGGGCGGGTGTGCGGTTAAACATGGCGCGAGCATTAGTTTGTTCAAACGGTATGTTTCAAAAATTAAAAATGCGGCTAATTAAACAATTTTTACTTGATTTCCTCGCATTGCTTGAGAAAAGCACTATACAATCCTCGGCCGGAAACAGGGATTGCAGGACTCGCTTTATCCGGCCTCGTCTACGACTCGGCCGTGTACCCCAATCTCGTCCTGCAATCCCTTACTTCACGGCCTCTGCAGTAATGTACTATTAAATAGATGCAAGGCCGGCGCGGCAAGCTGCATTAGTGGGAAAGGTCTTGGATTATTCTGGAATATTTTAGCAGGTTGGTTAATTATACACGACTGAAAAGGTTTCTCATTGTATATTGGATTCATAATTAAGTCACCATTTTGACTCCGTACCTACTCTCTGAGCATAGTATTTTTTTGTCGAACACACTATTGATTGCTACCAAATTATAACTAATACATAAAAACCTTCCTCTTGAATCACTGTCTATTAAAAAAACGCATCAAAATCCGTTGCGTAGTTTTAAAGATCTAAGCTTACATAGGGACAGACAGACAGCGGAAAGCGACTTGTTTTATACTATATTATTATACTAGCGACCCGCCCCGGCTTCGCACGGTATATTATGCATGTATCTAACTAATATTATAAATGCGAAAGTATGGATGGATGGATGGATGGATGGATGGCTAGATGGATAGATGTTTGTTTGTTACTCAATCACGCCAGAACGACCCAACGGATCTGGATGAAATTCGGCACATAGATAAAGAAAAGTCTAGAATAGCACATAGGCTACTTTTTATCCCGGAAAATTGCGTAGTTCCCGCGGGATAGCGATAAATGAATTCTTTGCAGACGAAGTCGCTGGCAACAGCTAGTTATACATATAAACCTTCCTCTTGATCACTATCAATTAAAAAAACCGCATCAAAATCCGTTGCGTAGTTTTAAAGATTTAAGCATACATAGGGACATAGGGACAGAGAAAGCGACTTTGTTTTATACTAGGTATTTAGTGAGTAGTGATGATTCACAAGATAAAAATACGAAGTAACTTTGAAATCTGTCGACATTAACTTTATAACATTATGTCGCTATTTATTTCATTTTTCGAAATACCAATAAAAAAAACACTTATCTCTAAGCCGCAAAGTACACGAATGATCAGTCAAATGTGCCACCAATGGGCCCACCAGGCGCAATAAGTACACATGTGTGACCCAATTGCGATAGTCTTTTGTTTATTATACGTTCGAAACGGACAAACTGTTGAAACATAAAAATCATGTTGTCACAATTGTACACGGTTTAAAACAATAAAAGTTACTTATTTCTTTATTGATGTTAACGTAGGTACTAATGTTTCGTAAATTGACCTGCTACCGATAACCTGTAATGGCATACTTTCAAATTAAACCTAATAACCTAGATTAAATTATACCGCTTCGGAACTATAAGACATCTCATCTTATAGAGGAGACCTATGTCAACAGTCGAACGTATATACGGCTGGAGTGGAGGTCATGTTTTTTTTTTTTTTTATGTGAATAGGAAGGCAAACGAGCAAGTGGGTCACCTGATGGTAAGCGATCACCACTGCCCATAGACACCCACAACCCCGGAGGGATTGCAGATGCGTTGCCAACCTAGAGGACTTAGATGAAATGCCTCTTGTACCCGTAATTTCCCCAATGATGATGATAAATTACACCAATGAGATCAGGGGCTAACTGTGACGTCTTAAAGCGTTCAATCCCGATTCAGTTTAGGTTCACTCGCTGTAAGATGACAGCTAAAACCTGAACTGAGTCGAAATTAAATCGTATTAAGATGTCATGGTAAGGCCCCTGTTCATAACACAAACATAACAATTTTTTGAAGCCCACGTTTCCTCAAGTTTCCCTCTTTTTCAATCTAAAATCATACTCCTAAAACGTAGTATCCTATTCGTATCATGAAAACGTAAATTAGTAATCTGTTTATGCCAAATAACTCGTTAGCTACAATACCCTTGACCTCCGCAGGCATAGATAAACAACATAGTATCCGTACATCGTAATAAATCTGTGAACATGCATAAAACGCCTCGACACACTAGGTATGGTTTTGGTTACTATAATGTGCAATCGTTACGGATACAAACCTGCATCATTTCGCTATTCACAAAATTCCGCCTTGACTTTTTTTGGGAAATTTGCGTACATGCCTTCAGAATTTTCCGATATGAAATGTATCTCCTGAATTACGCATTTTTCAACTTATGCGGGCGAACGTCCATGGCCTGATATTTAAGTCGGCCATTTGCAAATCAGTTCGGGGTCGTATTCGAAAGTCTGTCTCATGAATGAAAGAACGCATCCAAAAAGGAGTTGACAACAGGTAACAAACATCTTGGGACCTTAGAGTATATAATATATTACAGTGTATATATTACCACTGTTATTGTTACTCTAAGCTTGGGACCTTCAACCGTTGGTACTGGCAATCCAGATCGGATCCAGACCGGAGTTCCAAGGATATCACAGAGGAAAAGCCCCCCACGCCCCCCCTCTATTGTGTTAAGAATATTGCACAAATATTGCTGATGGCTACTGACAAAATATTAGTAGGCAAGTAAGTACATTATAATTTTTAATAGGCTTGCCATCTCGCGAATTGCGTTATGCAAATTTAAAAACAATACAAAAAGCGCGTCGTTTCTGACTCATTACAATTTTATTGCTAAGTAAACCGAGTCTTGACTGCGCGTCGAATATCTAAGCACTATGTGGTAGGTTAGGTCAGGTTTTAGGCATAAGATTACAACCATAATACCTACGTTTATGCAACAGGCGAATTCATTTGTTTCTGTCGCTATGAGACAATGTGCAAGGTTATACTGTAGTTAAACGTTTTATCAAAGAACAAGACGGTTCGATTTTTAAAATAGAAAAGGCTTGACTTGTTATGGTTTCAATAGATGGGACCATACGCCACTAGTGAACCATACGCCTACCTACTGAATAATAGCAGAGTCTATATACTCGTACTAGTGAAGAAATAACCTTATTTTACATACATACATACATATCGTCACGCCTCTTTCCCACAGGGGTAGGCAGAGACTACTTTGTTCCACTTGCTACGACCCCTTGCCTTTTGCCTTGCTTTTTTTTGCCTTTGTTTGCTTGAACCTTATTTTGATGCGTGAAAATTTGAAATGAATTCATTAAATGAGGTAAACAAAATACAACCATAACCGGCTCAAAATGCTAAACAAACCCAATAACAATAAGTCATCGTATTAAAACTTTATGAATATTTACAAAAAAATAGCGGGCCTAGTTGGCAACATCATTAAATTTTGCAACATCGGAGCAGTTGAAATGAACTCGTATTTCTGGTTTAGAAAACTTGTTTCCGCATCTTTCTTGATAATAAATGGGATTTTTTAAGTATTTAAAAAAAAATCTAATCCGGATCGAGTTGACTGCGGTAAGTAATGTTCTCGATCTTAACAACATTATTTTTCATTCATGTTTAATCTGAATACGGTAACTATCATATACATTAAGAAACTAGAAGCACTGGACATAGTCTTCGGGTACAGTCAACGTCACATAGTATGAAACATCCAGAGTGATAAAAAAGTTCCAGCCGAAAGTTGCCGTATTGTATCCATGGTGTAGGAGTACCGAACTATTTGGCCGACTTGGATGCTTCAAACTATATGACGCTTATTGGGGCCTTACCATAACATCTTAATTCCGACTCAGTTCAGATTTTAGCTGTCATTTTTAGTATGGATCTGATAGCGAGCGAACCTAAACTGAATCGCATTAAGACGTCATGGTAAGGCCTGGTACGTCTATGCAATAGTAACAGGGTTAAGTTCTTAATTGAACAAACTCCCGTATCCGCTCGGACTATTAGGACCATCTGTCGAATACCTACCTACATATGTGTATGTTTATCGCCTTTCATATAAAAAACACCTTAAACTTCGACGGCGTACCCCTTATTATTACTTATTGTTTACTTACTGCCAATCCAAGGCCGTTTTTTCTGCCTGCCAGTAAGCCGGCTGGCTGTGGGTCGAATACTAACTACGATACGGCGTCAATGTAATAAACAAATTGTAGGTACGAACAATAAGTGCAAGTTTTTTGTCAAAATGAAAATGATGAAGATGATGATGATTTTATTAATTAAAATCTCGACAAAGTAACGTCTGATTTAATAAATTATGCATGTTTTCTCGCGTTGCAATGTCAAAATAGTGGGTATAGTTAGTTTTTTTATATGAGACTAGCTGTTGCTCGCGACTTCGTCTAAGTAAGAAGAATTAGTTATCGCTATCCCGCGGAAACTACCTAAACAATTTTCCGGTATAAAAAGTAGCCTATGTGCTTTTCCGGGCTATAACCTACATTTGTGCCAAAGTTCTACCAAGTATGTTCCAGCGTGAAAGAGGAACAAACATCTGATGAACGTACGATCAACGCCGACAGCCCAAACCCTGAAAGAATTGCTCTGAGGCACGCTGGCAAGTTACTATGACGAAGGCGTCCGCTAAGAAAGGATTTGACTACAAATTATAATTCTGCGTGGACGCAGTCACGGGCAATAGATAGTCGATCGATGAGGCGGGTTTTCCAAATTTTATATATATTTTTTTTTTTTTTTACTAGATGCTGCCCGCGACTTAAGTATAATCATTCTTGAATCACTCTATCTATTTAGAAAACCGCATTCAAATCCGTTGCGTAGTTTTAAAGATCTAAACATACATATTAGGAAGCCGCGAAAAACTGCGACTTTGTTTTATACTATGTAGTGATGATTTGTTTTGTTAGTTTAACAAGAACCCAATGAAGCTTGAATTTAGTACCATGGTTCGACTTGCGAAATAAAGGGTTAACTTGTATGTAAGGTGTTAAAACGGTTAAAGCAGCTCGATACGCAGCAGACAATTTTAACAAAACATTTTTAATTAACATACAATCGGCCTTTGGAGACAAACTGAAACATCTCCCAACAAATTCAAGCGAAAACGTATCTTGTGTTTTCTACATTGAAGGCAAAAATCATGATTTCGTATTGTATGAACGGATATGATAATGTGGGCGATGAAAGGTCAGGTTATCGGTACTAGCGGCTGCCTTAACTTTAATTTGACTTTACTAATTACTAAAAGTCGGCATATTATTGGTTTCTACTCTTAAATAATGAACTAGTGACATTTTATCTAGCAACAGATTTTTACCCGATTCTAATAGTCTTCTTTACGGCAATAAGTACACACAAACAGAGAAGTTAATTGTGCCAATTTCAAAGTAAGGGAACGGGGGTTTTTATTCGCATAAACTTATTACTTTAAGCTTTTAGCTGATGCCAGATGTAACGCAAATTATTATATATTTAAACTTTTCGGTAATAATTACACTATCAAGTAAGTACCTATCAATGGGCAAGGAGACATTTCTAACTGAGTTCAACAGCAAATAACTATACATACTTATGTTGTTTAATTCGCTAAAGAAAACTTAATTTTAAGATGAAAGTAACTGTAGGTGAAACACTTAAGTAAATGACCTGTTATGTGTAGTAGTATACAGAGCTGATATGGGACTT
Organism: Pandemis heparana; assembly: GCA_963854515.1. Lineage (NCBI taxonomy): Eukaryota > Metazoa > Arthropoda > Insecta > Lepidoptera > Tortricidae > Pandemis > Pandemis heparana. The sequence goes on along the minus strand of OY978022.1, from coordinate 12,766,385 downwards.
AAGTCATCTTTCTAATTTGGAACGTCAATTTGTCTATTCGCACACATTTCTCACACATACAACAGGGTCATTTACTTAAGTTTTTCACCTATACCTACCTAGAAGCTACATAAGAAATACGGTGTTTTGTGCATACTCACAACATAATTAAATTAAGAACACAAATTATTATTTTTATTATTTTATTATCATTAGTGGTCAATAATAATTGCGTTGTCAATTGATAACATGTTGTTATGTTATTTATAGACAAACTAACGATTGTATTGTTGGTCCAGTAACTAGATAAAATAATTTTACGAATTTAATTGCTAACGCGATAAAATTCTCAGCCGGCTTGTTTTGACGAAAATCCGGTTCGAAGGACCAAATGTTTTGTCGTGGTCTGTCTCTTCCAAATGGTATGCCGTTGTCAAAAGACAAAAGAAAAGTGGCAATTAACGAAATCATCTTTTGTCAATCAATGAAAGAAACTCATTTAGAAAGTTCATCTGACATTGTATGGAAATGTAGTTTTAAAGCTATTCTTCATGATTTGAAATTAAAACAAGAAACTTAATGCTTACTTTCGCACAGTGACTCTGTAGTTCTTTCATACAAAAACCTGTTCGTCCAACAGTCGTGAACTTTAAATTTGAGTGGCTCAAACAACCAAATCATTTTTAAATTGCTTTAGCTGTCGTCGGTCGACCATACACTTCCCATGTACAAAGTCATTGACTCTATAAAACGTACCTTCAATTGATTTTGGACATTAGCACAGGAGACAACAGCCGCGCTCCTTTCCAAGTTAAAAACGACGGACCTTAGTCCAAATCGCACTAGCGAGATCGCCATTTTAAAAAAAACACGCCACGCGTCTATGCACACATATAGTTTTAAAGTAAAAGTTGTTTGACAGTTTGATTTCTTAAACACACGCACTCGCGTAGAGCGGAACGGGTACTGGTTTGAAATTCGAACGTTCGTTTGGTTTTATTCTTCGGGACACCAAGTGGGGGGCGAAGGTTTGTTTCAACCGGTATCTGTGAACTTAATGCGGTCTATCAATTAAGCGGTTAATCAAAAAGGGATTTTAAGACGTTGCCTTAAAGTTTTTGTGAACTTAACGAGCGCAAAATTAACTTTGTAAGGGCTACATGTGCTTGTGTTTTTGTTTGTTGCGTTTAACAATTAATTTGATTCTCGATTCAATTTTCAACTGTAAGCCTTTGACTTTAAGTCCTATTAAGTATTTAGTATTTTTGGATCATAATATTGGTCGTAAATATAGTATTTATCGGTTTATTTGGTTAAATCTTAGCTACGTTAGAGTGTACACGTAGGCCTTTCGGAGTTAAAAACTAGCCAGTTAAGCGATTGAGGTTAATTAATGACCCTTTAGTGTGCAATAGATATGTAATTACAAATTGTTTATTTTTAATGTTTCGATTGTCGTTTAATGACGAGCGATATCTTACCCTAAGCGTGTTAAGCGTCACGTAAGCAGGAAAACTGTCCCTTAACTTTTTTATGAGTTTATTATGGCGTCCCGTTGCTAGGCTAAGGCCTCTTTGGTCACCACAACTCCAGCCCTAACTATTTTTAAGCCGTGGTAACCTAGTGGTTTGACCTGTGGCCTCTCAAGCAGAGCATCGTGGGTTCAAATCCCGGGCTCGGACCTCTGAGTTTTTCGGAATTTATGTGCGAAAATTACATTTGTAATTTGCCTTGAGCTTTTCGGTGAAGGAAAACATAGTGAGGAAACCTGCACACATCTGCGAAGAAATTCAATGGCGTGTGTTAAGTTCCCAATACGCACTGGGCGCGCGTGGGAACTATAGCCCAAACCCTCCAAAATACACGGAGGAGGCCTATGCCTCATGGCATGCACGCCGAATTACGCGACAATTTAATAAATAAACGACAATAACAACAACAACAAAATGTACTTACTGAAATTGTAGCGAATTCGGAATAAAAAGGCTTATAAATTAAAAAAAAATATCTAATCAAACTATTAAAATTCATCATTATTGGTCCCAGTCTATAACGTCCCATACATTTAATTAATTCATTAAGTTTAATTTTCATTAGGCTTTTGATAATACTTTTTGATTTTTACAATGATGGGTTGTACAGATTACGGCAAACTTCTTGAGCTAGGGCGACGTGGAAGGGGTAAATTCGCGCATGTACTTTTATACCAAAGACGTTAAATTCGCTTCTGCGCATTCAAGGTCGGGCACAAGACGTTTGCCGGGAACTGGGGCCTTACCATAACATCCTAATTCCGACTTAGTTCAAGTTTTAGCTGTCACTTTTAGTATGAATCTGACTGAATCGCATTAAGACGTCATGGTAAGGCCCTGTAGTTCTAAATTAGGTCCAGAGTGGATTGAGACCTTCACATCGCCTTCACACAACATGGTACCGAGTACAGTGATGTTTGGGTGGACTGGCGGATTGGATTCCTAAGTTTTCAGTTTCACATCTAAACTATCGAACATATACGCTCTTATATATAATCCTTAGTATGTACCGTACGTACAACTTCTTATTGATATAGGTAAACGCTTGTTAAGCTTCTGTTTCTTTTCATTTTCAATTTGCAGGAAACAGACATCACATTTTCCTGATCTCTGACTTTGTATGAATGGGAAGGAACTACTTAGACTAAAGATTTTTAAACTTTTTAAACTTAAGCCTAAAGGCCAAACATCGTTGTAACTGTACATTTTACAGAATCACAATCGGCATTTTCATCGGCAGCAAACAAAATACTGGTAAATAATAGTACATTACAGACCTAGGGCGGTGAATTCGTAATTGTCCCAGATCGCAGGTGTTTGTGGCCCGAATCGAAGGTGAGGGGCATAAATATGCGATCTGGGGCTTTACGAATTACCGCCCGTGGTTTGTATAAAGTTTTACGTCTTGCCTCGGCCAGGAAGTGAGATTTTCTGTCCGCGAAGCGGGCGTAAAATCCCAATTACGGCCAAGGGTGACGTAAATAAACTTTAGACAATAGTCAAAGGTTAACTCATAGAGCTAGATCCCTTATAAGTTCGCCTTTGTACTTGCATCTTGTGTCTTTGTTTCTTTATTTGACTTAGTTACTAAATATTACTTTTTACTTATTAGTTACTAATGCAAAGTTACTTGCGCGAGTACCAGGGCATCATAAGCCATCAAGAGCAGCGCTCGTAGCCTTGACGCATAGTGAACAGTTGTTTTTGCTCAACAGCCTACGTAACCCGGTCGTTGAACTGAGGCCTTTCGCGTCTATGAGAGCCTAGTACAACCGCGAGCTATTATTACATAAATAGCTATGTGTTATCGTTGTATGTATTTACTAGTTAGATTTTGTAGGGCCAAGCGGATCGCTAAAGTACCTACCAGCATTTTATTGGCTTATCCAACGTTAGCTCTAACTTACCTTTGTAAACTTACATTATGAAAAGAAAATATGACTAGGTATAGGTACTATATCCTGATTTTCATGATTTGTCAGTGTAAGAAATGAGTTCAAATGACGCATTGTCGTTTATTATGGTTTACCTTTCCTTATTTACTTTATTTATTTATTAAATTTGAATGGATGCGTTGGGAGGGGAAGGCGTAGAAGGACGTATTCCGGGACCAAATAGTTGATGATTTGAAAAAATGTCAGGTCAGGAGAACCCGAAACCGACGGGCATGTATGAAGAGATTAATAAATGTGGATGAAGCGAAAGAGGTATGTCAGGATCGTAGCACTTAGGTACTTATTTCTCTGACTTATTGGTTGTCTGGTAGAGATCGCTACTAAGCGATAAGACCGCCTATTTTATACTTTGTTCTTTGTTTCTGTATTGTTTTGTACTGATTTGTGGTGTTCAATAATGAGTATTTGTATTGTATTATTGTAGTCTCTGCCTACCGCTGTGGGAGAGGCGAGACTTGAACTATGTATTATGTATTACGTTCTTACGAGGGGTTTGGAACAGCCGAAGAGATAGCTGTTGAGTCCAGTCCTGAGTGAGCCGCCATGGAAGAGTTGGAAGACAGCTGCATAAGACAATTTCTTTTGACACAGGCTCCAAATCGAACTTTTTTTTTTTACATAAAATAGGCTTACGTTTGACATCAATCTCGCTTGATGGAAGGCGAAGATGAGGCCTAAGATGGTACACGTTTGCCTAGAAGGAACTGAAAATTTAATGTCTACCTCACTCAATCAGAACCCGCCTAATCACGGGCACTTGTTTCATTTCATCAGTCTCCATTAATGTCAGATCTGCAATACTTTTTAAGCACGAAACAGGGTGGCAATTTGGCAAACAAACAAGCATGGCACCTGTTGGTAAGTGAATCACCACGACCCGTAGACACGGCAACGGCCGCAACACCAAAGTATATAAATAGACTAGCTGTTGCCAGCGATTTCGTCTGCAAAGAATTCGTTTATCGCTATCCCGCGGGAACTATGCAATTTTCCGGGATAAAAAGTAGCCTATGTGCTATTCCAGACTTTTCTCTATCTATGTGCCGAATTTCATCCAGATCCGTTGGGCCGTTCTGGCGTGATTGAGTAACAAACAAACAAACATCCATCCATCCATCCATCCATACTTTCGCATTTATAATATTAAGTTAGATTTATAATATTAGTTAGATTAGATGCATTGCCAGCCTTTTTTATGGTAGGTAGGGCCTTGTGAAAGCCCGTTCGAATCGCTACCTCCTCTAAGTCGCTCATTCTGCCGCCAAAGCAGCAGTGCTCGCGTAGGGAGTAGCCAGCCAACAAGATTGTGGTCTGCAAGACTTGTATGTTTAATGGCCAAGGGAACTGTCAGTATCCGCTCCAATGCTCGAACCATTACAGCTATTAGGTACTTTTCATCCCAACGCACATGTACCCACTCACGTCCGCAGCAATAACGCGGCCCAGTTAAAGCGATCGCTGCTAGCTTATCTGCTACCACTCACATATGTACATATAAACTAATTTGGAGTAGTGCCGTGTCGCACGTATTCTTTCTTATGGCCAAAAAAGATGTCATTAGTTTAATGATCTTGTAATGCCATTATAAGTGGAAATTGGTATTTGTTGTACCTATGGGCAATTTTTTATCAGTCATATCTACGTGACTGTAGACACATCACCTATAATGTAAAGTTCGGAGTGTTTGCTTAGTGTAAGTTTTTGGTCGTAACAAAAGTCTAGAGCGCGTTTGAATTCAAGTGTTAAATACTATGTGATAGTTGGTTGCCTTAACATTCCGCTAAGTGGCGAGTTCAAGAATTGGTTCAAGACATGTTTTTGTTTTGTGTCAAAATTTACGCCAGAGGGTCAGAATCTTAACGCAAATAGCGAAATTACAACAATACAAACATTTTTTTTGTTTTAGTTGAAGCATTATTTTTTTTATTAAATTAAAGTGTGTAGGGTTGTTACAACTTTATTTTTGTAGCTCCGCTAAGTTGCGGAGGTGGATAGCTGTGTTTTGTTACCTAATTCTTTAGTTTAAAATCTCTAAAGATCCTGAGCGCTGAAATCCAAGTAGCGGACTAACAGCAACAACAATCATCAACAAATGTGACCTAGAAACGTGCAAGCTACCTGCACACACACATTGCATACACTTACAATGTAGACATGAGAAGGTCGAAAACCTTTAGTGTGTTTGTTTACAAACATCGCATTGAGGAAGGTTGTATAAGTTGTATAACGACAAATTTAATTATCGTATATTCCCCTACAGAGAGCTCAAGCGAAGAAGAGATCACAGAATTCTACAACGACTTAACAAAAGCACAAGAACTGGCTGATAAAAACTTCTTGATCATGGGTGACTTCAACGCCCAAATTGGACAACCCACCTCACATGAAAGTGCAGTAATGGGCAACTACGGGTATGGTAAGAGAAGCCCTAGGGGTGAACGGCTTATACAATTTTTATATGAAAACAAACTGTCAGTGATGAACACCTACTTTAACAAAAAACCGTCTAGAAAATGGACATGGATTTCCCCAGACCAACAAACAAAGAACGAAATCGATTACATACTAAGCCCCAATCCAAATTCTATTACAAATGTTGAAGTTTTAAACAAAATTAGTTTCCCGTCAGACCACAGGCTTCTAAGATGCTCACTGAATATCAGAAAACCTAGAACTACGAGAAGATCATTCCAAGCCCTTCCAAATAAGCTGAAGTCTGCACAGGAACAGGAATATTACATACAAAATCTGAGAAAGGAAGTAGAAACATTGGAAGAATTCTGGAACAACAATGGAAATGTACAGTTGTTAAGTGACAAGCTGGAAAAAGTAATTACTGAGTGCCTCAAAATGGATAAAAAAGATAACGCCAACAAAAAGCAGGAAATTATGAGCAATCACACACTAAATCATATCTCTAGAAGAACTGAACTGATGACCATGAAGAATAAGTCTAAGGAAATGAAAGAGGAACTAAAAAACTTATTTAAAGAAAGTAATAGGGCAATTAGGCAAGACTACGATAAACACAGAAAAACAGTCATAGAAAGAAATATCGGTAAATTCCGTAGCTCAAAGAAAGCCTTTAAAGAACTGATAACGCATAAAACCTGGATAAAGAGTCTAGATAGCAAGAAAGGAGAAGTTAGAGACAGAGAAGACATAATAAAATGCGCAACGGCTTTCTATAGAACTCTGTACGAGAAACCACCATCCGAATTGTCACAAGTACACGATAACTCAAGCATAAATAACAACAACATACAACTGGACCCAATAAGTGAAGACGAAATAATGAGACACATCAAGAAATTAAAACCTGAGAAGAGCCCAGGAGCGGACAACATCCCTAACGAAGCCCTGAAAATAGGAGCACCAGTCTTAGTCTCATACCTAGCGAAACTCTTCAACTTAGTTCTGGAAACAGAACAAATACCAACACAATGGTTCAAATCAAATATAATACTACTATATAAGAAAGGGAACCCGCTAGACATCAACAACTATAGGCCTATAAGCCTACTATCTACTATCTATAAATTATTCTCATCAATCATACTAAGCAGAATAGCCCCAAGTATTGATGAGAACCAACCAATAGAACAAGCGGGCTTCCGGTCACACTTTTCCACAACAGACCATATACACACTATTCAACAATTAATGGAAAAATTCAGAGAATTTAACAGACCGCTTTACATAGCACTAGTAGACTATTCAAAAGCATTTGATAGCATAGTACATTCATCTATATGGACCGCTCTGAGAAACAACAACATAAACTATTCATACATAAATATTATAAAGAACATTTACTCGGGGACTGTAAGCAGAATAAAACTGGAAAGACAGGGAGAAGAGTTTGCAATCAGAAGAGGGGTGAGGCAGGGAGACCCGCTCTCTCCGAAGTTGTTCATAGCGGTGCTTGAAGATATTTTTAAAAACATTGATTGGAAAAACAAAGGCATAAGCATACTAAATAAGAAGCTGACACATCTGAGATTCGCAGATGATATAGCTATTTTCAGCGAATCTGCTGTTGACATGAATGACATGCTACAAGGACTGGACTCCGCAAGCAAGGCAGTTGGTTTACATATGAATGCGTCGAAAACCAAAATCATGTCCAACAGTCACAAAAGAACCATCAAAGTAGACAACAAACAAATAGACTATGTAGATGAATATGTGTACCTAGGGAAATTGTTATCCTTCAAAGAAAACAGCAATGAAAAAGAAATTGACAGACGAATAAATATAGCATGGAAGAGATATTGGGCACAGAGAGAGATTATGAAAGGAAAATACAGTTTAGACATGAAGAAGACAATAATGGATTCCTGCATTCTTCCAAGCTTAACTTATGCATGCCAAACATGGGTCTATACGGAAAAAGCGAAAAGGAAAATTCTGTCTTGCCAACATGCAATGGAAAGAAGCTTATTAAAACTGAGGAAAATACAAAGAACAAGGAATAAAGACATAAGAATGAGAACCAAAGTAACAGACGCCCTTCAGTTTAGCCTTAAGCAGAAATGGAGATGGGCAGGACATGTGGCAAAATATGATGACAAGAGATGGACTCATCAGGTAACCAAATGGCCAGGGCCATCGGGCAAAAGACACGTTGGAAGGCAGAGAAAAAGATGGGCTGACGACGTTAGGATCATGGCAGGAAAAGACTGGATGAATGTTGCCAAGAGAAGAGAGGATTGGAAAAGGATGGAGGAGGCTTTTACCCTTGGGGGGCCACACCCAAAAGAAGATAAATAATAAACTTAAATATATATAAATGTGATAATCTGGAATGTGGAATTAAAGCTATATTATTATTATTATTATTATAGTTTTCCTGTTGACTTTCAGTAGCTCCGATCTCGTGGTGTCAATTGATAAATTGATATAGGTAGGTACATCATTTTATTTGATACGGATATAGCGTATTAAGGGACTAGAAATAGCATTTTATTTTTATTCATTGTTAAGTCATGTACATACATTATAAAGATGTTAACATTGTTCTAAGTCAGTCCATGACGCCCTGTAAGGGCACACAATAATAATTAATGCCCAAATCCAAGATAAAATAGTGTCAAACAATATTTGTTATGAGGTCCATGGCAGTAGTCTTGAACTTGTGGGTTTATTTATAAAATAACGTAGGTGTACATCCTAATATTTAAGTAATATTATAAACTAGCGACCCGCCCCGGCTTCGCATGGTATATTATGCATGTATTATACATATAAACCATCCTCTTGATTCACTTTATCTATTTAAAAAAACCGCATCAAAATCCGTTGCGTAGTTTTAAAGATTTAAGCTTACATAGGGACATAGGGACAGAGAAAGCGACTTTGTTTTAAACTATGTAGTGATACGAAAGTATGGATGGACGGGTGGATGGGATGTTTGTTTGTTACTCAATCACGCCAGAACAACCCAGCGTATATAGGTGGAAAATGGAATCAAATTAGTGATGGGTTGCTAGACATAAATAAAATAAGTAATTTCACCATAACAAAATTATATTGCAATATTTCACAGGATTACAAACTGTAACCACTCCGTACATAATTTACAAACATAAAACATTATACACCGTCTCGTTTCCAAATACATTTCATATATTTAATTCATGTGCAAATCATTAACAGATATAAGTGAATTAGGCGTAGCGTGGGCATGTCCAATGATTTTTGCTGGTTTCAATTTTCTGTACATTTCAAGCGTTAAATTATGGAAATCCTTTGCACAGATTTTTAGTTCGCATTAACTTTTAATTAATATTCTTTTGAATTTTTCATGTTTTTCACAAGTTTAACCTAGTTTCACCTTTGCATTAGTAATGATGGAACCAATTAACACAAAAAGGCTTCGAACATACCTTATAATATATAACAACATTGTCCACCTTTATTAGGTAGGGTTTTTTGAATATTTTGAGACATCTTTACGCATTAGTTCTACGCGTGACTGCACTGAAAACAGCTCTCAAACCGATTTTGAGAATTGTTTTACTGGCACACTTTAGACGGCCGATGTTATATCTCCAGTACTTGTAAATGATCGATGCAAAAAAATCAGAAAGATATTTAAATGAACATTACGTTTCCAATCAAATTATATCATCACATCAATACATAAGTAATAAAATACAAAGGATCATGGAATCAAACCCTGACCCACACCTCTGGGGGGCTACTCCGAAATCCGATTTTCGAAGTTCGTATCGCACCATCCCTCTCACTCTCAAATTAATAACTATTAGTGAGAGCGGAACGGCACGAAACGAACTTCGAAAACCGAATTTCGGAGTATAAAGCCTGCATTTTACGGAATTTAATGTTTTTTTTTTATTATTATTTATTAAGAAACAAACAGTCATACATAATCAAGTGATGGTAATTAAACGTTGAACTATTGAGCTGCTGTTTACTGAGATAGGTAAAAGACAATAAAAAATAACACTGATATTTCTTATAAATGGAATATTTTCATAATCTTAAACCTAGATTACAAAATTGGTTTAAAAGTCAACACATCCACATCATATTATGCTCTAGTAACATGGTCGTCAAATTGCGGCCCGTGGCCGTTATTTGTGCGGCCCGCGGCAAAGTAAATAGTTTCAAATAACGAAATAAGCTGAATATATATATGTATAAGTGGGCAAAGGCTTTTGGAGCGCCACCACATACTCTGCGGCCCGGCCCTGGAACTCACACTGTCAATACTGTCATATGTGACCCTTGGCCAGTAATGTGTGACGACCGCTGCTCTAGTAGATCAAAATTATAGTTAAAAACAATATACTTTCTTTACAATCGAAGTCTGTTAAAAACAGCGACTGACATTTTTATTTTTTTATTTTTTCTTGGCGACAGCGAAAAAGAGGTTTAAAAATGGTGTCTGTCGCTATATTTAACAGACTTCAAAGGTTATTTTGCTAAACTTTTCTTCAAGAGTAGGTATACTAAATAATTCATTGACTTTTAAACCCATACACAATACAACTTAAGTAAATAACCATCTTTAATTGTCTTTGATAGCACTTATCGATTCTAACCCAAAATTAAACTTTTTACCAATGTTTGGAAAAAACAATTGTCACTTTAAGCCCTTCTTGGTGAACAAAAAATCATTTTGGATTACAATAGTTTTACTTTCCAAAACAATTAATTATGGCATATATTTTATATAATATACGATGTATATGAACTATGCCTTCTTGTACTCAATCCTTTCGACCTTGACTTCGTCTCCGAGGAGCTTGTAGACGTATGTGACCACGGTGGAACTCTGGATGTCCATCAGCACAAATGATGGAGTTGGGTTTCTGAAACATAAATGTGATTTTTTGAAGTGAAAACTTTTTGAGCGCTTTTTGGGGTGGGTATAAAATGTTAAACTCGCGTCAGACGTAAGACGGAGGGAGAGTTTAAGTACCAGGATATCAGGATCCTCTAAGAGCTTATTTTCAAATACGAATGAAGCTAGAGTCACGTTCGATTTTTGAAGTGTACATTAGTTTCGTCGGTTTACCGTATGTGCGTTTGGCCTAGTGGTATAAGGTGTGGAATAACAGTGCATTCTCTCAAGTGACCGCAGTTCGAATCTCGAGAAGAAAGTCTTTTTTTCTTTTTGCGCGAGTGTGCGTGTGTGTAGTTTCCCTTCTGCCGTGTTTTTTTTTCTGTTTTGGTTGTTATATGTATGTATGTGGTGTTCAATAAAGAGTTATTGTATTGTATGGGCCAAATGCCTTTATCAATAATGGGTGACTAAAATATTTTAAATACCTGAACAGAGGGCTATAAGCCCCAGTAGCAGAGCCCGGGTTGATGTAGAATTTGTTCTCATGCTCATAGGCCTCAAACCTATGGGTGTGGCCCGAGATGAGGATGTCAACGTCCAGCTGTCTCTGGACCAGGGCCAGGGACTCCTCATCCCCCCACGGGACCACCTGGTGCCCATGGACCAGGCCGATACGGAACTGGCCTACGGTTATCACCTTCTGTTCAGGATACGTGGAGTTCTGGAAAATGAAATATAATACAGGTGAAGTTGTAATTTCGAATTGACATGGCATAAGCAGTTGTGAGACATTTCAGACATTCCCGCATAGTATGTTACAAGTGTATTGTATGTATGCTTCTATTTTCATTGGGTCTTTTGGCGAACTTCATGTTCCATAATGACCCTAGAGTCATAAGAAACTAAAAGCACAATAATAAACTAGTGTCGAACGAAATCTGTTTTTTGGCCAAAACCCGAAACCTAAAGATAAGCACTAAGCTAAGCACTAAGCTTCTTTAACAGGAATAATGATAGAACAAAATCATTATTAATTTTAAAATACCAGACTGACTGCCTGGCTCAGTTCCTATTATACAGGCCGAACTTCAATTTGAAAGGCATTGGCAACCTGTTGAACCTGCCACAACCCAAAGCGGGAATTACAGGGGCAACACATTTTATTTCATTAAAATTACCTCGTCAAAGTCTCCCCTAACAACATGAACGTCACTGGCCAGTGTCTTGAGGTAGTCGTAGGACTCCTTGGTGCAGAGGTTGCCCGTGCACAAGATGTGCTGGATGCGGCCCGGGAGCAGCAGCTTCTTGAACTTTGGCGGCAAGCTGCCTGTACGGTGGGGGATGTGCAGGTCTCCAAGGACTAGTACCAGCTGTGACAGATTGGTTTGTTGTTATTCTGAAGTGATTGGCATGCTTTAGACTGGGGTTTCTTAAAGTAGGGTCCGGACCGGGGTCTATGAAGTTTTTGGAATTCTGAAAGTGGTTTATGACCACAAAAAGTTTATACAACTCTGGCAACAAGCCTTGTTACGTTACATCGCTTTTTCCGGTAGCCAGTAACCGCCCACAAATAAAATTAAGAGATAATTTAATAGCCACCTTTTTCTAAATAACTACCCAACAGCTGTATCTGAATACTTTTCGTAGGCGTTTACCACGATAATGCTTTTTAAAGATATAGATACAACAGATTTAGAGTAAATACAATATAAATATTAATGTTATGAAAGGCGATGTAACTTCAAACTTACCATTTTGTTTGATTTAGAATGTAGTTAGAAATAAAGGAAAGTCTTGGCAGAGCTTTATCTGCTCGATAAATTCAATATAATTAACTTGAATTTATACAAAAACTAAAATTACTAATTGGAATTACAAAAATTGACATGAAAATTTGCCTATTATAATAAATAGCCTATGCTGCGATTGACATTGACATTTTAGACATTTGTAGTTTGTCGACGTTTTGTTCGGCATAAAAGTATTGAATAAAAGTTGAATTTTGGAATGCTTTTTTCTTATTCATTATTTTTCAATTATGAAACTCTATTTAACTACGTCTAAATGGTTTCATGCAACACTTCACACATTTAATTAAAATATATTTTGTTATAATGTAACAATTTGTGTGCTAACATTTAAAAAAAAGTGTTGTCTATTCGCAAAATGTTGCCCTCCTAATACGAAGTCCATTAAAAATGGGTAACTTTTGACTTTACGAAAGAGAAAAGCGTGGAGTAGTTACATTGAACCAATAAATGGAAGCTTTTTATGTATTTTATTTTGAGAGTAACAAATATTGACTCCTTTTATAAACTTTAGTAAAAATGCTGTGGACTGATTTTTCCTTCCTTGTGCTACGTATGACTGTGTTAAAACAAGTTAGACTTCATTTTCATTAATGTTTTTTGCGCTTTGTTCAGTGACGCATGACTAAATTTACCGTAAATAATTTATATTCATGTCAGACTCATTTCGTTAACAAGTAATAATGAGGTGCAATTAATTAGTTGATGGCGACATTCCGCGACTTCTCTATCCGCTCTATTGTCTATAACCAGTTGACCTGCCTGCGCGAGAAAGAAAAATTTCATGGTGTTGTGGGTGACACATATACGTAGAAAAAGTTTAGACTAAGAACATTGGCACCAACTGCAGGGAAATGGAATCAATGGAATATGAGCTCGCCAGGAACCTCACTCTGTTGTTTTTCGTGGAACGCCTGCTCGATAAAGGCGAGCCGAGAACGTTGCACGACTTGTCCTGTCAGTTTGGTGCCAAAGGGTTCACGAAGGAGATGCGGCAGATCGCTGGCGGGTCGCAGTCGGGCTTGAAGAAGTTCCTGGCGCAGTACCCGGCGTTGTTCAACATAGACGGGGACTATGTCGATATCAACACGTTCCAGAAGCATCTCAGCGGGGCAGGCGCGTCCTCAAACAACGACTACATCGAGGAGGCGAAGGAGTACTTCGCGAGCAAGATGATCCAGTACGGCGAGGGCACGGAGGTGCCCATCAAGAGCCTGCTCGGGCACCGCAGCCAGGCCTCCCCGCAGGTACGTCACATCTCCGGGCAGCGCATCAAAGAGTTCAAAGATTTCTTGCTCAAGCACCCGGACACGTTCCACATTGTCGACGACAACGTCGTTCTAGTCAGTGAGAACCACAGGCGTGGTAACACATGCAGTAACTCGGAGCAGTTCCACAACCTGCCCGTAGCTCACATCAACACGGACACAGCGCAACAACTACTTGATTATGTTGCACAATGCATCGAGGTGAAGGGACCCGTTATGGTCGACCAGCTCTTCCATCTTATTGTCTCCCGATTCCCACAGGAATACTGGTATCAAGTGTTCAATTCACCAGCCGATTTGAATGCATTCCTGAAACTGTTCTCCGATAGTTTCCATGTGCAATCTAACCTTGTTACACTAATTAGCAAACCAAAAATACCTGTAATGTATCTAAATGCAAAAGTGAAATCAAAGACTGAATCACCAAAGCCTATGGCCGAGGAGAAACCTGTGTCCCCCGCTCCGCCTACAGTAGTGAGCCCTACCCCTTCAGATGGTAAGCAGAGCCCTGCTAACAGAATACTCAGTCCTACTGAATCTCCCCGTGGACAACAAGCAAACCTTGCTAACCAAACATTGAAGCAAAGAATTAATTCGATTGTTATTAAAAACTTAGCTGAGAATATGGTCCGAGACAGAGTAAACAATCATTTAAATGCCCGTAGCTCTGAAGAGACAAATGGAACTCCGAGTATCAGAAATAACCTCATGGGTGAGGCTTGGAGGCAAAAAGTTCTGCAATGCACAACAGTTATAGCCAGTGCAAGGGAATGTGCTACTTTGATTGATAGCATTATGAACCCAAAACGCAACTCTAAAAGCATTGTTTCCTTTGACTGTGAAGGAATAAACCTCGGACTGAAGGGTGTGCTTACTCTCTGTCAAATTGCTACTATAAATGGTGAAGTATACATTTTAGATATAATGGCATGCCCAAGCATGGTTGTTGAAGGCAAGATAAAAGAGCTTTTGGAAAGCGAAAATGTAATTAAGATAATTCATGACTGTAGGAATGATTCAGTCAATTTGCACAATCAGTTTGAAATCACTTTGAAGAATGTTTTTGATACTCAAGCGGCTCACGCAGTTTTGCAGTTGCAGCAACAAGGTGTACCAGTTTATAAAGTGAAAAATCTGAGTCTTAATGCTTTGTGTGAACTTTATAATGCCCCTATGAACCCCATGAAGGAACAACTTAAAAATGTGTACCGCAGAGACCAGCGCTACTGGGCCAGGCGTCCACTGTCAAAAGATATGATAATCTATGCTGCTTCTGATGTGTTATCCTTGGTAAACCCTGCCATTTTTGCATACATGTCATCCAATATTAAGCCAGACAATCAACAACTATTTGAAGAACTGAGCAATGAACAAGTCTTTATGCATATCCAACCTACAGAAGTGAAATTGAGGAAAAGGCAAAGAAAAATTAATACAGAGGTTGGCGAGTTGAAGCAGAAATTGGCTGAGACCACTAAAAATATTGTTCTTAGTAACAGGGAAATCAGATTATTGAGATATTTAGAGCTCACAGAGGAAGAGAAAGAGAAGCTAAAAGGTTGTCATAAGATATCAAAGAAGTTGGAAAAACTGGAGGCTATCGGGCAAGAGAAAGACTCAGACTCAGAAGATGATGAGAGGGAGAATGAAATGGCTAGTTTAGAGTCCAATCCCTCTGATTCTATTTCATCTCCTCACTCCACTCAACCTCCTAGTCTCACAGAGTCCATGCAAATGATGGACGAAATCTTATCAGATACAAACATGGATAAGGTCGAAAAGATAAATCGCCTTGAAGCCATCTTATCTGCCGTAGCGCCGCTCAGCGGGGAACTAGACGACAGATTCTCACAAACCATGGAGCAAACACTGCCACTGCTCAAGAATAAGGACTGGTCCAACCTGAGCCAGATCCTTAACATTGGAGACTCGGATAGGAAGAATTGTTCTTGTAGATGCCATAACTCCACTTTCGATGATGTCAAATGCAATGATCTCAATCAAATCAAGAAGTCGGAGGTCGGTTCCCAGACCCTCAGCACGGGAGACATCGTCATCACAAGGATTCACTTCAGGGAGGAGGACAAGGCTAACGAGAGGATCCTCGACGCCTCCCCGACCTGCAAGCGAGGCATCAACATGTCTTGATGGCGCTCAGTACCGAGTCTGCTTCCATATTTCTGAGTGCCACAGTTTTGCGTTTCGGAAATATTTCTTTGTGATCATGTCAATTTTGTACGTAGATATTTAAGTTTGAAAGTTATTTATGATGTTTGCGCCGCTGTTGGGGTATGATAGCGGTGCAATTGTGTGAGATGGAATAATTAAGCGTAGTGAGGTCGCGCATCGGCTCGGAGCGCCTAGCCGCCTACGCTAAATGCTCATTTGAGCGAAGACGATCGCGCAGATTCGAATAATTGCAACAGTAATTCGCATAATAAGCTACTTATGCCTTCATCTCGATGGACAGCTGGGCTACCTTTTTTATATTTCTTTATTTATGCTGGCTATTGCCTGTTAAGCGAACCGAACTTATATGTGATAGATTTCAAGGCCTTTTTTCTGGGTTATTTAAATTGTAAATATGATCAAATAGGGCGGTGTTTATGCATCTCGGATCACGTTCGATGATTGATCGCCCCTCCGATATAGATCGATATGTACATACACGTTATTTATTATTACATCTTTACCTAATGTTTTCTTAGTAGCTTTGTTGTTACTGAAATCTATATCAAAAATGGCAATAATAGTTATACAATAAAGCCTTTTATTGTAATATACTTTGGAATACTGTTTAGGTGTAAGTATTTTAATCGTGTTTAAAAATATTAAAAAGGTTTAGGGTTAGTGTTATGGAAGAAGATTTTATAACGTAGCGTGGAGTGAAGTGGTGCTTGGAAAAAATAATTTTAATATTTAGAATCGGTCGCACGCGCCGCGTGTGCGAGTGCGTCGGCGTCGGTCGCCGTAGACGTTTTACGAGTTGTAGATATTCACAATTAATTTATGTGTGGCCGACTGAGCGGTAGATATCAACTTTGTGTTAAAGTAGATAATTCTTTGTGCCTTCAAGTCATATCCAACGATTGCCTTTATTAAACGTGAATTTTTACGTACTTTTTATACCTCAATGTAAAGTAACACAAAGTTCCGATCAATGTTAATATACTACTTACTCAGTTTTAGGGACATGTGATACGAAATTTTAAAACGAAAATAAGATGTTGTTTTCTAAAACTGTAGAGGTTGTAGCAGATTTTGATCTATTGTATTATAGTTATTAATAAATCATGATAATCAAGTGGTTTCTATCGACTAAACCGAGTGCAAGTGTGGGAGTAACAGACATAATCAAGAGTATTAAACATGTTAAATCATTTGAAATAGTTTATTTTTGTTTCACTATAAAGTTTACACTAAGTGATATTTTACTCTTATTGCTTTGTAGTTCAATTTTGCTGTTTACTCACTTTATGTATTTTGTATTAGTTAATCAGTATTGTTTCCCAAAATCATAGGAACATAGCATAATTCTTAGGTTGGTATTTTTGCATTTACTAAAATTGAGCCGTGATTTTAAAAACTTTGAATTTTTAAATTATTGTTTGGTACTTTTTGTACTAGTTTTGCTATCGCATAATATTTAACGAAATTTTATATTTTTTTTAGATCAATGTTATTTTGGACCATAATATGAAATTGCATAATGAAATTGCGTTAAATTGTTGATTTTTCGGCCATAATATAATGAAATTAATCTGTTTATTCCAGAGTCACTACTTGTATTGTTTTAGTTCTACATGAGTGCCTTAGACTCAGCACAATTTAGTAGGAGATAGATTTACACACTTACATTTTTGTATTGTCTCGTAAGATGTTTTCAGTGCCACTAAGTATTTTTTTAAGTTTTTGTTAGTCAACATAAGCTTAACTGTTTCCCGTTTTTCTAATAAATATTGTCAGGTTTGTATTTGTAATACTTACAGCTTTTGTTACCTACTTACGACAATATCTTTAATTTTGATATGTGGCAAATTGTAGGTATACTAATTTGCACACTGTTCATGTTTATTATAAATAAAAATGTAACATCATTTTGTCTGTTTCATTTCACAAGATTTACAGATGGTAACTGTGGTTAACTTAACCATGACTTAACTATCATACTGTCAACCGGCCTCACTCTCCTATGAATGACTTAGCGTGAGCTAACTTTAAGTAGTTAAATCTAGCTTTTAACTTGGCCCGCTGTTTCCCCATTTGACTAAATCCGCCAAGAGCGGGAGCTTTATAAAAAAAAAAAACCAGCCAAGTGCGAGTCCGATCCGCGCACGAAGTATTCCGTACTCTATAAATATCTGAATACCAGTGTAAGCAGAGCCCTGCTCCAAAGCAAAATGTACGCAGTGTGCAGGGGTCACTGATATATACAGACATACCTACATACATTATTCTGGTTTTTTAGTATTTCTTGTTATAGCAGCAGAACTACATCATCTGTGAAAATTTCAACTGTCTAGCTATCACGGTTCACGAGATACAGTCTGGTGAGAGACGGACGGACAGAGGAGCCACACGAATAGGGTTTCCGTTTTTACCCTTTAGGTACGGAACCCTAACAACGGCCCGCTTGGGTCTTCGAGCAAGATTGCCAGAACCATAACATTTTCTATTTGTTTATATTTCAGCACATTCATGTCTGTTGGCATCGTGTTTAAAGGCCTCTGTCTGTAGGTAACTACACTGGGCCAGCGCGTTGGGCCAAAATAAGGAGTACCAAATGTCACTGTCTTACTGTTTGCCAACATACAGCCAAGTAGGTCTCTGCACGTTGGCCCAACGCGCTGGCCCAATGTGTACAGCGGGCTTAATGGAAACGCCTAAGGCGAAACTACCCTCGACCAAAAATGTTTTTAAACCCAATGCAAAAAGAGGTGCTATAAGCATCTATAAGTTTGACGTCGATGTTGTGTGTGTGTGTGGCTGCTACCTATAAGTTTGACGTCGATGTTGTGTGTGTGTGTGTGTGTGTGTGGCATCGTGGTTCTCAAGGGGATGGACCGATTTTGATGCAGTTTTTTTTTCATTCGAAAGCCGGTTTCCTGTTTGTACCTACGTATATTTTAAAAGTAAGTACTGTAGAGCTGCCTGGAGGAGGCACTTCAACTGGTACGGGGATTCATATAGAATATGGCCTATAAAGACTGGGGGTGCTGAAGGCCTATAACTTTATTTAAAACAACTCATTACGTTCGAATATTTTTTATTTCGCTTTGAATCAATTATTCATTAAAATATACAAAATGCCGGGATGCATCTGCAAGCCCCGTTCAAAGCGATCTCCCCGTGCTCTCGAAATCCAAAATCCAAATATTTCAAATCATCGAACGAGCGTTCGATGTACGGATTTCAACCGCACTGACGAACCAGCCAGTCCGACAAACCAGCCAGTTCGCAGATTCGCATGCTACCTCACAGTACCTATAGATGTGATGACCAATAACGAGTACAGCCAGCAAAAAATTGCTTTTTTAAATTTAAATTCTTGACAAGTCATCCTACTAATATTACAAATGCGAAAGTTTGTGAGTGTGTATGTTTGTTCCTTCTTCACGCTAAAACGACTGGACGGATTTGGATAAAATTTGGAACGAAGATAGCTGGTACCCTAGATTAAAACATAGGCTACTTTTTATCTCGGAAAATTGTATAGTGCCCGTGGGATAGCGATAAACATGTCAACAGCTAATTCTACGCGGACGAAATCGCGGGCAGAAGCTAGTTAGAAAAATAACTCAATGAGTTAAAGCGTTAGTAAAATGTGGAATTTAAAGATCCATTAGACTAAATCTATAAGACAATTTCTCGATGACAATGCACTTATCTATCTTGCGCAGTGTTTGTTTTGCTCCATACTCGTATACCTAAATCTAACAAGGCCAGAAAAGATAAGAGAAACCAATCTTAAATTTAGCACGGGTCCGCACTCGTACAAAACCATGTTTAGGTAGGTGCTTAATATGATAATTACCTACATTTCGAAAAACACCTGTACGTATATAATTAACGGTACTTCAATGATTCAAACTAATTCCTAGTGTATTTAAGTCGGGTTCGTCGCTGCTATGTTATGTAGTTTCAAAATGAAACAACTCGACTCAGAAAAACGCTAACGATCTTCATTTCTTTGTCATATTAAGTACTTACTTAACTATAGGTATTCCAGGTAACTACGTACTTTCATAATATAGTTCAACTTCTTTAAGAATCTCAATCAAATCATATATAAATTTATTGTATTGACTTAGCTCGGAAGGAACGATTTCTTGCATATTATTTGCATAACAACTAACAACAAGAACAACCCACCACTCACGGTTTACAATGCAAGAGCATTGCGATCCGTCCGTCCCTCCTTAACATTTTTTGCACGAACGAAACGTGTGTGACGTTTCGGCCGTTCTTTGCTTATAAAAAGTGAAACTAAACGCGTAACGGCGAACGCTGTCAAAACCGTGTTCAAATTCACATTCATTTAATTAATCATTATTTTTGCTTGAATTTGTTAAGTTTTTGTAAGAAAATGGAAGATTTCGACTTGTTTTCTGATGAAATAAACTTTACTCGCCCTGATTACAAGGATGTATTGAACAAATATGTGAATGACATACCTGCTACTCCTAGTGGACCCAACTATCAAAGTAAGATTACAATTTAACTTTTTAACGTTGTAGCATTTTATTTCGTAATTTTTTACATTAGGATACGTCGCTTGGTATCTAACAATGTGTGAGAATGTACGAGTTCATTTAAAATACCGAGACAATGTCATTCGAAGCATCTTTACTGCGTAACGTAACAATAGTGCTAGCATGGAGCATTGTTCCTTGTGACTGCAAAAGTGCAACGTTTAGAAGGGACGTTGAATGTAGCCAATAAATGAGAGCATGCTAACCCGTATCTATTGTTTTTCTAATTTCACATGGATGTGACCTGAGAATCAGTGCCAGTCAGGTCAGGTATTATGTTTATTTGTTTATGTAATAGTCATGTAATGTTTGCGTATTTCGATAGATCTGTGGCATGAATCAACACTTATCTTTTTAATGTGGATATTACTGATAAAATCACGGCAAAGCCATTTATAGGGTTGGTTTTCAATTTGGGTAAAATAAAGTTTTTCTTACATATTACTTTATTATTTTTATTCCTTTGCATAAGTACTGCGGGAAATTTGTCATTTCCTAAGATAAAAAGCAGACTGTGTTAACCAGGTATAGTGTGAATTTTTGGCAGTGAAAGAATTTTTTTATTTAGTAGAATTATTCCAGAGATTTTTTGCTACATATAAATAAGAAAGTTTACTTACCACCTTACTACAGGATGTTACAAAACATCCTGTAAAGCTGAAAGGAGGTTTAATTTGACCTTATAACAAGTCCATTTACAATATTTAAGAACCCCAGTATGGTTTCCTGAGATGACAGTTTATTAGGGTTGACAATATATTTGGCTTTGATATTATACGGGGTATTTTGTAACACGTTGTATTATAGTATTCATTTGTGTAGTCCAGAATGAGAATCATCAATCATTCAGAACTAAGAACTGGATCGAGATTACGTTACTGTTAATTGAATATGGTATTGTTTTTTTAGGCGGCAACAAATTGATGGCAGAAGAGTACCTCGCTCAGAATGATGATGCCCGGTGTGCGTTCCACCTCAGCGAAGCGGTGTCTGCATCCTTGAGGACCATGGCAGTTTACAGGGACGACCAGCTGAAGGGTGCCGGTAAGTTAATAGCGGGAAGTATTGTCTAATGGTTTCTACTCCTATTTAAGTTCCAAATTTCAAGCGTTACAGTTTCTATACTAGAGAATATGAATGACTTGAAAAGTAAACTTGCTTAAGATCATAGCAAGAACTGTATTTTCTCTGTATGTAAGAATATATAAATAAATAAATAAATAAAAATAAAAAAGCCTTTTATTTCTGGTTAATTTCCACTTACATGCTAGACATTTTAACTTAGTATATTTATCGGTAGTTGACAGTACTAAAAGACGAAGAGAATATATACCCATTTAAACATATTTGAAATTACTAATAAATCATGCCGTTGCAAATGTGTTTTTTATTGTTTGCAGAAAACAAACTCCACAAAATAACCAGTTTTGTTAAACCAATAAAGGATATAATTGACAAGAATCCAATGTAAGTAAAATAGTAATTAATATTCATACTGCTATAATCCATTATTTTCATTTCTGTCTAATACTATGACACGAAAATTTATTTTTAAAAATTGCTCTAAGTATTTTATTTATTTAATCCAACAAACGAATTTTTTCAGAAGCAAAGAAGATGAAAAAATATTAGCTCTGCTATCGGTTGATACAGAGAATATTACGAAGGAATTGAGTTCGTTGGACATAAAGGAAGATGTGCCATTTCACAAGCAGTATCTGAAATTTAGTCCTGAAAACAATGTGGATAACTTCCAGAAGATTTTGCACGAGTTGCCCAAAGGTATTCATAGCTCTTTTACCCTAATCTTCTTTTAATAATATGGCCCCATCGATCGATGCGATGATTTCGCCAATGTCAAAGTAAAAAATACAGTATTCAAAAATCTTTTATCCTAATCAGTTGTGTTTACTGTTTAGAAATCCACTATTGTGTGCTATAAGGTAAACAAGCTATATTTGCATGCACAGTAGCTCCAGTGGCGTGACTACAACGTCAGGGGCCCGCGGCAAATACATCAGATGGGGCCCTTCCTCACAAGTGCATCAGCTTCCCTCCTGTGCTCAAGGCCAAGCCAGTTCAGGGCCCCGTAGAGCTGGGGGCCCCTAGCATTTTGCCAGCCCTGCCACCCTATAGTTACGCCACTGAGTAGCTCTCAGGTACACTTAGGATATCTCCTTCTGCACAGCTAGCACGAGAGCGCGCGATATAGACTGTTTCTTTCTAGAACGAACAGTAAGAAAAAGATGCGTACTATCTCACGCGCGACACAGCTCTTGCGCGCTGTCATGCTAGCCGTGATCCACGGGACTGTAACACCTACATTATATAAATGTTTGAGCAGGGCAGGCTCAGTTAATGCTAACCAATAGTCGAATACCCGAATCCTCATCATCATCATCATCAGCATCAGCCTGAAGACGTCCACTGTTGAACAACCTCCCCCTTAGCACACCATAATGAACGACAACTCGCCACCTGCATCCACTGGTTTCCCGCAACTTTCACGATGTCGGTCCACCTAGTGGGAGGCCTGCCAACACTGCGTCTTCCGGTTCGCGGTTGCCACTCGAGAACTTTTCTCCCCCAACGGTTGTCTGTTCTACGAGCGATGTGGCCTGCCCATTGCCACTTCAACAACGTACATACTCTTTGAGCTATGTATGTGCTACCCGAATTGTACCCTAGATTGAAACATAATCTACTTTTTATCTCGGAAAATTGCATAGTTCCCGCGGGATAGCGATAAACATGTCAAAGGTCGTAGCTGTCTAGTCGCAACGTAAACAATTATTGCAGAATATACTATCAACATCAGTTCTTAAGTCAAATTCTACGCGGACGAAGTCGCGGGCAGAAGCTAGTACTGTGTAACTTTTGAATTACATGGTCTACTGCAATTGTGTCTTGTTTATATCTGTTTTTGTACCTATAGTCTGACAAAAAACCGGCCAAGTGCGAGTCGGACTCGCGCACTGAGGGTTCCGTACAAATTCGTGAAGTTATTATAAAATCCAGTGTTAGCAGAGCCCTGCTTTTAAGCAAAATATAGGCAGTGTGATGTCACTTTATATTGGTTACTTATATAGACAGACAAATATTAAATAAAAAAAAAACTACTTACTAGATCTCGTTCAAACCAATTTTGAGTGGAAGTTTGTATGATAATGTACATCATATATTTTTTTTAGTTTTATCATTCTCTTATTTTAGAAGTTACAGGGGGGGGGGGGGGGACACATTTTATCATTTTGGAAGTGTCTCTCGCGCAAACTATTCAGTTTAGAAAAAAATGATATTAGGAACCTCAATATCATTTTTGAAGACCTATCCCTATACCCCACGCGTATGAGTTTGATGAAAAAAAATAATTTCAGTTTCAGTTCTAAGTATGGGGACCCCCAAAATTAATCGTTTTATTTTTATTTTTGTGTGAAAATCTTAATGCGGTTCACAGAATACATCTACTTACCAAGTTTCAACAGTATAGCTCTTATAGTTTCGGAGAAAAGTGGCTGTGACATACGGACGGACAGACAGACAGACATGACGAATCTATAAGGTTTCCGTTTTTTGCCATTTGCCTACGGAACCCTAAAAAAGAGTAGAAATTAAAAAGTGGCAATACTGTTAGTGTCGTCCCTTTCTAATCTATAGGTATAAGAAAACGGGACGACCCGGACGACACTACTGTATTGCCACTTTTTAATTTGTACTCTTTTTTGTCAGACTGTATGTTTACAAATTAATAAATGATTGATTGATTGATTGATATGTATATTTTTAGAATGGACTGTTATCCAACTGACGGCGAGATACAACCCCAATGAAAACCTGAAGCTGTTTGACGAGTACAGGAATGAGATCAGCTCGATATACCTGAGTATGTTCACCAACGACTACGCAGACCATTGCGGCTATGGACCTCTCACCGTCAACATACCAGCGAATATTCCTGGAGGTATCTAAATATCTATCTCCAGCCTATATACGTCCCACTGCTGGGCACAGGCCTCCTCTCAGAATGAGAGGGCTTGGGCTATAGTTCCCACGCGGGCCCAGTGCGGATTGGGAACTTCACACACACACCATTGAATTGCTTCGCAGTTGTGTGCAGGTTTCCTCACGATATTTTCCTTCACCGAAAATCTCATGGCAAATTTCAAATGAGATATCGCACATTAATTCCGAAAAACTCAAAGGTGCGAGCCTGGATTCGAACCCACAACCCTCTGCTTAAGAGGCCACAGGTCAAACCATTAGGCTACCACGGCTTTTTTTCTAAATATCTATTTAACTAATATTATAAATGCGAAAGTATGGATAGATGGATGTTTGTTTGTTACTCAATCACGCAAGAACGGCCCAACGAATCTGGATGAAATTCGGCACATAGAGAAAAGTCTGGAATAGCGCATAGGCTACTTTTTATCCCGGAAAATTCCCGCGGGATAGCGATAAACGAATTCTTTTCAGACGAAGTCGCGGGCAACAGCTAGTATCTATATAATGTAATATTAGTAAGATTTCAAACAAATTAATCCCTATGGAATGAATCAAGAATTTTACTTTTTTATTTTTTTGTAAGTATTTATTTTTACGGTTTTACCCGTTAGAAATTAAATTTCTAAACGACACTGGGAATTAGAACACTCCGAAAAGTAAAGCTATGGCCGGGAATCGAACCCCGATCCTCTTCGTTTCCTCGGATCGAATCCTTCTCTATGTATAGTCAATTTCATAAACTAAGACCGACCGCTTAACTGAGTCCTCGCCCTCGCGGTACAGGGGCACACGGCGGCCACGACGTACAAAATCCGCGTTCTGAAATGAACACAGGCACGACGTCGTCTGTACACGCGTCAATGTGTGCGTAAGATACACAGGGCTGTCTATCGCAAAAACCTAGTACTATAAGTACTACCAATGAAATAAATATAGGTACTTATAATGAAGATATGGCTTAGATGTGTGCAAATAAATGTACTTAATCGTTATCTATTTATTTAAACTTACTAAAAAAGTGTCTGTCTGTGTATTTAAGCATTATTATTTTCAATTACAATAGATGTACGACAACAAACTTAAGCAAATGATTCTGTAGTTATTTCATGTATTAATCGCGATAATTTCAGAAAGCATTAATTTTCTAATGTTTTATAAAATGAAGTAGGTAGGATAGGTTAACGAACTTGTGACGTGCGGCCGACATACATCGCGTCGCGAGCCCTACTAGTTGCCAGCAGCTTTCCGGCAGACTGCGCTTGAGGGGTGGGGTAACTCGAATCAGTGCGGGGCGGAGCGTGGCTATTCTGTACGTTAGTACTATTATATATTCTGTGACAGGGGCGCGGGGTAGGACGACAAAGGGGACCTCTCGGTGCGGGCGGGTAGTGCGCCAGACGCCCGCACCTCTCTCGGCCTCGCGGTAGGGATGCAAATATCGAAATCAAGAACATCGATGTATCGATACATCGATGTTTCAGAACAAACATCGATGTTCTAAAAACATCGCCCGAAAAACATCGATGTTTTTTTATTTCTTTTATTATCTATCTATTTAATAGTTAAATTGTATATTATCTATTATCTATAGCAATATTATCTATTGAATAGGTAAGTCTTTAGAATAAAGAAGGTGTAGAGTAGAGTATAGGAAATAAAATTACCTTTAAAACCTCTTCTCTGGTCTGCTAAAAATACCAAACATTTCTAATAGATGACAGGCAAAAGAACAACATCATAATAATAAAAGCACTAAAAATTTCTAATAGATCGCAGGCAAAACATCGATGTAAAAACATCGCATAAAACAACATCGATACATCAATGTTTTGCAATAGTGAACATCGATGGCAAACATCGATGTTTTTTTACTGAAACATCGATGTTTCAAAAACATCGATGCATCGTTTGCATCCCAACCTCGCGGTCGTCCCAAACTCCATACAGCATCGCACACTTATCGGCTTCGGAACGGGAACGCCTCGCCTCGGCACAAGCTAACAGTGCGTAGGCAACTCGCCGTAAACGCGCTTACGTCTCGTCGCCGGCGCGGGGACGGCGCGCGGACCCGTGGTTACCCCGCGAACGCCCCGCCGCTTGCCTCTCTCACATCGCCTACCGTTGACTTTGACCGCTAGCCGCCAACCAGTCACCGGCTCGCGGTAAGCGCGCTATAGCTGTGCGTACGCCTCGAAGGCACCGAGCCGCTTCCGTTACGAACTTGCGTATGGTTGACGGCTGGTTGACGGCGAGCCGATGAGGTGGGTCGCTGCCGTTCCGGTGCCGAGCGGTTATAAGGCCTTTGACCTCAAGTAGCCATGTGACTTTCCAGAAGGAGTAAGGCCTCTATTCTCGGAGCTGTATGCCCTGTTGGAGGACAACTACAAAACGATAGACAACGCGCGATTGCTGAACAACAAGCGGCTGGTGCAGAACTATTGGAGTCGGCGCGAGGACATTGACCTACGGATGAAGGTTCACATACATACATAAATCATGGCTTTGTCCTTACAGGGTAGACAGGGCCTAAGGTAACAAGACCTAAAGGCCAGGTTTAGCATGATTGTGGGCGTATAGGGGGAAAGAGGAATCAGGATAGTGATGGGTTGCTAGCCACATCGCCTACAATGTAATAACATAATATTCATCATCATCATCATCATCATCTCTAGCTTACGTACGTCCCACTGCTGGGGCAAAGGGTTTGGGCTATAATACGTCGGCATCCTGGATCCCTGGATCCTGGAAGGAGCATGAGGGTTTTATATACGGGTTTGGGCGCATAACGTCCCACTCGCAAAAAGTCTTCTCTGCAAATGGTCCCTTATATAAATACCCCATTCGCAAAACGTCCCTTTCTCAAAAGGTCCCACCCATTTCGCTAAACGTCCCGTCTGCGAAATGACCCATTCGCACTAAATGTCCTGTCTGGAAAAAGCTTGTTTCAGTAGAGACTAGGAGTCTTCTCCTGGGATAAGAGATGGCCATTTTGCGAAAGGTTCGTTTTGCGAAAGGGACGTTTTGCGAACGGGTCATTTTGCGAAATGGACGTTTTGCGAACGGGTCATTTTGCGAAAGGGACGTTTTGCGAACGGGACTTTTTGCAGAAGGGTTGTTTTGCGTAAGGGGTATTTAGGAAAGGGACATTTCGCGAAAGGGACAAAGGGACATTATGCGAGTGGGACGTTATGCGCCTAAACCATAGTACACATACATACATACATACAGTCACGCCTCTTTCCCATAGGGGTAGGCAGAGACTACTTTGTTCCACTTGCTACGATCCTGACATACCTCTTTCGCTTCATCCACATTCATAAATCTCTTCATACATGCCAATAATAATATCTTTGTACTCGTAATAAGTGCTTTATTTTATTCATAAGTTTCGCTGTAACTGATTCCAGAGTGTGATATCTGTGATGGACAGAGACTGGCTTGGTGGGTGGTGCAGCCTGCTTACGGGGCAACTGGTCGATGCAAGCCTAAGAGACAGGGTCATCAAACTCGTTGACAACACCATCGATGATTGGGGGTGAGTTGTTCATCTTTTGTACAACGTTTCTTAATATTATTCTGTTACTAGCTTCTGCCCGCGAATTGGCAATTGACATGTTTATCGCTATAGCGCGCGAACTATGCAATTTTTTGGGATAAAAATTAACCTATGTTTTAATCTAGAGTATCAGCTATCTCCGGTCCAAATTTGAAGCAAATCCGTCCAGTCGTTTCAGCGTGATGAAGAAACAAATATACACACTCACTCACATCATCACATCGTCACAAACTTTCGCATTTCTAATATTACTAGCTGTTGCCAGCGACTTCGTCTGCAAAGAATTCGTTTATCGCTATCCCGCGGGAACTACGCAATTTTCCGGGATAAAAAGTAGCCTATGTGCTATTCCAGACTTTTCTCTATCTATGTGCCGAATTTCATCCAGATCCGTTGGGCCGTTCTGGCGTGATTGAGTAACAAACAAACATCCATCCATCCATCCATCCATACTTTCGCATTTATAATATTAGTTAGATTAGGATTAATGCTTATCAAAGATTTACAAAGGGTACCAAAGAGCCGGCAGCTGTCTCTCTGATAATCTAACTGATGGACTAAGGGTCGATTTTTTAATCATCAGATAGTACCTCGTCGAACAACTCTATGGGTATCTGTCAGTTAAGTGCTTATCTGATTATTTAAAAATCGGCCCTAAATAGAATCACATTTTGTTTACCCTATCATCATTCCAGATTCATAAGGCTTACAACGAAACAACGCGTCCTCCTCTACAACCTAATAGAAACCAGTCCATCTCTTTCCTCCCAGCATGTAAAGCCGTGCATCCGTCGCATTCTAACCGAACACGGGAGGCCTGAGGACTTGAGACAGAACCTCCCAAGTTGTACCTCCTGCTCTAAAGACTTCAAGAGCCCTGGTGAGCTGTGTCTCCAGTGCCTTATGAAGTGTTTTGAGCTGGTACACCGGTTTACTGTGGTTGATGGTATCAGGGCGTTCTCGCAGGCTGTGATGCAAGTCAGGGAGGGTGATGAGTGGGCTGGCTTGAGGAAGGCCAAGCGGCAGCCTGTTCTACTCATCGTTGATGAGGTTAGTACATAGTGTAGGGAGTTACAGCCTTATTCATAAAAAGTTAGAGGCTCGCTATAAGCTCGCTATAGGACCGATGTAAAAAAACATGATTCATAAACGTCAATTAGTGCTAATCAGTCCATCAAGGGTATGTTAAGTCTTCCGAAACTTAGCGGACCGTAGACCTTACTTTATCTCTTTGCTAACTCACAAAATGGCCGCCACAAATGTGAACAGCTGATTTTGGCAAGAGCAAAACCATACGCAAGACAGTTTTTTTTTGTTTTAAGTTTTTATTCCCTCCGGGAAAGGCAAAGGAAACTAGATCCACACTCAACTGCCTAGTCTGTCGTGTTAATTCGCTGGTTTCCCGCTAATTCGCTGCCACTGCTGTAATTTTTTTTTAATTCTCTAAAAGGCCATTTTTGGTCTATGATTTGTCAAGGTGACAACATAACCCGTCTAATCCATCCATCAGGCAGCTCATTAGCTAACAGACTGCTAGCAAGCGTTTATGAATCATACTAATCAGTCTGTTAACTAATAGACTGATCAAACCTCAATTAAGGATTTTTTATGAATAAGGCTGTTAGAGTTTGTATAGGCAAAAGGTTGCACTTTCGCTGGCAGGTAATGCCGTTAATAATAATTTGAGTTTATTATTTTAGATTGGTCGAAGAAAATAAGTGTTTCCTCGTGACATTACCTGAACAGTCGCCTTAGAAGGCGGTCATGCTATGTATAAGTTATGTTGTATAAAGTTTTGCATTGAAATATATTTAAACGAATGTGCGTGTGGCCTAGTGGTATGAGGTGTGGAATAACAGTGCGTTCTTCAGGTGACCGCAGTTCAAATCTCATGTTTTTTTTTCTTATTGCGCGAGTGTGCGTGTGTGTAGTTTGCACTTCTGCCGGCACTCCCGGAGTGCTACCCGGTGTTTTTTTTACATGGCATTGTTTTATTCTGTCTATCGCCTATTGTCTACATTATTCTTTGTTTCTGTATTGTTTTGTGGTGTTCAATAAAGAGTATTTGTATTGTATTGTATATCAAGAACGTTCTACAGGTTGCCCTCGTGGCATTCGTTTTTAAGACCCTGTGTTTTTAAGCAGTTTTGTTATTAATTCTTTACAGATGCTAGATACGTTCCCGTGGGAGAGCCTCCCGGTGCTCAGCCATCACCCTGTATCCAGGATAGAGAACATACACTTCTTGTACAACCTGTATAAGATACATGAAGATAAAATGGTTGACGGATATTTCGCGGCTAAATCTGACGTTGGGAGATACGTTATAAATCCAGGTAGGGAAACTACTTACTTTATTAATAACTTGCTGTTGCCTGCAACTTCGTCTCCAAAGAATTCTTTTATCGCTATCCCGTGGGAACTACGCAAATTTCCCGGATAAAACATAGCCTATGTATTATTCCAGACTATATTCTATCTAAAATGCAAAATTTCAACCAGATCTGTTCAGCCGTTCTGGCGTGAAAGAGTAACAAACATCCATCCATGCTCACTAATTTTCCTGTCTGGTTTTTTTCTATAAAATTGTGTGTACATGCTCCTATATTTGTGTGTCTTGCAAAATGAATAAATGTCTTCTTTCTTTCTTTCTCACAAACTTTCGCATTTATAATATTAGTAGGACTAGCTTTGCCCGTGACTTCGTCCGCGCGGAATTAAATAATATAGCCTATGTTCATCAGGGATAATGTAGGATTGTAATGGTGAACGACGACACCGAAATTGATACAACTATAGACCGACCGTTTAACCGAGTCTTCGCCCGCGCGGCACAGGGACACGGGGTGGGCTTGCGCTGGGGCCTCACTCTGTGCGGGCGCACTCCCCGCCCGCACCGCTCTCGGTCCCCTTTGTCGTCCTACCCCGCGCCCCTGTACCGCGCGGGCGAGGACACATAAGCGGTCGCTCTATAGCGATACTCCTCTTTTCAGATAACAATCTGGAGCGCATGGAGAAACGCATGAGCTCGTTCATAAAGTACTGGTGCCGATCGTGGACTGGGCACGTGTCGCAGCCGCCTCCGCCGCAGCAGTTCGTGCAACATATCGCGTTGTCCGACATCTTCCTGTGAGTATCATCATCATTTGTCTAGGAACACCCAAGGGCGAGAACGAGAGGTTAGAAGACCAGGGCCGGATTTAAGGGAAGGCAACTGGGGCTACAGCCCCGAGGCCTCCACAAAAGAGGGGCCCCCACAATAGACTTCGAAAAAAAAATCAAATTCAGATTAGTAAACACTAGTGAACAACAGAACTTGGGCAGGAAAATAATTTGGGGCCAGGGGCCTCCGTTCCTTTGTTGCCCAGAGGCCTCCAGACCTCTAAATCCGGCATTGTAGAAGACTCATCACGTCCTTTGTTTCTTAAGGGTTTACTGAAAACTTCTTTAGCGGCGTTGGGCACTTTTTTGGATCGGTAAAAAATGTTATCGCGTCAGACGTAAGACGGAGAGAGAGTTTGAGTACTAGGATATCAGGATCGTCTAAGAGCTTATTTTGAAATACGAATGAAGCTAGTCGCGTTCGATTTTTGTAGTTTCGTCGTTTTAAGTGTCGTTCTCTCAAGTGACCGCAGTTCGAATCTCGTGTAGAAAAACTTTTCTTTTTCTTTTTGCGCGAGTGTGCGTAACGTGTGTGTAGTTTTCACTTCTGCCGGCACTCCCGGAGTGCTACCCGGTGTTTTTTTTCCCCCGTGAGTCCAAGTGGACGTTGAGAAGGTTAACCTGTTCAGTTGTCGCGTTTGACTCGCGAATATACTCGCGCGCTTCAATTTTGAAGTGAAATTTTTTTCGTCAATCCATGGGGCGTCGCATTACAGCTGGCCGCGGAGTGGGGCTAAAGTGACAGGCGCTCGGCAGAGCAGTCAATATGGCGGCGCCTACAGCTTACATCAGCTGACTGTGTAGCATTTACATTCTCAATTATTTATCATTCCCATTTTTCGATAATTGATGTCATTTTAACCCGTCAAGCGTCCCTGTTGACATTTTATTTAAACTACACCGTTTTGACACAAATCCACTTTATTCTTCGAACTAAACACAAAATAAACATACGAGGTACATTAGCTATGCCGCCATGATCTTAACGTAACTCGAGAAAAACACCAATGAATATTCAAGAAGTGCATCCCAGCGCCATCTAGCGATGCATCTTGGGATTAACCTTAATATTACTAAACAAATTTTTTTACATTTTCTATACCCGTTGTGCACAAACGGGTGTACACAGGACGCTCGCGGGTTAATACCTTAAAGGTCGATTTAGTCGAGGACTATTTTCAGGCGCCTAAATTTCGGCGCCTGGAAAAGGCACCGTGTAAACACTTTCGGCGCCATTTTTTCGCGGTATGGTGCCGAAAAAATGGCGCCGAAAGTGTTTATACGGTGCCTTTTTCAGGCGCCGAAATTTAGGCGGCTGAAAATAGTCCTCGTCTAAATCAACCTTAAATCGAATAATTTTCCGATTATATTCAGTTAAATGCTTAAAAAAGTTTGACTTGTTTCGTTGCTGTCTGTTTCTTTATATTTGTAGAATAAAGCATTTATTTACTTACTTACTTTAACCACACAATGTTTTTATTGCTTCGCGCGTTCCTACGTACGTAAAACGCGTCTCCAGCAGCGTCAGCAGCCGGCTCTAAGTACAGTAACTCGCGCGTGCCAGTCAACACTTCAGTGGCGCTAGAGTATCTCAATTCGGCCGGCAATCCAGCAGTCCGCATTTTACGCGAGTACTAAGTAATAAGTCTGGACGAAGCGTGTGTAGCTCTAGTACAGGGATGTTATGGATGTATAATTTCGGATCCGGATATGGATATGGATATGGATATTGGTAAAATACAGGGTGTTTGGTAGCCAGGTGCATAGCCTTAAGGGGGTGATTTGAGGTATTTTTGAGCATTTTGAGCCATACATGTCATAGCCGAAATTTGATATATTTTTTTTTAATTGAAAATTTTAAAAAAATATGAAAATACCCAGAATTTGATAGAAACGTGTCAATATTGCACCAATGGGCGTTAATTTGTAAACAAAATCTTTTGTTTCGGATAGTTTAATGTGTATTGGACCAAATGAAATAATTTTTAAGTGTCTGTCTTGCCACATAAACAAAATGGAGGCATTCGAAATTACTAAAAATGTCTTATTTTGGAACAGAGTCATTTTTCTGTGCCATAAAAAAAAATAAAAAAAATCCTGGAAATGTTCGAACATTTTTAAAAACATGCCTGTTTTTTGCTCTTTCTTTTAAGGTATCACTCATTCACATTGCTTGCTAAATCTGAGATAAAAAGTAAAAACCAAACTCGGGGAGCACTCGCTAAGACTGCACTAGTATTGAAATTTCACGTTAAAAGTAGACACTTCAGTAGTAATTTACATGAAAAAAAGGAAAAAAAAAAACATTAATCTTCACTTTCTTGTGATTTGAATGGTAAATGAATTCATTTTACAATTGGCTAAGTAAAGTTTTTGGAAGAGGTGCAAATTATATTTTTATTCGACAGTCCACGTCTTAATAATCGAGGAACTGCAGCTCTTTTATTTTTATTCCCTCTTGTTAGTTAAAAATATTTTTTTAAGTGGTGGATTTGACATTTGTGAAATTTAATGGATGACCAGCTACGCGTGCCTAGAACTAGCTTGTAATAAAAAAAAAACTACGTCAACCGTACGTCAACTGTCACTTTTGAGTCAAAAGTGACAGTTGACGTACGGTTGACGTAGTTTTTTGAGTCAAAAGTGACAGTTGACGTACGGTTGACGTAGTTTTTGAGTCAAAAGTGACAGTTGACGTACGGTTGACGTAGTTTTTTTTTTATTACAAGCTAGTTCTAGGCACGCGTAGCTGGTCATCCATTAAATTTCACAAATGTCAAATCGACCACTTAAAAAAATATTTCTAATTAACAAGAGGGAATAAAAATAAAAGAGCTGCAGGTCCTCGGTTATTAAGACGTGGACTGTCGAATAAAAATATAATTTGCACCTCTTCCAAAAACTTTACTTAGCCAATTCTTTTTTTACCTTTTTTTCATGTAATTTACTAGGTAAGTGTAGGTACTTACCTAGTAAATTACACGAAAAAATGCGAAATTTCAATACTAGTGCATCCTTAGCAAGTGCTCCCCCGAGTTTGGTTTTTACTTTTTCTCTCAGATTTAGCAAGCAATGTGAATGAGTGATACCTTAGAAGAAAGAGCAATAAACAGGCACGTTTTTAAAAATATTTAAACATTTCCAGGTTTTTTTTTAATTTTCTTTTATTGCACAGAAAAAAGACTCTGTTCCAAAATAACACATTTTTAGTAGGTAATTTCGAATGCCTCCATTTTGTTTCTGTGGCAAGACAGACACTTAAAAATTATTTCATTTGGTCCAATACACATTAAACGATCCGAAATAAAAGATTTTGTTTACAAATTAACGCCCATTGGTGCAATATTGACACGTTTCTATCAAATTCTGGGTATTTTCATAATTTAAAAAAAAAATCAATTAAAAAAAAATCAAATTTCGGCTAAGACATGTATGGTTCAAAATGCTCAAAAATACCTCGGCTATCACCCCCTTAAGGCTTTGCACCTGGCTAACAAACACCCTGTATAATATCGGTTTCGGTTACGGTTATGGATATTAAATTATTTCGGATTATCCGATAGTTTCGGTTACGGATATGGATATCCATAACAACACTGCTCTAAAGTTGCCGGCTGGGCAAAAACAAAAACTTGTCACGACGTGTCATATTTACTATAAAGTATAAACCGTACGAATTAGCTGCGCACCTCGCGCTGTGACGTCATTAGGTAGCGAGAGAGGTGTCGCATTCCAGCGGAGTGCACAGTTAATTCGTACGAGTTGTACAGCCTTATTCATAAAAAGTTAGAGGCTCGCTATAAGCTCGCTATAGGACCGATGCAAAAAAACATGATTCATAAACGTCAATTAGCGCTAATCAGTCCATCAAGGGTTAGTTAAGTCTTCCGAAAGTTAGCGGATCGTAGACCCTACTTTATCTCTCTGCTAACTCACAAAATGGCCGCCACACATGTGAACAGCTGATTTTGGCAAGAGCAAAACCATACGCAAGACAGTTTTTTTTGTTTTAAGTTTATCCCCTCCGGGAAAGGTAAAGGAAACTAGATCCACACTGCCTAGTCTGTCGTGTTAATTCGCTGGTTTCCCGCGAATTCGCTGCCACTGCTCTCAATTTTTTTTTTAATTCACTAAAATGCCATTTTTGGTCTATGATTTGTCAAGGTGACAACATAACGCATCTAATCCATCCATCAGCAGCTCATTAGCTAACAGACTGCTAGCAAGCGTTTATGAATCATACTTTTTAACAACTGTCAAATAAGCTTAATCAGTCTGTTAACTAATCGACTGATCAAACCTCAATTAAGGATTTTTTATGAATAAGGCTGGTAGTATTTAGTCAGACTTCGCCCTATCCGAAACTATCCAAAAGTTTTATTTCGGATTCGGTTACGGTTACGGATATTTTTTTATTTCGGATATCCGATAGTTTCGGTTACGGATATGGATATCCATAACAACACTGCTCTAGTATCCCGAGAACGCGCGAATATTGACGCCTGTGTTCTTTCGCGCGTTGTCTGAACATGTTCTAAAGGCGAGGCTCCATTGCTGCGTTCCATTGGTCATTTCGTGCGTAGCGTGTGCGTCCACTGCTGTGGAAACGATCGTTTAAATTTTGATACGGAGCGAATATGTGTCCATGTGTGTAGCGTGATCGTGCGCTGCTGCCTGTGGAGCGTCACCTTAAAGGCTTGGTCAAACAGGGCGCGGCGCGACTGCGGCGGCTTTAAATGCATGCTAACAGGTTAGCGACGTCAAACAGCGTCACGCTACCGTCGCGCCCCACTACTGTCGCGCCCCGCGCCGCGCTTGGTTACATCAGTCGGGTCGGACGTTAAACAGCGCGCGGTGTGTAGGTAGTGCGGGCGTAGCAATAATTGTGATTTCCGATACACTCGACATTTTCGTATAGTAGAGTCGCTTCGAATAACAAACAAACACTGATCTATGGCTTCGGAAGGAATGAGCGAGCGATCCTCCGCGCGCGCGATGAGGGCGTGTTGAGAGCGCGAGGCCGGCGCCCTGTCTGACCAGGCATCGCGCCGGCGTCACACGGCGCGGACGCAGCGCTGCGTCGCGCCGTGTGTTTGAGCAAGCGTGGCGGCTGTGTCGTGCAGGTACTGCGGGCACGGCGACGGCTGCGCGCTCGGCGGCGGCGGCGGCGGGGGGCTGGCGGGCGCGGGGGGCTCGCGCTGCGCCGCGCTGCTGGCGGGCTGCGGCTCCGTGCGCCTGCAGCAGCCGCCGCAGCGCGCCGCGCCGCAGGCCGCGCACCACCATCTGCGGCTCGCCGGCAGGTCGGTCACTGTAGCCGCTAGTCGGTCACTGCAGCCGACAGTCAGTCACTGTATGCGCCGCGCTGCTGGCGTGCTGCGGCTCCGTGCGCCTGCAGCAGCCGCCGCAGCGCGCCGCGCCGCAGGCCGCGCACCACCATCTGCGGCTCGCCGGCAGGTCGGTCACTGTAGCCGCTAGTCGGTCACTGCAGCCGACAGTCAGTCACTGTATGCGCCGCGCTGCTGGCGTGCTGCGGCTCCGTGCGCCTGCAGCAGCCGCCGCAGCGCGCCGCGCCGCAGGCCGCGCACCACCATCTGCGGCTCGCCGGCAGGTCGGTCACTGTAGCCGCTAGTCGGTCACTGCAGCCGACAGTCAGTCACTGTATGCGCCGCGCTGCTGGCGGGCTGCGGCTCCGTGCGCCTGCAGCAGCCGCCGCAGCGCGCCGCGCCGCAGGCCGCGCACCACCATCTGCGGCTCGCCGGCAGGTCGGTCACTGTAGCCGCTAGTCGGTCACTGCAGCCGACAGTCAGTCACTGTATGCGCCGCGCTGCTGGCGTGCTGCGGCTCCGTGCGCCTGCAGCAGCCGCCGCAGCGCGCCGCGCCGCAGGCCGCGCACCACCATCTGCGGCTCGCCGGCAGGTCGGTCACTGTAGCCGCTAGTCGGTCACTGCAGCCGACAGTCAGTCACTGTATGCGCCGCGCTGCTGGCGGGCTGCGGCTCCGTGCGCCTGCAGCAGCCGCCGCAGCGCGCCGCGCCGCAGGCCGCGCACCACCATCTGCGGCTCGCCGGCAGGTCGGTCACTGTAGCCGCTAGTCGGTCACTGCAGCCGACAGTCAGTCACTGTATGCGCCGCGCTGCTGGCGGGCTGCGGCTCCGTGCGCCTGCAGCAGCCGCCGCAGCGCGCCGCGCCGCAGGCCGCGCACCACCATCTGCGGCTCGCCGGCAGGTCGGTCACTGTAGCCGCTAGTCGGTCACTGCAGCCGACAGTCAGTCACTGTATGCGCCGCGCTGCTGGCGGGCTGCGGCTCCGTGCGCCTGCAGCAGCCGCCGCAGCGCGCCGCGCCGCAGGCCGCGCACCACCATCTGCGGCTCGCCGGCAGGTCGGTCACTGTAGCCGCTAGTCGGTCACTGCAGCCGACAGTCAGTCACTGTATGCGCCGCGCTGCTGGCGGGCTGCGGCTCCGTGCGCCTGCAGCAGCCGCCGCAGCGCGCCGCGCCGCAGGCCGCGCACCACCATCTGCGGCTCGCCGGCAGGTCGGTCACTGTAGCCGCTAGTCGGTCACTGCAGCCGACAGTCAGTCACTGTATGCGCCGCGCTGCTGGCGGGCTGCGGCTCCGTGCGCCTGCAGCAGCCGCCGCAGCGCGCCGCGCCGCAGGCCGCGCACCACCATCTGCGGCTCGCCGGCAGGTCGGTCACTGTAGCCGCTAGTCGGTCACTGCAGCCGACAGTCAGTCACTGTATGCGCCGCGCTGCTGGCGGGCTGCGGCTCCGTGCGCCTGCAGCAGCCGCCGCAGCGCGCCGCGCCGCAGGCCGCGCACCACCATCTGCGGCTCGCCGGCAGGTCGGTCACTGTAGCCGCTAGTCGGTCACTGCAGCCGACAGTCAGTCACTGTATGCGCCGCGCTGCTGGCGGGCTGCGGCTCCGTGCGCCTGCAGCAGCCGCCGCAGCGCGCCGCGCCGCAGGCCGCGCACCACCATCTGCGGCTCGCCGGCAGGTCGGTCACTGTAGCCGCTAGTCGGTCACTGCAGCCGACAGTCAGTCACTGTATGCGCCGCGCTGCTGGCGGGCTGCGGCTCCGTGCGCCTGCAGCAGCCGCCGCAGCGCGCCGCGCCGCAGGCCGCGCACCACCATCTGCGGCTCGCCGGCAGGTCGGTCACTGTAGCCGCTAGTCGGTCACTGCAGCCGACAGTCAGTCACTGTATGCGCCGCGCTGCTGGCGGGCTGCGGCTCCGTGCGCCTGCAGCAGCCGCCGCAGCGCGCCGCGCCGCAGGCCGCGCACCACCATCTGCGGCTCGCCGGCAGGTCGGTCACTGTAGCCGCTAGTCGGTCACTGCAGCCGACAGTCAGTCACTGTATGCGCCGCGCTGCTGGCGGGCTGCGGCTCCGTGCGCCTGCAGCAGCCGCCGCAGCGCGCCGCGCCGCAGGCCGCGCACCACCATCTGCGGCTCGCCGGCAGGTCGGTCACTGTAGCCGCTAGTCGGTCACTGCAGCCGACAGTCAGTCACTGTATGCGCCGCGCTGCTGGCGGGCTGCGGCTCCGTGCGCCTGCAGCAGCCGCCGCAGCGCGCCGCGCCGCAGGCCGCGCACCACCATCTGCGGCTCGCCGGCAGGTCGGTCACTGTAGCCGCTAGTCGGTCACTGCAGCCGACAGTCAGTCACTGTATGCGCCGCGCTGCTGGCGGGCTGCGGCTCCGTGCGCCTGCAGCAGCCGCCGCAGCGCGCCGCGCCGCAGGCCGCGCACCACCATCTGCGGCTCGCCGGCAGGTCGGTCACTGTAGCCGCTAGTCGGTCACTGCAGCCGACAGTCAGTCACTGTATGCGCCGCGCTGCTGGCGGGCTGCGGCTCCGTGCGCCTGCAGCAGCCGCCGCAGCGCGCCGCGCCGCAGGCCGCGCACCACCATCTGCGGCTCGCCGGCAGGTCGGTCACTGTAGCCGCTAGTCGGTCACTGCAGCCGACAGTCAGTCACTGTATGCGCCGCGCTGCTGGCGGGCTGCGGCTCCGTGCGCCTGCAGCAGCCGCCGCAGCGCGCCGCGCCGCAGGCCGCGCACCACCATCTGCGGCTCGCCGGCAGGTCGGTCACTGTAGCCGCTAGTCGGTCACTGCAGCCGACAGTCAGTCACTGTATGCGCCGCGCTGCTGGCGGGCTGCGGCTCCGTGCGCCTGCAGCAGCCGCCGCAGCGCGCCGCGCCGCAGGCCGCGCACCACCATCTGCGGCTCGCCGGCAGGTCGGTCACTGTAGCCGCTAGTCGGTCACTGCAGCCGACAGTCAGTCACTGTATGCGCCGCGCTGCTGGCGGGCTGCGGCTCCGTGCGCCTGCAGCAGCCGCCGCAGCGCGCCGCGCCGCAGGCCGCGCACCACCATCTGCGGCTCGCCGGCAGGTCGGTCACTGTAGCCGCTAGTCGGTCACTGCAGCCGACAGTCAGTCACTGTATGCGCCGCGCTGCTGGCGGGCTGCGGCTCCGTGCGCCTGCAGCAGCCGCCGCAGCGCGCCGCGCCGCAGGCCGCGCACCACCATCTGCGGCTCGCCGGCAGGTCGGTCACTGTAGCCGCTAGTCGGTCACTGCAGCCGACAGTCAGTCACTGTATGCGCCGCGCTGCTGGCGGGCTGCGGCTCCGTGCGCCTGCAGCAGCCGCCGCAGCGCGCCGCGCCGCAGGCCGCGCACCACCATCTGCGGCTCGCCGGCAGGTCGGTCACTGTAGCCGCTAGTCGGTCACTGCAGCCGACAGTCAGTCACTGTATGCGCCGCGCTGCTGGCGGGCTGCGGCTCCGTGCGCCTGCAGCAGCCGCCGCAGCGCGCCGCGCCGCAGGCCGCGCACCACCATCTGCGGCTCGCCGGCAGGTCGGTCACTGTAGCCGCTAGTCGGTCACTGCAGCCGACAGTCAGTCACTGTATGCGCCGCGCTGCTGGCGGGCTGCGGCTCCGTGCGCCTGCAGCAGCCGCCGCAGCGCGCCGCGCCGCAGGCCGCGCACCACCATCTGCGGCTCGCCGGCAGGTCGGTCACTGTAGCCGCTAGTCGGTCACTGCAGCCGACAGTCAGTCACTGTATGCGCCGCGCTGCTGGCGGGCTGCGGCTCCGTGCGCCTGCAGCAGCCGCCGCAGCGCGCCGCGCCGCAGGCCGCGCACCACCATCTGCGGCTCGCCGGCAGGTCGGTCACTGTAGCCGCTAGTCGGTCACTGCAGCCGACAGTCAGTCACTGTATGCGCCGCGCTGCTGGCGGGCTGCGGCTCCGTGCGCCTGCAGCAGCCGCCGCAGCGCGCCGCGCCGCAGGCCGCGCACCACCATCTGCGGCTCGCCGGCAGGTCGGTCACTGTAGCCGCTAGTCGGTCACTGCAGCCGACAGTCAGTCACTGTATGCGCCGCGCTGCTGGCGGGCTGCGGCTCCGTGCGCCTGCAGCAGCCGCCGCAGCGCGCCGCGCCGCAGGCCGCGCACCACCATCTGCGGCTCGCCGGCAGGTCGGTCACTGTAGCCGCTAGTCGGTCACTGCAGCCGACAGTCAGTCACTGTATGCGCCGCGCTGCTGGCGGGCTGCGGCTCCGTGCGCCTGCAGCAGCCGCCGCAGCGCGCCGCGCCGCAGGCCGCGCACCACCATCTGCGGCTCGCCGGCAGGTCGGTCACTGTAGCCGCTAGTCGGTCACTGCAGCCGACAGTCAGTCACTGTATGCGCCGCGCTGCTGGCGGGCTGCGGCTCCGTGCGCCTGCAGCAGCCGCCGCAGCGCGCCGCGCCGCAGGCCGCGCACCACCATCTGCGGCTCGCCGGCAGGTCGGTCACTGTAGCCGCTAGTCGGTCACTGCAGCCGACAGTCAGTCACTGTATGCGCCGCGCTGCTGGCGGGCTGCGGCTCCGTGCGCCTGCAGCAGCCGCCGCAGCGCGCCGCGCCGCAGGCCGCGCACCACCATCTGCGGCTCGCCGGCAGGTCGGTCACTGTAGCCGCTAGTCGGTCACTGCAGCCGACAGTCAGTCACTGTATGCGCCGCGCTGCTGGCGGGCTGCGGCTCCGTGCGCCTGCAGCAGCCGCCGCAGCGCGCCGCGCCGCAGGCCGCGCACCACCATCTGCGGCTCGCCGGCAGGTCGGTCACTGTAGCCGCTAGTCGGTCACTGCAGCCGACAGTCAGTCACTGTATGCGCCGCGCTGCTGGCGGGCTGCGGCTCCGTGCGCCTGCAGCAGCCGCCGCAGCGCGCCGCGCCGCAGGCCGCGCACCACCATCTGCGGCTCGCCGGCAGGTCGGTCACTGTAGCCGCTAGTCGGTCACTGCAGCCGACAGTCAGTCACTGTATGCGCCGCGCTGCTGGCGGGCTGCGGCTCCGTGCGCCTGCAGCAGCCGCCGCAGCGCGCCGCGCCGCAGGCCGCGCACCACCATCTGCGGCTCGCCGGCAGGTCGGTCACTGTAGCCGCTAGTCGGTCACTGCAGCCGACAGTCAGTCACTGTATGCGCCGCGCTGCTGGCGGGCTGCGGCTCCGTGCGCCTGCAGCAGCCGCCGCAGCGCGCCGCGCCGCAGGCCGCGCACCACCATCTGCGGCTCGCCGGCAGGTCGGTCACTGTAGCCGCTAGTCGGTCACTGCAGCCGACAGTCAGTCACTGTATGCGCCGCGCTGCTGGCGGGCTGCGGCTCCGTGCGCCTGCAGCAGCCGCCGCAGCGCGCCGCGCCGCAGGCCGCGCACCACCATCTGCGGCTCGCCGGCAGGT
The DNA here is from genome assembly GCA_963854515.1 of Pandemis heparana. NCBI lineage: Eukaryota > Metazoa > Arthropoda > Insecta > Lepidoptera > Tortricidae > Pandemis > Pandemis heparana. The sequence continues at coordinate 12,724,361 of OY978022.1, read as the reverse complement.
CGGTCACTGTAGCCGCTAGTCGGTCACTGCAGCCGACAGTCAGTCACTGTATGCGCCGCGCTGCTGGCGGGCTGCGGCTCCGTGCGCCTGCAGCAGCCGCCGCAGCGCGCCGCGCCGCAGGCCGCGCACCACCATCTGCGGCTCGCCGGCAGGTCGGTCACTGTAGCCGCTAGTCGGTCACTGCAGCCGACAGTCAGTCACTGTATGCGCCGCGCTGCTGGCGGGCTGCGGCTCCGTGCGCCTGCAGCAGCCGCCGCAGCGCGCCGCGCCGCAGGCCGCGCACCACCATCTGCGGCTCGCCGGCAGGTCGGTCACTGTAGCCGCTAGTCGGTCACTGCAGCCGACAGTCAGTCACTGTATGCGCCGCGCTGCTGGCGGGCTGCGGCTCCGTGCGCCTGCAGCAGCCGCCGCAGCGCGCCGCGCCGCAGGCCGCGCACCACCATCTGCGGCTCGCCGGCAGGTCGGTCACTGTAGCCGCTAGTCGGTCACTGCAGCCGACAGTCAGTCACTGTATGCGCCGCGCTGCTGGCGGGCTGCGGCTCCGTGCGCCTGCAGCAGCCGCCGCAGCGCGCCGCGCCGCAGGCCGCGCACCACCATCTGCGGCTCGCCGGCAGGTCGGTCACTGTAGCCGCTAGTCGGTCACTGCAGCCGACAGTCAGTCACTGTATGCGCCGCGCTGCTGGCGGGCTGCGGCTCCGTGCGCCTGCAGCAGCCGCCGCAGCGCGCCGCGCCGCAGGCCGCGCACCACCATCTGCGGCTCGCCGGCAGGTCGGTCACTGTAGCCGCTAGTCGGTCACTGCAGCCGACAGTCAGTCACTGTATGCGCCGCGCTGCTGGCGGGCTGCGGCTCCGTGCGCCTGCAGCAGCCGCCGCAGCGCGCCGCGCCGCAGGCCGCGCACCACCATCTGCGGCTCGCCGGCAGGTCGGTCACTGTAGCCGCTAGTCGGTCACTGCAGCCGACAGTCAGTCACTGTATGCGCCGCGCTGCTGGCGGGCTGCGGCTCCGTGCGCCTGCAGCAGCCGCCGCAGCGCGCCGCGCCGCAGGCCGCGCACCACCATCTGCGGCTCGCCGGCAGGTCGGTCACTGTAGCCGCTAGTCGGTCACTGCAGCCGACAGTCAGTCACTGTATGCGCCGCGCTGCTGGCGGGCTGCGGCTCCGTGCGCCTGCAGCAGCCGCCGCAGCGCGCCGCGCCGCAGGCCGCGCACCACCATCTGCGGCTCGCCGGCAGGTCGGTCACTGTAGCCGCTAGTCGGTCACTGCAGCCGACAGTCAGTCACTGTATGCGCCGCGCTGCTGGCGGGCTGCGGCTCCGTGCGCCTGCAGCAGCCGCCGCAGCGCGCCGCGCCGCAGGCCGCGCACCACCATCTGCGGCTCGCCGGCAGGTCGGTCACTGTAGCCGCTAGTCGGTCACTGCAGCCGACAGTCAGTCACTGTATGCGCCGCGCTGCTGGCGGGCTGCGGCTCCGTGCGCCTGCAGCAGCCGCCGCAGCGCGCCGCGCCGCAGGCCGCGCACCACCATCTGCGGCTCGCCGGCAGGTCGGTCACTGTAGCCGCTAGTCGGTCACTGCAGCCGACAGTCAGTCACTGTATGCGCCGCGCTGCTGGCGGGCTGCGGCTCCGTGCGCCTGCAGCAGCCGCCGCAGCGCGCCGCGCCGCAGGCCGCGCACCACCATCTGCGGCTCGCCGGCAGGTCGGTCACTGTAGCCGCTAGTCGGTCACTGCAGCCGACAGTCAGTCACTGTATGCGCCGCGCTGCTGGCGGGCTGCGGCTCCGTGCGCCTGCAGCAGCCGCCGCAGCGCGCCGCGCCGCAGGCCGCGCACCACCATCTGCGGCTCGCCGGCAGGTCGGTCACTGTAGCCGCTAGTCGGTCACTGCAGCCGACAGTCAGTCACTGTATGCGCCGCGCTGCTGGCGGGCTGCGGCTCCGTGCGCCTGCAGCAGCCGCCGCAGCGCGCCGCGCCGCAGGCCGCGCACCACCATCTGCGGCTCGCCGGCAGGTCGGTCACTGTAGCCGCTAGTCGGTCACTGCAGCCGACAGTCAGTCACTGTATGCGCCGCGCTGCTGGCGGGCTGCGGCTCCGTGCGCCTGCAGCAGCCGCCGCAGCGCGCCGCGCCGCAGGCCGCGCACCACCATCTGCGGCTCGCCGGCAGGTCGGTCACTGTAGCCGCTAGTCGGTCACTGCAGCCGACAGTCAGTCACTGTATGCGCCGCGCTGCTGGCGGGCTGCGGCTCCGTGCGCCTGCAGCAGCCGCCGCAGCGCGCCGCGCCGCAGGCCGCGCACCACCATCTGCGGCTCGCCGGCAGGTCGGTCACTGTAGCCGCTAGTCGGTCACTGCAGCCGACAGTCAGTCACTGTATGCGCCGCGCTGCTGGCGGGCTGCGGCTCCGTGCGCCTGCAGCAGCCGCCGCAGCGCGCCGCGCCGCAGGCCGCGCACCACCATCTGCGGCTCGCCGGCAGGTCGGTCACTGTAGCCGCTAGTCGGTCACTGCAGCCGACAGTCAGTCACTGTATGCGCCGCGCTGCTGGCGGGCTGCGGCTCCGTGCGCCTGCAGCAGCCGCCGCAGCGCGCCGCGCCGCAGGCCGCGCACCACCATCTGCGGCTCGCCGGCAGGTCGGTCACTGTAGCCGCTAGTCGGTCACTGCAGCCGACAGTCAGTCACTGTATGCGCCGCGCTGCTGGCGGGCTGCGGCTCCGTGCGCCTGCAGCAGCCGCCGCAGCGCGCCGCGCCGCAGGCCGCGCACCACCATCTGCGGCTCGCCGGCAGGTCGGTCACTGTAGCCGCTAGTCGGTCACTGCAGCCGACAGTCAGTCACTGTATGCGCCGCGCTGCTGGCGGGCTGCGGCTCCGTGCGCCTGCAGCAGCCGCCGCAGCGCGCCGCGCCGCAGGCCGCGCACCACCATCTGCGGCTCGCCGGCAGGTCGGTCACTGTAGCCGCTAGTCGGTCATTGTAGTTGACAATCAGTCCTTCTGCAGCTAATGGTCAGTCACACTGCAGCTGACAGTTAGTCACTGCAGCCAATAGTCACCCACTCTGTAGCCGACATTCAGTAGCACTATAGCTTTGTAGCTGACATCAGTCACTGTACAGCCAATAAACAGTTGCTTTAGCTTTAACCGACATTCACTCTGTTGGTCTGTAGCCGTAAGTCACTCACTACAGCCGACAATCAGTCACTGTATCCGACAGTCAGTAATTATCACTATAGCCGGCAATCAGTCACTGTAGCCGACAACCAGTCACTGTCACTATAGCCGGCAATCAGTCACTGTAGCCGACAGTCCGTTACTGTAGCCGACAGTCAGTCACTGTAGCCGGTAGTCCGTCACTGTAGTTGACAATCAGTCACTCCGTAGCTCCCAACATTACGTCAAACCACGAAACTACCTAAGCTAGTAGAATTTATTAACGATATTCATCTTTATTCCAGCCCCATGGTAGTGGGTATGCTGTGGGAAGTGACAGACTTGGAAGTGGACAAGATGGTGAGCACGCTGGTGTCGCTGTACGTGCCGTCCGACGCCAAGGTGCCGTGGCCCAGCGTTGGGAAGGCCGACTGGAGCAAGGGCGTACTAGGTAACGAGAAATTTGTACCGCGTTACATTTTTACAGACTTGCCCCCTTATTCATAAACGCTTGGCTTCTACTAACTTAACAATAATATGTTCTTATCTGTGAAAGGTAAATGTCAATGTAACAGATAAGGACAAACGATTGCTAAGTTAGCAGAAGACTATAGAGCGTTTATGAATAAGGGGGTTGAGCTTTGTGACTGCTCGTTTCATACGTCAGATGATGATGATGATGATGATGGTGTTTCAGACACGGCGGTGGAACAGAAGCAGCCGTTCACGCCGGAGCCGGACCTGCTGCGCGCCGTGTGCCGCGCGCGGGGCTCCACCAGCTTCGTGATGATCGCCAGCAGCATGGTGGCCCGGGGGCTGCCCATCAGGATACTGACGTGACTGCTGTCATGCCAGCAGGTACGTATTAAAATACATAAAGTTTAAAATGTATAATAGGTTAAAATACATAATGGTTCAAAATATATTAATGCAAAATAGATGATCAAACGAACTTCTCGACCGAAGTTCGATCATTATTATATGAGTCGTTTCATTCGAAGATATAATATAAAACCAGGTAGTCCTTTAAACCTACAGGCGACTTTGCACAATGTTAAGAGACAGTCAATTGACTATTTAATGAACTTTAGTTCACTCATTCGTTCAGTCTACCCTTCCAGTCAATCCTCCGTTCCTAAGACCTCATTATTTTCAGAGAGGTGCAAAACTTTTAGTATTTGGGGATTAATTTGGGTGGGAGGGTTCTTATATCTTCGAATGAAACGACTCATATAATAATGATCGAACTTCGCTCGAGAAGTTCGTTTGATCATCTATTATATTTCGTCGTTTCATTCTTCAGATATAATATAAAACCAGGTAGATTTTTAGAGATTTAAAAGTTTTGCTTCAGGTATATAATAAAATCAAACAAAAATATTACAAAACATAATGTGTTTATATTTTTTCTTTCCTGGCAGAAAGTGATTAAGGTAAATACAAATAATCTTATATTTTAGTTTACTAAGAATCGTTTCTAGACAAGCAAACAGCTGTAGCGAACAATCCTTCATCCGAAGTCGGTCGGTTATAGAAGCGAGCAAAAGAATTAGAGTTGTCGGTCCAGCCGGGGCGCGGCGGATGGCGCCGAGGCTGGCGCCGGCGCGGCTGGCGGCCGACGTGGCGGCGTGGCGCGTGCTGTGCGCGCCGAACACCGCCACGTCTATACCACGCACTGACAGCACATTTTTAATCCATCTACTGATGGTTTGGGAAGTAGCAGCTCTGTGTGGTGGTTTATATGTCAGTAAAAGGTTTCCTATGCTATCAGCTCTCTTATTTTTTGTTATAAAAATATAGTCTCTGAGAGTAGTAGCAGGACAGATGGTGACGTTCTCTCTAAAGAATGGTAGGAAGAGAACCGGTTGTTCTCGTCCCGCCGCAGACGTTTTGATGACCTCTGTGATACCGATTTTGATGCCATTATTTGTGGTGATAATATTTTCGATTTTAATCAATGCTAACGTTTGAACCCTATGTGCCGTACATATAGCCAGTAACGTAACTAATTTCTTTGTGATATTTTCCAGACTTAGGCTCGTATTGGGGTACCAATGAGAGATGTGGTTCAGAACGACCTGCGGGTCCCAGGTGAGATTATATTTTGGGGCATTCGGTTTCTTTCTATATGCTCCTCTTAAGAGGCGTTTAACGCAATCGTCTGAACCAATGCTGTTGCCCAATAACAAGGATAAAGCCGACCGGTGACTATTAAGTGTGCCATATGCACAATTTTGATTAAATTGTTTAGTCAAAAAGGTCAACATTACTGCTTTAGGGGGTTCAAATACACTGACATCATTTAAGGTGCAAAATTGCCACCAGAGCTTGTATGTTACATCGTATTGTTTTAATGTGCTATCAGAGAGTGACGCTAGCATGAGTGTTAGCGCTTCTGGTGGTGAACCTCGTCGGCTGAAGGACTGTTGCAGAGCTTCGCGACACCCAGGGTAAGCCCCCTGTGCAGGGGGTGGTACTCTCTGTAATGAGAATGAAGAAGATTTATATTGGGGCTGAGAAACATTATTTCGGAGTCTAATAAGCTCTGTAATAGAGGGAACCACGGTTGTGATGGCCAATACGGAAAGACTAGGATTCCATTTGCTTGGTCATCTATAATCTTTCTGAGGCATTTTAAAATTAACGCAAAAGGCGGGAAAGCATAAAAATATATTGAACGCCAGCTGGTTGTAAATGCGTCTACAGTCACGGCGTCCGGATCTGGTTTCCAGGATATAAAGTTCGAGCATTTGGCATTGGAACGAGAAGCGAATAAGTCTATCTCAGGTTTTCCAAAACGCTGTACAATAGTTTCAAACGCTTTGTCTGACAATTCCCATTCTGTGTCGGGGTTAGGCGTTTTCCTGGATTCTGCGTCTGCAACGTTTTCTTTCGAATTGACATAAGACGCGTAAATCCATATGTGTCGCTTCTCGCACCACTGCCAAATGAGACGAGATAACTCGTTCAAATGAGGAAACTGGATCCCGCCCATGCGATTCACATAACTTATGGCGGTTGTATTATCAACACGCAATAAAATTGCACCACTTGTCATATTCCTAGCAAAACTCTTCAAGCCCAGGTGTACAGCTAGTAATTCTAAATAATTAATATGAGACTCCCTTTCGGACGACTTCCACGTACCGTTAACTTTATTTTTGCCGCAGACGGCGCCCCAGCCGGACATAGATGCGTCTGTATAAATTTCGAGCTGAAAAGCGGTAGGTCTCATGAAGTTACTTGATGTATAAATATTGTTTAACCACCATTTCAAGTCTTCGAGAATAATATGTGAAGGTTTGATTTTGGTGTCATAGTTATCGTTCTTTAACAGTTCAAGATATTTTTGTCTTTCTAAAGTTTTTGTATAAACCCAACCGTATTTGACGGCGGGACAAGCTGATACTAAAACTCCAATGAGCTGTGCGAATTCTCTAATGGTACACCTGGGGAGACTTAAGAATTTGCGAACCAGTTGTGCAATTTTGTTTCGTTTATCTTCTGGTAAGGAAACAGTTAGCATTTTAGTATCGAAATTAAATCCTAAGAATTTACTAGTCTGTTTCGGATGTAATGAGCTTTTGTTGTAATTAATTACAAACCCAACACATTGCAATAGCTGTAGTGTTGTGCTTACATTATCAAAGCATTCTTGAAAGCTATCTCCTATGCACAAAATATCATCTAAAAAAATTACTGATTTAAGTCCACGGGATCTTAAGTTAGTTATCACTTCTTTCATAATTTTGGTAAATACTCTAGGGGCCACGGATAGACCGTACGGTAAAGCTGTGAACTCATAGGTAAGATCACGGTATTGAAAACGTAAAAATTTTCGGTCATGTTTATTTATTGGGACAAGGAGATAGGCTTCTTTTAGGTCTATTGTGGCTAAATAACCGTTAAGAGGAATAAGTTTCGACGCTGTGCGATGATCCTCCATCTTGAAATGAGCGGGCGTTACAAATTTATTAAGACCTTTTAAATTAAGAATAAAACGTTTACTCCCGTTAGGTTTCGGTGCGAGAAAAAATTTAGAAATAAATTGATCTTTAATCGGAGTACACTCTGATATGGCTCCTAGATCTAATAGTTTCTGTATCTCTAAATCAATGTCGTCTTCGTCACTCTGTGAGAAGGTGTTTTTTGGTACGGATATTTGTTTTACTTCCGCGTTGAAGGAAATCGAGTAGCCATATCTGATCCAGTGTAAGACCAAATCGTTTGAGGTTATTTTAAGCCAACAATCATAGAAATGGGAGAGTCGACCGGCATGTACCTGTGCTACTGTGCTTGCTGTACACGTGGTTTGGGCGGCTGCGCCCCCCTGGCCGGCTGTGGAGCTGCCTGCGGGCGCCGGGCGGCTGGCGGCGGCGGCGGCCTGCGGGCTCCCCCGCGCGCCCCCCTGTTCGGCGTGTAACGAGGGGGCGCTGGCCAGTTTCCCGAGTTAGGCGCTCGCTTGTTCGTCGGCTGAGCAGGTGTTCGATTTCGTCTAAAACAATAAGGAAGTGATTATTTTAACTGTACATTTTTTTTTTTTTTTTTTTTGAGGGTACATTGAGAAAAAAAAATTAACGATTTTCTATTGAAAATTCACGTATGAAAAGCTATGCATCATCGTTGGAGACTCGCAGTCAACCCCGATGTGCTATGATCACAGTTACTGACTCGCAGTCAGTCCCCGTGTGAGCTTGTTGTACGTATGTAAAGCTTAATATCATCGTTGGAGACTCGCAGTCAACCCCGATGTATTATCATCATAGTTACTGACTCGCAGTCAGTCCCCATGTGAACGTGTATTTCTTTTGAAGAATGCACGTATGTACAGCTTTATACGCATCGTTGGAGACTCGCAGTCAACCCCGATGTGTTATAATTATAGTCACTGACTCGCAGTCAGTTCCTATATAGGCTCGTTAAAACACTTCCCAAATACGAATAATATATAAAATGGCTGAACTTACCCTCACTTTCCGAAGATGATGAGTAAATAATTCTCGACCATCGCTGATGATCGTGTTGAAGTTTTTTAATCTTTTCATGGTAATACTTAATCTTTTCTTCGTTTCTGCGTTTCGACATACTAATTGCCTAGTCGTAAGCAGGAACTACTTGAGGGCGCGTGCGCTCGTCGCCGTGCACGAAAAAAGAATGAGGTCTTAGGAACGGAGGATTGACTGGAAGGGTAGACTGAACGAATGAGTGAACTAAAGTTCATTAAATAGTCAATTGACTGTCTCTTAACATTGTGCAAAGTCGCCTGTAGGTTTAAAGGACTACCTGGTTTTATATTATATCTTCGAATGAAACGACGAAATATAATTAAAATAATTGTTATAAACTAAACCTAACCTATACCAATCTATAGATTAAGGCAATGTATGTAACTAACATTTTCATATGGATCTCGGTCTGAAATAAAATTATTTTATTTTATTTTATTTTATTTATTTATAGATTACACTATCAAAGAAGTTCACCTAGCTAATAGTATCTCAGAAAATAGCATTATGTATTTTGAACCATTATGGATTTTAATCCATTATACATTTTAAACTTTATAATATATTCTGATACGCTCCCATGCCAGCAGGGAAGGTTCAGTATGTTACCTTTAACCTTCTTACCGCCAAGCTCTAGTGGATTTGTTTGATTGTTTTCCCATAATCATTTTTTCTTTGTAGCAAATTTTCTTTTCGAGTTTCTTTCACGAATGCTATTCTTCCAAGTTTGTTACTTTAATGAAGCTTATTCTGTGTGGCATTTTTCCATAGTCGCGTTTTTACCCGATCCTAATCGGCATAGAGACAGTGACAACGGAGCTCTGCTGCGGAGCTCCTGTTCCTGCATAGTTTTGGCATTTCGGACCAATGCAGAAGTATTCAACATAACCTAAACCAATTTACAAGCCGTTGCGTGGTTTTAAACTAAAGGTTAATAGCAAAGCAATAATTTAAAAGCAGAATGGCGGGTGTTCCTCTAAATTTTAATATAATAACTTTATTTGTGGAGTGGTACAATTATTATTTTAAACTAGATAGTACATTTTGAGTATTATTTTTTTAGTATAATAATTTTAATTAGGCATCGCCTGTTAAGTTAATTGTAAGTGTGGAAATAAAAAAATAGTTAAATATGTAAATAAATAATTATATTTTGTGAAAGTACACCCGCCATTCTGACTCACGAAATATTCTGGATTTAGTGTATGTCTGTAAATTTCTTATAAAACGTTTTTTTCCTTTCTTTTTCAGGTGATTAAACGGATCCTAGATGTAATTAAATAAATTTGTAAATAACACATGTAAATAAAAATCTCACGCATACTTTGCTATTTTTATTTTTTAACTAGTTCAACACACGTTGTTATAATGTGTTCATGGTCTAGGCCTGCGCGGGCGCGGGGCGCGGCGGGCGCGGGGAGGGCGGGGGGCGCGCGCGCCGGCGCCGGGAAGATGGCGGAGTACGCTCCTTGCTCTCCGCCTGTCGCTGCAACGCCTGGAAATAATGTTTGAAGTGGAAACTTCTTTAGCGGCGCTGAGCACTTTTTGGTATAAAAAATCTTAAACTCGCGTCAGGCGTAAGACGGAGAGAGAGTTTAAGTACCAGGATGTTAGATTCTCTAAGAGCTTATTTTGAAATACGAATGAATCGCGTTCGATTTTTAAGTGTTTTTTTGAGTCGTGGAGCAAAAGTACTAGGCCATCAGCACATTGTTAGAGGTCTGTCAACATAGATAATACGTACGTTTTTTTACTAAGCAGCGGTCATGGAGGTTACAACATTAAAATCTAAGCTGCTGTTTTCACTTCTGCCGGCACTCCCGGAGTGCTACCTGTGGCTTTTTTTATAGTACCCCATTATGAGGCAAGGAAGTTTTCCCACGATCTAAACTTACACATATACAACCGCCGCGCAAAAGATGCTAGAACTGTGCAGAATAGTACATTACATTCAGAGGGTTGTGAAAAAGAACGTCTCGGATCGCAGGAACTTGTCGCACGAGCCAAAGGCGATTCATCTGGGTGAGGTCTGATACTCCGAATTTCGATTTTCGAATTTCGTTTCATGCCGTTCCGCTCACACTAACAGTAATTTATTTAAGAGTGACAGACACATCGTTCAAACAGATGACGCTTAGCGACAAATATTCGCATAGTAACAAGGTCACGTGACAATTGGTAACTGATAGAAAAATTCGGAGGCTTAGTCATCTGCTATGGGTGGTGTAGGGGTATAGCACGCGTCACGGAATGACGAGGACCCGGGTTCGATTCCCGGCCATAGCTTTACTTTCGGATTTTTCTATGTGTTCTAATCTTCAGTGTCGTTTAGAAATTAAATTTCTAACGGTAAAACGTAAAAAGTAAACACTAAAAATCAAGAAGTAAATTTCTTGATTAATTTGATATTTCCTATCATTTGAAAAACAGCGCCTTCTCTCGTCCCTGGTGAGCAGTACATGTTCCACGGGAGTTTGTAATTGTGTGTGTCGTACAGACACATCATTCAAACAGATGACGCTTGGCGACAAAAAATCGCATAGTAAAAACGTGACAATTGATACAAATATAAAAAATCATAGGCTAACTCACCTGCTATGGGTGGTATAGCACGCATCACGGAATGACGAGGATCCGGGTTCGATTCCCGGCCATAGCTTTACTTTTTGGATTATTCTGTGTTCTGATTTTCAGTGTCGTTTAGAAATTTAAAATAGACCAAGGCGCATGAAGTTTATACGTGCCGGCACGTAAGTCTATCGATGACGAGTCACGTGGAGGGCATCTGCGCACCCACGGATACTCCTGCGCATACAAGGTCAGCGCTAGACTTACGTGCCGGCACTTATACAAGGAAAGACTGCATGAAACAAAAAGAGATGATTTCTACCAATAGAAGAACGAGGTCTTGTCTTTCAGGATACTCACCTCATCTATCTTGATAATTTCTACAGTCTCCGCTATTTTCATTTCCAAGCTCTTGATGTAGAGGCGTGCATTGGACACGTTGACGTCCACAGATTTGCCAAGAAGCTTCAGCAGTGGCAGAGAGCTGCATTCCGATGTACTGGAACAACAAACTATAGTAATTACCACTGTAGAACCTTATCGCAATAAAGTGACATATCACTCGAGTTTGAGTGACGGCGGCCTGTCAATTGTGACAAATGTTTCGGACTATTCCGTAGTCCTTCCTCAGAGAGCATTCTTTCGGCCTTTTATACGTGATTTATCCGGTTGCTGTAACTATGTTTGAGTCTCACGGTAGTTTCATGTTAAAAGTATCATAATATATGATTGTTATAAAATGTCGTAAGATGTCAAGTGACCCTTCAACATTCCGGTAGATCTGACGTTAATAGCACAGTACATATAAGCACAAGCAGTAGGGAATATTCGAACAAATCGGTCGAAACGAACGCACACATAAACACGCGCTTTTACACGGCCCCTAAGCAGATCTCGCGGTGCCGTCAGTCGCGCGTGGCGCATTGAGACGAGCGCCGTGTTCGTTTTAAACATGCCAAGAGCGTATTGCGCAGTGTACGGCTGCTTGAACTCGGCTTCTTCAAAACCGGAGCTTTCGTTTTTTAAACTCCCTGCTGATGTTGAAAGGTAAGAATGATACTATATTATTATGAAATAAAATGTATAATATTATTTTTATAACGAGAAATGTCAGATGTCACTTCTCCGACAAATGCTTTTTCTGTTAAATAAAACGTTTGGCTGTTTAGATGATAAGTAAGTAGTTGCCGTATATCATAGACCGTGTTTTTGGTGAAAAAAATTTCTACGGACTTTCATTGTTATCATCTTGCATCTATAGTATATGTTTATGTACTAATATATTATAGAAAACTACACTTGAAGGATAACTTGTCAAATACCTATAGGTAGGGCAAACCTTGGTTAATCGGTGATACATAGTTATGTTTAATTTTGGCCAATATGACATAAGTTTTTTTTTCATAATTTTGACGGATGCGTTCGGATACTTGCTGCATGATAGCATGTTGAATGATAGTGCCGCCACTACTGAAAATTGGTACAAGCCGTAAAGGTATCGAGTATTTCCGCTATTAAACCATAATGTACCTAACTATCACCGAATTACTCATATCACCGATTTGCCGAGGTTTGCCCTACTATTCAATTTAACAAAAATTAAATCGACAACCCTAACGCTTTATTGGAGCGTAGGTACTTATTTCAAAAAGTAGGGCTATCTTCCCTACTGCTTTAGCTTATATATATACTGTGTTAATAGCATACAATCAGTGTTTTGGCATGGACACTACGCCTTCATACAATGCAAATACTTTTGCAAGTGTCAAGTTACTGGCCTATACTTACTTCGCCAACTGTTGTACTTGCAGCAGTAAGCTGCTAAGCACAGCGTTGCTGCGCGCTGTCTCTTCCCTGAGCTGCGCTGTGGCTTGTCTTTTCTCTTCGAGCGTGGAGCGTAGGGATTCCACGCTATCTTGCTGCTTCGACAACTTGGCTTGATGCTTGGCGTGCTCTTCGTCTGGAAATTGGTGGTTTAAAAAGATTTCTAGGTTACGCTCATACGCTGTAGCAACTCCCACAAGATAATGCTTACAAAAAAACCTACTGAATGACATGTGTTAAACGTTATTAAAGAGAAATTCAGACTGGAATGTCACAAACCTATGCAATTCCTGAGCGTCCGGACGCTGTCGTCCAGATTCTTGAGTTCGCTGTTGACCTCGTTGATGTAGTTGAAGAGCGCGTAATTCTCCTCCTCCCGCCGGTTGAACTCCTGGATCAGCTTGTCCACGTCGTCTTCGCCTGCGAATTCCTGGGGATGAGGGAATTGTGTAATCATGAAAGTGTTGGTAATTAAAGAAGGTTCTCAAATGACCACCGGAAGACGCAGCGTAGGGAGGGTGCCACAAGATGGACTGAAGATGCAAGCAAAAGTCCATGGATATCCGCTATACTGGAGCATTGCAGACGGGTTACCAGGGCTAAGATGGAATAATTCATGTTCCGGTAATGTCACCGGTGCCTGTCTTGTCCGCGCTGCTTGGCGATATGATCAGCAAGAAAGACTGTGGTAGTGATCTGGACGTTACCTACCCACCGCCATTGAAGTCATAGCTCTATGCAAAACACTCAACTCAAGCATCGATGAGTCAATTAAGTTAGGGCTTCTTTGATTTTCTGTCTTCTGCTCCTTCACGTGCCTCTCAGTCCTGAAGGTTGGCAGTTAGCTTCTTGTATTCTTCTCTGTCAATATCCAGACGGGACAGCTGATATCCTGTGGGGACGTTGTTGGTGATCGCATATAGTTACCCGTATAGCGTCCAAGATGTTGACGTAGTTGTTATAAGTCCGGAGTTCCTCCTCCTGCTGCTCCAGCCTCTTGGCTTCCGCCTTGGCATCGGCGGCGGTCAGTCGGACCGTGCCTTTGGTTCGCAGGAACTCTTCCAGCTTCAGGCTGTGGTCTAACTGGCGCTGAAGTTCGCGTACCTCCTGGATTATGAGGAACAAATTTGAGGATTTTGTTTTGCTATTACACAGCAGAGTAAAATTAATATTGGGGTTCAATTTTATTGTTTTGGATTTAATCGTAATCGTAACTACGCAGGTGCAATCGTATCACAAGATTTGAGGAGTGTGGGGATATGGGAGTCACAAATAGAATTTTTCCTAGGTTTTTTGAGTAAGAGTGAGTTGGAAATGGAAGGTGTACCTCGTGACTCCTGAGTCTGCCAATGCACCTACACTTACGTATATTGAAATATGGTGTTGGTTAGCAAATTCATCTGCATGTAGTTTAGAGATTCATCGTGATATTTTTTAGTCCGCTGCCCTATATTCCATGATTTGACTTTAATTACTACTTAAGGAGTGACCTATCCTTTTTATTATATGTATAGGTCCTATGTAGCTAGTATTTATAGTGTTTATAGAGCCTGTCGGAACGGAACATGTTGCATCTTACCAAACAGTGCTTCCTGTAGTCGATAGCCGCTCGCTCCTTCAGCGCATCAAGCTTGGAGCACCACTCCTCGCGCTGGTCGTACGTGGCGATGGCCTGCTCCACCAGCTCAAGCACTGCTGCCTTGCCGTCCATCAGCCGCTTGATCTGGTTCTTCCAGACGACGTTGAATGACTGGCTGGAAAGACCACGGAGGTTTTATAGAAAAAAAGTGACATTCTCTTTTTAAAGTGCCTATAACTTCTTAGTGACATAGTGATGTTATGTGGATGTTATGCTGTTCTGGTGTGCCTTGTGCCCATAATGTTAAGGGTCTAACCGGAGATCAAGATGTATGCTCTATGCTGTAGCTCTAAGTTTATTGACCTTTCGGAGAACTTTTTCGCTGTGTTACGAGAGGAGGGTGATCTAGGGTCACAGCGAGGTGAGCAAGATGCAGTAAAAGTTGCCAACGAACGTGATAACGTGATACTCTAAATTTCAGTCTACACGTCGACCGCTGTTCTTTTGTTGTTGGGTAGTTACCAGTATAAGCATACAAACCAGCATGGAAGCAGGCAAGCAAGTAAACTGGCAAGATTTCACTACTGCACTGCTGACATCAGTGGCGACGGGGGTTGCAAGGATCATCATCATCATCAGCCTGAAGACGTCCACTGTTGAACGAAGGCCTTCCCCTTAGCACACCATAATGAACGACAACTCGCCACCTGCATCCACCGGTTTCCCGCAACTTTTACGATGTCGTCAGTCCATCTAGTGGGAGGCCTGCCAACACTGCGTCTTCCGGTTCGTGGTCGCCACTCGGGAGCTTTTCTCCCTCAACGGTTGTCTGTTCTACGAGTGATGTGGCCTGCCCATTGCCACTTCAACGTACGCAAGGATAGGCAGGGGGAAAGTGATGCACCACCAGCGCTGCTACCGCTGGCGAACTCTGCTCACCCTAGGCTGGCTACGTTACCGGTCTCTCAAAAGGCGATCGATTTCCAGCCGCATCTTATAGTTCTCGCTGTTGACGGTATTGAAGCGCCTCGTGGCGGTGCTCAGCCGGTTCTCCAGTTGGCTGATCATGTTCTTCTCCGTCAGGACCTTTGTGTACTCCTGCAGGATGATCGAGGTTACGGAAGAATTAAAGACAGGAAACTGGAGCCTTACCATGACGTCTTAATGCGTGCCATGTTCTATTCAGCGTAAGAGACACAGTTATGCAGCCATATAGCTCTGTCCCGTACGTTGAATAGAACATGGCACGCATTAAGACGTCATGGTATGGCCCCAGGACGGTAAAAACAAAAGACAGAAGATAAAAAACAGTGTTGAAACTTCTTCCTCTTTCACTCGTGCTCGTGTGACCGTATTTATAGACAAAAATTGCTCGTTTAGCTATCGCTTATTAAATAGTCTACTGAGATAACTTGATATTTACTTTGCAGACAACTACGATTTTTATACCTCAAAAAAATGTATCCGCAAAACTTTCTTAAACATTTGTGGAAATAGTTTTAAAGAGCCTTCACTAAAGCGTTTGTTATGTCTTTGAAAATAAGTCTTACGAGTTGGATACTGTGTATATATTTATTTAAATTAAGTAGATCAAAACGGATTTGTTTCAATCAATACCAATATCTCTTATATCTCCATGGCAGACGTGGGCAGCGTTACCACAATCTATTAAGATGCCATTAAAATTCATAAGTTTTGGTCAGCGTGATAAATATTAGATAGAGAATAAAGCATTCAAGGCCAAAGGTTGAAGCTCGAAGATGTTAGCAAGTATTTGTGACCTCACCTCCTCAGTCCCGCTCCCCTTGGTCCTCAACGCCTTTATCTCCTTCTGGACCTGGCGCAGCAGGAAATCCAGTTCGTTGGTGGTGGCTCGGTGTTCCCGAACCTCGGCCGAACACTTCTCATGGTCTTTCAGTAGAGCCACCAACTTGTCCCGTGCTTTAGCGTTCTCGAGCATGTTTGAGGTGCTTTTCGTTAACTGTGGAAGGATAGGATGTCAAAATTATAGTTTGGACACCTTATACATAGTTATCCAGTCTAACTTTCGGCTTAACGTCAAGAGGAAGAAGCCTGGTGCCAATGAACCAACCAGTCCGGACTCCCTTTAATACCATTTCTCGCTCTTCACTCTTCGAATAAAGGATGATGGCGAAAAATAACAGGTTGTCCGTCGAGATGATCATGATTCTCAGCAGTGAGAAAATCGAAGCCCTAACTTGCAAAAACTGTGATGCTGTGGGACATATCTCTTGAGTCGCGGGGCAATGGGCGAACACTGCTTTGTGTTTGTCTAATTAATCAACTAAGTAGTAATGTACACTGTACAGGGTCTACACTGCTGGTTGTGGGGCCCTGTGTAAATTTATAACCTACTTAACACGAGCATTGGCATTCTACTTCTGGTGCGACTAGCTCAGAACTAAATAAAATTTCTTGGCTTTTTGGATTCTCAAGCAATTGTCTTTGATCGCGTAGGACGATGTTCGTCATGTTGCTCTGAGAAAACATCCAGGCGCTTAAATATTTCATCTTCTTCTTATAGTGCCTCTTCAACTCTTAGAGTATATATTACAGTCTTCAACTAGTGAAGGTTGGCAGTCAAGTACGCATACTTCACACGGTCTCTGGCCAGGTTGAAAAGCTCCGCTGCACTTGTGATTCCAGTCCATTCCCGGATATTTCGCAGCCAGGATTTCCTCCTGCGCCCAACAGCTCTCCTTCCAGCCACTTTGCCCATGATTATCGGCTGTAAAAGCTCGTATCTTGCGTAAATATTTCATAGATACCTTCAACTCCAGCATGATCTTCTCCAAGTCAGCGTTGAGGGTCCGTATGATGTTCCTCTGCACACGCAGGGTCGGCTGCACGCTGCTCATCACCGTGACTCTGTCTATTTCCATCACACGGAACTGACGACGAGAACACATTATTAACGTGACATTTTACATGATGGATGACAGTTAAATAGTCGGTCAACTTTACTAATTGAGAGCAAAGCTACTTGGGGTGAGATGCGGGAAGGAGATCAATTTCTGCAGAATTCTTAGCTATCGAGTGAGTGTATCGAGAGTCAGAGTGTAGATCCCGAATGAAATCTTATACTTGACTGATCCTTAAACACTTTTGATGTTTAATTCAATTGGGTAGGTACTTAAATAAATATTAACGCGGAAATGTTACCAATGAATTTTTATAGGTAAGTAAAGTAAGTATACCAAATTTAAAGTCAATCCGACTCCTGGAAGTGGCCCAAATATAGTTGAAAATTTTAAACATTATCATCTTCGGCGAAGAAGATATTCTTACCTGTCTTTGCAGCTTGGACAGCTCGTCTTCCGCTATCTTCTCCATTTCCATATCTTCGTTAGGTAACGACATCTTGCTTTTGTCTTGTTGATAGGATAGGTAGCTCCTGATAGTGTGAGTGGCCTTCTGCTTTTGTTGACTTTATTTCGTGATTACACACTGATTGAACTCTGGAATTTTATAAGATGAGAAATATTAACTAATCAATCAAATTAAGTACAAAAAGTTGTTGGAGTGGAGACCACGAAAGGGGTTCAGGAATGTGGGGAGGCAGCCAGCAAGGTGGACGGATGATTTGGTGCGAGCGGCTGGGAAGGACTGGATGCGGAAAACTCGGGACCGTACAGAATGGTCTAAAATGGAAGAGACCTTTACTCAGCATTGGGAAGATCAAGGTTGAAGAAGAAGAAGAAGAGAATTATTTACAAATAATACCTATTTGAAGTATTCTAAGCACTGAAGTTGACGGGAACTTGTTTGTCGCATCACATCAAAGTCCACAAGTGAATGGTAAGTGCAGTCTTCGTGGATTAAATTGTATCTATCCATGTTGGATCAATAACTCGTTAGTAACCGACTAGGTACCTTTTTATTCTTACGTACGATATCTTAATGCTATATGTATAAGACTCCATATAATAAAAAGGTAGTGAATAAAAACTGTAGGTAGCCTATATAGCCTACCTTAATTCCTACGTGTATGAGGGTTGCCAGGTCGCCAAACCTAATAGCCGGACAGAGCAGCCAGTTTGGACGGACATTTGTTTGGGTAAAAATGCCTGACACCTTACATTATTGAGGATTTTATGTCTCAGTACGTATTACGACAATTTTATTTACGTAAAATTAAGCTGTTTTGATGCGAAATCGACAAGCCGGAAGCGCGGACAACAGCTATATTAAAATATACCTAATGTTAATTAGCCTCTTGTCCAAAAAAATCATCGTATTTTTTACTACCTTAGTTCGATTAGACTATTAGCAGACCAATAAAACTTAAGGCGTGCCATGTGAATATCAAGGCCCCTTTTTTGTAGTAGGTACCTAACGAATAATAAATGCTTATTTTATAGCTTCAGAATGATTTCATTTGAATAGCTTCCTATTCTTAATGTAGATTTGCTAATGTTTCTAGTATATTAGTGGAGCTATAGTCGAACTACGGTTTTGGTACGAGAAAGATTAAAATCTGGGAAAAACTAGTTACTTATGTGATATTATTTCCATGTCCTTTCTTCCATGCTGGCCTGGGAGTAGGGAGAAAACATAGGATGTACCATCAGCCAAATATGTGGTCGATCCCCCTAAGGTTGAAATTCCCTTGCACGTCACAATATATAACATCGATAAGACAGGCTGTCAACTTGAAAGTTCGACTTTAGCGACATTTTCATTTGATAGGAAGTTGGATTAAAAGTGGTAGACCACTTATTTGGGCGACCGTACCAGTTGCTTCTCTTCCCGCGCGGATGGTAAATGGTAAGGGCCCATCGTGGGAAAGTTTAGGAATCACGTTATGGGCGATGCGGCTAGCAAGCCATCACTATTTTGATTTCCCAATTCACCTATTATATACGCCAACAATCTTGCTAAACGAAAACGTGGCCTTGCCTTTAGGTCTCGCTTGCTCTGTCTACCCCGTAAGGGATAAAGACGTGATTTTATGTATGTATGTATGTTCTTACGCAGTAAGAGAACACCGACACCCATGGATACCCGATACACTAGAGCAGTGTTTCCCAACCTGTGGTCCGCGGACCCCTGGGGGTCCGCGAGTATATGTATGGGGGTCCGCGGTGTCGCGGTGTTTTGCGGGTGGTAGGGCCTTGTGCAAGGTCCGTCCGGATCGCTACCACCATCTTACTCGCTAATCCTGCCGCTAAGCAGCAGTGCTTGCACTGCTGTGTTCCGGTGTGGAGAGTAAGACAGCCGGGGAAATTACGGGCACAAGAGGCATTTCATCTAAGTCCTCTAGGTTGGCAACGCATCTGCAATCTCTCCGAGGTTGCGGTTGTCTATGGGCAGTGGTGATTGCTTACCTTAAGTTGACCCACTTGCTCGTTTTCCTTCCTATTCACATAAAAAATAAAAATAAAATAAAAGTGTCATCTCGGGACCATACATAAATGCTAATAAGTCTCGTAATTTTGTATCTGTAGTAACTAAAATAAAAACCTAATCCGATTTTTTTTGCTGTTTATTTTATTAAAGGGGTCCGTGAAAACTGTGCTTGATTTCCTAGGGGTCCGTGGCTGAAATAGGTTGGGAAACGCTGCACTAGAGGATTGCAGATGCGTTGCCAGCATCTAGGACTAAGATAAACCGAGCTCTCTCTCCAGCCTATATAAGTCCCACTGCTGGGCACAGGGCTCCTCTCAGAATGAGAGGGCTTGGGCTATAGTTCCCACGCGGACCCAGTGCGGATTGGGAACTTCACATACACCATTGAATTGCTTCGCGTTGTGTGCAGGTTTCCTCACGATGTTTTCCTTCGCCGAAAAGCTCATGGTAAACTTCAAATGAGATATCGCACATAAATTCCGAAAAACTCAGAGGTGCGAGCCCGGGTATCGAACCCACGACCCTCAGCTTGAGAGGCCACAGGTGAAACCACTAGGCTACCATGGCATTTTTACCAAACCTAGCTCACGTGCGAGTAATTTCAACACAGGCTGCCTTACTCACCACGCCGCAACACAACAAATAAGTAATCCGCTTGTAGGTAATTTGTGGTTGTCAGTGTCACAGAATTCCTACGTTGAATGTGAAAAGGTTCTACAGTACTGTAGCCTGGAATTCCGTTTGTATTAGGGTTGCCAACATTTTTCCAGCGAAATACAGTATTTTTCAAAATAAGCTATAAAAATATAGTACACTAAATTTCAAAAAAATATAGGTAGTATTTTATGGAAAATTTTAAAAATAGACCAAGATATTTGTACCTTGTTGTTGATTTCGTTCGGTGTTGAAAATATAGTATTTTTGCGTACTATATATTTCTTCAACAGTATACCTAGTACGCTGACCCGAATTATAGTAGGGTACATACTATACATAATGTAAGTAGGTATACTTATTATAGTACGGTTGGCAACCCTAGTTTGGATGTCCGTGATCTCTTAGAATGTCATTCGGGTGTCTGGCTGTCTCACTCACTCTTATGGGTATGATACTTGAATCGGCCGAGGACTGTACATATATTTTAAAGACCACAGTAAAACTTAGTTCCAATTTTGGCCGCAAGCAGAAAACTTTGTAGACAAAAAACTAAACTAACACCTCAAACTCTTACACCGTTAGGATAAAGTCTAATTCGGCTTAATCCGTGTTTTTATGCTCCTCTAGTTAACCAACAATAAATTTAATTGTTTCACCATTTTGACCACTCTCTTCGGATGACCTTGAGTGTGTATAATCGTCTCTTTCTAACGCATTGATTGTGCATTTACCTGTTATCGCTATTTCTCTCTGATGCACGTGTTGTTTATTAACAAAGATTGGTTATAATAACAGACGCGTCACTTTTTAATTGAGATATTTTCCGAAAGTTACGTCATGCGTTTTATTTTATTTTATGCATGTGGCCACCATAAATTGAAGTTGTGAATGGAGCCGTAATGATTTGTCTGTTCAGTTGTTCTTAGGTACTTTTTCTTTGGTACATACCTGAACACCTTGTGAATAGAATAGCCACACTTAGTCTTCGATAATAGAAACTCGCGACGAACAAATCTATAGGTAGGTAAAGCCTAATCTGATGCACCTTACCTTTCCTTACCTTACCTTTATCACTTTCCATACAACTTCCTATCAAATGAAAATTTCGCTAAACACGAACTTTCGTTTTCGTTCGCCTTTGTACTATTTTCTGTATTTTTAAATTTCTGCAATTAAAAGTTAACATACACACATAAATACTTTCAAGTTGACAGCCACGTCTCATCGACATTATTATATTGTGACGTGCAAAGGAATTTTAACCTTAAGGTAGTACACCACATATTTGGCTGATGTTACACTTGAGGACTTTAATTGTTGAGCATACATGGAACGCTGTCATAGTGAAGTAATGCCATGTCGACAAACTAATTTCAATAATATTTTGACATTGACATTTTGCGACAAGGTTCTATCGTGGCTCAACAATTAAATATCGCGAGTGTACCTGTATTTTACCTGCACCTGCGCCATATCTACCTACTTCCCCCTCTCCCGCCTAATCTTTGCCGTTCGCGGTGCGGCACGGCGCTAGCCTCGCTCTCTGTTGTGTCCGCGCCGTTGCCGCGACGACGAGTCGTGCCGCGAGTGTCAGTGACCCGTCCGGATATGTACCCGCTACCATGGCCCTAAAAAAGGATATTGCCATACCCCGGAGCATATTCAAAGTGAAACTACCAAAACCCGTGAAACTCCAGCTCGCGATCGACAAGCTGTTCAAAAAGAATAGCTACACCAAAATAGTGCAAAGTTAGTTTACTTTAAGTTAAATGGCCGGTGAGATTAGTGCTGAAATTAGTAGCGAGCCACCTGACAGGAGGACCGGATCACCTGGTTTTATCACTGAAGAGACTGAGTTTGTGGGGAGAGGCGCTATACGTTCGTCTACTCCGGTAGGGAAACATAGGAGAAGCAGAAGCAGGAGCGCGAATAGACTCACGCCTACCGCTTTGAGTCTGTCCGACGAACATTTTTACCAAGACTTGGAAGATTACGTGAAGGAAATGTCTACAGTACGGGACAACACTATGGAGCCTGATGTGTGGAGTCAGCTCCAACAGAAGGAGTCAGACTTGCTACTGGCCGCCGAGCTAGGGAAAGCCCTTCTGGAAAAAAACGAAGAATTGAAAAAGGAACAGAAAAAATGTACCGAGGAATACTCCAAAAAACTCGAGGTGAGTACTGGCAACTTTATTGACACATCCCCCAAATGGGAACGTAAACGAATGTAAACTTTGCGTTTATGAGCGTAAAGGCTACGGTTTATTTTGTTGACGGCTTGTTGTTAACATTGTTTCCGTGTTGGCGCAAGTCGTGAAATTTCTACTTGAAAATACGGAGTTATGAACAAAGAATTGTCTGACCAATATAATAACGTTCAGTGCGTTAAGGCTTCTCGGTTTAGTTTAGAGGTTTAGCGAAACTAAGTTTCTTTGTGCAATTTTGACGGTTTAACTTTCTACCTAAGGTATATAATCTAATTTAAAACATACTCGCTTTTTGAGGGAAATAGGTAAACTAGCTAGCTACCGAACGGAACGGAGTTATAACATGTTTTTTTTTTTAATAGTGCTTACTGGATAACTAAGTAATACATACATTACATAAATCACGTCTTTATCCCTTACGGGGTATACAGCGCTAACTGATTATCATTGCAAACGTAATTTGCCTAAACAGTTATTGTTTTCTAATGATTTGTGCAATTGCGAAATACCTAGTAACTACCTATAATGCGAAAAGTATATGAATATATTTGCCTAAATATTTGATTAATACTTGGAATATTATTTTAAAACCGTTCTAATAAATTATAATAATTAGCCACACGCAGATGCGTTACCTTTAAAAAAGTAAATTAAGTAAATCTTTTAATAGATTTACTTTAACTCATTTAACTTTCAATCAAGTACGATAATTGAACAAGTTTAATATTTAGGTACAAACTTTATAAAAACCTAAATTACCTGTTAAGTGAGTATTGTTTTTTGTATCTGTTTTATTATAATCTTTATGAAAAATTAATCACGCACGGTAGTCTTTTAAAGTTAAACAGAGCCAAACACAATAAAAATACCAAGTCATATTAAAAACAATATTAGTTTACAAAACTAGTATTTACCTATATACTGGCTGATAATCTACATCGCAACGCAATAATAGACAAACCTCATCGCCATCATCATCATCATGTCAGCCGAAATACTTCCACTGCTGGACGTAGACCTTACCTCTCCACTCCGACCACCGGTCTTGTCTTTTTCTTTCCGCATCCACCAGCACCAGACCTAATCCAATTAAAATAGACTATCTAGGTATTCCGATGTCTATAATGTAAACATATAATAATATGTAAACACTTCATATTATTGTGCAAAACAAACACTATTGACAGACATTAAGACATTATACAAATGCCAACTTATCCCTTCAAGGGATCTCTTCGAGACAACGTAAATGAGACGAGCATTATTCGAAACCGACTAATTTGTAAAACGACATTAACTGTGATAAGAGGCCTTACCATAACGTCTTAATGCGACTCAATTCCGATTCAGTTTATGTTCGCTCGCCGTTCGCTTCCATACTAAAAATGCCAGCTAAAACCTGAACTGAAGTCTGAATTGAATCGAAAAGACGTCATGGTAAGGCGTAAGGTTTTACTACGACTTCAATTTGGTTCTCTATCGTTTGCCCGAATTTCATCTAACTAATATTATAAATGCGAAAGTATGGATGGATGGATGGATGTTTGTTTGTTACTCAATCACGCCAGAACGGCCCAACGGATCTGGATGAAATTCGGCACATAAATAGAGAAAAGTCTGGAATAGCACATAGGCTACTTTCTATCCCGAAAAATTGCGTAGTTCTCGCGGGATAGCGATAAACGAATTATTTGCAGACGAAGTCGCTGGCAACAGCTAGTATGCCATAAATGTGTTGTTTGCCATAATGATCATTTGCCATAACTCTTTTTTCTCTTTAACTGTTAATTGTTCAGGATTGTTATGAAACAAACCTAACCTAACCTAAAGGTTAGGTTCTACAGAATTGCCATTTCAGTGCTCCTGAAAAAATTACGGTTGTAGAGAAAAAAAAAGTTATGGCAAATGATCATTAGGTATGGCAAACATTATATTATGGCATATGAAATTCGGGCAAATGAAATGCTCCGCTTCAATTTATCTACAAGAATCATTTTGCACATTAAGTTATAACCGTCCCGAAAGCGTATTAAAAACGTCACTTACCGACCGACGTCATTTTTTGCAAAACAAAGTTACTCATGCGGCTATCGATGGGAACACTATTCAAACTTACCACC
This sequence comes from Pandemis heparana, assembly GCA_963854515.1. Taxonomy (NCBI): domain Eukaryota; kingdom Metazoa; phylum Arthropoda; class Insecta; order Lepidoptera; family Tortricidae; genus Pandemis; species Pandemis heparana. Next base: position 12,699,900 of record OY978022.1, on the reverse strand, counting down.
AATTTGGTATACGATTGGACTTTACCACGTTTACCACCTGTAAAGTAATGGTTGTGCGGTAAGTAATTAAATCGAACCGATTAGGTTTGGTTTGTGTACTGACGTCATTGATGTGATGGTGATGGTTGATAGTTCTACTTCCCCACTAATATTATAAATGCGAAAGTAATTCTGCCTGTTACGCTTTTACGCCTAAACCATTGAACCAATGTTCATCAAATTTGGTATAGGTAGATATAGTTTCAGGGGGATGGACAGGATAGTTTTTATCCCGGAAAATTGCATAGATCCCGCGGGATCTATAAGGAAATTCTGTGCTGGCGGTGTCGCGGGTCGACTTAGAAGGCACTTAACAATAGGGTAAAAAATTATTGCTATCTGTTGTCACGGTACGTAAATATAATTTAAAATTGAAACAAAAAGATAAATAGGTATTTAAAAACTTCTGATTATTTATTACTAGCTGTTGCCAGCGACTTCGTCTGCAAAGAATTCGTTTATTGCTATCCCGCGGGAACTACGCAATTTTCCGGGATAAAAAGTAGCCTATGTGCTATTCCAGACTTTTCTCTATCTATGTGCCGAATTTCATCCAGATCCGTTGGGCCGTTCTGGCGTGATTGAGTAACAAACAAATATCCATCCATCCATCCATTCATCCATCCATACTTTCGCATTTATTATATTAAGTTAGATTAGTTTCATGTTGAAAGAAACAATCCTGCTTTTCACTCAAAAAGTTTCAAAATCCCGACTTGGCGATTTCATTCATACACATTCCATTAAGAATTTAAGTAGGTACACCGTGTTCTCTTGTCGTATTAAGTACCTACCTTTTTTCGACTAAATGATCTAGTATGTACTATGTACCGTATACATTTGCTCCTATTGTGAAGTTTTTGCAGACGCAAATTGGTATCTGTATCATTTTGGGAGCGTAACTAACGTCTTGATGCATACACCGATAATGTTATCTTGTATCTTGGACGTCTACTCTGGTACTATCAGCATTACAAATTGTACATTTAGGAACTTAAGTATGAGATATAAGGTTGAAAGTTGTGTTATGTTAATGATGCTGACCGTACAGCCGGCTTTTCAATATCTTCATATCTTCCATTTAAGAGTCATGGAGCGGTAGATATATTTGAGGTATCTAAGTTGCTTGTGAGAGGTTCTCGTTTACTTGCTTTTGTGTAAATGGCGAATAAGATGATCCTTTTTTTCTTTTAGATTCGAGTTTTGGAAAATTTGAATTTGGAGCTTGTATTTGACAAGCTAGAATCAAGGGAAGTCTAGATAAACAGGCCGTTATTTAGTTTTCTGTGGTCTGATAAAAAGATGTCCGTCTAACTTATTTAGGTTATTGAGATTGAAAAATAAACATATTAGATACAAACTCAAGCTATTTTTGTAAGCCTTTTATTGCCATTGCTGGGCAAAGACCTCTCCTCTCAAACTCCAAGACCCCCAGTCTGCTCATTGTAAAATTTGCAGATGAGTTGCAAATCGTCGCGCCATCTTCTTGGCCTACCTCTTCGTTGACCATTCTCCGGCACCCACTAAGTGCGTGTGACCTCTGTGGATGCATACGACAGATATATCCAACCCAGTCCCATTTTAACTTAGCAGTCTTTTTCCCAACGTCAGCTACTCGCTGTATTTCGGATTATATCTGTCCCCGTTCTTTGACGTACGTTTGGACTTATGATTTTTGGACTTATACTAACCATGCTATGCTACGTAGCGTAGGTGATAATAACTGTTATTAACTCTATGTCTATGTCTATATTAAAACCAACCTTTACGACCTAATCGAACAAATTGTATATACTACAACAGGTTTTAGCTTATCGCGTATTTTCCACCATAAAACACGCATTGTTCTATCACTTTATATGACGTATCTTATCGCCTTATCACTATGCATTATACGGATAGTGTTCTATGGAATTCAGAAAACATATCATCTTAATGGCGTATTCGCTATCAGAACGGAAACGTTTCGAATTTGTCGTGGATTTTCATTTCACAATACAGGGTTTAATCAGTTTGGTTTACGTCATTTGTAGGTTGTACTTTGTTTTTTATGCATTTAAGTACAAAACAAGTGACAATGTAAAATCTTGACAATTAGTAATTTTACTGCAGCAAGCTTTAAAAGAAATTAATGACTGTTACTGACACTTATAAATAAAATCATAACAATATGAATGGTCTCAATTTGAATCAACAGAACATGATTATCCCATTGTTATATAATATTTACTCGCCGTTACTCATCTTGTAAAATGATATTTCAATAAAAAGGCTGATCAATTGTTCACCTTCTCTCTGCATTCAAAACAAAAGTATGTATTGGGTATCTCCAAAAATATGACTACTTGATGGCCACCAGCATTCAATCACAAGAAATGTTTAAAACCTCCAGGAAGCAAGCTCGAGCTCGGTTGAAAGTGATGAAATCATCATTACAATAGGCCATTTGGAGGCACAAAAAAAGTTTTTCTGGCATTCGTATTGCGTGCCGTACCGTTTCTAAAGGATTACAGTACAGTACAATTCGTAATCTTTATAAAGGTGTGCTTTCGATTTTTTTCTCCTTTGAGTTGTTTCGGGAGTTTAAAAAGGTAAAGAAACTAAGTTAAAAGTCTTGCTCGAATGGTTACGAACAAAGAAAGTATCAAGCTTTGGGCTTAAACCACTAAATTTCATAATACTTTATTCACTAATACGCCTAATTTTCAAATTACCATGGGCGCATAATACCTAAAATGTCAAATTTTCTCTTGTAAATACAAGATATCTTTAGGTATTATGTGCCCATGGTAATTTGAATAAGGTATTATGAAATTTAGTGGTTTAAGCCCAAAGGAGTATCAATAGTTCTATAGCAGTATTTATTTATTTACTTATATGATTTTAACTAAGTCTAATTTTTTAATTAAAAAAACTAAATTGAAACTTAAATTGAATGGTACTTATGGTTCCGTCGAAGGGCTAGGCATAGGCATGAAATGAACTGCAAAGTATCGCACAAATAAAACCAGAGTACACTCATGAGCATGACACCACTTTTGTCCCTCATTTAGGGGGTTAAAAGGAGACTCGAGTAGTAACCATCAAGCATTAGAAGGTCGTGTCTTTTCCAATAATGCAGTTACCGACAATAGTCAAAAAATTAAGTACCGTGACTCGATTGTAGCAAGAAACGTGTTAATTCGTTGACGTTGCGACAGCCTGCTAATCGGTCTACACCGGAATATTCTCAAGTTCTAATAAACAGCTGTGTTTACAGTTAGAACTATGTTTAAGTTTTGCTATTTGGCGTGGCTTGTTGCAAATTGCTGGTGGAGACATTCCTTCTTAGTCCTCTAGGCTAGGTTGCCTTTTTTTCTAACGGACTGTTGTTGTTAGCCTCTGAAGCCTTTCACAGCTTACCGGAGAGAGAGAACGAAGCTGTCAGACGGGTTACTCAGCCATTAGGTGGTCGTCTTATTTGCAATAACTCTGGGTGTCACCGGGTTGCAATATTAACTTGCCATCAGGATAGTTTACTAATCTTCCTCTCTCTTTTATGTAACAATGAAAACTACAAGTCAATTTCATCCCGGTAATCGTCATCAATACGCTATGAAATAGCAGTACAAGATTTCGTTAAATTAAATACACATTGCAGTGCAATTAACATTGTGGCAATGTGAAACAAACTAACTAAGAAGTAAGGTAATTTCTTTATTCGATTCTGAAGTTAAAATTAGATTAGTACGGAGAAAAGGGGAAGTTAAGAGGGCTTTCGAAGATATCATTTGCTTCGATGATAAAATAAATATCTACTGTTTTCAATTGCATTTCCCGTGCTGATATTGTCTTACAGATCGTGATGTGATGGACTAATGTTATTGATGGCATATCAATATTGCTCTTGCATGATCCGTAATCTTTTAATTATAACATTTTTAATGGTATCTTCGTCTTTGAAGGGAAAATCATTAAGCAATCCATCAATGAATCAATCATTATCTACCTTCTTTAATTTGCTTTGATTACGATTAGAATCTTTCGCAATTTCTCTAATCACTTGTTCAATTTCATTATCATCCTTGGCTTTAATGATTATATATGAGTCAAAATAAACATTACTTTTAAATAACGCAGGAGTGGCTATTTGAATGATTCATGGATTTTAATGATCTTTATGGCGTTCTTTTATAATCGTCCGGGTTTGTTTGCGTGTATTGGTAAAAGTAATCAGTGAAAAGTGATTGTTTTTCCAGGCCTTATGCTTATGACTATCATTGGAATGTTCGTAGATCCGTTGTTGATTTTTATCATCGAAAAAATAGAAAATCCGGTATTTGTTTGTAGTATCATATTCATTTCATATCCATTAGCTTTAAAATTATCTATTTATTACCTCTGTTTATAGTATACCTGTAATGTAGGTATATATAATCTAGTATGCAGTAGGGACGTTTCTAAACAAAAATGTGGTGGTGGTACTGCAATTGGTACGCCATATATTAAATATTCTGGACCATATCTCTGTTCGGTGACTAAGAAGGCAGTCCTTCGCATAGCCTTAGAGACATGTCACCGATGCCCAGGCGCATACTAAGTACTTTGATCAGTGGAATAGATCAAAGGAAATCATGGCATAGTAAGCAATCATGGATTTCGCACCCTGAAAAATATGTTATAGATAAGTATATCAGCTCTGAAATGAAAATGAACTGAGCCTTCTCAAACGCATCTCAATGCGATTCAGTTTAGGTTCGCTCGCTGTCAAATTCATACTAAAAGTGGCAGCTAAAACTTGAACTGAGTCGGAATTAGGACGTCATGGTAAGGCCCCTGATATGAGAAACGGGGGCGTGTAGCGTGACTCCGTGACATGGCCAGAAGGAAACATCGCTCGCGAAGGAAGTAGCGCCACAGTTAGTCGCGATTCAGTCAGACGTACTTTGGAAGTGTTCTCCGATATTTTTGCAAAATGCCTAACTGTTCTGTCGTTACGTGCAATAACAGAAGTCAAACGAAAAACTACAAGAACAATGGAGTCACTTACCTGTTGGCGACTGGCTGGGTTAGAGCCTCCTTTTAGTATATATTTTTCAAACTACTTGGGCTACCACGGCTTTTATCGTGCACCGCAGTTATAGCCGATGTGAGCTCAAGCGATTTCTTTAAGCCAGCAGATTACCTCGCCAAACTAAAGTAATCCGCGTATTTCCAATGCATGAGCGATCGACAATGACGAAACGCAGGCAAATATGGTACCGTTACGGTGAATCAGTTGTTGGATTGGAACAAAGGATGGGTTCCGCGCGTTTTGGTCCAGGTAGCAGGATGCTGGCCTTTGTAATTAACGAGGTTTCGGTCTGGTTTTGTTTGAAGTCGGTGACTTAGCTACTTTTGCATTGGTCAAATTTGACCTGATAAAATCAGTTTGTATATCGCATTATGGTGCTCAGCTAATAAAAGGTTCATTGTAATAATGGTAATAGTCGTTTATTGTCTTCGACTACCAAGTAATTACCGTCCCAAGAACATTAACAATCTGGCAGACCCTGCTTGGAGGAAACTGGTGCTTGAACTAGGGAAGCCCTGTGGGTCAAGTCTTAGTTTACTAGGTCTCTGACCCTTATTTATTTATTTATAAGCCTTTTTATTCCGAATCCGCTACAATTTCAGTAAGGACATGTTGTTGTTGATGTTATTGTCGTTTATTTATTAAATTGTCGCGTAATTCGGCATAGGCCTCCTCCGTGTATTGGAGGGTTTGGGCTATAGTTCCCACGCGCGCCCAGTGCGGATTGGGAACTTAACACACACCATTGAATTTCTTCGCAGATGTGTGCAGGTTTCCTCACGATATTTTCCTTCACCGAAAAGCTCATGGCAAATTACAAATGTAATTTTCGCACATAAATTCCGAAAAACCCGAGCCCGGGATTTGAACCCACGACGCTCTGCTTGAGAGGCCACAGGTCAAACCACTAGGCTACCACGGCTTTTTCTCTCTCTCTCTCTCCCTCTCTGACCCTTAGATGCCCGTAATTATAATAACAGAAATTGGACAACAGGATAACTTAACCAACAGGAGTTCGATTTTTGCATTCAGTGCATAAATCCCCAGAAGAAAATGATTACACTAAAAGCACTTTCTATCTACTATTTTTGAAGTGAAAACTTCTTTAGAGGCGCTGAGCATTTTTTGGGATGGGTAAAAAACGTTAAACTCGCGTCAGGCGTAAGACGGAGGGAGAGTGTACCAGGTTATCCGATCCTCTAAGAGCTTATTTTGAAATACGAATGAATCGCGTTCGATTTTTTAAGTGTTTTTTTGTTGAATTGTGGAGCAAAAGTACTAGGGCATCAGCACATTGTTAGAGGTCTGTCAATATACATAGATAATACGAACGTTTTTTTTTGTAAGCGGCTAGTACGGTACGCGTCTCATTTATTGTTTGACTATACCAAGGACAGAATATCTGCGCGATTCTGTAATTCACCCCGCTACGTTTACGAAACTCAAATATTACACACATAAAATTCTATATCCCGCTGTTTTATATCGTATGCAAAATGGCGTTACAAAACTACCGCAAAGATTAAGTAGGTGTTGGTATTTAGCTGCTATTTGCGAAAGTGTTAGCCTGTTAACTGTTGACTTGCTTCATTTCTGGCTTGGCTAACATCTGAACGAACCTTAGATGATTTATCCCGAAAAAAAATGCACTACATAGTGCAGATTATCTGAACACAATTGAACATTGCGGCGTTCGATTTTGCTTATAAGATGCTATTTACGATCGAAGTCAACGATGGGATGGAGGGCGGGGTTAGCATAAACATAGCTTTAGCATACGTGGTTATGGATCGCAAAAAGACCCAAATTCATGATACCCTCATACTACATATACAGTATCTCTACTGAGATTAATTCATGAGATTCCTAAGAACAAAGACTTTTTAGACAGTACGACAAACCATGATGCGCTTCAGCATGCCAGATTTAGGTGACGGGCATGAAACGTATACAATATTGTGCCAACAATTAATTTATTAGCAATGTTAAAACATTATGATGAGGTATACCTACATGAAGTAAGCTGAAACAACTCTATTCTTTTAACCAACTACAAAAAAGGAACACGTTAGGTTCGCAGTTTAACTGTAAGTTTTTATTTTAGTGCTTCGTCGCCTGAGACCGATTTCTATGTTTTTGTCAAAATATCGTCACGAACTCAGACTTAATTACCTCCTCGAATATCGGTGTTATTTTTGACACTCTGTTAATCCCTTTCTAACGAAATAATCAACATGAGAGTGCGAAAGCGATAGATGATCCATCTCATATCCAATATGAGTCTGTGCTAGGGCCTTATGACCAGTCAGACCGGTTCCCAGAATCAGGACCAAGCTTACTCTGGCTTCCTTGGCCGTAGTAATAAAGCGAAATGAGCAACAATATTAAAAAGTGCGGAGAAATTAACGAGGGCACGCAGTAACAACTGGACGTTTTGTGACAGACATTCTACGATTAGGACGATTCAAGACTTTACTTTGGACATAAAAAGTGGCTGGCCGGTTATAACCAAGTTATAACTAACTTGTTCTGTTCGTGTCTCCTAAAGGCAAATGACGAAGTGAGAGATATTTTTTTGTTTTCTTCCCTGTTGGAAAAGCGAAGGAGTCTTAGCCCATACAGCCATGTCTGATTTTAGTTCAGTTTATTCACCAGTACTTACTTATAACTTAAGATGCTCGTTTTTCCCAATCCAAAAAATGTATGTTGGGGTCAAATGCATGTCATATTTGATCAACTTCTAGTAGTCTGATTAACTTGGAATTTGGTATAGGTAAAAGGTTGATAACAATACTACAAGCACAGTCAGCAAACAGACATTTAATTAAAGATTATTTTATTTTAAAGTAGTGTAAGAATGGCAATGGCCCATGATTCGCGGAAGCGAATTGAAGCCAAGTTGAAAAAACTCAATGAGTTCGGATCAGAAACCAGTTGGAGGTCAGTTCGAGCCCCGGGCGGGACCGGTCGGCCACATGGTATTTGGTACACCGCACTAAGCGCGCGAATATTTATCAATCGATTTCGAGAACGAAAACTAAGTAGGTATTTGGTAAAAATTTTCATTCCTCTTGTTGAACACTTGTGAGTGCACGCACATATGTATATCTCTCGTACCCCGTAGGGCAGACAGTAGGGAGTCTATAGGTGGAAAAGGGAGTCAAAATATTATAGTGATGGGTTGCTTCCTTTCCTAAAGTTGAAATGTCATAAAAAAAGTAATTAGTAAAATCAAAACGTTTATTCTGCAAATAGGCCACCAAGGGCTCTTTATCTGTCTTTTTTTTAAACTGTGGGCTTGATTGTGAAGAGACCATCGAAATTATGCTTTTATTGGAATAGAAGCTTGTTTTTGCTGATTCGTAATTCTTGTTGACGGCACTTGAGGTGTTATCCAACCTAAATAATAATTAGGATGTATACCAATATTTCAAGTCAATCTTATATCAATCAAATCACACTTTTATTTAAAATCTTCAATTCGTACGTGATCTTTTACATTAGTCTACTCTTGAAATCTTAAACAGTTAAACTCCTTATTGGCCAGTGACCAAACCATGACCAAAATATGAGTGATCGAATTATCACCTCAAATCGATAGTTCAACGCATCATGAACACAATAACGGTTCAATTGTTCCAAATTCAAACGCTTCAAATGATTCATACCACCAAACGGCAAACTTGCGTAAGTCGAAAACATTACAAAATACAGGCGGTGTAAGTTAAACGACTTTAAAATTTTAAGAAAAATATTGGATTATATCACGTTCGTGTAATAACGTGTGTAATAAACTGTGTAATGTGTTATCTTTACAAATTAGATTATCACATAACGCGCTTGTATCACCGGTTTGTGTGATCGAATCTTGTTAAGTTACATCCGACATGTTTTGCTTACAGGGTTTTGCAATACACGACATGCGTAGGTTGAAACGTTTTATTAGGTATCAACTGGTATTTTTCTTTAAATTAAACTCTTGGTACTCACTTTTTACTTAGTATTTCCCGACGTACTGGCGGGCTACTCCGAAATTCGATTTTCGAAGTTCGTATCACACCGTCCCTCTCACTCTCAAATTAATAACTATTAGTGAGAGCGGAACGGCACGAAACGAACTTCGAAAGTCGAATTTCGGAGTATAAGGGCTGTAAGGGCCTTCAGCCACTGAGACGGCATTGCGATCTCGCGTCGCGTATCCTAACCAACGCTAAATGCGGACGTGAAATTGTTTATTTCACGTTCGGCATTCTCCCCTGTAGGCTTATTGTCTAACTCGCTCGCAATCGCCATCGTGTTCATTTTGACAGTTCTTGTATGAATGTGACAGCTAGCTGATTTCGATGCCAATTGTCAGTCCATACATGAACTGTCAAAATGAGCACGATGGCGATTGCGAGCAAGTTAGACAATAAGCCCACTGGATGGGAAGTTCTTATTTAGAGAGTCGCACAATCCGAAAAAGATGCTCAAAATCATCATAATCATACTTACCACACTTCACAGTGCGTGGTGAGGCTAGTGAGAGTGCGGTATGAAGCACCAAAACGCGATTGAGGCCGCGGCCTTGCGCGGGCGCATAAAGCCGATGATTTGGCGAGCGGTTAGTGTGCCGAGACATAGCTATTTAAAAGTTGTGTATGTTAGGGCGATCAAAGAGATTCAGGGCCTGTTCCTCCACTGTCTGTTAAGTTCCAGTTGTCTTAACTGACAGTTATCTATGATGACTTCTTTATCTGTTTCGCAGTAATAAATAGAGAGGGAACCAAACCTACTAATATTATAAATGCGAAAGTTTGTGAGTGACGATGTGAGTGTGTATGTTTGTTCCTTCTTCACGCTGAAACGACTGGACGGATTTCGATCAAATTTGGAACGGCGCTAGCTGGCACCCTAGATTAAAACATAGGCTACTTTTTATTCCGGAAAATCGCATAGTTCCCGCGGGATAGCGATTGCTAATTCTAAGCGGACAAAGTCGCGGGCAGAAGCTAGTCATACAATATATCCTCTACGAGGTAGACAGCATCGCCTATAACACGATTAATAAGATGTTCGCAAATTCCCTCTATGGTCTTTTACCAACAGGGCAGGGAGAGAAGCAACTGGTACATCTATGTTTTTTCTTTGCTCCCAGACCAGTATAGTAACAGTATGCCACAGACTAGTAACGAAATAAGGCTGTGCTCAAATAATACCCTTTGCCTAGTAGTGAGACACAAAATTATGCTACCACTTAAAATAAACAATGAATGTATAGGTTTACCAAATTGTTATCTCTTAATTATATCAAAGTGAAGCTCAAAATAAGGGTGATCAAAATGGCACTAAAATAATATTATACAGGGTGTATCAGACACCCCCTAACAATAATCCACTGGGGTATATAACCATAGCTATAGAAGCTAAAAAATATTTAAAAAAAAATTGGAGTATTTTTTCTTATATTTTCTATAGGAATGGTAGCAAATATCAAATTAATCCAGAAATTTACTTCTTGATTTTTAATGTTTACTTTTTACTTTTTACCGTTAGAAATTTAATTTCTAAACGACACTGAAAATTCGAACACAGAAAAATCCGAAAAGTAACGCTACCCGGCCATAGCTTTACTTTTCGGATTTTTCTATGTATTCTAATTTTCAGTGTCGTTTAGAAATTAGGAATGGTAGTATTAACTATAATCATTTCTATAGAAAATATATAAAAAAATTACTCCAATTTTTTTTTTTTTATTTTTTTTTAAATTGGAGTGTTTATTTATTGTTAGGGGGAAGGTATCTGATATACCCTGTAGTTGCTAAACACCTTTAATAATTTTAATACTAGCGTTCTAGTTGACATGCACAACATCAAAGACTGAGACTGACGCTCCCCATAAAGAGGGCGATGAAAGAGTGAAGAACGGTGGAATCTGGGTCACAGCCAATTTATCGATAGATTCATAATTGGCCCGATCTGATGACTATAATTGTGGTAAATATTTTGAGGAACTTAAGCATACATACATGAAGTGTCACTCTATGGACCTTGTGAACAAACTTTTTTTTTTAATAGGAATAGGAAGGCAAACGAGCAAGTAGGTCACCTGATGGTAAGTGATCACCACTGCCCATAGACACTCGCAACCCCGGAGGGATCGCAGATGCGTTGCCAACTTAGAGGGCTAAGATAAAACGCCTCTTGTGCTCGTAATTTCCCCGGCTGTCTTACTCTCCACACCGGAACAAAGCAGTGCAAGCACTGCTGCTTAGCGACAGGATTAGGGAGTAAGATAAATGAGATTATGTGGAAATGAGCAGCCAGAGTAACAGTAAACAGTATATTAAAGTGTAAATATTTAGAAAACACACACGACGTACACACGTCAGCCTCTAGGTACAATCATAATAGTTATGTCTAAACAAACCGTTCTATGTTGCTTAGACAACCGTTTGAACATGTATGGATTACATCAAGCCAGTACACTAGGCGCTATACAGCCTCTAATACGCCCCCTTAATCTATTACATGTTACAAACATACACACATACAGACAAGTTATAAAACACTTCAGTACTTGCCTGTACTCTTCACATTATTATTCAAACAAAACAAAACATACAAAACCTAAACCTAACAAATGAATAACCGCATAACTATCAAGAAAAATAAATTAATCTAATACCTACACAAAACAATTCAAACATAAAACAATTATAACAACTATACGTCCGCCCCCTTATTAGAATAATTTATCAAAGATAACTGTCCTAAAAACTCTTTCAGTTTTGGGCTATGCACGGACTTGGTTAAAATGTCAGCTATCATTTTATCGGTTGACATGTACCTGATCTCCACTTTATTACTCAGAACACATTCCCGTATAAAATGATACTTTATGTCAATATGCTTTGTTCTGTTATGCATCATTTTGTTGGTTGCAATTTTGTGCGCAGACTGGTTGTCGTTGTAGATTACAACCGCTTTACTATTCACAGTTAAAAGAAGACTGTCCAGTAAACTACGTAGGTAAAGTGCTTCCTTTGAAGCTTGACTAAGTCCTACGTATTCCGCTTCTGTGGAGGACAACGATACAGTAGCCTGCTTCCTACTCTCCCATGTCACGACATTCTTACCTACTTTAAATATTAGACCAGTGAAAGATTTTCTATCTAGCGCTCCACCCCAATCTGCGTCTACATAGCCTCGTAAATCTAAATCCCCCGACTTTTTAAAGGTAAGACAGAGGTTAGACGTACCCTTCAAATACCTAAGGACTCGCTTTGCGCATTTAAAGTGTGTTTCATCGTAACACGAATTAAACTGCGAAAGTGCACTTACTGCATGCGCTATGTCCGGCCGCGTATTACAGGCTAAATAATTTAGACATTCTATCAAACTTTGATATGGCAGATGACAGTTCGAATCAGCTGACTTTTCTAGCTTGATTCCCACCTCCATTGGAGTACTAACCGGCTTCGCATCAGTCATGTTAAAATCGTTCAATATATTTAATATGAACTGCTCCTGATCAAGATGAATAACATCTTTATCCCGCCTTAGTCGCATTCCTAAAACATGTCTAGCCGCGCCTAAATCTTTCACTTTGAACTTTTCAAGCAATCCTGTTTTTAATTTTTGCTTTTCAAGTTCACAATTCCCAAATACGAAAATGTCATCAACATAAATCACTACCACTAGCCTCTTATTGTTTATAAGGTGCTTCTGGTACAAACACGGTTCTTGTATTGACTGCTTAAAACCTAACGCTAGCATCTCTTTGTCTAATTCGTTGAACCAAGCATTCGATGCTTGTTTCAACCCGTATAACGATCGCTGAAGCTTGCATACTTTGGTTTCTTGACCTTTGGCTACTGCTCCTTTAGGCTGGAGCATATAAATGTCTTCTTTAATCTTTCCATATAAGAAAGCAGTAGTTACGTCCCATTGATCAATAAACCAATCGTATTCAACCGCTAATGAAAATAACATTCGCAATGTAGAGCTTCTAACTAGAGGAGAATAAGTTTCACCATAGTCAATGCCACGTACCTGCGTAAAACCTTTGGCTACCAATCTAGCTTTGTACTTGGTTACCTTGCCATCGCTGTCTTTCTTGACTTTGAACACCCATTTGCATTGTATCGGCTTCTTATCAACTGGACGGTCGACTAACTTCCAGGTTTGATTCTCTTTTAGTGATTGTAGCTCGTCGTCCATCGCCTTCTGCCACAAATCACTATCAGGCCTCGCCAACGCTTCTTCTACAGTCAATGGATCGTCATCTATCACGCTTTCCATGGCGTACATGACGTTACAGCCATAACGATCGACTGGCTTACGCTCCCTTTGAGGATACCTCCTTTCAATCGGTTGAGGTAACGTCACTTCCTCTTCAGCAACTTCCTCTTCAGGTACTCTCTGCTCTGGTGTACTTGGGACCTCTGGTAGTACCTCCTGGTTGACAACGTCGCTTGACGAACTGTTGTCATGCGCCTCCGAAGTTCCAGCTCCACTGTTGCTGTCATTGCGTACACTAGACTGAACAATCGACTCTGAATCCAGGCTTAAGCGTACGACAGAATCGTCAATTTTCACATCTTGAAGAAAAACATTTTCCAAAAATTTGACATTTCTCGCTGTAGTAATTTGCCTTGTCTTCGGATTCATTAAACGATATCCTTTCTGATTATCCGGATACCCAATAAATATCGTCGGTTCCGTTTTCATGTCTAGTTTGCGTCGCTTCTGTTTTGGTTTCAAACTAAAAGCCAAACAACCAAAGATTTTCAGATGACTCACATCTACATCTTTTCCACTCCAAAGCTTCTCAGGTACAGCATTGTTCAAAGCTTTCGTTGGACTTCTGTTCTTCAAGTATACAACTGTACTTACAGCCTCTGCCCAATACTTTTTGCTCAATTTTGCTTCCGATAACAATGTCCTCGCCTTCTCAATAATGGTGCGGTTAGCCCTTTCCGCCACAGAATTTTGTTCTGGTGTGTAGGGTACGGTCCTCTGGTGTTTAATTCCTGCAGACTTCAGAAAATTATTAAATTGACCATTACAGTATTCCGTTCCACAGTCAGATCTAAGGCATTTTATTGACCTACTCGTCTCCTTCTCAACTTCCGCCTTGTATTCACGGAACTTATCGAAAGTTTGACTTTTATTTTTCAAAAAATAAACATGCGTCTTCCGAGTATAATCGTCAATAAATAGTAGGACATAACTCGAACCTCCGAACGAAGGCTCTTCCATCGGTCCACAAAGATCGGAATGCACGAGCTGTAAAATCTCGTTCGCTCTCGTACCTGTGTTTTTAAAGGGACTCTTGCATGTCTTTCCCTCAATACACGCAATACATGGTTCTGTCAAATCACAACTTCGAAATTCCATTCCCGTAACAAGGTTTTTCAATTTATTCATGTATTTTTCACTTAAATGCGCCAGTCGTTTATGCCAAATGTTCGAAATATTTTCATTTTGTTTTGACAATGTCAAATTGACGACGTTGTTTTTGTTTTCTTCCAACTCGTAAATTCCGTCAACTTCATGACATCTTGCAATAGGTCGATTCTGTTTTTGAATCGTGCAACCTCCTTTGTCAAAATTAATGGAATAATTCTTCTTGGTCAAATCGCTAACTGAGATTAAGTTCATGGATAAATCGGGAACATGTAAAACATTATATAAAGATAATTTCTGCTCCTCGCCGACTTGAGGCTCAGCGTTCCCTCGTCCTTGCACGCGTAGCTTTTCACCATTCGCTACTGAAATTTTCATGTTGCCGTTCTCGGGATTGTAAGACAACAACCTGCTCTTATCATGAGTCATGTGATTTGAGCATCCACTGTCGAGATACCACTTGTCTTTATTAATCGCCTCCTTTGCATTCAGGCAGACATTCACGGTTCTCTTCCGCTCTTCGCATTCGGACGCTTTGTGTCCTTGCTTATGGCACTTATAGCACTTGTAGACAAACTTCTGCTTACGATCATCGGGTTTAGTGCGAGATCTGGCATCGTTCTGTGCTCTTCTTGTAACTAGGGCTTGTTCGTGGTTTGTGTTAATTTTGCTCTGTCTACTTCCTTCTTGCATCAATTTCGTTTTTATTTGCTCCAACGTGATCTCGGAACCGCTGTTGTCTACAGCCATGATGAGGGGGCCGTACTCAGGGGTCAATCCACCGAGCAAAATCGATATGATCCAGTCCTCTTGAATCGGTGAATCAATATCCGACAGTTGCTGTGCAAGAAACGTAACTCTTGAAATGTAGCTTTCAATACAGTCAAAATTTTCTAACCTGCTACTGAATAGCTCTCGTTGAATGCAGATTCGTCTTCCCCAACCTTTGTCTTCGTAAGCTCTTTGCAGATTACTCCAGACATCTTTGGCAGATTTGGCATTGTAGACGTGAGTAAAGCACTCCGGTTCCAACAACAAACAAATCGTTGTTCGTGCTTTCCTGTCGACAACTTCGTTCACCACATCTTCGTTTACCACATCTTTCGAAATTACTTCCCACCAGTTTTTATTTTCTAAGTAATTCCTCACCAAGAATTTCCAGTTCGGGTAATCAGACGAACCCTTCAATTTTCTTATTCCGCTTATGCCAACCGAACAGCTGTTTTCATCTGACATTATGTCACGGAGAAAATTTTCACAAGCTTCAAACCACTTCTATTTTACTTCAATAACTTTTACGTTATTTCTGGACTGCTGGGGTCCTGGGCCCATAACCAAATGAGATTATGTGGAAATGAGCAGCCAGAGTAACAGTAAACAGTATATTAAAGTGTAAATATTTAGAAAACACACACGACGTACACACGTCAGCCTCTAGGTACAATCATAATAGTTATGTCTAAACAAACCGTTCTATGTTGCTTAGACAACCGTTTGAACATGTATGGATTACATCAAGCCAGTACACTAGGCGCTATACAGCCTCTAATAAAGATGGTGGTAGCGATCCGGACGGACCTTGCACTAGTAAATTCATCATTCAGATACAATGTCAACATGGCGGTTTGTTTACATAGTTAGCAAGTTCAATAGATTGACACTACATACATAAATCACGTCTGTATACTTTACTGGGTAGGCGGAGCTTAAGGTAACAAGACCTAAAGACCACGTTTAGCATGATTGTGGGTGTATAGGTGGAAAGGGGAATCAAAATAGTGACGAGTTACTAGCCGCATCGCCTATAGCAAGAATAGGAACTTACACAGAAGGAAACGAAACCCGAATAGCAGTCAGAGCTCACAGACTGCACCTACGCGTATCCTCAGTAGAGAACTGAGTAAGGAAGTACCCTGTTCGACTGCATCCAATTACTTTGCGTAATCCTAGGTCGTGTATAATCGCGTTTGTATTGATACTTTGTGGCGGTGACTTATTGACGACTTCTTCCAGTTTTCGTGAGAACTTACCTTACCATGACGTCAATGCTATTCAATTCCGAACCAAAGTTGGATTGCTCGCTGTCAGATCCATACTTAGAAGCATTGACGTACTATAGATATTATCTACTAAAGTCGCTGTCAATTGAAATTGCGAACAATGTTAATAAACCATTTAATGAAATATCCATATTCTAGCACTTGTTTATTGTTTTAATGGTTCAAGATAATGTTGTGGTAAGTATTGATTAAATAACACACGGATTTAGCAGTATTTGATTAAAGACATTTTAAATACATGGTATGTTTACATAGTTTGCAATTTCAATTGACTGACAGTTTACGATGATACGATTAACCATAAACTTCATGTCAAGGTGAACGTAACGTTGGTTTTGATCAATATTTCTATAGACCATGCCGATACCGTGTAGAAGCGTAGAAGCAAAGAAAATCGATGACAATTGATTAATTAAACGCTTAGTTTATGGGTATGAAGGTCGTACGTATGAAAGATCGTTTACTGTAATGGTATGTACTTAGTACTGGAACTGAAATCAATAAACGTGTGCGACGTAGAAGCTCGGATATAAAGGACATGTTGGTTTGTCACTAAGAATAACAGACCGTAGAAGTTTTCATTGTACATATTGTTATGTAAATAGAATTGTGTTAAAAAAAAACCAGTTTAAGAAAACTGTTGAAGTTTTGGTTTTCATAGTAAGTGAATTCATTGACGCGTAGGTAGGTAGTATGCACCACTTCCACTTAGTTGACTTGACCGAATTATTTTTGCATTAATCATAAAAACTTTTTAGCACGTATCTTGCAACTCTGCATTTACTAACAAATGTCCGATTGACAAAACATCGTACTATGACCATGCAGTAATCAAGTATCAACATTTTCTAAATAAACACCTATTGAATTGTTTCGAAAACTAGCTTAGTAGATTTGCTGAACGGTTTCGTTGTATTATTTTACAGCAAAGTACAAACGAAAGTGATTACATTCGCATTACTAATTATCATGCAAATAATGAATGAATGATTGCATGTCTTCACAATAATTTATTCACGTATTCAAAACTGTTAGATAATCGAAACAGTTCAAGGAATCGTTTACAATGTTGTCTTCCTTAGGATAGCTGCTTTCAAACTACCAATATGCAAGTTCCAGCACAATCTAAAAATATTCTCAGAAATATCCAGAAACTTTTGGTAAGTTCCCAAGAATTTATGGTAAGTTCCCATTAAAAAGTTTCCAAAACTTCTTATTAATGTTATTTTAATAAGATTTTCATTAGAGAAACAGTTGAAACAAATACCTAATAATATATGCTGTTGGAAGTGTGGATTCTAACATGATCGCATTAATAATAAAATTTAAATTTCTGAAAACATTGCATTACAAAATTTCGCAACTTTGATAAATTCTCCTTGGTGCATTGCTAGGTATGTACCCTCGACGACTTTAATTACTGATCACACATGGAATGCTGTCATAGTGAAACAGTACTTTTTAGCGTTTATACACACGCTATAATGGATTGTCAATGTCAATACGACAGCGTTCCAAAGTGGCTCAACAATCTGTTGTTGAGTGTGCCTACCAAACTTAATCGAAATCGTAGGATCTTAAGGGAAAACATGAAGTACCTATATTATATTGAACACACAATTTAGCAAGATAAGTTTTAAGACAAGGTATTTCGATAGTTGCAATATCTGCGAATGACAATGTCGAATATCATCGGAATTTTAAGATATGTCGCAGAATGATGAAGCCGATATGATATCGGAATGAGATTGCTCAACTTAACTGATAACTCTGTAAAGTATAGGGTGTGTTACCTTGTTCGTGTACGAGTATAACATGTCTGAATTGCAAGCTTTACTATCTGAAACTTTTTCCTTTTCGGTATCACTCTTGAGAGAGTGGTCGTGTTCATCACTTTAGGTATTGGTGGCAAGCTTCACAACACGCCGCCACTCCTCTCTGCTGGCCGCCTTCCTCGTGCATTCATGCAGTGTTGCTGAGCCATTTACTACCGCTTTTATCTGGTCTGTCCACCTCATTGGCGATCTTCCTCGTGGCCTGGCACCCTCAAACTTTCCTTGGACCACAAGTCACTCAATAGCCACCTCATCTGAAGCTTATGTTACAATTAAGATATTAAAATGTATACTAGCTTCTGCCCGCGACTTCGTCCGAGTAGAATTCGTCTTAAGAACTGATGTTGATGGTATTTTTTATTATTATTTACGTTGCGTCTAGGCACCTACGACCTTTAACATGTTTATCGCTATCCTACGGGAACTATGCAATTTTTCGAGATAAAAGTAGCCTATGGTTCAATCTAGGGTACCAGCTATTTTCGTTCCAAATTGTATCGAAATCTGATTGTTGTTAAGTAAATTATCCAAGTGTGTTTGTTGTATTGTCTACAAAAAAATAATGTAGGTATACGTTCCAACCAAATAAATTGCTTCCGACCAAAGCCATTTTACCTCACTCAAATACAACCCAAAACAGTTCATTCAATCTCTTCAGGATGTGACGTCATCTAATTGGTCTAACATTTCGTGCGGTTTCACCGGCCGCGCGTGCGCTTATGCGTTTCAGTTTCAGTTGTTTTCAAAGCATCGCCTCGTTCTAGCCAATTAGGTTGTTGACTTGCGTGAAAGAGATGCCTGATGACTCTGAAAGGACTGGTTTGGTTTATAGTTAGGTATACTGCAATGCAATATAACGTGTAGTGTTATTGGAGCGTTGTTTTTAACAGTGTTCAGTAATATTGTAATTACTGTCACACTTTGTAATCAGGTATAAGTACATTTATAAACATCATTTTATGTATGATGTACTTTACAGTACCTAGGTAAGCATTTTAAGTATCCTATTAATTCCAATCTGTCTTATCCTACACGATTAAGGAATATACCTAGTCACTATTTTTCCGTTCTCAATTTTTATCGCATAGTAGAAGTTAATAAGGCGATCCGGCTAGCAATCCATAACTATTTTGACTCCCCTTTCCACACCGATACGCCGTAAGGGATAAAGACCTTGATCTATGTATGTATGTTTGTTAGTAACTATACTTCATTTAATTTAGGATGAGAAACCACAATAATGTTATATTGCGGCTCGTGAACTGTAATCTCTTTACGATTTGTACTACAGTAACAATTGACGCCACGCAAATAAAGTGGCATTAAAACATTTATTTTGCGGCTGCCAAACTATTGCACTGTACTGTTTGCTGAATAAGAAATAGTTGACCAGCCGCAATATAATGTTATTGTGGTTTCTCATTCTAAATTAAATGAAGTATAGATGGTTAGCTAAAATCAAAGTTGTGTCCTTGCATGTTGCTATTTGCCTGTAAATGTTTACTTTATACGGTTTATATCAATTTTAATTATCCCGTAGACAAGCCTAGAGCTAACATGAGATCATCGCTTCGTAAATTTATTCTGCAACTTAATCTTGCTAATAAGTCAAAACATAAAGCATCTCCCACAAGGTTGAACAGTACTTCCTAAAGAACAACCGCGCAGCGTCATTTGGCGTCCGTCCGATTTCACATCGTGACGAGATGGCCTTAGGTGGCAAAGGTTACTCAGTTCATTATTCCAGCAACGAAGGCAATGCGGTGAGAACTTTGTGAATAGACATTTTGTTAATTAGGTTTTGGGTTGACTTTGAATTTGAGAGTATGTATGAGATGGTGGCGCTGTAGCACGTCACACGTAACTTGATATCTCGTAAAGGGGATTCACCATGACGTCTTAATGCGATTCAATTCTGACTCAGTTCAGTTTCTAGCTGTCATTTTTAGTATTAGATCTGACAGCGAACCTAAACTTTGTGGTCAATAAATTAAAATTATTTTTAGAGGGCTAAATCATAATTTTTGCTATGCAACATGTGTCCAGAGGAAACAGATGAACCTCAATTCGCTTAATGTTAAAAATAACTACTTATCTAAATCTAACGTGAATTTACCAACTGGAACGAAAGCATTTGTTAAAAGTAAACCAAGGGAGAAAATAAACAACAAATAGAGGTTAATGATAATGAGAAAGTCAATGAAGGGCACGTGTAGATACTAGACAAGCACAGCAATGACGTCAGTCCGTCCGTCAACAGACAGTCGACGAATAATTGCTTTTCTTTTCTTGCTTGACCCTGACATACAGAGAATTTTGTAAGCGATACTCTTAGATTTGGAGACGGACATTTTTCGGTAGCGCTTTTTGTGTCTGTGATTTCTTAGCTCAAAATTTAGAAATTTTGCACAGATACGGGACGGGATGGATACTCCATCTTAAAAGTTATACATATCACGATTTCGTAATAAGTTTGAAATAAGGACCATCAGGGCAAAAACTCTTCTCTTTTTATTAGTTCAGTTCAGTTGATAAACCTTTTTCCATTTCCTCTAAATCCCAGAAGCCTAACATGCTGCACTTTAAGATGTTTATTATTGCAAAGACGTAACTACGAACATTATCTACGTTTTCTTTCACAACATCTCAACGTGGATCAAGTTTAGTATTTATTCTATTCAATAACTGATTGGCATATTTCTGTGTAACAGCTATTCTTCCCACGATAACCTATCATTGACTAACATTTTCCCCCTGTTACATGGCATTCTGATCATCATGAGTTTTAACATTTCCAGACAGGCCAATGTTCGTTTCGGCACGGTCTCGATGACTGATGATGTGGTCTCGCGCTGCTGAGCCCATGTCAGAGACCTTCGTACAATGATCATCATTATAATATGTTCCGTTATTGTGAATCATTTCACTTATACATTTCTGATCAAAATATAGGTTTGTAACAATTAATCATTACTCATTGTTAGCTATGTTTTGTATTGAATACTATTTTCATTTTACTTATTATTTTTTAAACACAAACTCATGCCACACTGTACATAATAAACGCTAAGAATTTTTTGTACTAAGTTAACTACCGTAGCAATGCAATTAGACAAAACGCGTACCTACTTTAATAGCGTAGTGTATCCTAAGTAAGCGGGTGGTAGTACCTTGCGCAAGATTTGTCCGAATCCTACCACCAACTAATTCGCCAATTCTGGGGCCTTACCATGACGTCCTAATTTCGACTTAGTTCAAGTTTTAGCTGTCACTTTTTGTATGAATCTGACAGCGAGCGAAGCTAAACTGAATCGCATCAAGACGTCATGGTAAGGCTCCAGTAGTGCTTTCGCTACTGTGTTGCGGCGTAGACAGTATGACAACCTGTAAAATTGCTAGCACATGAGGTAACCCTCTAGGTTACGCATCTGCAATCATTTGATGTTAAGGGTGCGGAGTTCGTGGATGCTTTACTTACCATCTGATAACTCACAGGTATACCACAGTGAAGGTATCATAAAAGTTCTCTCACCGACAACGCTTCCAAGCACCTAAATCACACGCACTCATCAGATCTTCACTTTGGATTAGAACACTTATGTTACGTTACAATAGAAGGTACAGCATCTGTTTTCATTTGTTTCCTCCGTGCCTTATTGTTCCTTTCTAGGCCAAAGGAAGTATGGGAAGTCCCATTAACCGTACTTGACTCAATAAAATTAACGGTACTCGCCAAAAAACGAGGGTGGCATATGTCGGAAACAGCTGTAGCGCGCGCGCAACATCTGCTTTGATCTTTATGGGGCGCTCCGGGTATTGCACCGGGTGAACTGGCTTTTGTGGCATTGTTTCAAATTATACTATTTAAAAGGCATGAATGGAATACACTATAAATGTTCTGTAATGTGACAAAAAAATGGCATCGTAAAAAGGAAGGACAATCGACGATCTCTGTCAGATTGTGGCGAATTTTAAACAAATATTTCAAAGTATTTAATCCGAAATCGAGTCTTAGTCGAAACCACTATATGACATGACTAGCTTCTGCCCGCGACTTCGTCTGCGTAGAATTATATATTACGTTGCGACTCTAGGCAGTTACGACCTTTAACATGTTTATCGCTATCGCGGGAACTTTGCAATGTTCCGGGATAAAAAGTAGCCTATGTTTTAATCTAAGATACCAGCTATCTTCGTTCCAAATTTTATCCAAATCCGTCCAGTCGTTTTAGCGTGAAGAACGAACAAACACTCACTCATTCACATATCGTCACAAACTTTCGCATTTATAATTACTAGCTTCTGCCCGCGACTTCGTCCGCGTAGAATTACTGACATTAGGCAACTAAGACCTATGACATGTTTATAACTATCCCGCGGGAACTATGGATTTTTTCAGGATAAAAAGTAGCCTATGTTTTAATCTAGGGTACCAGCTATCTTCACTCCAAATTTTATCCAAATCCGTCCAGTCGTTTTAGCGTGAAGAAGGAACAAACATACACTCACATCGTCACAAACTTTCGCATTTATAATTATGTATTAGTAGGATAAATAAGTAATTAATGTATCTAATGAGCTATGGCCGGGAATCGAACCGATGTGCAATCTTTATGACCGAGCATAATCTGCATCCTGCGATGGATATATCCATACAAGTATTAATTCAACAACCGCTGGACGTATAAATGACCAACATCGTTCATACACGGTTCGATGCGTGCGCGCATAATGGCTATACATGCCTGTATACACAATGAATACACGCACCAACAACGTCCGGGCTGCTATACATGTTTTTTAAAATTAATTCTTAGATTTTACTAACTAGAGGCTGATTTGGTGTCAGACACTTATAGATATGTGATTAGTTTTTCTGATTGTTCTGGGTTTAACCAAATGAATAGGTAGGTGAGGATTGGAAATGGGGGGTTATGGGGAGTGTGAATGGGTGCGTTGGGAGGGGAAGGCCTAGACGGACGTTTCGTGATCAAATTGGGGACGTTTTGGAAAAAGGTCAGGTCAAGAGACCCGAAACCGACGAGCATGTATCAAGAGATTGATGAATGTGGATGAAGCGAAAGAGGTATGTCAGGATCGTAGCAAGTGGAACAAAGTCTCTGCCTACCCCTGTGGGAAAGAGGCGTGACGGTATTGTACCTATGTATGTATGTATGTAATACCTTTGAGTACTTACGCTTGTGAATCTTTGTTGGTGTCTCCTAGATTGTACTGTAGGTAGGTATCCGCGGTAAATGCGGCAGAATCTTAGGACTCATGTTATAGGCGATGTGGCTAGCAACCTATCACTATTTTTAATCCCCTTTCCACCTATACGCCCCCAGTTTTGTTAAACGTGGCCTTTAGGTCTTGTAACCTTAGACTCTTTCTACCCCTTAAGAGACAAAGACGTGACTTATGTATACCTACATACATACATACGATACCGTCACGCCTCTTTCCCACAGGGGTAGGCAGAGACTACTCTGTTCCATTTGCTACTTGCTTGCTTGTATAATGTATACCAGGGGCCTTACCATGACGTCCTAATTCCGACGCAGTTCAAGTTTTAGCTGTCACTTTTAGTATGAATCTGACAGCGAGCGGACCTAAACTGAAACGCATTAAGACGTCATGGTACGGCCCCTGATACCTATATATTGTGTTGTTGTACTACGTACCGGCATTGAGGATAATTTAAGAGTTTTTTTCGTTTCCGCGGCGGACGGAAGGGCTGCTCTTGCGCAAGTACGCCACTGCGCAGCCCCAAGGCTGAGCGAATCACGTGTAATTTGACATGTCTTTGTTTTTAATACCTAAATAAATACTTACGTGCAGTAAGGGAAATGTATTCACGTTCCACCGTAGAACCTTAGCCCCATCACTATTTTGATTTCCCTTTCCACCTATACGCCCACAATCATGCTAAACGCTGATTTTCTGACTGGTCCCTGTATGGACGGCCGGTCGCAGCGCTCATCACATTTAGGTACTCTACAAGTTACAAATACTTAAAATTTAAATTTGTGCCTAACAAAAACAAAACAGTTAGGGGCCATCCATAAAGTACGTCACACAGTTGGGGGGGGGGTCTGGAAATTTGTGACACACGAACAAAATAATCGTAGTCTTCATAGTAAACCCTGTGACAATAATAAAAGCATTTATTCACCATTATACTACATTATACCACAAATTCCAGTTGATACAATCGGTAAGTTTATACATTACAATTGCATTACATACAAGACTTGTGCGGTGGAGGCTGGTGTCTGAACTAGGGGAAACCTGTATGTCAGATCACCAGGCCTCCGATCCCCAGATGTCTGCAGCCACAGAGGTTATGCTGTGAAAAGTAAACTTAGGATTCATGTTAAGTATAAAAGTTAAAAAAAAATACTAAAAACATGATAGCTGCCTGTTTATATGTATGTCTGCTTGTGAATGTGTTTGCATGTGTAAGCTTGAAAGAGTAACTTTTAGAGTAAAGTACAGGCGAGTAAAGTAGCGAAAGAGGTATGTCAGGATCGTAGCAAGTGGAACAAAGTAGTCTCTGCCTACCCCTGTGGGAAAGAGGCGTGACGATATGTATGTATGTATGTGAGTAAAGTAGTCGAGCTGTAAGTACGCGAACTTACTCGCCCGTCTTTCGACCACAAGCAACAGTCCCTATTGTCTCAGCGAAAGCACTCGCTGAAACTACAAGTTGGTTTTGCCACTCGGAATAGAAAATATCGATTGACAAGACAAGGTCGAAAGCTAATGAAAATTAATACTTCTAGGCTGAAGGTCAGAGGGTGCGTTAGTCATTTGTCGAGGAGGCAACTGTAGTTATATGCGGTGATTATGTCACTCCATAAAAAGCCGTGGTAGCCTAGTGGTTTGACCTGTGGCCTCATAAGCAGAGCGTCGTGGGTTCAAATCCCGGGCTCGCATCTCTGAGTTTTTCGGAATTTATATGCGCGAAAATTACATTTGAAATTTGCCTTGAGCTTTTCGGTCAAGGAAAACATCGTGAGGAAACCTGCACACATCTGCGAAGAAATTCAATGGTGTGTGTTAAGCTCCCAATCCGCACTGGGCGCGCGTGGGAACAGTCCAAACCCTCCAATACACGGAGGAGGCTTATGTCATGAGACACGCCGAATGACGCGACAATTTAATAAAGAAAACAACAACAACATGATTGTACTTACTGAAATTGTAGCGAATTCGGAATAAAAAGGCTATATATTTTTATATTATTATTATTATGTCACTCTCACTACTTACTAGGTGTTGCCCGGGACTTCGTCCGCGATGTATTATTTTTTTCTTAGACAGTTTGACTATTCCTGACACTTCCATCAATTATCTTTACATTTCAGGGGCCTTACCATGACGTCCTAATTCCGACGCAGTTCAAGTTTTAGCTGTCACTTTTAGTATGGATCTGACAGCGAGCGGACCTAAACTGAAACGCATTAAGACGTCATGGTACGGCCCCAGGGAGGCGTTGGTCGCAGCAGCCAATCTGAATATGTACGACACGGGGATGTTTCTGAATATCTTAGCCCAACCGGCCTCAGACGTCGCGTTGATGCTATTCAGGTTGGCTGATGTGACCAACAATGTAAGTTAGTGCAAGATATGATTCGTTGTTGCCCTGTGGGCTAATGTGACAAAATTTAGTACGAAGCCCGTTATCAAATAAATAAATAAATAACTCATTTACGCAAATGCCATTCAATGATGTTTTTTTTGTTTCTTTGCTGTAAATTATAGGCATCATACCTTGTATAATGCGAGACGGATCTTCATGGCTTCTGACTCATAGTGAAATCACCTTTGGAAATGTCAAGCGTCTACCGCGGAATGATGTCAGATGGAAAACAAAATATAGCGAATCTAATTGATTGTTGATTGTTTTGGTCTAACTTTACTATTGTTATTGTTATTCGATCGATAAAACGGGAAAGTTTATTTTGAGGACATCAGACAAAATAAGTACTTAACTTAAATACTGGTACAATAGAATTATTCACTTCAGAATAGTTTTATTTAAAGTGACTCCTTTTTTAACTCGACTTAAAAAAATTGTTCTCAGTTTTCAGCTATGCTGCTTGCTATAATAAGTGTTATAATGTAGCGTAGTAGTTCGACCTACAGCCCTTCTAGCCGAGGATCGTAGGATCTAGGCTCGCTCCTCTGATTTTTCCGGAATAAAGCTTTTCAATGAAGGAAAACTTCGCGAAGAGTATACACAACTGCGAAGCAGATATCAATATCACCAGTAGGCTTATTGTCTAACTCGCTCGCAATCGCCACCGTGTTCATTTTGACAGTTCTTGTATGAATGTGACAGCCAGCTGATTCCGATGCCAATTGTCAGCCCATACATGAACTGTCAAAATTAACACGATGGCTATTACGAGCGAGTTAGACAATAAGCCTACTCGTCCCGTAAGCAATCATAGTATATCCTTTTTATTCCGAGAGGAGGCCTGAACCCAGCAACAATGATAATGTCATGAGATATAGATATACATACATATACGCATAAATCACGTCTTTATCCTTTACGTGTAACTGTAACTAAGGTAAAGGCCACGTTTACCATAATTGATGATGACGATAATACTTCGAATGTAAAGCTTTTTTGTCATTGCCACTACTTTAATTCCTATAACTATCTGAAGTATTGTGTATAGAAGTATTTATCATGATTATTTATGTTCTGACCAGTGAACCGCAGATGATCTCACGAGTGGCTGATATTGAAGCCTGGCATGACGTGTTTGGCGAAGCCTCCTTTATTCTTGGAAGTGAATCCGATGAGGTAGTCACGATGTAAGCTTGTAAAAAAAATTGAGTTATATTAGTTAAGAAGATAATAGTGACGAGAATAGAAAAAAGTATGCTTAGGTTTGGTCACGTAGAGAGGATGGATGAGAGAAGATTAACTAAACAGATTTAGGAGAAAAGCCTACAGACGTTCCGAGGCCATATTGGGGACGTTTTGAAATAGTGATGGGTTGCTAGCCGCATCGCCTATGATTCCTACGATTTTCGCCTATTTCCTAGATGTGCTTTTCGGTAAAGAAGAGCGCGGGAAAAGATGCAACTGGTACATTCTATGTTTTTTTTTTCAATCAATAGTCAATATCAATACTGTCAATAGTCGATTTATGCTAAAATATTTGAGTATTTATTATTATTTTGCTTCAATTATAATATAAGTATTTTCACACTTCCTGTAGTCCGATTGATTTGGAATTTGATCAGCAAAAAACCATTTTTTAACCTTACAAGTTTATCAAATTACTCCCAAAGCTAACCTCATTGTGTCCTCAGCCACGTTCCAGATCGATTGTTCGATAGCCTGAGAGTTTTTGTGCGGCCGAGGTCGACGCCACCTGCGGCCTAGGCGACTAGGCTACGTCATGGCTTAACGTTTTCTTTATTTTTAACTCCGCCTCTACTTGTCATAGGACAAAGGAAAAGTAAGCTATACAGCAAAATAAGCACTTGCGCTAAAGAGAGACAAAAAAATGCTGAGCCGTTTAAAAGTTTATATTCGTGACGTTATCAATTATTATCATCAACATTTACATTGTACATACATTACATAAATTACTTCTTTATCCCTTATGGGGTAGACAAAGGTTAAGGTAACAAGACCTAAAGACCATGTTTAGCAAGATTGTGGACGTATAGGTGGAAAGGGGAATGAAAATAGTGAGGGTTGCTAGCCGCATCGCCTATAACATGATTCCTAAGATTTTCGCCATTCCCTCGATGAGCTTTTACCATCTGCGCGGGAAGAGAAGCAACTGGTACATTCTATGTATTTTCTTTACTCCCAGACCAGCATGTACATGGAAGCTTTTATGAACCTACTTAATTTATTTTGAACAGGTATTTAGGCGTTTTTTTTGTCTAATCCTACTTGAGTGTAAAGAATTTTGTTTACATTTATTGTTTCAGGTTCAGCAGGCTTATTGTCTAACTCGCTCGCAATCGCCATCGTGTTCATTTTGACAGTTCATGTATGGGCTGACAATTGACATCGGAATCAGCTAGCTGTCACATTCATACAAGAACTGTCAAAATGAACACGATTGCGATTGCGAGCGAGTTAGACAATAAGCCTACTGGTCTAATCTATTTCAATCCAATTCCGAAGCTGGGCCTTAACATGACGTGACGTCTTTATGCGATTCAGTTAAGGTTCGCTCGCTGTCAGATTCATAGTAAAAGTGACAGCTAAAACTTGAACTGAGTCGGAATTAAGACGTCATGGTAAGGCCCCTGTTCTAGATTTAGAACAGCTTTATTATATTACCGTTAACTTTATAACCATATTAAAATTTCGATTCATGAATAACATTTCATTGATTCGAGCACGTAAATGAAGCTCGAGAGGCATCTAAAGCTTTAATTATAAATAGAGCTTTTACAGCCGCAAGCGCAGGTTTAAAATAATCTTCAGGTTAAATTTATGTATGAGAATGACGTCATTGAAGTCAAAGTAATTGTTCCATTCAAGATTGAAGGTATTAAAGTCAATGATCGGGGTTTTTACCACGTTTGAAGTAATTCTGCCAGTCATTTTAGGAATTGAGTCATTTCACGATTTCTCAAAGCACATTGCCACAAGATCTGGCTGGGAATCTAAAAATGCTCGTGTTAAATAAATAGGTCCTGTTTTAGCAAGTAGTTTGGGTAGTGCTTTGAGCTAAAGCAGTGGAGTACTTAAAAAAAAAATTGAAACGAAATTCTCCAAATGGTTTAAGTAATTTACTAAACCGTAGGCTTATTGTCTAACTCGCTCGCAATCGCCATCGTTTTCATTTTGACAGTTCTTGTATGAATGTGACAGCCAGCTAATTCCGATGCTAATTGTCAGCCCATACATGAACTGTCAAAATGAACACGATGACGATTGCGAGCGAGTTAGACAATAAGGCTACAGATTCAAAATATGGAAGTAACTATTATTTAATTGCTTTAACTTATCTTCATATTGTGCTGAAAAAACTTCGTATGAAGTAGGTCCGCTCTAAACCTTGTTATGATACTATGGATTATTTTTTCTTAAAACCCCACCTTCAGAAATAAGTTTGGTTCAAAAACTTCATTTTAATATGACCATGATTACCCAAGCGGAAACAACAAACCAAGAATAACATTTCTATACGACATAAAAATATCATAATACAGTAAAAAGCAGAACCGAGTGAAGTAGGAATGTGCGTATCTCAAGGTCCAGTGAATGGAAACCAGTACAATATTATGGAGTATTTTGCACCAGTTTATGTGACGCACGCTTGGCCATGAGGCGGACCTTTTGTTACCAAAAATAGGGCACTTATCATCACAATAAAACTTCATTCCGGGTTGATTTATAACTATGACCACTGTAATCTTATTCGTCTCGTCTAGGTAACGATCAGCGTGACTTATGAGAACTCTTGAGACCTCTGTCATTGAGTATCCAGAATAACCTTAATTATACAGGGTGTATCAGATACCCCCTAACAATAATCCACTGGGGTATATAACCATAGCTATAGAAGCTAAAAAAATATTTTGACAAAAATTGGAGTAAAAATTTGAAAACTGTGAAGCAATTCAATGGTGTGTGTGAAGTTCCCAATCCGCACTGGGCCCGCGTGGGAACTATAGCCCGAGCCCTCTCGTTCTGAGAGGAGGCCTGTGCCCAGCAGTGGGACGTATATAGGCTGCAGAGAGAGATAGAAGCTAAAAAAATATTTTAAAAATATTTTTTTTAGCTTCTATACATACATACATACATACCGGTACGCCTCTTTCCCACAGGGGTAGGCAGAGCCTACTTTGTTCCACTTGCTACGATCCTGACATACCTCTTTCGCTTCTTCCACATTCATCAATCTCTTCATACATGCTCGTCGGTTTCAGCTTCTATAGCTATGGTTATATACCCCAGTGTATTATTGTTAGGGGGTGTCTGATACTCCCTGTAGACCGATCGCTTAAATTAGTCCTCGCCCGCGCGATCCAGGGGCCTTACCATGACGTCCTAATTCCGACTCAGTTCAAGTTTTAGCTGTCACTTTTAGTATGAATCTGACAGCGAGCGAACCTAAACTGAAACGCATTAAGACGTCATGGTAAGGCCTCAGGATTCATTTAAGCAGTCATTGTATAATATTTAAGGTCAAAAACAAATGAACAATGATAGAGGAATGAAGGATGTAAGCTGGACAGACGAACTGGTAAAGGTCGTGGGAAGCCATTGGCTGAAGGTAGCCCAAAACCGATCCGCGTGGAGATCCTTAAGGAAGGCCTATGTCCAGCAGTGGACGAGTCCCGGTTGACATTAGTTTAATTAGTTATAGATATAACGAAACTCTGCAGAACTCTGCAGACAGAGCAGACAAGTCTACAAGCATTTGAGATTTTGTTAATTTTGTGACCCCATTCATTTGTGGGGGGAGGCCACAATAGAAATATGAGATCTCTTTCCAGACAGATCTTACGCCTGAGGATCGAATGTTCCTAATATGATGATGATGATAATGATCTCCCAAAAAATAATGCTAGGTTATACAAAAAGCCTGACTGTGCAGTGTGGTTTGATTTACATATTACCTATGTTACTTATATTAATGTATGTGGTAATAAAACTTTATTTGATTCTATTCTATTCCATTCTAATCCCTGGTCACAGAACAAACTGCAGTGACAATAACTGATTGCGTCAAATAATTGCAAGTACCGTGTTTTTTCAACGCATGAGGAAACAATTCTAACAGTTGACGATTCGATTCCCACAACATGTGAATGCTAAAAACGTGTGCCATCGAACTGATTGTTGAATGACAAATGTGGATAAGATAATTGGTCTGACATTTCGGAATTGTTTTGTCGCTTTCGTGAGAGTGAAAGTGGTAATGATAACGTTTAAGCCGTTTAGGAATGGTATTATGGGGGCTGTCATGGTGATATTCTCTCATTGGTAAAATATATACATGTAGCATTTAACCAATAGAGGGTTGATTTGATACTGACCATCCAATCTCGAAACTAGTTGGTCTTTCACAATTATCTGAACATGCCCGCACAGTCAATCACAATCGATGTTGTGAACACCTAGATTAGATAGTTTCTAAATGGCAGCGGTAGTAGTAGTAGTAGTCCTCTCGCAATAGTTTTCCATTTTAATATACAAAAAAACATTCATTATTAAAATGGAGCTGTCTACTCGAGACCAACAGCTTCATATGGTCGCTATTGGGTGATCTGTAGTTTTAACGCAAAATTCAGAGCAGTCAGTTGAAGTCGACTCCAACTGCTACACGACTGCTCTCGTGCCGTTGGTTTCGACTGCTCTAAGTAGTCCGCTTCTATGGCCAGCTGTAGGTATATTTTAAACAAGACTAAGCTTTTAAAGGTTATAACAATTATGTATATCTTGTGGTTTAGTTCTATCTTATGGCGACACATATTGACAAATACCTGTAACAAATTTGCAAACCATGTTTATTTCCTAGCATTCTATTAAAAATCCAATTTGAATCTAATACGAGACAAAATTTCACACCTGCTATGTTGTCCACCGTTGCTCAATTCTCATCATAGCGATAAATGAAATCCATCGAAGTGAGAATGTGTAACGTAACAAGTACCTACTAGCGTACTGATAGTCATTCAGGCTTTATTAACACGATGCGGGAAATTATCGTGCGTTGCGTTCCATTGCTGAGATTGATCGAAGGCTTATAAATCAAAGACTTGCTACCCCTTAGTGTAAAGCAATTGTCACAATAGTCTATTTTTATTTATTTCCTAATATTTTTACTTTTTTCCCTTTGAATAGAATATTTTAAGTTTGACAGATAAAATTCATTGCTAAACAAAACACTGATAAGCTCTGGCAGTAATTCAGTTCTTAGAAACGTAACTTTTGAAATTATTTCATTTAGGGATGGGTTATACTTGCTATATCGCGTACCAGGGCTTAAAAGTACGTCCACCTTCTCATACCAGGTGCAGAAACCAGGTATCAAAATACTTTCAAGGTATTTTCTTCCCAACGTAACGACGACTCGAATACTTGCTTCCATGCAAGTTGCAAGTAAGCAAGTATTCGACTTGCAAGTTTAAACCTTGTTGTTATACAGATAAGATTCAAAATATTCCAATCAAGACGTAAAATACTTTGAAAGTATTTTATTACACGTATAAGCATAATCTGAACCTTATGTGTATGAATACAAGATATAATATTGCATTTTGAAATTTTGAGGTTTAAGTACTTGCTTTACAGTTCGCAAAGGCTTCTGTTCCTTATCGCCAAATTAACGGCCACCCGCCCGGGCTACCAAATTAACGGCGAGATGTTTTCGCTGTATATGTTTTGTCAGATTGGACACTCCCGATTTAAATGTCAATTTTGCCTTACACATTTTGCACTCCCCAATATTATTCCCTTTATCTATAAAATGGCCCACGCCACACTTTTTTTCGCTGCCATATTTAAACACAATAAATTTATTACAACACAATATATTTAAAACACACACACACACACACAGTTTAAGAACAACTGATTGCGATTATTTGCCATGATAATCGAGCGCAAGCACAACGTAAACAAAAAAATTCAGAAATACAAGAACTTCAAAACTGTGCAAGATTAAAAATGCCGAACGTACACGCAAATATGTACCTTGTAATCCTTCCAGTAAAGCTGTACGAATTTTAATGCAATCTTAAATCATAATGCAATTACAACTTGAATGATTCAAGGTCAAGCAACATGAACGAAATGCATTATTGTACCCTATTTTACAATATAATTAAGGTTTACTTTCCAAACTCTAATCAAGTTGAAAACACTGAGCGAGGCGAGACCGATATATATACATTGCTTCGCCATCGCACGGCGCACGCCCCGAGCCCAGCCGAATAGCACCGAACGACGAGCGAGACAAGTTCCAAGAAAAATACATTCAATTCGTTCGACGTACAAGTTCGATGTAGTAGTACTTACTTTGAAGGGACAGTATACTTTAATGGGAAAATACTTTCAAGTCTTGCAAGTATTTCGGGTCGTACCTGGTTGGTATACTTGCAAGGAAATACCTGGTATCAAAACCTGGTAACGTAAATACGTACCATCTCTAATTTCATTTCGAAACAATACAGTACAGTTGTTTTTTACCGAATGAAAATATCTATTCCCAGTTTTACTTGTTCTGTAAGTTGTGGATTAATGTTACATTCAGAAAACATTCTTAGGTCTTTGAAGTAGCTAAGTCGTTTTTGTCCTTATAAATACATTGGAATACCCACAGATGTTTCTCACTACTAAGCACCTACATAAATAGTCTTTCAGCAATAATAGTGCTTGCAATCAATTCACTCGCCTTTAGCTAAGCAATTTTTTCGATGCCGTCAGTGAGCATTACTTAACGATTTGATATTCTGTAGACCACGTCAATCGATACATGCATTGCGAAATCGATACTAATTTTCACTTTCGTTCGTAGCATTTCTATGCGAAGTCATTATATCATTATATATACCTAGGTATAATTATATGTATTTCTCAGTGCCTTTGGTGAACGAACTCATTTTTATACATGTCGGTTATTTTTATGAACATCTGTATAGTCTTATTCTAGATAGGTACCATCGTTACGTTTTTGGTAACGCAATGTACCGAGTATCACCTTCTTCATTTATCTCTGTGTGATTTTAAATTTCTCGTGGAAGTAATATCATCAAACATGTATTATTTCAAGTATTTATATGTCATTGTACTGTTTTAGTAGCATTCAATTCATTGGATACATTATTATTGCTCTTAAAATTGGGCTACTAATATCTAGTTTTCGATGTAATTCCTTAAGTGTACGCTACATTGATTTTTATCAGAATCACTATTTAGATTATTATACACTTATAAACAAACATCGCTATCAGGTGATATCACCCCACATCTGTAGTTAGCGTTCGCAAACATGCATCGTATCTGTGCAATTATGTTCTTATATCTAATTACTGTGGCCTAGATTTTTGCGATTACACTGCATTAAAATTTATTTCTGTGTCGACTTATATCGCTACATGCGGTGAATTCTAGCGCTAAGTAAAGTTTTTTTAGTTAGGTACTTAAACTGTCTCCAACTTATTTCTCTGTCTTAATGGTTGTCTGGTAGAGATCGCTATATTAAGCGATAAGACCGCCTATTGTATACTTTGGTTTTTGTTTCTGTACTGTATTGTATTGATTCTGGAGAGAGCCGAAAAAATGGTATATGATTGGTATCATGCCTCCGCGCGTTTATTTTCGTCCTAACATAAAAACACGAGTACATGGAACATGGTAGAACTCCGTCACATGCGGAAACTTTCAGCATGCCTTATAGAGACCTCTAGTGACCGGAGAGTGAGTTTTTGACATTAGTAATGTCTCCAACATGTTCTTGTGGATAACTCAATTGCAATGGGCAATTTGTACAGTCGGCCTCAGAAGTAGTCGAGTACTTTAGTTTATCGCAAACAAAGTCGTTAAGTTTGAAATATAAGGGTGCATCCGTGCTGAGCTCGCAACGTCGCATTTTTGGTGATTTTTTGCGATTATTTCACACAAATTGAATGAAACTATCAAATATCCGTCTGTAGTGCGCTTCGTTTTTAGTGTATTAATGTGTCTAATGCAATAATTGATCGTGATGGACTTTTATTTTCTTATTAAACGAGATATAGTATTTTATCGCTTTAATACGAAAATAAAAGTCCATCACCATTATTTCTGAGGCCGATCATATAGGTACAGTACAGAACAGTAGGCTGTTCTCGTAGTATATGATATTTTTACACGAAAATCTTTGAAACTCGGCGGATCAGTACCCAGCAAATCAAGATTGCCATACCAAAAGCATAACGTTGCCCGTATTAAAGACATTCCAGAGATTCAGCGACTGATTATTTGCCTTTAGTTTCATTAAGCCTTAACCCCTCGAATGCTTAAGACACAGATCTGTGCCAAATTTAAGACTATCTTTTTGTATTTTTATTCAGATCAGCAGAAATTTTACATATTATAAAACAGATGCGTCTAGAATACGGTACTTTTTTAGCTCCGACATACGAGGGGTTAAGTACATAGAACTATTATTTATTCTGTGCTTACCTAAGTTGTATCTGTTTTAAATTTCTAAACGACCAAGAAAAATCTGAATGTAAAGCTATGGCCGGCATTGTATGTATGTATGTATGTATGTATGTAAACTCTTTATTGCACATAAAAATTTAAAAATACAGAAGTACACAGAAAATAGTACAAAGGCATTGAACCTGGATCCTCATCATTCCGTGATGCGTGCTATACTATATATACCGCTACACCATCTCATAACAGATAATGTATTCGTTTTTCTTTCTTGTAATTTTTTTATAAATAAGTTCTACATTTCAAGTCACTTACCTGTAGGCTTATTGTCTAACTCGCTCGCAATCACCATCGTGTTCTTTCCGACAGTTCATGTAGGGGCTGACAATTGGCATCGGAATCAGCTAGCTGTCACATTCATACAAGAACTGTCAAATGAACACGATGGCGATTGCTAGCGAGTTAGGCAATAAGCCTACTGATATTTGGCATTTTTCTCGAAATTTTGAAGTGTTTGCTTGTCATTTCTAACAAAATCGTTCTTTATTTTTTCAGGTAATTATGCCTCACACTTAACAGTACAACAGTAAGTCTTGATCTAGTTCGCATGGTTAATACCCTGTAATGATTAGTAATTAGTGACGTCTTCAGCTCAACTGGTAAGTAGATTTACCGGGCAATGAACCTTATTGATTGATGACAGAACGGTGACCTTTTTAAGTAGAGCTATCGACTTTTCCACCATTTCCCTTCTTGAAAATTATGTTAGACATTATGTTCTGCGGGATGTATACTTTTAGACCGTGATCACTTTTATTGAGTAATTAAAACATGCAATTGCGTCGAAATAAAAACCCAGTAAAATAATAAATGCGATGCTACGTAGGCCAAATAAATACGTGTAAATACTTTTACCTGTAGACAATAAAGATCTTCGATGTATTTTTATTGTTTACTCGATTAAACATTAAAACTTGTTTTTTTAAGCGATATTTAATTGAATGATAATTGGTTTAACGATGAACACAAATCGAAGTCGTCTTTGTCTTTTTTATGCTACCATCTTTTTCACAATATACCTCACTGACTGATTGATTCATACACGCCCAGTCCAAACCAAACCCTTGACGCTGGAAAGCTGGATTTTGTTTTAGAAATTCAATTAAATGTAAGCTAATGGATGACTTTCTCGAAATTCCCACGGGATAGGGATTTCTGCTGCGTAGGATAAGCCTAGGGCCTGCTAATCTTAC
The DNA here is from genome assembly GCA_963854515.1 of Pandemis heparana. Lineage (NCBI taxonomy): Eukaryota > Metazoa > Arthropoda > Insecta > Lepidoptera > Tortricidae > Pandemis > Pandemis heparana. Next base: position 12,663,124 of record OY978022.1, on the reverse strand, counting down.
AAAAAACATTTATATAAGCTACCCGGACGGGGCAGACATCTCTAAAAATACGATTGTTTGTTCTCAAGTCTTTGAATTTTAATTATGTAATTAGGTGCCTATGTGTTTATGATTATACGTTCGTCCTTAGCCTGGTATTTAAAGTTAGCTTTGCTTAGTTTAGGACTAGGTCTATTGGTGTCAATTATCCCGCGACATTTATTTAAGTACTAGTTTCTGCCTGCGACTTCGTCTGCGTAGAATTATATTTAAATTACGTATAAACTTTCCTTTTCAATCTCTCTATCTATTAAAAAATACCGCATCAAAATCCGTTACGTAGTTTTAAAGATTAAGCATGCAATAGGGACAGGCAGACAGGAAAGCGACTTTTTTTATACTATGTACGGGGGCCTTACCATGACGTCCTAATTCCGACGCAGTTCAAGTTTTAGCTGTCACTTTTAGTATGAATTTAGGACCTAAACTGAAACGCATTAAGACGTCATGGTACGGCCCCTGAAGTCAAATTAAAATGGCTCCTCGGTACATAATCCTCACAAGCATCAAAGCACAGTTCAATGCAATGCAAGCCACGTCACGTTATCTCGAACAACTCTTTGTGTACGGACAGAATAAAAACCTTGAAATCTGGGATATAGTTGTGCAACCTTGGTCTTCAATAGATCCGGTGTCGATATTGACGTATACAATTTCAGTGCCCGTTTGATGAAGGAATTTGACACTTACTGCCAAGGCAAAGATTGAAATTCGGGGTTTTCCAAGCGTTAAATATGAATTTTAATGTTTGTGGAAGCATTACTCATGTTTACTTAAATAAGTTTTTGCAGAAGTGATTATTTTAGCGTCGGATTTGCAAGAACACTTAGGCCGTCTTGATGAAAAGAGTTCACTCTCAATTTAGTGTTAAATCAGAGTGTAAATACGTATGGAACTGTCAAGCTATAATCTCTTGGCGATTCGAATGCCACAAAATTACAACTCTACTCTACTCTACCACATAATCAGGATGTGAGTTGTTAGAAGGTAAACCAGAATACCTGAGGGACTGAGCAAAGCTTCTTCTTTAAGTGCCTCTCCAACTAGCAGTGGCGTGGCGTCAAGTATATCAGAAGGCAAGCCGAAGGGAACTTAACTAGCCTTTTCCTCTAATTCTGCACAATAAATTGCCCAACTGCCTTAAAATAGGCAAGCCAGTGGGAATCGAGTTCTATGGACGCCACGCCACTGCCAACTAGTGAAGGTTGGCAACTAGCAAAGCTTGGTGTTTTAAAAAACTCGTTTTTCCAAAAACACCGTCACAAACTTTTGCATTTATAATATTATTAGTATGCGTCGTGAGGTGGTAGAATATACAGAAACTAACTATTTATTGAACATCACATATAACAATCAAATCAGAAAAAAGGTATACAGAAGTAATGAGGTAACAATAGGCCAGTGTTACCCAACCTGTGGTCCGCGGAACCCTGGGGGTCCGCGAGTATATGTATAGGGGGTCCGCGGCGTCATCTCTGGACCATACATAATGCTAATAAGTGTCGTAATTTTGTATCTGTAATAACTAAAATAAATACCTAATCCGATTTTTTTTTATTAAGGGGGTCCGTGAAAACTGTGTTTGATGTCCTAGGAGTCCGTGGCTGAAAAAGGCTGGGAAACGCTGCAATAGGCGAATAGGTAAATTAATTACTGCGAAAAAGTTGTCAAGTCAGTCTGTCAGTCAAAGTGTGGTAGGGCAGCTCCATCGTCAAAACCGCTGGCTTCCATTTGTGGCGGGTGCCACGAATGCACATACTGCAAGCTTATTACGTAACTCGCTCGCGATCACCATCGTCTTCATTTTGATAATTATGGATGTTGATATATGTGGTAGAATATTGTGTATAGATCTTCTTGTATTAGGGTATCTTCTTTCATTCATCCTCTTAACGTGACCAAACCAACTAAAATGGTTTAATGGTATAATTGGTAGTACAACATCCACTTAATACCATACACTGTGGCAAGGGTCCTCAGCTGCTTGCGCACGCGCCTTGCAAGGTGTGCGACTGACATTTGACGCCTCGCAGCCTCTCCAGCTGTCGATTTAGGCTTAACTGTACGCTTTCATTAAGAACAGGATGGTGAGGGCGGTTTTTTGCGGTTCTTAACGGTTACCGTCGTGTTTTATTTTCATACCGTTTGAATCAGCTGTTTCACATTCTAGCCATATATTTATTTACTAACTTACCCTTACCTTTTCCCTATTCATACTAAGTTGTCCTTCTTGCTAAGGTCGAATTTTTTAATCCTCAGATAAGCACTTAACTGACAGATAGGTACCCATAGAGTTGTTCGTCGAATAGGGCCTATCTGACGATTGAAAAATCGGCCCTAAAACATGTGTAATTTTTTTCAAATAAGATTAGAAACATTTATTGTTAGTGGTCGTATTTAGGTAAGTACACCATTATGAATATTATGATTCAAGTCCTCTGCACCCTTATAATTTTTTTTACTGCTTTGACATTAAATTGCCTTTAATTTACTCTTCTTTTAAGGTTCTATATCTGAAATAATAAATCTGAAACCTTATAATACAACATTTTGGAATCATTTCGTAGTCCGTCTACCTCAGGAACGGGTAAGAATGTCGAGTTTATTTTCCCCGTAAAAACTTTCCGCTGCAAATTAAAGTCCTCCCTTTCTTTTTGCTTCAAACCATTCAAATACCGAACAATAAGACGGTTTAAACGAATTACTAGTACCAATATATAATTAAAAATACCTACTTCCTTAAATATTTCGTTCACGTTTTCAGATTCCGGCAATAAATCTAGGATAACATATTCGGTCAATGCAAACTAGGAGCTGCTGATAAATAACGACCGAACAATACTGTACGCGCTTGACATAGATTTGTTAGTAATTGTATGCTAATTATAGTTATCTGTGGGCTATGGGGAATAACAGTGTCATGGAGTAGGTTCATTTTTTCTGCTAGGTCTTCTGGGTTCTTTAGGGTTTTCTGACTAGCAAAATATCGCTTTGATGCATTTAGTACTTATTAAGAAAACCGTATAATATATTTGTCACGATAATATACATAGAATCAATATTTTGTTTGTCAGAAAACCCTCAATGGGAGTCTAATAGTGTACTAGACCTACGTAAAATATCAAAAAAAAAAAAATTACAATTAGTATAAAATTAACAACTAAAAAAACCCCGCATTGTAATTGAATTGAAGTATGTAAGTTTACTACTGTAATTTTACCTCATAGTAACCGTATAAGAACGTATCTAAGTCGTTGCAAACTTATATACTTTCCATAAGTCTTACTTAATTTAATCGTGGACTAATAAGGGTACTTTAGCTTAATCTTTGACATATAACTCAAAAACAAAGGAACCCCTAATCCGGAAGCTACAAGCGCTTTGTCTTTCACTAATCTCGTGAAATATTACTCAAATAATATATGAGATAAATGCGAATGCCAGCCGTGTAACTGTATACTGTAACTAGGGTTGCCAGACGAAAGAAATTTCCCCATATTCCCGGTATTTTTGGGCCTCTATCGTGAAAAAAGTTATTAATTGTTACCTTAGTTAGGCTCTGTCTACTTCGTGAGGGTTTTGCACGTGGTTTGTGTATGTATCATCCTACAGCCTCTTCATTTCACGCTACTTTGCCCGGTCTTAAGACAGACTTCACGGTCTTCCAGCAGAGTGCTAGATGTCATCTGACCAACGGGCTGATGGTCTACCCACTGACCTTCCACCCAATCTTGGCACTCCGTACCACCTTTGAACACTTCAGTCCATCCTGCCAAATACTTCGACTATCTCCACGTCGGCTTCTTTAAAAAAAAAACCGTGAACCATTCCAAACAGGAAATCTTATTATTTAATCTGGCAACATTAGCCAAGCTCCACACTGCCGGTTCGTTGAGATAATAGCTCGATAAAGCTCTCAAAGTTCCCTCCTTCCGGCAGACACTTGATGTTATTGCTTCCGTTCGCTAAAGTTCGGCAGCTGAGCGATTGCTAGGGGAAGTTGTTTCTATGAGCTTGTTTTTGAGAAACAGCTGTGACATGCACAAAATTAAAAAAAAATGTTTTTTTATAAGAAGAGCGACTAAAATAAGCAAAGGTGTGGTCGTAAAATTTGTTAAAAATATTTTTTACAATTAGATTAATTAACTAGTTTCTTAGGTATAGTCAAGCAAAGAGAGTAGATTGAAATTTCGTCTTCTATTAACCGACTTCAAAAAAGGGGCTCTCATTTCGTCCGATTTTTTTTCCGTACCGCCTAATCCGATCTCACCGAAGAATTGCCACGATTTTGCGAAAGTTAAATGATTGTAATATCGTTTCTTTATACATTAGAATTTCAAAAAATCATAAAAATCGAATTTCTAAGTTGCGTAAAGTTCCTCTCTATTCCTACCATACAAAACATGACATCCTCATCAACAGCTCCAGCTTATTTAAGTCCCACTGCCGGGCACAGGCCCCCTCTCAGAGTGAGAGGACATGACATACAACATTGCAAATATTGATGTTTTAATTTATTTACACAGGTATATATTTCACGGAAATCAACATTTAGAAATCTCGAACTCCAAATGCTAACTTATTCCAACGCCCACACCGGTGGAGATCAATTTTTAAAGTAAAATCTACATTCAACCCGATTTGGGATGGTCAAGCTTTTGTCTCGCTCCCACGCCCTGGTGGGACAGGGAGGGATGCTTGCGCACGAGTGTCGATTTGGAATCGCAGGGCGGGTCCGGTTTGCAAACTAGGCCGTTAAGTTAAGGTCACAGTTGAATTATTGAGAACAGTATGCAATGTACACATTATCATATTTTACAACAAAATTGTAGGAGTACTATTTTTTAGTGAAATAAAGCCAATTTAGCTAGTTTTATCTTCACATAAAATAAGTCAGGTACAATACTTACTGGCGTAATTATTGAGCTACTCACGGTAGACTTACGTGCGTAATTAAAAATGTTAGCTAACATGTTCTGTTGTAGTTGTATCCCTTTCTTGAAAGCCTGACTTCGAAGTGACAACGATAAAGGCAAAACTAGTCTAAGAAACATTTGCCCGCGACATCGTTCCGCGGGTACTATGCAAATTTTCTGTATAAATCTTCGGTGTTAATCCAGTTCATATACATTTTCTGAGAATCTAGTAACAAAAATACACATAATAAAATTAGTAGGATAATCTAACAATATAAATACCTTCTTACACCGTGATGCTGTTTAAAATCTGTTGACTGTGAGTCCAGCTCATACAGCCTTCTGAGTCATAATGACATCAGACTCTCCTCAAGCTCGGTGGATTACTGTGCGCGGGCGCAGGTCCGGTTTTACCGGCCATAGTCTTCACGCCTTTTAAAAAAATTAGAGGCCATAGGTCTCAATTTTGAAAGTCAACAAATTGTTCAATTTTTGTGTCGTTTTAAAAATGAAATTTGTTGGCAAAAGTATTAGCAAAAAAATAAAAATACCTACCTATCAATCAATTAAAGACGTTTAAATCGGCAATATGATTTTATGTTACAATTTGTTTTTTGAGTTCGTGCAACCAAGCGTGCAAGAATCGTAATTCTCGCAGCATAATGTCGCTTTGCACTATTTTTAACACCGCCGCTACGACATTAACTGATCACCAATTGATCATTAATTGATCATGAATCAAATGAAATTACCATATTTTTCAAAGTACAAATTGTATTAATTTACCTTCCAGAATACTACAAATGTACATCTTTTTAAATAACAAACGCTTATTACTTCCGCCTAGTTAGAGTACTGTAATTATCTTCTACTGCGTTAAGCGCTAATAGGTAACTTATCTACATGGAAAGCCAAACAAACACATAAAACACGCTTGTCGCGAGTCGAGAGGCTTGACTACACCGCCGCTTAGTCACCACACCAGGGTTCAATGGGGAAATGGCAAAGGCTTTTATTTACTACAGTTCATCTGCGGAAGAGTACGATTTCGTTTAAAGTCTATCTTTATAAATAAAACAATTTGGCTACCTCAGATTTGGCTGAATGCTGAATAAGCCTTTGGCTTTGGTTTGTATGTATGTATAAACTCTTTATTGTACAAAAAAAAACAATAATTTTACTGGTAACGAGATAACCAGACGTACATAGGCGAACTTATCCCTTAACTTAAAGGCATCTTTTCCAGTTAACCTGTGAACGATTGACAGGACATGAGGACAACAGAAACCAGAGTATAATATAAATGATGTTTGTGTGTGTCAGACTGGTTGCGTGGGCTGTGTTCCCTTTGCTTGTCCGCTTTTTTGATAAAAATCCTATCGCATTTTCAATTCTAAAGTAAGTCAAAAAAAGTAAAGTAAGGTAAAGTAAGTAAGTCTGGTAATAAAACATTTCATTTCATTTCATTTCAATTCCCGCATTGTGGCAACACTGATCGCTGTCATTTCTAGTTTTTTTTCACACCAGCTGAATAATTACAGGGCAATTTTAGTTTTTGCGCCAAGTAAGCTCTTGAATGAATCTCGCGCGTTATAAACACAATTACTATGATTAAGCTGCTCCTCATACATTAAACACTAAATAAATGGGGCTAAGCAATATTACTGAATCAATATCGAATTAATTACTCCATTAGACGTTGCAGTAGCGGCACACAATAAGAAATATTTTGCAAGTTTTGCAACGCGTGTTGTAAAATCTTGCAATTCAACGCATTGTCGAAGGTGCTACATTAGCAGAATATTAGTTTGGCTCTATTATAATAAGAAGGTCGTCCTTTGTATTATCATTGAGTCGTGTTTCGCTATTCGTAGATGAATAGTTGCCAATGTCAAGTTAAATTTACGATGTCTGTAATAAGGGTGTTATGTTAATGTTAAAAAGTTTGCTAATTTCAATTAGCTTTAGCATTTAAGTAAACGAAGTTAAGACAATACAATAAAATCTTTTCACAATGAACCCCGGCGCACATTAACAGAAATTTCTGTCGAAGATCTCTTTTTTTATATATATATATGAATAGGAAGGCAAACGAGCAAGTGGGTCACCTGATGGTAAGCGATCACCACTGCCCATAGACACCCGCAACCCCGGAGGGATTGCAGATGCGTTCCCAATCTAGAGGGCTAAGATGAAATGCCTCTTGTGCCTGTAATTTCCCCGGCTGTCTTCCTCTCCACACCGGAACACAGCAGTGCAAGCACTGTTGCTTAGCGGCAGGATTAGCGAGTAAGATAGTGGTAGCGATCCGAACAGAACTTGCACAAGGTCCTACCACCCGTAAAATCATTTCTTTTGCAAATGGTACAGTCCGTGCTTTATCATTTTTTATGACAGTCCTTTTGTCAGAAAAAAAAGATGGATTGACTTGTAGGTAAAATACTTTGAAGTTTTAAGCCGTACCAATAAATAACATTGAATCTTCCTTCGGCAGGTAACGGCAAAAAACTATCGTCTTGTACTGTAAATGTCAAATACTTACTAGGTATGATATAGTTTGTCGCCGTTACGTGCCGCCAGTGGCGCTGTCAATTCTTCCATAGTAATTGAGAAGTTTATTTTGTGGCAATAACTCATATTAAGTAGGTACTAAAGGCACAGTAACTTTTAGTTATGCTTATTATGTCCAATTACTTCTCGAATTAACTTCTCATTTTAAAGTCAACGAGACAATTAAAAGTACACCTTTGTCTTATTTCCTACAACGTATGTGAGAAAAGGGCATCTATCTCACCTTACCTTTCAATCAACTGCGGTAAAATACCAAAGCAATTACGTACATGCAGTAATATTAATTAATACAGGTAAACGGACCTGTATTACTCAGTTGGCATTTTGTTAGAGGTTACCTAGACTAAAAATAAAAATAGACTGGAAATTAGAAAATTTCGCAACTTTATGCCTATCGTATCGGCTCCAGGGAATCACTGCGAAATATTAAATTCATATAAGTACTATCTATCTCACTCTCCTATTAATGATGACTTAGTGTGAGCGGGGCACTAAGAAACGAACTTCGAATTTCTAATTTCGGAGTAGGTCTGCAATTCCCCTTTGTCATAGGTTCATTCTATTTAATATTTAGCAAAAGCTGGTGTCATTTGTTAAAATTAGCTGCCTAATATATGCAGTCTTTAGTCTTTGAGTTAGTTCTGTTCTGAGTCAACAAAACGGTTGACATTTAGACCGTGTACCTACGATGTATTGACTTTTTCATTCGAAGACAAAGGGCAGTTGTCTACACAACCGTAGTTATGAATATAATGATAACTTTGTAGATAAATATTTACGATGCACAAGAAGAAAAATGAGGCCTTTTTTATTCATGATTACTCAAGTTATTGTAACTAAAAACAGACAAAGAGTCGGTTGATCAAAACAATGCGTTTAAAATTTCGAAAACGTGGCGTCTCGCTCACGCATTCCAATTTGGAATAACGTTAATAAACCGTCATCTTGCTTGAGGCAACATAACAAACACAACCTCAATTTAAGCGGCGTAAGGTACAAAATAAATTGAATAATCGTTGGGAAAAAACTAAACAATAAGAGTAAAACTGGGCCAAAAGGCGAAAGTGAATCGATGGCTAAATTAAGTTTTGATTTCCGAAATCAGAATGCGGTTTTGTAAAACGTATTCTACGTGTAATTCCACTGGTAATTCTGATATGATTTTTTTTTATTAACAAAATCTCATAAGACTACAAACCAAACCAAATGTACCATACCTACGTGTTCCTTACCTACGTTATTTTAAAAGGTTAATGTATGTATGTACCTTTGTTGACTAACTATCTAAAAAAATAATTCAGAAGGCAGAAGAAGTTATTCCGCAGGGTTCACTTCTCGGGGGTAAACTTTTAACCCAGTCATAAGCCTAACATTAAGCATAAAACATATTTTGACTTTGAATACGCTTTTGACGCAGTAGACATTACAACAGGTCTTCAGTGTACAAACTGGTTAATTACCCGGCTTTTTTGTCTTAATTTACAGCTACAGGTTTATAAAATCTTGAATCCTTATAAGAGAGTTAATTGAGGCACTGGAAAAGTCAACTAAAAATAAAAACTTGTTCGGAAGGAAGCCCGTTTCCTATTAGGACTGTATTAGGGCTTGTACCGAGCATTTATAGCCTAGAACAAACCGGCTGGACTAGCTGCTAGCTAGACTGGATGACCTGGATTTCGTTGCGAAGATTACAGGTATGCTGTTGGTATGGTCACGAATCGATAGTTTTTATTCGTTGAATGCGGTATTTAAAAAGAACGATTAAACCGATAAACATGGCGGACTTTAAACATGAATTTTCGTGGATAAATACAAACATTGACAAGAATTTTTTTGACTATTTGAATATGTGGAGGAATATAAACTTCTTTGCCCGTTGTCTTGTTAATTTGGGAATGTTTCTGTTATCCGGTACTGATTTGTGGTGTTCAATAAAGATTATTTGTTTTGTATTGTACTGTATTGCACGTAATTTTATGCGTTTAAACTATGAAAGTTGAGTTAATTTGTTTCTGAGCGCGCTTAGGTCTATACCATGTGTTGAAAGGCTTAAATGTATAGCAGTAGACAAACATGCATGACTAAAAACAACCATGTTATATTTCATTCTTGTTCGATCAGTTTGCAGGCAATGTTTTTGTGTGGGACTCACTCAGACGATTCTATCAATACTTGTGTCACAGGGAAAATTATTGCTCGTTTTTTCCTCTCATTGTCATGATAAAATTGCAGTAGATTTTTATTGTTTAAAGCCTCTCGATACAGTTAAGGTATGGTTAAGGGCTGTGTTTCCTACCAATATTAAATTAGTATTCATTGTCTTTTAGGATTTCCCAGGCGTGGGTAGGTACGTCTAATATTCCCCATCCCTTTTTATTGTGCAGTATTGCAAAGTAGTTTTATCATACCTATCATATGAAATCTTTATTGCACTTATTATCCCTTAAAAACATAAGTTCGCCTTTGTCCATATATTTATCTTAATGTTTTTTGTCAATTTGTGTTGGTTTCTTATTTGTGTCCAATATGCACTTTGAACTACTTATTTATTATCTACTTTAACTTCATGGCCTATTGGAGTCTTTAGATTTTTTTCATGTAGCGTGACTTGCGAGGCTCGTGCCGGTTTTTTAACGTTTTTGGTCGTAATTGATAGTTAATCGTCTTTCGCGTCTAATCATAGTTTTATACCTACTTCCCCCTTTCAATGTATCGATCGGGAATATCACTATTACTTAACCTTGGTCGTAATTCTTCGGTAATTTGTATATTACGACCAATAATCGTTTCCTCGTAATCCAATCGAGAGGCCAATCCGGTAATGGCCACCAATTTAGACCAATTACGCTATTCCGCGCTGTCAATTCTAATAGAATTACAGTATTGGCAAAATGTTTATTTTGTAAACAAAGAAATGCGGTCACAGGCGTAATTGTTACACCATTGGCCCAAAAAGGGGTGCAATGTTTTTATTACGTATTCTATCAGCAGTCAGCATCTCCAGCATCATTGAGATCTGCATCCAGGCAAGACTGAATTGTTATAAAATAACGAATGAGTGAGTACCTATACATAACTGAAACATAGTTAGCTTGTTAATGTGTCAAAAATAGTAATAGGTACGAAAACGATTCGGTTGGATAACATGCATTGACCTATCAAGTCACATTACCTCTTAAACAATTTAAACAATGAGCAAAGAAATGTTTACTTACCTAGCTACTCCGCTACCACACTTGCATGTACCATCAGCCAAATATGTGGTCTGCCACCCTAAGGATAAAATTCCCTTGCACGTCACAATATATACCGTCGATCAGACAGGCTGTCAACTTGAAAATTCGACTTTAGCGACATTTACATTTGATAGGAAGTTGGATGAAAAGTGGTAGACCACTTATTTGGGCGACCGTACAAGCAAGGTAAATGTTCAATCTCTGCAAAGTTAAGTAGGTAATGTCTGGCCTGATCCAACAAATAATGCAAAAAAGTTAAATACGATCGATCGAAAATTCGGAAGAACTAAACATTTGGACATGTTGGACACTCTTAGGCAACTCTTAGGCCTTTCTCACCCCAAATCACGTTTTACGTTTTTAACCCATACAGGCATGGGCCATACCTAGGTTCTAACCCCATTAGATAACTGACCCAACTAATGCTACACATTTACCAGCTGCGTAAAGTTGTGTAATGTTGCGCTATATTGTCTTACGGAACAGTGCTGGGTTTCTTACGCCTAGGAAACGAGTCTCCGTTACCATAACATGGACTAGCCTTTCACGAGGGAAAGACAATATTATCAACACTACGACAGTGATATAATCTACATAAAGTGATATAATTTTACGTACCTACCTACTATCATAGCCACGCTGTAACTAATCCCTATTTGCAGTACTTTTTACCAAACGAACTAAGTAAATTGAGCGAATAGCGAGTTGAAATCACCACTGAACTTTTAGTGGTCCTCTGATAGTTCTGTTTTTTTCGGAGTTGAGCGCATGGCAAAGGAATAGCGCCACTCAGCCACCGATAGACAATGAGTTTGATAAACAAAAAATGTTTGCTATTCAGGATACGTTGCCCAGTTGTTCCTCTTTTTCGTTTTTGAAGACTACCAACGCATGTAAATTTCCACTGAAGGGGTGTCTGGTCAATCTTGGTTATGTATCATTAGTCAATGCAAAACAGAACGCCTGATGAAGAGGAAACCGTTTGCTTATGTTTTTAACAATCAATCACGGATGGAATGAGAATTGAATTGACGGAAACGGATAAGGGCTTGAAAGTGTCACTAGAAGACAAGTTTAACAAGAATAATGTTGAGGAAGTGCGACAAACCGCAGCAGGATGGAAAGTGCTTGGTTCCCCAGCAATTAAGTTGCTGTTATTAGAGAGATTATCGCGTATGGCGTTAGTTTCATGTGTAAAGGGAATGCGTGTGAAGTAGAAGAATTAAGTCTCGTTTTAGAGTCTGACTGAAGGCCATGAAGTGGATTGAGCAAAAAAATATTAGAACAGTGACATTTATGGTCAATTTAATACTGTAGTACTGTAACTGACCGCGGAAGAAAAACTTACTTAGAAATCTGTAAGAAAGTCATGTAGAAAAATAAATATAATGTTTCACATTAGATACATTTTCTAATAAAATCGATTAGTTTGTAATCCTTTACACGTTTCTTTCCTCACGTTTACTTATCACGTGTAACAAATTTTATGGATTCCTAACGAACTTTAGCAATTTGCTGACTCATTTACTCACGTTTTTCGAGTATGTCTTTATTAAATTGAAGCTTATTGGCCCTGAAATCGCGTTTGAAATTACTCTAACGAATAACACAAAGAATATCCGTGTTGAATTCAAATGTTCGTAATCAATCTGGAAATCAAATCAAGGGTGAAGGGTGTGGGCACACGTGCTTCGTCTTAGGCCATATGTTTGCTTGCTATCAGGCGCGATTGTGGTCTTCGCATGCCTATTGCAACCTTTCATCGATTACTTTAACGCGTTGGCATCACGTCCCATCAATGTACCTCGTACAATTTAAAGAAAACTTCGTGCGTAACGTCACTGACATCTTTTTAATCTCCATCGTCATCGGCTTACAAAATCACGGGTTATCACAATCCAGTCATACGGGCCATGGTTACGCGGGAATCGCGGGATTGACGCAACGCTGCAAGCAATTCCTGATTCATTGCGGGTTTTCTTACTCCACCGTTGTTCAGTAAGCGTCTCCAACGCGCAATGGAAAAAGGATTCGCTCTGAGTCGTGTCGCGTAATAGTTATTGCCAAAAGCACGTTTCTGCCGTCGTGCTGGGAAGCTCTGCGCGTGCGCACTGTCACGACCTTACGGGACTGCGCGGAGCATCGCTATTTTTTTAACGGACTAGCTGAGAATCGTCTTTTGTTACCGTTACGTTACCTTACCTTGCTTTATTATTATTACCTTCTTTAGTGTTGACAACTTGGGTTGGAGCCTCCTGTTTGTCTGTACTTGTTTTCGTATTAAATCTCTTACTTATATCAGGGCATATATATGTATTGACAAGATGGCCAAAAGAACGGGACACTGCCTTACCTCTTTCTTGAAGCGTTTTGTCGTATTAGCCAAACTAAATGGCTTCAGCCTGAGTAACACTGGATCCCTCAAATTCTCAGGACAAGTAGTAACAGAACATTGCTAAGTCACTATCACAACCAACCAAGCTAGCCCGGAAAGGCTTGATTTTCTAGTTTGTGTATCCTCTTTTTATAAAAGATAATAAAAATAGTAACTAAATAAATAAACACTTATTAAGATGCTGTACACCTGGCGAATCCTTAAACTGTAAATAGTAAAACCGTTACGCGATAGTGGGAACTGTTATACTTAACTAGGTCCAGTAGTTACCACGTTAATACTATAAATAAAATAAATACACTACTAGTTTTAAAAACGCCGTTAAGTATGCATTTTATGGTTGCTTCTGTGTTCCTATCAACGATTTCAGCCACTATAAATTTAAAGGAATAATTCTCCCACACATTACTTCACGGTCATTAGCGTAACTCAAATATTTAAACTACACTATTGTGTTTTCCCCGTTAAATGTTGACAAACAAAATAATTACAAAGTTGGCAATCCATTGTTGTTTGTCAGCTGCCAAAGCGATGTCACAGGCAACACTGACAACACTGGCTACACGCGTTTTCGTCAGTTAACTCGTTATACAATACGATTACAAGATGTGGATGCAATAGGCGCTGAAGAAGTAGCTAAGACGGGATTAAGTATTACGAATAAATTGGTAGCTAGAAATTAATTAGAGACGTAGGTAATATGACAATGAACTAATAAATAATGTAGGAAATGGATTAGGTTCTCAATTAACTATAGAGTCACAAAAACGTGTTAAAGCCGAATACGGTGGAGTCAAAAAACAAATTGATCGACTTACTGTAATTTACCAAAACGAACTACAATGATGATAGCATTTTTTAGCTTTAGATATATGTATTCAGTGGTAAAAAAATGACCCTCATATGTATGCAATATAGGTAATTTTGTATGGTGACTGGGCCAAATTTTGTGCCGCTGTAGTTCAAGATGTTAAAACATTTAGACGCGAGCTATGCTTGAGAATAACAGTAATGTAGATAGCCAACCTATAATAAAACGCATCAGAAGATAATCATATTTCACGTTACACACAGAATGGGATTAGGTTAGGTTTTGAACACGGCGGTTCGGTCTACCGCAGACCGCAAGAGAATTTGATGTGATATATCGTCCACATTCTGCTGTCAAGTCGGCCCGATTTCCCTTTCGTTTGTGACAGTTGTCCTATTATGGTTTCGTAACACGAATTTTGACAAAGAATTGAATAATAGAAACCTGTTTGATGGGATATCACAGGTCACGTTGTACTAAAGTGCATTTCTTCCGAATTCACGCAATGTAACATTTGGATATTGACAATTTACAAAACTAATTGTTCGTGTTTGACAGAAGTTTCATTTTCTTTAATTTCCCTAATATGTACCATCTTAATTGTACGAGATATAGAACAGACGACATGAGACATTTACCGAAAATTGTCTTTATATGGTTACATTTGGAAATAGGGAACGACTATATCTTGGACATTCTTTTAATAGACGAGGGAAGCATTTAGTATCCTTTATGTTTAATAGTTAATTTAGTTACTCTAGTTGTGTTTTCCCTTCTAGTTTTTGACACTAGCCTGATTGCGTTGCTTTGTCGATGTTTATCGCTTTTCAACAAACGTTATGTTTTGTTCTTTATGTTTGGAGAGCGTACGGCGATCGGTTAGAAATTAGGTCACTAGTTCGTTTACTGTTTGTGCAACTGCTTTACACTCTTCTTATTGTAAGATAAGTGATTGCTAAAGAGAGATTTTACTTACAAGTTTTACGATTAGATACTTTTTTTCTACTTCAGCCACTATTATTAAAATTATTGACTTTGTTGTCAAAAACAGCTTATGAACATTTTGATTCTGAGTTATCTTCATTACCATCATACAAAATAGAACAACTTTACGTGCCTTTTTCTCAATATGTTTTTACTTGAAAGCAAAAAACGGTGGTTTCTTTAGTAGTCCCCAAGGAATGCGACTTACTCGTATTTTCGTTGCTATATTTGTTGTTGACAGAAGTTTCATTATTTAGGGCATTGTTATAATTGTAACTATTCAAATATTTTCTATTTCCATGGATTAACCTACAGTACCTATGCTATAATTATCTTCACATGTAACAGATATATGTTTCTTAGTGTCCATTAAATCGTGGGAACCGACTATAATGGTTCATTGCTCCGTATCATGAACAAATTAGGGTCATAGCATTACTATTACGACATGCATTGTTGATATAATTACTGTGTTATTTGTTTTCGACATTTGTGTGAAGATTTTTTCAATTTTGAGGGTGTACTTAACTTTGCTAACAGTATAACTTACGAACCATGTTGTTTGGTTCTGTCATTCGGTTGTATATATTCCATTACTAGCTTTTGCCCGCGACTTCGTCCGCGCAGAATCAAAATTTGCGCTAAAACTTCTTCCTCTCTCCTTTCGAAAATGTACAAAAATCAGGCAAATGCGAGTCGTATTACATTATATATCTGTCTAATTTTCTATCTTTAGGCATAAAAAAGGGCAGAATTGTATGTGATATGTGTTTTGAGTACATTTTTGTTTCTCCTGCTCGTCCTTGACTGCTGAAATAGTTCAGCCCCTTCTATAAACCTTTTAACTTAAACTTGTTATTGTATAAAACACCCTAATAGAGGTAGGGATTGAAAGTGCTCGTCGTTACGTCTCCAAAAGGCTCTTGGTTGAATGCAACTAATTGACATTAAATAATTATGCAACGAACTCTCAACTCGAGTTTATCGTAATGTGCTTATTGATATTGCACAATTATTTTATGAGCAAAATTATGCAAAAGTAAACAAGATCATAAAATTGTGATTTTTCTGTAACCTTACATTTGCCGTCTTTTTCCGTAACCATATTATGTTTAATCTAACTTTACTAATATTATAAATGCGAAAGTATGGATGGATGGATGGATGTTTGTTTGTTACTCAATTACGCCAGAACGGCCCAACGGATCTGGATGAAATTCGGCACATAGATAGAGAAAAGTCTGGAATAGCACATAGGCTACTTTTTATCCCGGAAAATTGCGTAGTTCCCGCGGGATAGCGATAAACGAATTCTTTGCAGACGAAGTTGCTGGCAACAGCTAGTAGAAAATACATACATACTCAAATCACACCTTTATCCCTTACGGGGTAGACAGAGCCAAGGTAACAAGACCCAAAGACCATGCTTAGCAGGATTGTGGTGTGGGTAGGTGGAAGTGGAAAGGGGAATCAAAATAATGATGGGTAGGTACTAAGCTATATAGAAAACCTACGATTTTTTTTTTATATAAGAGGGGGAAAACGAGCAGACGGGTCACCTGATGGAAAGTAATCACCATCGCCCATGGACACCTGCAAGACTTGGGGAATCACAGGTGCGTCGCCGACCCTTTCAAGAACAGGAAGGCTCGCTTTTTTTTTATTTATTTATTTATAAGCCTTTTTATTCCGAATTCGCTACAATTTCGGTAAGTACATGTTGTTGTTGTTATTGTCGTTAATTTTTTTTTATTTTTTTTTATTTATTAAATTGTCGCGAAATTCGGCGTGCCTCATGGCATAGGCCTCCTCCGTGTATTGAAGGGTTTGGGCTATAGTTCCCACGCGCGCCCAGTGCGGATTGGGAACTTAACACACACCATTGAATTTCTTCGCAGATGTGTGCAGGTTTCCTCACGATGTTTTCCTTCACCGAAAAGCTCATGGCAAATTACAAATGTAATTTTCACAAATAAATTCCGAAAAACTCAGAGGTGCGAGCCTGGGATTTGAACCCACGACGCTCTGCTTGAGAGGCCACAGGTCAAACCACTAGGCTACCACGACTACATAGGCTCGCTTTTTAAAGATCCCTAAATTGTACCGCTCAGGGAATGTTGCAGCAGGAAGTTGGTTCCAGATCTTCGAAATATATGGTAATTGCTATAATTTCTATTGTTATTAATACCTTGGAATCACTCGCACTTAATATAATAATATTTTCTCATACACAAAGGTATCAGCTACGCATAGTTTACATCTGCAATAGTACAGTACAGATGTGTAAACATTTTAATGTTATTCAAAACTGTTTTGACAAATCGTCCAAATATTTTTGTTGCACTCGTAGATACTAAGAGCGTATTCAGCATCCCACAAGCATCTGGTACTTCCGAATACATTTTTTTTAAATTATAAACTGACCAGCGATTGACCTCTATCTCACCTGATGGTAAGTGCAGATGAGGCCGAAGATGTAGCTCACTGGTTCAGTAACAGCCTGTTTACTCTGGATTTAATAGTCCAAGGTTATACTTATCCGGAAAGACAGACGACGGAAGCGCATTCCACTCATTAGCAGTCCGCAATATAAAAGATAAAGCAAAGCGCGAGGACATTACACCCCGAGGGTGGTGAAATAAAGAAGATCTACAGGAACTTGTCGCACGAGCCAAAGGCGGGGGCGATAAACATGCGACCTGTAGCCTTATTGTCTAACTCGCTCGCAATCGCCATCGTGTTCATTTTGACAGTTCATGTATGGGCTGACAATTGGCATCGGAATCAGCTAGCTGTCACATTCATACAAGAACTGTCAAAATGAACACGATGGCGATCGCGAGCTAGTTAGACAATAAGCCTACTGAGGCTTTCTTTATCACCGCCCGAGTGTGTACAGTCACCGGCATAAATAAGTGATCACTTTTGTACCTTGTCACTTTAAAGTCATGTTTGAAAAACCATATGAAATCATGTACCAACTGAAAGCGACAAGGTACAAAAATGATCACTTATTTATGCAGGTGACTGTACACTACACAATTTTACGTCTTCCCCTGGCCAGGAAGTGGAATTTCCGCTTTACGGCCCGGGGAGATGTGAGTAATAAGTTTAATAGCGTCCATCGCCATCCTCGGGGTATAACGTATGTTTGTACTAATAAAGTGAACAGTCACTCGGATCTACAATTAGAACGCTTAAGTCATGTAGGCATAGCCTTTATTTTAAACCATGGAAGTGATAACTACAGTACCGACACAACAACCACCCACCCACCACCTTGTTCACCTTATTTGCGGTGGAGATGTCTCATTTAAGGGCAATGGTTAATGTTCTATTATCATTTACAACACGGCTATCACGAGAGCGCGTCACCCACCATGACGTCTTAAGGCGCTGTCAACAGCAAATGACCTGGAGCAGCGCCACTCTTCACACACACGGTTCACGTGCCTGTTAGTGAAAGAGAAGAAACTATTCCGGCAGCTTGGCGCGCGTCTAAAATCTTGCAAATAAGATAGAAATCATAAGAAATAAACAAAAGTATGGATTATTTGTGAAATATGACTCGTTAGCCGTTTAGGTATGAATATGTTGACTTCATGTTTTAATTGACCATACGTCGAAAAAATAAAGACATAGAACCGTTTAATGGTGATTTTAAGACCAATCTTTGAAATTATTTTCTATCGAGCCGATTTTGTTCAGTTATGTATCGAGCCCGTCTAGCGTGTTTGAAATATGATGAAAATTAACATTATATTTTTTTTGTATTTTTTTTGTGTGCAGTTTTTCTTAAAAAAGTGTTTAAATAACATCAATTTCAACAAAATTAGGTGTTGTCAGCCTCTTAATGCGATTCGATTCCGATTCAGTTTAGGTTCGCTCGCTGTCAGAACCATTACAGCTAAAACCTGAACTGAGTCGAAATTGAATCGCACTAAGACGTCATAGTAAGGCTCACGTGTCAATCACTCTGTATATGGCCAGTATGACGCTGGTAGCAGGTAACGTATGCTATACGGAAAGAACGTTCGCATTCATTTGTTTATTTCCGGATCTTTTGAATACGAATATGAATATGACACAAGGCTTTAGACCATTAGTCTCAGCTGATCGAGTGCATGGGAAACCAGAGCAAAAGAAAATAAACCTTGACTCCGTCAAGATTAAGAGCGTTTTTGTTTGGAGATTGTAAATTATAAGCTAACAACCGCGTTAGTCAAATTTGCACCATTAAGTTAAAGTTATAAGACGTGATTTTAGTTAAGTGGGTTTTAGAATGTTTTGTCTGTCGAATGTGAGCCTTAGTGTTACGTCAGTAGGATTGAAATTGGTGTTGATATGTCGTGGTGACGAATGTGTCATTAAAATGATTTTAAAGTGTCGTTAAGGCTATTGCTGTGAGTTGTCCATTAAAATTAATACCCCGATTTAGTAGTTATAAATGTCTAAATAGACTTCACTTGGAAGTATTTAAGCTATTTTTACTTTAAAATACACAAAAGAAAAATAAGTTCCAAAATAAATTCATCGGTAGATACTTAAAAGAAAATAAGTAGGCGTTTACATTAAACGTAGTTTTTTGTGGTACGGTCGCCCAAATAAGTGGTCTACCACTTTTCATCCAACTTCCTATCAAATGAAAATGTCGTTAAAGTCGAACTTTCAAGTTGACAGCCTGTCTTATCGACGTATTGTGACGTGCAAAGGAATTTTAACCTTAGGGGGGTTGACCACATATTTGGCTGATGGTACCTACCTATACTTCCTTTCTACATTTTGATAGGTAAACATTTGTATCTATAGGTAAGTCTTTATCTCCTCACTGGGTAGACAGAGCCTAAGGTAACAATAACAAGAGCTAAAGGCCACATTTAGCGTGATTGTGGGCGTACAGGTGGAGAGGGTATTCAAAATAGTGATGGGTTGCTAGCCGCATTCCCTATAAAGATGATTCCTAAGATTTTCGCCCATTCCCTCGATGGGCTTTTACCATCTGCGCAGGAAGAGCAGCAACTCATCAAAATTTCATCTTAGCCCTCTAGGTTGGCAACGCATCTGCGATCCCTCCGGGGTTGCGAGTGTCTATGGGCAGTGATGATCACTTACCATCAGGTGACCCACTTGCTCGTTTGCCTTCCTATTCATATAAAAAAAACTGGTGTTTTTTCTTCACTCCCAGACCAGCATGGACAATACAATATTAAAGTGAAAACAAAACCGTAAAGCTAAAACTAATCTCCA
Organism: Pandemis heparana; assembly: GCA_963854515.1. Lineage (NCBI taxonomy): Eukaryota > Metazoa > Arthropoda > Insecta > Lepidoptera > Tortricidae > Pandemis > Pandemis heparana. Next base: position 12,642,925 of record OY978022.1, on the reverse strand, counting down.
CACTTGAAACCAAGTACCAACATAACAATAATACAATCGATTACGGCAGCGTTTTGTTTCTTCACAGCTTCTGTTGTATAACTATTGCTATACTAAACGGTTCGCACGTCACGCCGATTTTGTCTCATACTATGAATGGGAGATGTATGATACAAAAAGCGTGGAGAATTTGAAAATTTTGCTTTGTCTTTACATTTTTCGGGTGTTCCTTTCCTAGCCGATAGTACAAGTAGGGTTGTTCTAAATCATCAAAGCGCAAAAACATCGATGTTTCAGTTGAATACTCTACTCAAAGCCCTGCCTGTGTTTATACATGCAAGGTCGTTAGTAAATAAAAATCGTTGATCCTACATTCTTCCCCAAGACACGATTGGCAATGGCGGTGCAAGCAGGCAGAGCCCGTATTGCATGCTGGGTTATGATTAGGACGCTTTGGGTCTTTATCTGACTTTTAGTACAGTAAATTAACACGGCATGCTATATGGTAGGTACGGAAAAGTATCGATACTTACTGTAGCCAAGGTACGACGCGTTGAAACAAACATTACTTATCTTTACTCGAACAAATCTTTGTTAAAGCATTTGTTTTGAAGTTCATTGTCAAAATTGTGTTACAGTTTGTTACAGAAGTACGTCATAAACATAAAATGTTTTTACAAGTTTTTTTTTTCTGTTAGAGAAGCCAAGCAAACGAACTAGTGGGTCACCTGATGTTAAATGATCACCACTGTCCATAGACCGCAGCGCTTTACGCGATGCCAGTGCGTTGTCGGCCCTGCAGAAAACTGTACACTCGCCTCTTGAGGGCATCCAGGTCGTAACTCGATGGGAAGACCGCAGCGGGAAGCTCGTACCAGATTTTGCTATGTTAGATTTATTTTTGTTTGTATTTAACTTGTAAGTTGTAGTGTTGTGGTCCTACATTACCATGTAGGTACCCAAAGAGCACAACAAACACGTTATTACGCAACAAGAAGCTATAACATTTCGGCATTGTATTTTGTATCAAAATTAATAACCTACAGTTTAGCGTAATTATTTTTAATTGGCCACAGACTCGGCGATACCAGTAGCATTGAATTGCTAATGTTACGCACACTACAATCTAGATATTTATTTGTATATGTTACGTATACGTATAGTGTGTGAAAGTGTTTCAAATCCTCATGCATGCTCTTATGTTTACTTAAATAGAGTATGGATGTTCATCATGGCTGACTTGGACGGCTTGTTTCTGGTTTATGATGACAATATAGGATAGTGATCGATGTGGGCGACCGGATGGACTAGTGGTTAGAGAACCTGACTATGAAGCTTGAGGTCCCGGGTTCGATCCCCGGTCGGGGCAGATATTTGTATGAAAAATACGAATGTTTGTTCTCGAGTCTTGGATGTTTAATATGTATTTAAGTATGTATTTATCTATATAAGTATGTTTATCCGTTGTCTAGTGCCCATATCATAAGCTTTGCTTAGTTTGGGACTAGGTCAATTGGTGTCAATTGTCCCAAAATATTTATTATTATTATTATTATTTATTTATTATCATCCTGAGCTAATCAGCCATAGAATGTCCACTATCGGACATATGCCTACCCCATAGACCTCCAGTTGCCTCGGAAGCGGCTTGCATCCACCGTGAATCCGCGACTTTAACTATGGATGTTATGGGGAGGAAATTTGTGATGCAACTGCGTCAGTAACCGAACCAAGTGGCCTGGGAGGAATTGTTTTTCTTTACAGGCACTATCGTAAATTTTACTACAAGAAAAATTTGCGGGTGTCTATGGGCAGTGGTGATCGCTTACCATCAGGTGACCCACTTGCTCGTTTGCCTTCCTATTCCCATAAAAAAAAAAAAAAAAATTTAATCCTTGCAGTGGCTTGGGAGGGAAAAACACAGATCTCTAGTTGCCTAATCCCGGTTACCTAGGTTATGGATAAGTCCGCCTTTGTGCATATATCTCAGTGTTTGTCAGTTGTATTTGTCTTGTTTCTTTTGCACAATAAAGAGTTTGCATACATACATACCTACACGGAACAAGGAAATTATTACTTTGTATCTTGGAGAATTCTACTGTACCTTATTCTGATGTTAATGTTCTTAAATCGTTTTTAGCAGATCAGCAGGCTTATTGTCTAACTCGCTCGCAATCGCCATCGTGTTCATTGTGACAGTTCATGTATGAATGTGACAGCTAGCTGATTCCGATGCCAATTGTCAGCCCATACATGAACTGTCAAAATGATCACGATGGCGATTGCGAGCGAGTTAGACAATAAGCCTACAGTGCTCTCCATACAGTCGGTGAGGTGGCATTATTTTGTTACTAGTCTGTATCAGTTAATTCTGAAAAGTTAAGCAAACTTATTAGCTAATCATTATGTGCTGCTCGTCTACATAAACTGAGCAAAACCCTAACGACATATTGTTTTAACAACGTAATGCTAGGTTTCCCATGATTTTCTCACTTTCCACGAACAGCGAAATACTGTAACATGGGAGCGAACAAAGAAATAATTAATGATTGGGGAAATTTCGTTCGCATTTCGCTCTAATTGCCTCATTAAGGATTATTCAATATCCTGTATGCGAAAGTTTGTGAGTATGGATTATAATGGATGTTTGTTACTCTTTCACGTCAGAACGGCTGAACAGATCTGACTGGAATTTGGCAAAAGGATAGTCTTCATCCCAGAAAATTACGTAGTTCCTGCGTGTTATGTGTAGGGAAGTGTACCGGAATGTAAACGTGTGTAGTGAAGTGATACCCGTAAAGTATGTCCCTAGTTTTAAGTTGTGTACGTTAAGTAACATTTTAGATTTAATATTATTTTAAGAAGCAAACCCGAAGGATTGTATTAGTATGGCGAGCGACCTGTTATCATATACCGCACGCAGCCGAGCGGCGACGCTGAGACAGCATTTCGGGAATAGGACCACAGGCAGGGATCGCCGGCAAAGACAATCCATCGCGGACTCGTATTCAATAAGCACATTTGTATTAATTATTTCAATATTAAAATCAGTCTAAAAGTTAAAAGTTGTTTTTTCAAGATCGGTAACCCACCGTAAACATAAATGGCGCAGTCTTAGTAGTTCGTTGAGCCGGTTTTTCTAACTTCGAAAAGCGGTAACTGTTTCTACGGTTTATCAACGAGAACCTTTTCTCCAAATTGATTATCCAGTTTGTGGAAGCTGCGACGCCCTGAGGACGAACTTCTCTTCAACGGGACTAAGTATTATAGCAAGATGAAGGAAATAATGGCAATGATACTGTGAGTACGCTTTGATCATTTTTATAAAATTGAAAATATTCGTAACCAGAACTCCTAGAAACTATCCTCGAATATTGTGAATAGATTTAAGCGAGTATTTTAACCTTTTGTGTATTATGAAAAAGAGAATATTACAAACCAAATAATACCTATTGATGGTAAATTTTAAAATTTTAACTTTTGTAAATAATAAAACATTGTAATATAACGGAAAGGTCAATCGTCAACATGGAAAACACGCAAGTGTTTAACATTGCTCTTTCTGTCGTGCCGACATACGATGGAAACACAAATTCCTTGTATGGATTTATAACAGCTGCCGAAAGTTTTGCGAATAAATTTTTGATAGCTGATGAACCGGAAAGTTTCCAAAATCAAATAGTGTTTAGTGGTTTGTTTGGAAAGCTTCAAGGAAAAGCCTTAGAAGTAGGTAACATTAGCGGTGCTACTTGTTGGGCATCATTGAAAGAAACATTAGTGCAAAATTTTTCGGATCAGAGGGACGAAAATTCCCTAAATCGCGATCTCGTTAACTTATGCCAAGGTAACGAATCCCCACAACATTTCTACGATCGATGTTTGAATGTCTTAAACACAATAACTAACTATATCAATTTACATAATGTAGAACCGACAACCAGGTCGAGCAAAATAACATTTTATAACACACAAACATTAAAAACATTTCTAGCGGGCTTGAACGAGCCCCTTGGCTCTACAATTAGGGCTATGCGACCAGAAACCTTGCCTATAGCGCTGCAGTATATTAAAGAAGAAATGAATATCTTATATATTCAACGTCGTAATAATGCATCGTATACCCAGAAACGTTTCGCAAACCAGCGAACTAATTTTAACCAGAATTTAAAGCGATCTTTCTCTGCTCCGCGTAATTATAGCGCCTTTGGCCCAAGACCTTTTCAAAATGGGCAACAAACTTTTGTTCCAAGCTGGCAACAAAAATTTAATGATTCTAATAAACAAAATACTGAAAGCCAACCTAATTTCTTTAATCAACCTTCTAAAAGAACCTATCCGAAACCCGTGCCTATGAGCGGAGTGTCTTATGCGAAGACAAATAATAATCGTAATAGCAACTTTAATAATAGCGCAACTAATTCGCCAAGATTTGTTCCATTAGTAAACAGGCCAGCAACTGCTTTTAATCAAACAAACCCCTTTAGTAACGTCGGTCACTATCCCGACTTTGCTTTTGAAGAATTAAATATGAATGAAGCTGATAACTATGAACCGAATTGCGATGAACCTTATCCCCAGTGCGATCAGGGAAATGATAATCAAGTTTATCATCAGGATTTTCAAAAAGACGACCTTTTAGAAGATTCAACATAATTGAGCTAAATATACATGCAAAACGTTATCTTCCTTATATACAAATAAATAACCCACCTATCAAATTATTAATTGATACCGGGTCTAACCAGTCCTTTTTGTCGCCGGACACGGTCAAAAAATATTTTTCTCAATACCAGATTGATTACGAGCCGTTTCTCGTCACTAACGTGCATTGTACGACACACCACAGATATACAATACAAATACCAACGTTTGACGAATTTAATGAAGGCGATTTTTCTAAATTTAATATTTATAAATTTCATAATGTCTTTGACGGACTTATTGGGCTAAATATGCTCGAAAAATACGACGCAAACGTTGATTTCTGTAACAAAAAATTAATAACTAGAAATGCAACAAATGAGATAAAAATGTTAGAAACCGGAATAAATAACTTATTCGAAACGTTAGTAAAAAGAAAATCAACTACAGTTACGAAAATTCCAGTTTCGCTTCAAAATGGCGATGTTTTCATACCAGAAACAAAAATAAACCAATGTTTAATACCTGCAAGTGTCACCACATCAGAGAATGGTTATGCTATTGTCGAAATTCATAATTCTACCAATAACGACATCACGGTAGTCTTAACGAGTCCTTTAACTGCCACCAACTTGAACACCCACTTTGATTGTCTTAACTTTGATACCGTCTCAACAAAGTCAGACGATATAGGAAGCCTTATTCGAACTGACCATATGAACGCAGAGGAAAAAGCACTTATCCTTCGCTTATGTCAACAATATAGTGACATACTGTCTAAAGATGATGAACCCCTTACATTTTCAAATGAAATAAAACATAGTATTAGAACAACCGATAACATTCCCATTCATACGAAATCGTATAGATACCCATATGTTCACAAAAATGAAGTACAATCGCAAATCAAAAAAATGCTAGAGCAAAAAATCATTCAACCCTCAGACTCACCTTGGTCATCGCCTATTTGGATCGTACCAAAAAAAATTGACGCATCAGGTAAACAAAAATGGAGACTCGTTGTCGACTACAGAAAACTTAACAGCAAAACTATAAGCGACAGATATCCCATCCCAAATATTGCCGATGTTCTGGACAAGTTGGGACGTTGCCAATACTTCACTACGTTAGATTTAAAAAGCGGATTCCACCAAATTGAAGTTAACCCTGATGATGTACCAAAAACTGCATTTACTGTCGAAAACGGACACTATGAGTATCTTAGGATGCCATTTGGCCTTTGCAATGCTCCCAGTACATTTCAGAGAGTTATGGAAAATGTACTTCGAGGGCTTTTGAATGTAATTTGCGTAGTATATCTTGACGATATTATCATTTATTCGACTTCCCTGCAGGAACACATTGATAATATAAAATCCGTATTTCAAAGACTAAGAGAAGCAAACTTTAAGATCCAACTGGACAAATCGGAGTTCCTTAAGCACGAAACCAACTTTCTTGGCCATATAGTTACACAAGAAGGTATAAAACCAAATCCGGATAAAGTTAAGGCAGTAAAAGAGTTTCCGATTCCTAAAACGACCAAACAAATAAAATCATTCCTCGGCCTCATTGGCTATTACAGAAAATTTATACCCGATTTTGCTAAACTTACAAAACCTTTGACCGCATGCCTAAAAAAAGGTGCAAAAATAATTCACAACACACAATTCATCAACAGTTTTAAGTTATGTAAGGAAATTTTAATGAACGATCCTATTTTGCAATATCCAGATTTCGAGAAAGAATTTAATTTAACAACTGATGCATCCAACTACGCTATTGGAGCAGTACTCTCACAGGGAACGATAGGATCGGATAAACCAATCGCGTACGCATCCAGGACACTTAACGACAGCGAAATAAATTATAGTACTATCGAGAAGGAGCTCCTAGCCATCATATGGGCTACTAAGTATTTTAGGCCTTATTTGTTTGGTAGAAAATTTAAAATTGTCACTGATCACAAACCTTTACAATGGCTTATGTCTCTTAAAGAACCCAACTCACGCCTTATTAGGTGGCGCCTCAAACTCGAAGAATTTGAATATGATATAATTTACAAAAAAGGTAAATGTAATACAAACGCTGATGCATTATCTCGCGTCGAGATTCATGTTAACACGACGAATTCCACTTCAAGTCCAACATATACAATAATGAACGAAGATAATGACAATGCAACATCTATGATTGGCAATGTTTCTGTAATGTCTACATCAGAACCGGAGAACGACAAAAATTCACAAAGCACTGTACACACAGCATTAGAAGATCCAATACTAAATATTCAAATTAAAGAAAGTTTTATAAACTCTTACAAAAATCAAATCATTCTAGACTTTGTATACTATTCCTCGCGAAAACCGTACACCGAAATAATTTTTCCAAAAAAAAATCGTATCACAGCACAAATTGGTATAGATCAATTTCAATCGAACATCATAAAATTGTTTAAAGACTACGTTCGAACTGATTTGCAGTATGCTATTTGGCTATCTGATTTTCAATATTTGCCAGAGGTTACTACCATTCTACAAAATACATTTAAAAACTCGGCGTACAACCTATTTTTTTGTAAACAAAAATTAACTGATGTTACTTCTGAAGACGAACAGGTGAACTTTATCAAGGGCTACCACGAGGGAAAATCGAATCATCGTGGCATTAAAGAAACAGAAGAACAAATCAAAAGAAATTACTACTGGCCGAATATGACAAAAATCATAAATGAATACATCAATAACTGTTCTTCTTGCCAAACAAATAAATATGAACGAAGGCCGAGTAAACAGTGCATACAGATCGTACCTTTACCGACTAAACCTTTCGAAATCTTACACATAGACACTTTTACAATAAAAGGGCAAAAATTTCTTACAATTATAGATATGTTTTCTAAATATGCCCAAGCATATCCATTGGAAAGTTCAACAGCTATCAGTGTTCTTAATGCACTTATTATTTACATGTCACATCATGGTCTGCCTTTAAGTATAACAGCCGACCAAGGGACTGAATTCAAAAACCTCCCCTTAAAAGAGTTCGCCAATCTTCATAAATTAAATTTACATTTTGTAAGCGTAATGAATCCGCAATCCAATGGGGCAATTGAACGATTCCACTCCACAGTAATAGAACACATTCGACTTCTGCAAACAAATCATTCTGAATCACTCATAAAAAACCTTATGTCATATGCCATCTTAGCATACAATAATTCTATACATTCTGCTACTAACAAAAAACCTATTGAAATAGTCAACGGCCACCTAGACAACCGAGATCCTTTTGATCTAGACTTGGAAAGTACTTGCTTACAAAATTATATAAATAAACATAAAGAAATTACCAGAGATCTATATGCTAAAATAAACGAAAGACTTACATCCAACCAAATTTCCACAATAAATAAAAGAAATGTATCCTTAGAGCTGCCGCTAGAATATGAATCTGGTAAAGCTGCATATACTAAAAATCCGTTAGCTGTAAGGCAAAAAACACAGCCACCATATCTAACACGTACTGTCTGTAAAGATTTAGGTATTAAAGTATCAGATAACAAAGACCTCGTTCACACCAAAAGAATTGCCCGCAGACCCCTTAGAATGCAACATTCATTGTTTCAGGATAGCAATGTGCAGCCTAGCACAAGCCGAGGATGCGAAGCTAACACTCATGACAAACAACCCTGGGATTCTACCCTTCAAATTAGGAATAGCCAAACTTATAAAAACAGACCACATATTTTTACATTACATAGACCTCGATGAAATACGCAATCATATTGAAACCATTAAGGCTTGTACACGCGCTAAAGTCCTTGAGCGTATGGGCGGAGCTTGGGCGGAGCTTCAGCCTCTCGCCCCCGCGACCCGCTCCATTAATACGAGAGCGCGAAACAGTCTTACAGAGTAAAATTACAGACGCGTCATCGCGCCGCGCATCGTTACCAATGCAAGGGTGGAAGTGGACGGGTCGCATCGCATGATTATCGTTGTCATAAAGTGATATTTATCATTAAGTATATTATTGAAACGTGATATCCCTACTTAATATTATACATGCGAAAGTAACGCTCTGTCTGTCTATCTGTCTGTTACGCTTTCATGCGTAAACCACTGAACCGATATTAATGAAATTTGGTAAGGTGGTAGTTTTAGTCCCGACCCGAGGAAGGACAGGATAGTTTTTATCCCGGAAAATCTCATAGTTCCCGCGGGATAGCAGCGCAGACGGAGTCGCGGGCTACAGCTATTTGTCATAATTGATTAAGTTTAAAAATGATATTCCCAATATACCATTACCTACTTTTGAAAATATTTATTTTTCTACACATAGCAAAATCGATATCTAAAGGGTCCGAGTGGTCCTCAAGCAAGAATCCGTTGTCAAAAGTTTAAAAAGTAGCCGCCATTTTGAAAATTTTAGTTTTTCGACCGATTGCGTTCAAAATCGATACCTGAGGATCCGAGTGATCCCCAAGCATGAATCCGTTGTTAAAATTTGAAAAAATGGCAGCCATTTTGAAATCTTCAGTTTGTGGGCAGATTGTTTTCAAAATCGATATCTGATCGCCCGAGTGGTCCCCAAGCATGAATCCGTTTTCAAAAATTGAAAAAGTGGCCGCCATTTTGAAATCTTTAGGTTGTGGACCGATTGTTTTCTAAATCGATATCTGAGGATCCGAGAGGTCCCCAAGCATGAATCCGTTATCAAAAATTGAAAAAGTGGCCGCCATCTTGAAATCGTTAGTTTTTGGACTGATTGTCTTCAAAATCGATATCTGGGGGTCCGAGTGGTCCCCAAACACGAATCCGTTGTCAAAAATGGAAATAGCGGCCACAATTTTTAAATGTTTAGTTTTTCGACCGAGTGCTTTTAAAATCGATATCTGAGTAGTCTCCAAAGTTGAATTTGTTGTCAGAATATGATAAAATAGGCGTAAACTAGAGAATTTTCAGTTACGAGAGAGTAGAGAACGCCTAATTACACTTGACCGTTTTAGTAGAATTATATTTGGCATACCTACACACAACAGCTTACAAAAATTTCATCGCTATCGAGTCTATAGTAGTACCTACCTAACAGGAATTAGACATTTTAACATTTAAATCCGACTCACGCTTGACGCTTTTTTGACAACTTTCTCAGCATACACACAGCCAGCTCACAATAATCTTCATTTATATTTCGGACAGACGCTTTCCCCTCTCTCTACTTAGTGTTTAGTGTGCGATAGACATAATATCGTTAGTAACTTAGATTATGATTTTTGTCGAACGTCCCGAGACGCACACGTTTTTTTATTAATGCACATTTCATAGACAATATTTTTGCAATATGAACTTTTTAACGATAATCTTACTAATATTATAAATGCGAAAGTATGGATGGATGGATGTTTGTTTCTTACTCGATCACGCCAGAACGGCCCAACGGATCTGGATGAAATTCGGCACATAGATAGAGAAAAGTCTGGAATAGCACATAGGCTACTTTTCATCCCGGAAAATTGCTTAATTTCCGCGGGATAGCGATAAACGAATTCTTTGCAGACGAAGTCGCTGGCAACAGCTAGTCGATTTATATTGTGTGGTATTATTGCCACTCACTATTCTATCACACCACATGCAACAAGCAAGTCTAGCATTTTTCTCCTGTAGTCGACTGAGTCTTGACTCTTGACATTAACTATAATCAGGAACCCCTATTTTTTCACTTGTAACCATTTTACTGCTCCATTTTTTATCAGAAAAAGATTACATTTTATAATCTTCGTCATAAAATAATGAGCAATAACTTTATTTTCTTAAATACTTAAATTTTTTTAAAAATTAGCTCGTTTTTAGTAATATTCCGGACAAGTTCCTACCGCTCCCCATTTTCGTCCATACGGTCAGTGGGTCAGTGCGGGACGAGGCGCGTTGCATGACGGACCTGTGTCAATTTTTCGCGGCGACCAAATAAAACTCCGTTTTTAAACATTTGTTGAATAATTTTGTAGCATAGAGTGGACAATCTGTTTCGTGATTTGTAAAGTAGTTACCCAATAAACATTTACGTATAGTTTAGTTTTTGTGTGTATGCTAAATATTATTATTATTCTAATAAAACGGTCAAGTGTGATAAGCGTTCACTTTGCTAGATCTTCAGATGTCCATTTTGAAATCAATCTGCCCAAGAACCAAAGATTTTAAGATGGCGGCCACTCTTCAGGTATATTTTTGACAACGGATTCAGCTTGGGGACCAGTCGGATTCTCAGATATCGATTTTGAAAACAATCGGCCCAAAAACTAAAGATTTCAAAATGACGCCCACTTTTTCATTTTTTGACAAGGGATTCATACTTGGGGACCACTCGGGCCATCAGATATCGATTTTGAAAACAATCTGCCCAATAACAAAATATTTCAAGATGGCGGCTACTTTTTCAATTTTTGATAACAGATTCATGCTTGGGGACCACTCAGATCCTCAGATATCGATTTTGACAACAATCGGCCCACAAACATAAGATTTCAAAATGGCGGCCACTTTTTCAATTTTTGACAACGGATTCATGCTTGGGGAACACTTGGGCCATCAGATATCGATTTTAAAAACAATCTGCCCAAAACTAAAGATTTCAAGATGGCGGCCACTTTTTCAATTTTTGATAACGGATTCATGCTTGGGGACCACTCAGATCGCCAGATATCGATTTTGAAATCAATCGGTCGATAAACTAAAAATTTCAAAATGGCGGCCACTTTTTGAATTTTTGACAACGGGTTCATGCTTTGGGACCACTCGGATTCTCAGATATCGATTTTGAAAACAATCGGTCCACAACCTAAAGATTTCAAAATGGCGGCCACTTTTTCAATTTTTGACAACGGATTCATGCTTGGGGACCACTCGGGCCATCAGATATCGATTTTGAAAACAATCTGCCCAAAAACTAAAGATTTCAAGATGGCGGCCACTTTTTCAATTTTTGATAACGGATTCATGCTTGGAGACCTCTCGGATCCTCAGATATCGATTTTGAAAACAATCGGCCCACAAACTAAAGATTTCAAAATGGCGGCCATTTTTTCAATTTTTAACAACGGATTCATGTTTGGGGACCACTCGGATCCTCAGATATCGATTTTGAAAGCAATCGGTTGAAAAACTAAAATTTTCAAAATGGCGGCCACTTTTTAAACTTTTGACAACGGATTCATGCTTGAAGACCACTCGGACCCTTAGATATCGATTTTGAAGACAAACGGTCGAAAAACAATTATTCTGTACCTACCTTTTACGCAAAAAGAAGGAGAGAAAGCAAAGGTTAACTTTCACACTCAGAAACGCCAATTAACATAATTAAAGCACTATTTATTCCTTTGTATCTTTGGTTACGCAGTTATGATAAATTAAAACTTGAACTTGATCCGTTAACACGGTAAAACAGTGTTGAATTTCCACCGTCAGTCAATACAACCGAGAGGACAATTACAGTTAAGTTTCACACTCAGAGACGACAATTAAGTTCTAACTAATCATAATTATTAACTGACGTCTCTGAGAACGGCACACGTTCAAGTTCTGCAACACTTTATAAATACGTTGCAACTCGAGGCAGCTACGACCTTTAACATGTTTATCGCTATCCCGCGGGAACTATGCAATTTTCCGGGATAAAAAGTAGCCTATGTTTTAATCTAGGGTACCAGCTATCTTCGTTCCAAATTTTATCCAAATCCGTCCAGTCGTTTGAGCGTGAAGAAGGAACAAACATACACACACTCATATCCTCACAAACTACCTACTTTACGAATCACGAAACGGATTGTCCACTCTGCGCAACAAAATTATTCCACAAATATTTAAAAACGGAGTTTTGTTTGGTCGCAGCGCAAATTGACACAGGTCCGTCATGCATCGCGCCTCGTCCCGCACTGACCGTATGGACGAAAATGGGGAGCGGTAGGAACTTGGGAATGAATATTTGAGAAAACGAGGTAAATTTTTAAGAAATTTGACAAAGTAGGAAAATAAAGTTATTGTTCATTATTTTATGAAGCAGATTATAAAATTTCATCTCTTTCTGATAAAAAATGGAGCAGTAAAATGGTTACAAGTGAAAAATTAGGGGTGACTTTAGATTGGTTTTTCTCTGCTTTCTTTCACTAAAATGGATTTCTACCAAAACTATGTTACTTCTCATATCTTCCAGATTAGGATATATTTTTTCCGACACATAAATTGTTACGTTATAATGTATAAAATGGTTACAACACAACTCATTTTCACGAAAATTTCAAAGGTCGAGCCTTAATGAACAAATCCAAACGATCAACGCCTTGTCACAGGATTTCGAAGCGAACTTAAAGTTTAGATTTACTATAATGTATGACTACGTTAAGAATAGCTTAGATAGTATTATAAATAGATATAACTCCTTAAGTAAGAGTAGATATAAACGTGGGTTGATTGATGGACTCGGCACTATCATTCGTAGCATTACCGGAAACTTGGACCAAAACGATGCAATTAAATATAATCATGCCATAGCCACTTTACAGAAGAATTCACTCGAAATAACACACCATGTTAATAAAGCTCTAAGTTTAAATAATCATTTTTTCGATAGCTATAACAATACCATGTCCTCTCTGATCCGTAACCAAAACCAGATTAATAATAAAATTACGGAAATTATCCGGCAAGTCAACCAATCAAATCACGAGTTTTTTGATTTTGTTAAAATCGATACATCGTTTAAGTTAGTGGAAATAAATTTACAAACTTTATCTAACACTGTATCAAAAATTGAAATCGCACTCACATTTACTACAAAGAACATTGCTTACTACAACTTTTTCTCCAACGACAACATAAAATACTTCATTGAAACTCTAAAACAATATTATTCGCCTGATCAACTCTTAGTCACTGATTTGTCCGAATCACGTTTATATTACAATGTTTTAGATGTAGCAATAGCAACATATTTTAATAAAAATACAATTGTTTTCGTAGTAAAATTGCCAATAATGTGTAAAGATACCTACGTTTATTACCATTTGTTCCCCTTGCCTACCCTAAACAACACTATTTTAATTCCCCCTGAACCTTTTCTGGTTATGAATGAAAACGCGTACCAGTACACAGAAAAGCCATGTATAGAAATAGGAAAACTTTACTATTGCAAGGAAGAAATTATGCCGTTTACTGTCGGTCACAGTCCCGATTGCATCTATTCATTAATTAGCGCTCAAAAGCTGCTAGAATACTGTCAACACTATAGTATTTCACTCAGACAAGAATTATTTGAAAGAATCAACGATAGATTTTACGCAATAAGCTGCCCGAAACCAACGAACATTCATCTCCACTGCAATCATGAAGAATATACTACCATTCAGGGATCGTATTTACTAGAGCTGCCTGAAAATTGTACGGCGACTACAGGATCGACCTCGTTCACCAATCAGCGAAATACTTTTTCCGGAGTTCCTATAAAATTACTTTCTTTTAACCTAAGTAATTTAAAGATGAAGAATCCAAACGAACCGCTGAAGTTGGAAAACATCAACTTAAGCGAATTGCACAACACTGTTGGACTCATAGAACACGAACAACAACCCTTTGATACAGATCAAGAATATCCCAATCAACATCATTATGTTTGGACAATGCCTCTCTATATCATCCTAATTGTAGCAACATTGTACATACTTTACAATAAAGCAAAGCAGTTCAGAAAAAGGAACAATGCACCAGCACTGGCGTCTGCAGCAGCACCAACACCAGTACAGCAGAGCTCATCCACGTCCACCCGGACCTCTCAACCTCGGCTTCTCTTTAGCGAGTAAAGAGGAAACCTCAGTCTGTGACGGGAGGTGTTATGTGTAGGGAAGTGTACCGGAATGTAAACGTGTGTAGTGAAGTGATACCCGTAAAGTATGTCCCTAGTTTTAAGTTGTGTACGTTAAGTAACATTTTAGATTTAATATTATTTTAAGAAGCAAACCCGAAGGATTGTATTAGTATGGCGAGCGACCTGTTATCATATACCGCACGCAGCCGAGCGGCGACGCTGAGACAGCATTTCGGGAATAGGACCACAGGCAGGGATCGCCGGCAAAGACAATCCATCGCGGACTCGTATTCAATAAGCACATTTGTATTAATTATTTCAATATTAAAATCAGTCTAAAAGTTAAAAGTTGTTTTTTCAAGATCGGTAACCCACCGTAAACATAAATTGCGGGATAGCTATAAACGAATTCTCTGCAGATGAAGACGCGGGCAATAACTAGTTTCTATATAAACACTAGTTTATCTGGTACTGTATTGCTTACGGAAAATCCGACATTTAGCTACACGTCCAAGGCAGCTACGTTTGCGCGACACGTATACTTAACTTGTATTTCCAAGCATAAAAACTACATTATAAAGAGAAGCTTTCCGATTTTCAGTACATTCTTGATTTAAGGAAGGTGTGGAAGTTTCAAGACAGTTAATTGTTAATTAATCAGCCATTGATGGCTTTCATACGGCAAGATTCAATGTCACTTAAGCATTTAACGCATTGCATTAGACATAGGAATCATATGGGCTTTCGCTAGAACCAATGGGTAATGCATGGGCAAGTCCACTTTCGCTGCTAGCGTAATGTCTTAAGCGTGCCTTGAGTGCCTTAATTCAAACGCCTAAGCTATTACTTGAACTAAAACCAGTTACTTTAGGTACTACCACACAATTATTCAATAATCCTGCGGTTATTGGATATCAATAGTGTACCCAATTGAACAAAAATAGTTATTTGTTATGCAAGGCTCCTGAGCGTCGCGAGGGTTTCAAGGCACGAGACACTAAACAAACTTTGCTGCCGAGCGAAACACACAATTTTTCACCTCACTACAGCGAGAAAAATGGTGGATTTCTAATAACTTGAGTATATATGAGGAGGTAGTGAGGTGGTGGTGGTCGTGGTGGAGTGGAATGGTGGTCAGCGCGGCGTTCGAATTTCAAAAACCTTTTCCACCCAAGAGGGGAAAAAGCGCTTTTCCACGCAGATTTTTAAGGAGAAAGACAGCCCTTTCGAGCAAGTGAGGTGAAAAAATCGATGTCGGCCTAAACCCTCCTACACATGATATAATACACCTACAACTCCTTGGTTCAGTTGTACTGTGCGCCGTGTAACCGCACCTTTAAAACCAAATTTGGTTTCGTCAGTCATTTTCGCTCTCACCTTCGGAGCTACTAGGGCCTTTACAAGCAGAAGTCTCTATCTAACACATAGGGTCAGAAAGAGACTTCCGCTTGTAAAATGTAACTTTTAGCTTTATAAAATAGGGCCCAGGGGTTGCTGACAGATATTTCAAGGAGGACATGATGATGAATAGTTTTTGAGTTAACGGTGAACAAAACATAAAAACGATTTCGGCGATTTGAGAACGTGCTGCTCCTCTTTAAAGGAATTAAATATACTTTATTCAATCAATATACATATTTACAAGACCTAAAAAATTATACCTATATGTATATAAAAACTTAAACTACTTTAATCTAAACCTAAATACCTATATTTACAAATATCGCCCAGATCGTTGTCATTGGGCAAGGTGCCCATAATGCTGGCTGCGTTTCCTCGTTGGATAGCAATACTAATGCGTTGCCCGAGGAAAGAGCCAGCCCTATGGTCACCTGTGGATTTTGATAATTTTGCTCCTCTTTGAAGTTGTAATAAACTCGTCGTAACTATGCCAATTAATTCAAAATTATGCACATAACCAGCTACACCGAAAATAAGATTTTTTTTTCATTAAATACTAAACTTATATTAGTTTTTTTATAGACTGTACTTGTCTTGTTTTGCAATCTACCATACTAAGTTTATGCATAACAAATTTCAAGTTAATCCGACCACTGGAAGTAATCAAAAGATTGTTAAAAATTTCGAAGCAGACAAGTTAAATTAACTTGTAATTAGTCTCTATTCTAAAAACAAACAAATCGCACACATGCAACTGTACCAAAGAAACGAAACAGTTCGCTTTTCTTTACAGCCATTGACAATTTAGTACCCAATCAGCAATACTTCTCACCGATTAAAACAAAACAGTTGCGACTCCCGCGCATGTCGAAATAAGACAATGCTCACTTTTTGCGGAAATCGTTGCTCAAGCGTTTCGTGTGACCTTTGCGGTGTGGGGCGATGGAGGAGCGGGGGAGGGAGCGGGGAGCGGGTTTACACCCTTGGAAATATCGGTACACCACACCAGACCGTTTTGTTTTGGGGAGAGAGCAAAAATTACCTTAATAAAATGATAATACCATACATGATCCGTTATTACACTACCTACTACAGGTATTCTTCCGGTATTTCGTTCTGGGGTACTGGGTAACGGTGGGAGAATCCTAAGTGTTTCATACGATTAAAAAAATACCTGAAGAAATTAAAATCAATTTTTCGGGCGTTACTTTCCGGTGGCGGAGCTCCATGCTCAAACTAGGTACATGGATTTTGTGGAATAACAAAGTAAGGTTGTAAGTTAATGTAAATAGTAAAACAGCATCTTTCAAGCGATATTAATATCGTAAATATGATTTCGCTAATCCGCCCGCTTCTGTAACTTAAACCCCACAAAAAGTAATTATATCGGCAAGATTAAATCTTTATTTCGGCCTTAATTTTAAGATACAATTAAAATATTATGAAGAGCAGTAGGACGTGACATTCTTGCACAAACGAAAGCACCATAGCTTTAAATTTACAATAGTTCGAGGTTAACTATATTCAGTTACCCACGGGTAATAAGTATGACGTAGTAATTAAGTTAATTTTAGTTTTATTGATGATTGTCTTGCAAAAGCCCCCGAAGATGTGTGTTTATGTGGGAGAATTTTCTTTACTATAATTGCATTTCAAGTTAATAATAGACTCGTAAATAATTGACAAATATTTTAATTATAAAGCATATAGGTACTTATGTAGCTATTGTCTGTCGATGTTCCTATATTAATTACCTACCATTTTAATGCCTTCAGTATTTTTGAATATTTTTGCTTCGTATTTTTTTGGCTTTGTTATAAGTTTTGCTACTTCTAGCATGCTTTTAACCATTTAACTATATCACCATATTCTTTGAGAAAACTTTCCAGATATTTCGGTCAAGGGAATCGAAAGGAAACCGGCTAGGACTAGCACCGCCATTTGCTTTCCTGTCGGACTCATAATGCTATGCAAAACATACTGCGACAAACCAATGACTCACAGTGATAGATTAAACTCAAGTGGTGGATTTAATACGCTGAAGTATGATTTCCTGAAAGATAAAGTTCATCACAACATATCGAAAATGCTAACAAGAATTGATAGCTCAGTTAGTACGAGTTCTTTAATATGTATACAGCGGATCGTACAAAAATATCTAAACACGCACCTTATGTAAATGTAAATAAGGTCTATGTGTAGATATTTGTTGGCTGTATAGATATTGGAGGACTCGACTGTACGTAGTAGGATAAGATTTCTAATTCACAATGCTGAACTTTTAGTAGCCTCTTAAAATCTAGTAGGCTAATACTAATTTGGCAATGCCTTATTCTCTCACGGTAGCCTTCTTCCATTGTTCTAATTACTTACCTAATCAAAGATATCAAAGAACATCTTCTAGTTACGAAAACAAATTACAAAAGTTTTAGCAAACGAGATTAGTCTTGAAGATTGGATCTTTCATTAAAGCTGACTCACGAAGATTCGAGATTTCGTACAAATATTGAGAACACCAGAATGGAATCTTACTATACATAATTCTTCACGGCGAACTCGCGTTTAGGAGACAGAAAACTACAACATCACAATTTTTCTCTTTAATTGGTTTCGTGTCATTCCAATTCACTGTTTTCTTCGTAAATTATCACTAAGAGAAAATATCTAAATTGGAAAACTTCTCCAAAGTCGCTAACTTGGGGTAAGGCATTCCCTCTTTGCATACTTTATGCATTGCAATACCATTGCATTGACCGACAAACATGATGCTTCAGCCTTTTCATCTTTCTCCTCCTTCTCTTTTGTTTCCTCTTCGTATTTCAACAGTTGTGGTGTTATTTATTATACGTTCGATTTCACTATTCTATAAAGTATTTGCTAATCTTATAGTCCTATTTGATCTAATAATAAGATTTGCGATTCGTGACTTCAGCATTAGCAGACAAAAAAACATTATGTCACTGTTCCAAAGTGGCCATCCTCCTTCCACGGCGTGTAATCTACTCTTTGTTTTTTCGCTATAACTCCGAAGTTTCATCAGCATTTTGTATTGCATTGTGAATTTATATTAGCTCGTAGAGTCGTGAATACCTTTATACCAGTCTTATTGCAGAAGCTAGCTCTATCTCCGCGTTGATAAGTTTCTTTTCATTGTGAATTACTTTACCGTTACTAACCCTAATTTCGATAGCGTCATTGTATTTTTAACTTACCATTTCATCTACAATTGTCATTGCTTTGGTTATTTCATTGATATCAACATACATCCCAGTTATGGCACTGGTCGCACCGAGGGCGAGGAAGCGATTAGCTATCGACTATTTTCTCGCTCAAGAAACGAACAAAAGATATATCATATATCCCGTGTCGGTAAAAGAGACAGATATATTTGTAGTTGATCGCTGGCTGTTCGCACTTTCTCCCTCTTGTTTTCCCTATTAATAAGAGCCAGTGAGAACCCGCTATACCCGCTTCTCTATCATCGTCGGCGGTGGGACCAGTGTCTTTTGTATACGCTGCTTACCCTTTGCCCTGAGTCCCCTGCTCTGAGTTAACCCTCTCTTAACAGTCCGAGGTCAGGTTCGTCATAAATACGGGCAGTGAAAGTGTTGGGATGCCCGATGCCCATGTGTGCTAGACGCTTTAATATGCTACGAGGTGCGCATGCAGGGCCGGATTGTAACAGTTCAGTCAGTTATAATTATCATGATTAAATAATGTAGATATACATAATTATCCGAAACGCGCTCAGCTTTTAATCGATCTATTTAGCCAGATCTCATCCCATAAACGGGTTTTTTCAATTTTGTAAACACTGAGCTTGTCCGTCCAAGTAGTCTTCGAAAAAAAAAAAACATTTCTTACGCTTACCTACTAAAATTAATGGTTCGCAATATGTACCTAATAAACCAATGTCTTAATAAATAAATTTCCTTGATGGGCTTCTACCATCTGCGCAGGGAGAGAAGCAACTGGTACATTCCATGATTTTTCATTGCTCCCTGACTAGCACGGAACTACAGACACAAAATAAATAGATAAGATACGGATGCATTGAAGACCTTCCCCGCGAGTCCGTCCCTCGCATTAGCACAACGTCGTGACCGACTCTTGCGCATTATGCGACGCATCCTAATCGATCATAATGATCATCGTTACAAATACCCGCTTTGGTGGCAACGGTATAAAGTTCAATATGGTCTAACAGTTTTGTTACTTACGACATTAGCTTTGATAGTGCCGTAATTACGCGGCCTAATGTCTGATGCGATTTAGGGATGACATTAGGAGAGAAGTGTAGAGGGGGGGTACACCAGTCACAATGAAACGCATCAAATTTCATACTGCGAGATATTAATAGGTATATTATGGATAAGTAGTCTAAATTAAATAAACGGTCACAAATCAACTTTTTTATTTTAAAAACTCGACATAGGCTTAGGATAGATATATCACTCGCGATTAACAAGACTTAGCTAGAGACCTAGGTACAAACAATAGGAAAAGCCCTAACTATATACAGAGTAGCACAGAGCAAGGATAGATGAAAGAAGATTAACTAAACAGATTTATACGGGGAGTGTGAATGGGTGCGTTGGGAGGGGAAGGCCTAGGCGGACGTTCCATGATCAAATTGGGGACGTTTTGGAAAAAGGCCAGGTCAAGAGTACCCGAAACCGACGAGCATGTATGAAGAGATTGATGAATGTGGATGAAGCGAAAGAGGTATGTCAGGATCGTAGCAAGTGGAACAAAGTAGTCTCTGCCTACACCTGTGGGAAAGAGGCGTGACGATATGTACGTATGTGTAACCTTTGAACGATTGACAGGACATAGGTATTAAGCAAGAGTACCTTGTAGACATAGAGAAAGTCATTAAAAAATAAAACAATCTGTTTACGGCAACTACTACACACACGATGTATGTGTTAAATCAGCGCATGCAAATAGCAAGCCCGATGATTATACTGGTTTAGCAGCAAACTTTCTGTTCTGAGCAGGAACAGCAACATTATTAGAATATCACTGTCATCTTAATCTGACAACACTGAACCATAGAGAAATCAAACGGGTAATACGAACTGTCCTATACTGCAATGGCTGATTTTTAAATTGACGGGGATCAGGGCCTTACCATGACGTCTTAATGCGATTCAGTTTAGGTTCGCTCGCTGTAAGATTCATACTGAAAATGACAGCTAAAACTTGAACTGAGTCGGAATTAAGACATCATAGTAAGGCCCCAGATAAAAGGTGAGTCGTCAAAGAGGTGACTTAATTTCGAATCCAAAATTACAATTTAAAAAACTTTTCATACACAACACAAATTGCGTCTATAGGTATCCCTAATTTTCCATTAACCCCTCGTTGATGTATCTAACAAAACGGACGCATTCCAAAATCATTTGCCATTCCATCTAAAAACAAAAGTCATTCATTATATGGTTGCAAATGTAACAGTGTCTTATTTTGAAATGTGTCGCTCTTGTATTTAATCAGCGCCCTGTCAAAGATTATTGTGAAAAGAAAACAAAGCCTAATATTTAAAAAATACTTTAAGCGAGTACCTATGTTAAGAGTTAACTGAGTTAGCTGCGAACCCCTGTCACACATGTTTCGGACCCCTGAGGGGTTCAAGGCCAACTTTACGAAACCCTGCTTACAGTTTGTTACTTAATCATTCCAGAATACTCCCAGAATCTGAATCATTCCAGATTACATATTAAGAAAGCACAAACACGTGTCAAGCATAATGTTAACCTTACTTATGTTTGTTTTGTCTACCATTATGACAATTTTGTCAGACACAAACGAAACACACTTTGTCTTCGTTTTCTCTGTTCCACAATAACACTGACTGACGAAATCTTATTCAAAGTACGAAGTGCTTTCTTGAATAACACTTTGACAATCATGTCACAGTGAGCGTATTATGGTTTCACTATGAATGTCAGCTTGTTCTTCTCTAATAATAATAATGTTATGAATTTAACAAGCCAGTCCAATTTCGCAAGAGAGATCGCATTGTGCAGCGGTCCCAAGTTTTCTCATCAGTCATCGTACCGGAAGAGTTGACATTTAAAAAATAAAAAGCTCATTGTCTGTGGTAAAAGTGACGTACCAGAGACAAGGCAGAGGTTGTGAAAACGCCCCAGTTTATACGGCGAGTGTGTCTATGGTTCAAGTGTTCACATAAGTTGATAATGTAGCAAGATGAATGGCAAGTAGGGCGCCTCTCAAGCGTTGCAATGATACGCGGAAGGTTGCCATTGCCATAGACGAATTTCTCAGAATTTTCTATTTTCTAATTGTTTTGTTAACCATTGTTGTTTCATAGTTCGCTTAGATGTACCGGCATTATTATAAAGTAATTACGTGACTTTTATTTTTTAACATCTTTTGTGTTCCCTAACAATAACTTTCGTATTTTATTTTTAAAATTTATTGCTGAAGTTGATTGTAACGATATAACTAATTCAAATAAGGAAGACATTTTGAATCAGCCAGTACTTTGAGCGTGCGTTCTTTTTCCAAATAATTTTATACACAAATGCACGGTCTGCAAACATAGACAATGACGTATCGTTCTTTTGTTTTAAAACGTAGAGATCTGTTTATACAGCCCGCTTTGAAATTTGCAAGCATTCAGAGTACATTATTCAAAATTATGGTGATTGTTCGTTTATTTACATATGTAAACAAACTTGTTATGTTTGTTTTAGTGCCAACGTATGCAGTTTTAACTCACGTGTTTTATTTACCATTTTTGTTACAAATTGCGTATTTGTTGTATCTTACTTAGAAAGCCACATCAATATGGTTTGAAGAGGTAGTTTGTCTTTAAAATTGCCGTGAAATTGTAATTTATAACTGTTGGCTTGGCACTGAACGTAATAAATGATCTAATACTGCGATGTTAATTGCACACCTTAGTAAATTCCGCGTGCATTTCTCTTTAATGTTGCTTTGCTACTCCATGTCATGTTATATAAGATTGACTAAGAAACTGCGTTACCTACCGTTAATATAAAAAGCTGGGTCAAGGCCTTTTCTCTGGTTTCTTTTGTTTATTTGTTGTCTGTTCTTTAATTGAAACTGTCAACTTACAACGATCGACTCTTTTTACTAACCCTTTGTTTCAGAAATCGCTTCAAAAACACCTACACCTGTACTGATATACAAAAGTTTAAGAACTTCTATTACTTCATTGGATTTTGTTCCTAAAAGACTTGCCTATTGTACTTCCTCCTCTGTTCTTACTATATTTCAAACATACGTAGTTACCTATACATGTGTAGTTCCGGGAAAATCAACTAAATCATTCAATAGGTTGTATAAATTCCCGTAAATTGTCATATTTCTCTAATGACGAGGCTGCACAAACCTTGGCGCCAATTAGTCTTCCTCATAAAACAAATGCTCATCAGATTACTCGACGAATTGATTGCGAACAAAAACCCAGTTTCCGCCTCCAACGGAAGTAAACGACAGTTTTTTTTTAACTTTATGTATTTCCCGTCTATTGTCTGTGGTATGTGGAAACACTAAAATGTTTTTTGTCGAAGTTACATAAAATGTAATGGCATACTCGTAAGTGCAATTAAGTGTTACTGGGTTGTGATTGACTTAGAATCTCGAACATAATACATTTGCGACACTTGCAGATGTTCCCGTTTTGTTAAGCATCAATCAAGTAGGTTATAAATCCTACGATACGCTGTTACTGCACCTTAACCTTCTGCCGCCCAGCCCAGTGTCCTAAATAAAGGACGACTGTCAAAGAAAATTTGAATTTTACATGAATGACACTAAATAGATTTGAAATCCAACAACCAAAACAACGACTTTGGGTCGCAGGAGGCTGTCTTTCTTCATTCAAGATCTAGATGTAACCAAACCTCCTTCTTCCTCAGGAGTTGGAGCAAGAGAAGCATCTACTCCGCCGGCGGCTGGACACAACGCAGGGCGAGTACGAGTCCCGGATCCTGGAGCTCCAGAATGACATCCGCGAGCTCACCACCAAGATCGGCTCTCGGGACACCTCGGTCAAACAGGTATACCTTGTTACCTTCTTACTTAGTATCCTCATCCCATAGTTCCTTAAAGTTAAACTCCGAGGTATATCAACGACCAAATTCTTGGTACAGGGGCCTTCCGTACCATGACGTCTTAGTGCGTTACCTATTCAGTTCCGACTTAGTTCAGGTTTAAGCTGTCATTTTTAGTATGGATGTGGCAGCGAGCGAACCTTAACTGAATCGGAATTGAATCGCATTAAAAGACGTCATGCTAGGGCCGGTTGCGAAAGTTTTTAGACACCGCGTTGAATCCTGGTTGATAATATTCCCACACAAGAGAGGAGTCATCAGTTTTTTTATTTATTTCAGACGTGCCTTAGTTATATTACTTTCTTTTAATGTTTGATAAAATAAATAAAAAATACATTTTAATCAAGATGCGTAACAGGAACCTGTTCAAAATACGAGTTTAGGGTTGTATCGGTGTCCATAACGTCCCTTAACCTGCCTGCTACTCCAAAATTCGAAATTTGAAGATCGTATCATGCCGGCCCTTTCACTCACTTATTAATAGCTATTCTATTAGTGTAAACTTCGAATTTGTAACTTCAACAATTCCTGTTTAGTCGTCTATGTATCTTCAATTTGATTCAAAACATTTCAACTGACATTCTTCATGCGCTCTTCGAGAGCATGGTTTCTAGCTATAAAATTGAGCTCGACGTATCGTATTCAAATAAGACAAGCTTACGTAAAACAGTTCTCCATTCTTTCCATTTCAACCATGGAAAAGCAAGCATTCCTACCATTATCCACGGTGATTTGCCACAATGGTCGGCCGAAGGGTCATGTTGCAATTGATTCGAAAACTCGTCGATTTGTTAACTTTCCGTTGGACATCCATCGGAGTTGGTAATATTTCATGCTTGTTGAATTAGTTCAGGTTATATTGGATTTAAGTTCAACGATCAAGGCGTCTAATTTCAATTTTAAACTTGGACGTTACTGTAAACTGTGAGTCATGTCGAGAAACCAACAGTCTCCTTAACGTTGTTGATATTTTGTAAGATCAACATTCCTCACCATCACCACTCAAGAATACCGTTTGGAAGTGATAAAAATCTAGGTATTGCTACAAAACTACACCTCAGATTAAAGTTTTGACTAGTTGACAAGAAAAATTAGAGTAGTTATTTCAAATTCAGCATAATTTTTCACCAGTCGTACTTTCGAGGGATGTGCTTTAAAACAATCGGGCCTCGACATGAAACTGATTAAGGGCCCCGTCCCGGATATAGCTCTGGTTGGGTTATAGCTGGATTGTTACAAGATTTAAAAGTCAAGAGAAGAGGTCTTTGACCAGAAGCGAGACACAAACGTCGTGTTCCGATTTCGACCTTAAACTGTTATCTAGTTAATAAACTACTCCGCTAGTAGCGTAGTTAGTAGCGGAGTAAGGTAAATGTTTTTTTCACACCACCTGCTCGACAATGGCTAATTATATATCATGTAAACCTTACTCAAAGTAACTCATTACAGCCCTTGGCTTTAGCCGGGTAGTAATATTGTACTGAATTTCATTATAACCCGCCGGTTAGTAATATGAATCTCACTTCTCATAGTTCTTATTGTTATACTCTTAAAGTCTAATTTCGTAAAAATCGCACGGCTCCGAAAATCGAGATGGCCATGCCACGGCAAGCGGCGGCGTTCGATTTTCAAACGAATGAAACAAATTTCAAATAAAACAAAAGCCGCGAGTGTTTGCTGGCGCTGTGATATATAGTTAGGTACGCATTAGAACTCCTAAGATTCCAAATAAAAATATGACAACTGGACCAATGTCTCAAATAATATTTTTTTACTTTTAATTTTGTTTTACCTACTGTTGTTAAAACGAAATTCTTTCTCTAGTTGCCTTGGTTTTTATTGTCTCGCAAAAGGTGAGAAAAGTAGAGTATACTCCTCGGAGATAAAACTGTTTATGTCTTGGGTGCGCTTAAATTCTTCGCTCCTCTCAGGACTCAATCTTAATTCCCTCGCTACGCTCAGGAATTAACTCATAACACCCTCGCTTCGCTCGGGAGTTAAATCTAGTCCTTCGCTGCGCTCAGGATTCAATATCGCGCCCGTGACATAATACAGTGCTTTATCCCCTCGGTGTACAATCTACTATTGTTCATTAAAATGGACAAGCCATGGCATATTTTTTGCTCACAACGGCCAATGCGAATAGGCCCAAAATACAGTGTGAACTAAAACAATACCACAGTATCCTTGGCCCTTGCATTAGCGATAAAAAAAGATTCGAATGTGATTAGCATTGAACCTCGGACAATATCGCCGAAGCGAGCCGAGGTCGGCCATTGTCGGGCTTACGGCGAATTCAAATTTTAAATATCATTATATTATTAACGTGTGTGAGATAAAATTCGGCCTCACAAAGTCGCTTTGGGATCTGTTTTCAGCTCAGTCGCGCTTGGACCACACCCATACGATGTCTCAAAATATTTAAGTAATAAAATTGGAAACAAAATGGTCGAAGGAACTAATAAGAAGCTGAAATGCTTGATGTTTGGACAAGCTAATTTCCAGAATTTGTTGTCGCGTTTGAAAAAATATTGTTGAATTTCAAAGCTTAAATCTTGAAGAATGGTTTTAATGCGATTTCTTTTAAATTTGACCTGGGGTGAAACTACGGGACAATGTTAGTTACGTAGTTATACTATAATGCGCTGAAGGAGTACCCACATTACATTCACATCAGATTCTTTTAAATATATTTTATTGATTCAGGCGTTATTTTGCGGAGGTCATTCAGATTCTTTCATCAGAACTTCACGTTATCCGAAACGTGTTAAAAGTTAAAACTAGGAACAGATTACGGAACACTGGCTTCGTCAAATCCTTCCAAATGCTACAAATGGGATTATGCTCGGGTTCCCGAAATGCTAATTACGCGAACAAGTGGACGCTCGGGGCTTCCCGTAGCAAGCGGGTATTATGTTAATCGCTTAGAGACAGAATATCTTACCTCCTACATTATTTCAAGTTTCAAGTGTCAAAAACTTTTAGGCCCTGTCTACAGAATCCCAATTCTACAGATTCGCATATCTAATTATTCCCAATTCTACGGATTCCCAATTCTACAGATTCCCAATTCGGCGTATTCCCACTTCTACAGATTCCCAATGGATATAAAGTGTCACTTAAAAAACAGCATATTTTGCTATAATTAGGGTGCCCTTCCTTTTCATGCTATGCTACGGTGCTATGGATGCGTGTGAATCGGCTTATTATGATTATAAACATTTATGCTGTGCGATATGAACCAATGGGCATGATTGGCGGATTTAGTGTGTAGGTATCAAACGTTCCTTCTTCACGCTGAAACGACTGGACGGATTTGTATCAAATTCGGAACGAAGCTGTTACACATGACTTTTATGGGTTTGATGCCTGAATCGGCTGAGTGGGGGAGACAGCAAGACAAGCCCGAGTGAAATAAGAGCTCATTGTACAAATCTGACACAAGCTGCGTCAACTTTTCGTAGATTGGTGTCCGCCTATTGATAGTGGCTCAACATTAATGTGCGGACGCTCTTGGTGAAGGTGATATATTGTTTGTGCGTTGGTAGCTAGGCAGTAGCTAGACCAAGGGCAAGCCCATAATTCAAATTGCGCAATTTCCACGAAGCCTGTGTCCCCAAGCGTTTCACGGTCAATGTTACACGCCTATAATATTAACTTTTTCTATTTAATGGCTGTTACATTAGCTTTTGGGAGTTCTGGTGTTTATTTTTAGTTCATGCGTAATTTTTTGCCAACGGCATATGTCTGAATGTACCGACGTAATGTACATAAAGTAGAAAATCATTAGCGTTCAATGACTTCATTTAAAATTTCGTCAGCAACTAAAATTCTATACATACGAGATCTGAAATTAATTTTAATATCTTTCAGCATTTGACAACAACATCTCAAACCTAAACATAATATAAAGTTGTTAACTATAAATGGAATTAATCATAACGAAGAGCAGTCAAAAACAACAGTGACATTTTCCTTTTTGTGACATTAATGTGTATACCTATCTACTTCGTGAGAAGTTGTTACAAAGTTACAGTCAAAATACTAATATTAACAACCATAAAATTACTTATCAAATTGCCTGCCTTCATGTCCCTGACAAATGACAATCGCAGAGGATGTCTAAGCATTTGTTTTCCGTCAAGTACATCCTTAATAATTAGAAGCTGGGCAGCCACCGGCACCAAATTGATGCTCAAGCCACAAGCGAAAGGTGTAGGTGATACTTAAGCTCAGAATAATCCTGAAAACCGCATTACATTGCAATACTGAGTCGATAACGACTATAGACCGACGGCTTAAACGAGTCCTAGCCCGCGCGGTGCAGGGGCGCGGGGTGGACGACCGCGGGGGCCGAGAGAGGTGCGGGCGGCAGGCGGACTACCCGCCCGCACCTTCTCGATCCCCTTTGTCGTCCTACCCTCTGTGCTGCGTAGGCGAGGACTCAGTTAAACGGTCGGTCTATAACCCGCTCGCATTACGGCCGGGCAATGTAGAAACGTAGAAACTGATAGGATTTTTCTTGCAAGTCTAAATTGGGCTGCCCCCGCTCGTGCGTGGCTGGTTCAAAGGGTTGTCGTTGCCGTCCAAAGAGACAACGCGGCCAGTTTGAATCAAATCTTACAAGTTACATTTGACTCGCTTCTAACTAGTGGTTAGGTTCACTTGAAATTTGATATATAGTCAGTAAGTCTTGTATTTTTTTCAACAGAACAGGGGCCTTACCATAACGTCTTAATGCCATTCAATTCCGACTCAGTTCAGGGGCCTTACCATGACGTCCTAATTCCGACGCAGTTCAAGTTTTAGCTGTCACTTTTAGTAGGAATCTGACAGCGAGTGGACCTAAACTGAAACGCATTAAGACGCCATGGTACGGCCCCAGGTTTTAACCGTAATTTTTAGTGTGGATCTGACAACGAGCGAACCTAAACTGAGTAGGGATTGAATCGCTCTAGACGTCATGGTAAGACCCCTGATTGTCAGCATTTTTGTTTACCTCATCATGCAAGTCTTTCATATCTTGTACCGACTAGTGTCGCAACCCGTCACGCCCCGCGACGTCCTCCAGGCAGTCTTGTTTAAAAAACTCTTTCGCAAAACAAATCCACGGCAAAACTATCTCAACAACCGAATAGCTAGAGGCTAAAATGCTGTGGCTGCAGCGAGGAAATTAGTTACACCCATTAGTGCGATTAACCACGCTTGATGTTTAGATCAAAGAGATTTTAAGGTTCGGAGCTTGAGATGCTTGTACCAACCGTGTTTTGAAATTAGGGCTGATATTAAAAAGGCAACTTTGGACTCGGAAAAAACAACCGATTGCAGATGGGGCGTGAAGGCCTTCGTAACATCAGTTTTCCAAAATATTACATTTGACAATACAAGTCAGCTTCTCGGCTTCCTTTGTAAATATGCTACTTGCCATATGCAAGATCCTAGCTCACTCTAAATTAATGCTATTGAACTGGATGTATGATAAAGAATGAATTTCGTTCGCAGCATTTAGCGTTTACGATAGGAGGGATCCGACTTGGCCACAAGGTATACCTACCTAAGTAGATCCAAACTTTTTGTTACTTGATGGACGTAAACAAACATCAGGGCTGGTCAGGCCTCAGATCCGATGTGAAAACAGATAGCTTGCTTCAGATCAAAACTAATACTAAAATAGCAAAATTAAAAACGTCAGCCCGCGTGGGAAGTTTTAAAGACGTAATTAATTTGAATAACGTCGATAAAACTAACATTAAATTTATGAGAAATTATTTTAAGCTTCGACTATTAGTAGAGTTGGTATAATTATTATCTACTGTACCTTGACATTGCCGAAGATAATGTAAACCTATTTCCATAATTATTACATAATGCCTAACTGCTTAGCTCTGTTCAGAATCTATGTATATTTGAAGCTATAATGTTATTATTGAATCATCTTTGATGTTGTGAATGTGCTTTTAGCCGAAATGTCTTATTTTTGGACTCTCCCATGTTACCTACTGATATTGCAAGTTTACATGGAATTTAGCGCTCTTGTGTAGAAATATCAAGAATCCAAAGCATTCGAACGATATTCTTCAACAATATAGTACCTAATCACGATTAATTTGGCATGACCTATCTACCTACCTTTCTAGAAGTTACGTGGAATCCATAATAAGCTAGATATATATTTACAATTAAATGAGAATTAATTGTGTCCCTTTCCAACAGCGGGATGAAGAGAAAGCTAGCCTGATAGCGGAGCTGACGGCTCAGAACTCGCGACTGACAGCGCAACTGAAGGAGTCGTCAGCGACAGAAGCGCAGCTGATGGCCCAACTAGAGGGCCTGAAGGACCAGTGCTCGATGAGAAAGACCAGTCTACAGGTAAACTTGACGACAATTATATTCGCAATGATAAAGCAAATCTTCATAAATAAGACGACAAAAGGTTTAGGTTAACAAAAACAGCGGCTAACGCACGAAACCATAATTATAAAAGGTTAAAGAGACTACTTAGATTGACTAGATTATTTAATAGCGTCTAGTTTAAAGCACATGACTTCGATATTCGTGTGTTGTGTACTCACTTTATTTTAAAGTTTGTGATGAGATACAGTTAGATGAAGCATGGCATATGAATGAAACTACAAATGAAATATGATTTGTAGACCGACCGCTTAACTGAGTTAGCGACAAAGGGGGCCGAGAGAGGTGCGGGCGGCAGGCGCACTAGCACCGCTCTCGGTTCCTTTTGTCATCCTACCCTGCGCCCCTGTACCCGCGCGGGTGAGGACTCAGTTAAGCGATCAGTCTTTCTATAGAAACAAACGTAATTTCTTTAACACGTCTTTCCCTAACAGGATCACGTACACAGCTTATCGTCTCTCAAAGCAGAGCTGGCACTGGTGAGCGATAAGAAAGCGGACCTGGAGCGGAGACTGACGGGGTCTCTTCAGGACAAGGAGAACCTGGCACAGCAGCTGGAGGAGGCCAATGACAGGATTGCAGCGCTCGAGCGACAGCTTAAAGAACAGGTAAGCATTTGCTGTATCGAGACGCTACTGAAGCGTGTTTGGTAGAAGAAGGCTTAATGAAGAAAGGATATCATTTTTCCGGCCACAGTACGATTATACTACCTCCTACATTTATTTTAAACATGGCGTGATATGCGATTAAGCCGGAAACATGTTTCGTTCTTTGCCACGTCATTATATTCTTCTACCGTTGGATGAGGCACATAAAAACCCTTCGCTCTATACTCGATGGATAATTTAGTAATAACCACTCGACTTCTCGTATCATAGATATGTTGGACACCTGGACAACACAAAAAATAATGTTATTTTAAAAATCCACTCTTATAAGTATAAGAGGCAGGAGATCCAATAAAAAATTTACAGATACAGACACAGGACTCGTTTTGTGAGTAAATGTAAAACGGTAACTTAAACTGAATAAGTCAGGGATATCAGCCACCTAATTTCCATGTAACTAAGCTATACGGACGTCCATTGTACTTCACATTCATTTGTACAGCGAGTGATCTGATTACGTGAATTTATCTTGACGATCTGACGCAGACAGCGAGTTAGCTGTCAGCTGTTGATGCAAAAGATAAGATATTGTTGATATACTTCAAACTATTACGAAATTCAATATTGCTAATATTTCTGGTCTTACACGCTGACTGGGCTATTTATTTTGCTATTAAATGGCCTTCCTTTTACAATTGTAGGTATTCATACATACTCCATGAAACGACTATTAAGTAGACTACCTCGGTTAAACAGCAGGGAACGGATGAATAGGGAACTAATAATTATTTCCGTATAGTTACTGTTGCTATTTTCAAACGTTTTCATAGAAAGTGGCGCCACCGTTTTATTTAATCTTCTACCACTCTTTTACGTGGGAATCCAGTAAGATCCTATAAGTGTTGTCTTTTGCTATAACAAAATGATTTATTAATAAACTAACGAGTGATTCCAGGAATTAACTACTAAACTTTCTGGTGCCCCGTTTTTCGGTGGAGTCGAGACGTTTGCGGGATAAAACTAAACTTAAAGAACTTGTAGATGGTACCGCGATGCAGCGACTATAAACTCTATATATCCCTAAGTTTATTTACATAAATCACGTATTTATCCCTTACGGGGTAGACAGAGCCTAAGGCAACAATACCTAAAGGCCTCGTTTAACTTAAGTGTGGGCGTGGGAAAGGGAAGTGTATTTACTTTGTAGAATAAAGTGCTTTCAGTGCAAGGCTAGTCGAAAGAGGGCATCCCCTAATTGACTGTTAGTTCTGAAACGGTTAATGACTGTTATGTCGGCAGCAACGTTATCAGATCTGTAGCGAACTAAAGCTTGCCTGTTGCCTTGACCGTTTTTTTTTATCATGACTCTTCAAATTGCAAGATAACTCAGGTCGTGGTGATTTTGGACGTCGATTTCATGTAAGTTCTTCGTTTGTAGTATGTTCGTTGTTTTATTTGGAACCTTGGAGTAACGGAACAAGCATTGGACGTAAAGCATTGATCGATATTACCTGACATTTAATCAAGTTACTGTTAAGCTTGTAACAAACATCGAACATGAATCTACCGGATTCAGACCGCGATTATCTTTAACGAACTTCCAATGTTTCGATGCAAACTTTGCTGAATAATCTGGTAATTGAAGTCAAGGTCTTTTAGAAAAGTCTGATGTAAACTGTGAATCATTTAAAATTATTAACGTACATTGAATTAAAGAAACGTAATCTTCGACAGGAACACCTCTACCAAAATACCCTAAAGGAGCTTGAGCGTCTCCAACGATCTCATGACACCTTGGCTGAACGTATCGGCAGCCCCGAAGCCACCGACGTGGCTGACCCCGCGCGCTCCCTCCACGCTGAGATGGAGACGGAGCCTGAGGAAGAAGAGGGCTGGCTGAGGAGCGAGGCTGTCCAGGTCTACAAGCAGCTGCGAACGCTGGCGTTGCAGCTGAACACAGGGCATGATGATGATTCAGGTAAGAATTATAATAATACCACTTATATTAGATACGAAGATACGCAAGTGTACAATTTCCAGAACAATTACCTATTCTAATAAAGCCTTTTGGACGTACGGAAATATAGGTCAAATCAAAAGAAGGAATATAATCAAGCGAGTCACATTGTCATTACGGAGGTGGGGAAGTTTTTCTCAAACTTTGACCCCCTTATTCATAAACCCTCTATACGCTTCTGCTAACTTAGCAATCGTTTGTCCTTATCTGTCACTTTGACATTTACCTTTCACAGATAAGGACAGACGATTGCTAAGTTAGTAGAAGCCTATAGAGCGTTTATGAAAAAGGGGGTTAAAGTACATAAATATTTTTCTCTCAACAACTTTATTATTTGTATAATTGATGTAACATATGGCGGCGGCGGGGTAGGCCCAGGAGGCGCTGGTGGGATGACCTGGTCTCGTTCCTTGAGAACTAGCCAGACACCGCTCAAGATCGGGGCGATTAGAGAAGATGGGGAGAGGCTTTTGCCCAGCAGTGGGACACCTAATCAGGTTAATAATGAAAAAAGACAGTCGTGTAACATCGTGATGTCAATGATCATCACTTTGACCGCATGAGAATACAAGATGAATTGACAGTTTTTTATCCTATTTATTGTACGTGAGTGGATCGATATCTCGTTCATTTTCTACTTCACCTATCAAAGAAATTGAAAGCTATTCCGACCTCGATGTATAAATTTGGGCCGTAGCCCCGTTAACGAGTTCTCTGTCCATCACGCCATCGACAGTTACACACTTTTGACACGTTAACTACATTATAACATTACGTACGTACAATGGATAGTGTTCGAATTTTGTAATTGTGCGGTTGCGTGGTTTTTACTTGTGTCGGAACTGTCCCTATCACTTACAGTTACTTATTGCCAGCAATCTTAAGTGTCCATTTGTGCAACTTATCATCGTTAAATGAGATTCACGAATGTTCTGACCAAATGTGTTTATAAGCTGGTCAAAGTGTTCAGGGTATCAAAATGTCCAAGAATTTGGACTTTGAATGTAAGGATTGTAGGACCTAGAGCCAAGTCTATCCGGATCGTCATTATATTACCAACTTCTGCTGCTTCTGTCGTCTAAGACAGTCAGTGAAACTACGACGCTCCTGTGCCACTTTATTGAAAAAAAAACCGGCCAAGTGCGAGTCAGACTCGCGCACCGAGGGTTCCGTATTATCATTATCTATAAATACCTATAAACCAGTGTAAGCAGGGCCCTGCTGCAAAGCAAAATTTACGCAGTGTGGGGTTACTTTATATTGATCACTGATATATACAGACATACATACATATTTACGGTTTTCGCAATTATTCCTTAATCTGTGCTAGAAGACCTACCTTCATACCAAATTTCAAAATTCTGTGTTCACGATAGTGGGCGTATAGGTGGAAAGGAAGAGAATCTAAATAGTGATAGGTTGCTAGCCGCATCGCATATAAAATATGGTTCCTACGACGAGTAAGTGACCATAAATTTATTGGGAAAGGACTTAAAAATGGACATGGAGGTTAATAATTAACCAAATGATTGATTCCTTTATGAAATTTTAACGAATTGAAACCTGCGCAGGTACCACGGTCAAGAGTAGATCCTGTTAGCTACGTCATTGTTAATAATGAGTTTGCCAACATTGCACAACGTGGTACGATACGATTTGCAATTGGCAGAACCTTGATTATCGGCGAATCGATACGCGCTAACACAATTATTTTTCAACATAAGTACGAAATGTCTATTCTATTTGGACGACTGCATTGTACATTACATGTCTTATTGGTTAGAGAACCTGACTGATCGTGGAAAAAGATGAGTCGAACAACAGATGACAGAAGGAATCAAAAGGTTCAGATCCTGATCTATGAAGATGAGAGAGCGACAGAACGCTTGAAGGGAGAAGACTATTTAATGTCACAATTAATTTGTGAAATTTTTAGTCTAGGAAAAATGTATTTATTTGGTTTTCACGGCAGTAGCAGCTGCAGTGACGTATTTGTTAGTTTGAACAGTTGTTTCATTGTTACTTGTTTCAAGTATTTCACTGTGTTATTGGTTTTCGTACTGTACTAACTTACATAAATTTTTCTACTTAATATAGGAGTGTAATATATTAAACTCAATAACGAAATATTTCTGATATTTTCTGTGCATTTTGCTTTACCCTTATTCAAATACATAGTTAACTAAACTAATCTTGTTCTAGTGTATTTTTATCTTGTAGTTACCAAACGATAGACTTCAGAAGAAAATTCTAAATTATTATTATACTAGCTGTTGCCAGCGACTTCGTCTGCAAAGAATTCGTTTATCGCTATCCCGCGGGAACTACGCAATTTTCCGGGATAAAAAGTAGCCTATGTGCTATTCCAGACTTTTCTCTATCTATGTGCCGGATTTCATCCAGATCCGTTGGGCCGTTCTGGCGTGATTGAGTAACAAACAAACATCCATCCATCCATCCATCCATCCATACTTTCGCATTTATAATATTAGTTAGATAGTGGAATAACAACCTGGAGACGTCATGGTAAGGCCTAGAGAAGAAGAAGAGCCTAGAAAAATTAGCATTAAAAACCCACTTTACGATTTAATGGTCTCAGACAAAAAAAAGTTTATTTCAAAATAATATTTTAAAGCCAAGCTTTTTCTGAATGTACTTTTTGTTAACGGTACTTGCTATATTATCCAATCTACATATCTACACCAAATTTAAGGTCAATCGGACCGGTGTTGGAATTGGTTGAAAATGGCGTACAAATGTTTAAAGCAGACAAACTACGAAACTCAAACTACGCAAAATGCAAATCAAACACTTGTATTGTAATACGCAACTTCTTCAAACTTTAATACTCGATTTTTTCTTTAAGCTTTGTTCTGTAGCATGACAACAAACTGTATAGGTCCCATTCGCCAAGGGAACCAAGTAACACCGAACAAATACCATCGCGGCGACTTCCTTCATGGCATTTCAAAATAACGAGCTTCTTACTTAGTTTTGTGGGCGGACACAGTGAAACAAACTCGCAGTGGGCGTGGAAACGATCGAACCCAGAACCTGGGGAGTTGCCATGACGTCTTAATGCGATTCAGTTTAGGTTCGCTCGCTGTCAGATACATAATAAAAGTAACAGCTAAAACTAAACTGAGTCGGAATTAGGACGGCATGGTAAGGCCGCTGGGGCCTTACTATGACGTCTTAAAGCGATTCAGCTTAGGTTCGCTCGCTGTCAGATTCATAGTAAAAGTGACAGCTAAAACTTGAACTGAGTCGGAATTAGGACGTCTTGATAAGGCCCATGATAAACATAACATAAACATTTCAATAATTTTCTGGTACTGGTAACGTCTATTGGATCAGTCGGATTCAAGCATACATTCTAAACAAACATTATGTGGAGGCATTATCTGAATAATCATAGCTTCCCATCGTTCTCCATTCATCAATTTGTGCCTAAAATCTGTGTTTCCAAATTCCCTGTCCATTTGTTCACAGAAAGGTAAGGTAACTAGTAAAAAATCTAAAGATATACCAATGTGACAAAGAGGCTAACTTTCAACATGAAATTACCGTGAGACTCAAACATAATTACACAAACGGATAGCTCGCGTATAAAAGCCGAAAGATTGCTCCGACATCTGTTTCGGACTATTCCGTAGTCCTTCTTCAAAGAGCGTTCTTTCGGCTTTTATACGTGAGTTATCCGTTTGTGTAACTAGTCTAACTTTGTTAAATATATAGGTGGTGATCTCTGAAACCTCTTGGCTATTTTTATCCCGAGAAAGTCCAAAGTTCCCTCGGGACGCAGACGAAGAATAGCGATAAATAAAATTCCAATGTTGGGGGTGCAAACATACTCGTAAATGCTTACCCCGTTATTCATAAACGCTCTACAGGCTTCTGCTAACTTAGCAATCGTTTGTCCTTATCTGTCACTTTGACATTTACCTTTCACAGATAAGGACAAACGATTGCCAAGTTAGCAGAAGCCTAGACCGTTTATGTATAAGGGGGTTAGTCCGCTGTTTACCAGTGTTACTTACGGTTCGCGTGTTAACTTTGTAGGGCATCACTAAGCCGAAGGTATGACGTGATCTACACTAAACTTTGCCGCGACCTTTGCTTCCGTATTGCCGGCTAAATATTGTGGTTCGACACGATAGTCTGATCTAGTTCTGTGCGGAAACAATGGGCGGTCGTTCATTGGTTGATGTATTAATTATTCTCATAGCTTATGTGATTTGAGCTGTGCAGGCAGTTAGGTTAGGTTAATACCTTTACAGTAGTGAAAGAAACTGCGGTTTGAAATGTTAATTATGGTCCTATGTAAACCATTATTTTCCGGTATAGTATAGCAAAAATCAATTGAAGGGATGTCATGTAATGCTAATGTAATGACACTAACCCCCTTATTCATAAACGCTCTATAGGCTTCTGCTAACTTAGTAATCATTTGTCCTTATCTGTGAAAGGTAAATGTCAAAGTGACAGATAAGGACAAACGATTGCTAAGTTAGCAGAGGCCTATAGAGCGTTTATGAATAAAGGGGTAACTCTATAAACGGATTTTACGATTGAAATAACTAAACATTAATTTGTCTTTGAGTATTATTTAGATATTAGCAATTGTCAGAAATACATTTTGCTTAAATTTCTAAACGACACTGAAAATTAGAACACATAGAAAAATCCGAAAAGTAAAGCTATGGCCGGGAATCGAACCCGGGTCCTCGTCATTCCGTGACGCGTGCTATACCCCTACACCACCCATAGCAGGTTATACATTTTGCTTGTTTTTGTTCGAATCTAGAACATCCCGCTTCGCTCCGTTTCTGTGACGCACCCGAGTATTGAAATTTCGAATAAAGGAAGCGAAGCTCAGCATGCGATGGAGATGACACAGGGTGGCACGGAGAGCACGTCAATACTTTGTTGATAAACATAGTCATAAATACCATGTTTATTTACATAGACATGAAAAATCATAAACACTATCGTCGATGTAGAAAAACAATAGGAGCTAAATGAAAAAAATATCTTGCGACTCCGCTACATGGGTGACAATTTGTTCGCTTAGACTTGACTGTTCCGAAAGTGTGCCGGCAAAATAATTGACAATGTCGCTTTGAGAGCTGTTTTAGCACAATCTCGCTTGGACATTTAATGCAAAACGAAAGCCCAAAATATTAAAAAATAATAAAATTATAGGCTATAATTTGTCTAGAGTCGTTAAAAACTTAAAAATTATAACAATCTTTGAAAAAACTAAAGAAGTTGACACGTTATAGATCATAGATCTATCAAGAAATTCGCAATATTTCTAGCTTGAAGTACACAATATCCAAGGTCATTGATATATCATTAGGTAGCTTGTACGACCGAAAAAGCTTTCGAACCAAATGACTCACCTTCCATTAGACGTTGAAGGAGGTCGCTTCGTCCTCGCATAAGGAGTTTAGTGGTGTTGTTATGACGACTGTTTCGGCCTACATTTGACTTCTTTGGTGCTCATAATAGCCTTAGTGTAGAAAATAACAAGCATGTTTGCAAAACTAAGCATTTTTTTATTGAAAGAAAGTGGGGTTGTGGAGGGAAAGTCGAGAGTTATAAGAAATAAGAAACGTTTAGGTACTGTTTAAAACCGTGAGAAATTGCGATAACATGATTTTTAAAGGTTCAACGTTTGTCCATTTCGGATGTTCGATACTTAGGTACCTAGTTATTATTATAAATTATTTATATCTAAATTTTAATAATTCGTACAAAAGTATTCATTTAAATTATAAAAGCACATGCAAAGTAAAAATTCCTTTAGTTTATTTTTGAATTTAAATTTATGATTGTAATGTTTGTGAGTAACAAATTGATTTTGTTAGATTCGGCACTATGTATATAGCATTTCGATTGCGTCGATGTTAGTTTTGTCGATTGCGAGTAACTTTTCTGCGTTACCGGTATTTAAATCCAGTTTTGAGCTCCGAAAGAACAAAACTTTCCGAAAAATAGGCGATAAAGCAAAATTTCTAACTGACTCCAAATAACAGGCAGTGTTT
Source organism: Pandemis heparana (assembly GCA_963854515.1). Classification (NCBI taxonomy): domain Eukaryota; kingdom Metazoa; phylum Arthropoda; class Insecta; order Lepidoptera; family Tortricidae; genus Pandemis; species Pandemis heparana. Next base: position 12,603,855 of record OY978022.1, on the reverse strand, counting down.
GCGACTGCTTTTCTGTTTGTGTGTTAGATATTTGTTTTTCCGAGGCGATCTCATGTTTTTGCCAAAATCTGAATTTCTTTGAAATCAGTCGGTTTTCCTGTTTTAAAAGAATAAGTTTAGAGCGAACATAGACTTTTCGATTATACCAAGCTATAATCTGAATGAATTTTCGGACTGGTCAAGGTTTAGGGTTGTAAAAGCTAGCTGTATTGATGTTGGGACCTTACCATGATGTCCTAATTCCGACTCAGTTCAAGTTTTAGCTGTCACTTTTAGTATGATACTGACAGCGAGCGAACCTAAACTGAATCGCATTAAGACGTCATGGTAAGGCCCCAGCACAGTAGCTGCATCACAGCTGTTGCATAACACTTGCAACTTGCATTAGACCGCAAGCGACGAGCGTGCAGCAAGTCCTTTAATGGACGATAATACGATGTTGCAATCAATAATGATTGATGAGAACAATCATCGTTAACAATCGTTGTCGTGATTTTGTGAAGCATTAGGATATGAGGTCAATCAGATGCTGCTGCTATAGCTTGTAATGTTTGTTTTAGTCATGGTAGCTTGTTGTTGACACAATCTGCGGTGTTTAATCGATTGTGTTTTGCATGTTTGTTACACGATTACGGCTCCATGCGGCTTTACTTTTCGGATTTTTCCACGTTTTCTAGTTTTCAGTACAGTCAACTGGGGTGACTTTGATTTACGGGGTGACTTTAAAAAGTAGTTTTAATGACAAAAACATTATTTTTTATTTGCGTTTACTGCTTCCAATCAATGTCTTCGTCGATCGCCTTTGCGTCTACATTTCAAACATTCACCGGATATGCTTTATATCGATTTTATAGCACTTTTAAAACGATCAAAGTAGCCCCAAAATTACCAAAGTCACCCCAGTTGACGTTATCGTTTAGAATAATTCCTAAAGGGTTGCCGTAATTTTAATATAAAACTACCGTGAGGCTCAGATTATATTAATGTACACAAACGGATAACTCACGTTTTATTACGTCGGAAAAGGTCCAAAACGATAAAACGTGAGTTATCCGTTTGTGTACATTAATATGGGTTGCCGTAAAAACAAAAACCGGGAAGTCAAAATTGACGGTACATTGATGATTCTTTTTTGTATTGTAAGTACTATGGGGCCTTACTATGATGTCTTAATGCGATTCAGTTCTGAACGAAGGATCGATCCAACCGCTGTCAGATCCATACTAGAAGTGTCAAAAAACATTAAAACGTGGTAAGGTCCCAGGGCCCTATTTTATAAGGCTACAAATTACAATTTATAAGCGGAAGTCTCTATCTAACACATAGGGTTAGAAAGAGAATTCCGCTTGTAAATTGTAACTTGTCTAACTAATAATTATAAATGCGAAAGTATGGATGGATGGATGGATGGATGTTTGTTTGTTACTCAATCACGCCAGAACTGCCCATCGGATCTGGATGAAATTCGGCACATAGAGAAAAGTCTGGAATAGCACATAGGCTACTTTTTATCTCGGAAAATTTCGTAGTTCCCGCGGGATAGCGATAAACGAATTCTTTGCAGACGAAGTCGCTGGCAACAGCTAGTAGCTTTATAAAATAGGGCCCAGAGGTGATCCCATACAAATATCGAAAAAAAACAATTAAAATAAAAAAATATTTAATTATCAGACTACAAAAAGTCTTTAGAACATAACAATTTATTTATTTTATTTTATTTTATTTATTTATTGAAATAATTACACAGCATTACAGACAAGCCAAGGCACTGTGAAATTCATACACATAACTTAATAATAGCAGAACAACATGTATAACACGTAGTATAGAAAATAAACAGGAAACAGCATTAACATTTACAAACAATTAAGTGAAGACGGACGGTCATCCTTCGCCTCACAGAACTTCATACACTCACTGCATATAAAACTCCAGCTACTAGCAAATATATCACAGTCAGGTGCTGATGCAAGAAGCGCGTTAAGATTTCGCATGGCGCAAAGAAGTGGTGAATTCCTGTGTGACACAGTGCGCGCCTTGGGAACTGCCAGCAAAGCACGGTTGCGGGGGCGCAAATTGAAGCTGGATTGGGACAGCGGGGGCGCTGATAGGCGTACTAACAGTGCCACCAACTCCGGACAGTCAGAATCACCACGCAATATTCGACAAGCGCTGGTCAAGAGCCAATAATTACGCCTTACCTCCAGAGAACTTAGCCCCAATGTGCCAAGCAGAAACTTTGTTGGGTATCGGAAAGGATAGTACCCGTAACTTTTTTTATAAAGAAATCGCAGAAAAGTCTTCTGAATTTTTTCGACGAGCAAGGCATAAGTGACTTCGTGAGGGTTCCACACAATAGATGCTGCCTCAAGCTTGCTCCTGACCAGGGCAGTATAAACAAGCTTGATGGCCCGGGGGTCGTCAAAGTCACGGGTGTTGCGGATAACAAATCCCAGTCTCCGGTAGCAGTCAAATGCTAGGGACTTCATGTGGGCATGGAAGTTAAGACGTGCATCGAAAATTACACCTAAGTCCTTAATAGTATGAACACGTGCAATGGGTTCCGTTCCCAGGAGGTAGTTTGCGGATAGAAGGGAACCATGAGCGCGGCTAAAAGACATAACGGAACACTTTCCAATGTTGAACAATGACAACAACACCAACACAACAATGTGGCTTTTGAAAAATGCATCTCGTATCTTGTGCTCGTGCCACCGCCCGGGTGATTTCTGACCGGGTGATGAGCCGTGCAAGATGGCTGCGACCAATCGCTGGTCATCATCGCGAAAGTGATGGGAACTCGAGAAAGTGCTTCGATATAGCATTAGTATTGATAGCGCGTGTCAAATATTATTTGTTTTTAAAGCAATACAGAGTGAACATCTTAGAACGACATTCAGAGCCTCTAGTGTAAGTTTTCGCATATAAAAACGTCTCGAACGCGTTCACGTAAACGTCTCAATTACTATGGAAAAATTGGCAGCGCCACTGGCGGATCGAAACGGCAACAAACTGTTCCCATAGCATTTGACATTTTGACGCCAACGCGTTCGAGACGTATTTTGTGACCGAAAACCTACACTAAGCATACAGTATGCTTAGTGTAAGCTTTCGATAGCAAAATACGTCTCGATAACGTTTGCGTTAAACTGTCAAATACTATGAGAAATTTTAGTTGCCATTTCGATCCGCAAGTGGCGCTGTCAGTTATTCCATAGTAATTGAGACGTTTACGTGAACGCGTTCGAGACGTTTTTATATGCGAAAACTTACACTAGAGGCTCAGGTTTCGGGTCTACCTAAAGTATCAAACCGATAAGAGTGAGTTAGACAGCAAGACAAACTCGAATGTTGTTTTAGGAGCTCACGGGTTGTAAGGATCAGCATCATCATCATCTCCTGCCTATATACGTCCCACTGCTGGGCACAGACCTATTGGCCAAATATTAGCCTGATCTGTTCAGTCGCTCTGACGTGAAAGAGTAACAAACATACAGTCTTTCACATTTATAATATTAGTATGATAATACACGGATTACCCACTCATATAGGTATAAGTAGTCGAAGTATGCGCGGCTCAACGTATTTCGAACCAATCCGTTGTTCTATTACTAAGACTTCGCTGTCCATCCGTCCGTCTGTCACCAGGCTGTATCTCAAGAATCGTAATAGCTAGACAGTTGAAATTTTCACACATTGTGTATTTCTGTTGCCGCTATAACAACAAATACAGAAAAAAATGAAGGGGGCTCCCATATAAAAAACGTGATATTTTAGCCCTTTTTCAAGGCTACTACTCGTCGAGCTAGATCTCAAGAACCGTAATAGCTAGACAGTTGAAATTTGCACAGATTAAGTATGTATTTTTATTGTGGCTACAACAACAAATACTAAAATCAAAATAATAATAATAATAATTAAGGGGGCTCCCATACAACAGAGTAGTTGTTGGCGTTTTTTACTGTATCTCATGAACCGTAATAGCAAGGAGATTAATTTCTGATACGGAACCCTTCGTGCGCAAGTCCGACTCGCACTTGGCCGGTTTTTTTTTTCAGTTTTGGCTGTCTGTTCGAGCATGCCTTGAACCATGAATTGCTTCGAAACATGTCGAGCAAATGTCGACAATAATCGAAATAATCTCTTATTTCAATGAAAATTAAAGCTGGTTGGCTTGGACTTCACAAGTACTCGTAATAAACGTAACCTCACACTCATCCTCCGAGATGAAACCGAATATCGACCGCAAGGGCACTCTTGCGCAGGCGGTTGCGCAATGCGATTTCTTTCAGACCACGTATCGGGTGTAACATAACTGTGACCAGGATATGTGACGTAAGGTCAAGTGAGGTCACCGAGGGGCATCGAAGAACGTCGATGAAGCTATTAAAACGCAGTTTCTGAGATTGTAGAACTATATTATTTTGCCAAAACTACGTACGGGAAAGCTACACTAACCTAACTGACAGACAGACTAACAGCTGAGCCTGTCAGTCGTCGTTTGACCGTGTTCTACCGTACAACGTTGCCGACATTTTTATGTCACAAGATTTTTGAATACTGTATTTTTTACTTTGACATTGGCGAAATCATCGCATCGATCGATGGGGCCATAGTATTAAAAGAAGAAGAAGAGCCTGTCAGTCAGTAGGCTTATTGTCTAACTCGCTCGCAATCGCCATCGTCTTCATTTTGACAGTGCATGTACTGCATGTATGGGCTGACAATTGGCATCGAAATCAGCTAGCTGTCACATTCATACAAGAACTGTCAAAATGAACACGATGGCGATTGCGAGCGAGTTAGACAATAAGCTTACAGGAGTCATTTTAAACTTAGAACTGTACTTTGAAAAAAAAAAACTAACATTATCTATGGCTTCTTCCCAGCCAGTAGCCAACGAAGAATATTATTACAGTAGCCGGCTATAGAGATTACACTTCGGTCTTTGAAAAGAGACGATTGGCGTCACGTAAATTAGAGCGAAACAATGCTCTACGAAGCCGAAATTAGAATATTAGGTTGGGTTAGCTTGAATAAAGGCCCGTGTAAAATATTTCTTAGGATTTTTTTGCTGTAGGTACGTAGTTACTTAGATGACAAATATTTCCCTTGGTCGATATTCGAAGTGTATACTACAAAAAATCAAAAATTACGATGAAAAACTACCAGATTTTTTCAATCAACCCTACCTGCTGAATTATTCCAATCAATTTTAAAACACTGTATGTAATTTTGAAAGTTTGCAACACAATTTCGAAACAAATCCAAGATATAATGTGACCGCAAACTACTTAAAATGCAAGCCTAGCGTTCCCATGATTTTCCCACCAGTTCATATCCCATGCTCATTGGGCAATGCCGTGTATGGCCGGCCGAATAATGTAGCAGTGATCATGTATGGGCAACTTTACGACCTATTGTTAGATAGCTTAAATCTATGGGGCATTTAGGTTGGGTCGTTAGTTTGTGTTTAACGCCGACTGAAGATGATAAATGAGGCTGCTTCTTTCGTGTAGACGTCATCGTTACATATTACACGCTTCTCTGGATATGGATACAGACTCAATTTAACATTGATTTCTTCGCAGAAGTGTGATTAATAGGCTTCCCCTAAAGTTGTAACCAAACTAAAGTTGTAGGCTTATTGTCTAACTCGCTCGCAATCGCCATCTTTATCATTTTGACAGTTCATGTATGAGCTGACAATTGGGATCGGAATCGGCTAGCTGTCACATTCATACAAGAACTGTCAAAATGAACACGATGGCGATTGCGAGCGAGTTAGACAATAAGCCAGCCGTTTTGGCTTGTCGCATCCAGACTCTGCCAGCTGTCTTTCACAAATCGTCGCTCCCTCAAGTTGGAAGGCGTTACACTACGCTATTTACTAAGTTACCACTACAGTTTACAGCTTCTCTTCCTGCTCAGGTGGTAAAAGTCCATCGAGGGAATTTGTGAAAATCTTAAGAATCATTCATGGTTACAGATGATGCGACTAGTAACCCATTAAGTACTGTTTTGATCCCCTTTTCCACCTATACTTACCTTGGGTACCTTACCCCGTTGGTTAAAGGGATAAAGACGTGATTTATGTATATTTAACCTTATGTATGCATTTAACCTTATTACTTTGGTCTTCCCCAGGCCTCCACTCGGACTTGTCCATCTCTTCCCTGGACGGCGATGACGGCGAGACGCTCCGCCGCGGCGCGCTGGCGGCGGCCTGCGCGGACGCAGTCGCCGCGTACGCAGCCCTCGAAGGCTCGCGCGTACGCGACTCCATAGCTGCGCACGCGCGCCGCGCGATGGAGCGCGAGCGGCAGATCGACGAGAAGAACGAGATCATATCCGACCTGTCTTCTAAGGTGAGTGGACTTCATCATCAACAACATATCAGCCGTAGGACATCCACTGTTGGACATAGGTCTCCCCATAGACTTCCAGTTGCTTCGGTTGGAAGCGGCTTGCATCCACCGTGAACACGTGACTTTAACCAGGTCCTCCGTCCATATATCTCGTTGGTGAACGTCCCACGCTGCGGTATTTCATATGACTGACGTCTGAACTGGAGATATCTAGTACTGACATGAAGTTTCTCAAGAAAGATTGAAAAATAGAAGCACTGAGGCCTTACCATGACATCTTATAGGTTTTGGCTGTTATTTTTAGGGTTCCGTACCCAAAGGGTAAAAACGGGACCCTATTACTAACACTTCGCTGTCCGTCCATCCGTCTGTCACCAGGCCCGTCCGCCCAGGTCCGTCAGGCTCAGGCAGGTCCGTCTGTCTCAAGAACCGTAATAGCTAGACAGTTGAAATTTTCACAGATTGTGTATTTCTGTTGCCGCTATACCAACAAATACTAAAAACAAAATAATAATTATAATTAACGGGGGCTCCAATACAAAAAAGTGATATTTTAGCCCTTTTTCATGGCTACTACTCGCCGAGCTAGATCTCAAGAACCGTAATAGCTAGACAGTTGAAATTTGCACAGATTATGTATTTTTATTGTGGCTACAACAAGAAATACTAAAATCAAAATAATAATAATAATAATAATAATTAAGGTGAGCTCCCATACAACAGAGTATTTCTGATACGGAACCCTTCGTGCCAGAGTCCGACTCGCACTTGGCCGGTTTTTTAGTATACAAGGTGTATCAGATAGCCCCTAACAATAATCAACTGGGGTATATAACCATAGCTACAGAAGCTAAAAAAAATATTAAAAAAAAATTGGAGTAATTTTTTTTTTATTTTTTCTATAGGAATGGCAGTATTAACTGTAATCATTCCTATAGAAAACATAAAAAAAAATTACTCCTTTTTTTTTTAAATATTTTTTTAGCTTCTGTAGCTATGGTTATATACCCCAGTTGATTATTGTTAGGGGCTATCTGATACACCCCGTAGGTAGCGAGCTTACCTAAACTGAATACAAATTGAATCGCATAAAGACCTCATGGGTGCCCCCCGTTAACTATAAACGTTAAGTACTTATAAACTGTGCGATTATTCTCCAAAAGTATCAAACTCTCATTTGCCGTGTTAAATAAACCAATTGGAGTTTCTTATCATATCGGTATCAAATCGATTGCGTTCGGTTAGATTCCAACGGTATTCCCGATATTTCAATCGACTGGGCCGTGCGGAAACCGAATCTAAATCGGGCATCGATATTATTTCCAATGTTTGGAACATTGAATAAATCTAGGACCCTGCGATGTGCTACTTTTACAAGCAAGAACAGGTTTAATATTTCCGTTAAACATGACACAATACATTGAACTTATGGTGCAAATTGGTGTCGTATTGTTTTCTTGGTAGGCATGGGCTAGCCATTTTGATATTTGATCAAAACCCATAAATTTGCAAGAAAAATGCTGCAATTTTCATTACGTTGCGAACCCGTAATGCCAACAGGTTAGAAGTCGTCGACCCAGTGTCGCAATGTACTTAATGAAAATTGGTGGATTTTTGCCACTAGCCAATTAAATACCGAGTTGAGTGTTGATAAATTACATTATGTTGGGTTTGTGAATGACAACTGGTTCAAAAAACAACACACAGTCACTATTTTAATCATATTTCACAACTCCGTCATTTGTCTTGTCGACAATGTGCAACATGTCGTTGTTGCTTAACGTAGTCTAGCAATTCTAGAAGATTCGCTGAACGTGAGTCGCGGCCTAACAAGATTAACTTATTAATCTTAATCTTTGTTATATATTATGTAGTGTCCGTCGTTAAATCCGTGTTGAGTAAACGGTCAATACGCGTGTGGATTCTGAAACAAATGAATACATCTCGACTCGAGAAGCATAAGGTCTGATGTGTGATTTCTTAACTTTTCAGGAGAGCAGAAATAAAATTGTTAAATGAATCGGCTTATAATTATTGAATTATTATAGTTAGGATCACGAAACTTTTTGCATCTTTAGAAGATTACTTGTACCTATATTTTCATATATTTAATTTTCTTTTTGCGGTTTAAATAATATCGATACAACATTTTTTTTATGAAAACAGCGACTTCCGACTCTATGCTTCATACGTTATGCTATTGAACTAGTTGGAGGCATGTTCTATTTGCACTTAACTACTCATATTATTCTCAAAAGTTAACTTTATTTCAGGCATAAGGTCTCAAACTAATATACGAATTACTGTATAAAATTAAACAGCTAAAAATATTTGAAGCATTACGTCGTATCTAGTGATACGTACCTACGCTGTATCAACCTTTGCAAAGCAGAAGGCTTTTAGTGACATAACGCCAGTCATGAAGGAAAACAAATTTTGAAGCATAAACCTTGAAGTTGAAATACGCTAAACAAAAAACTTGGAGAAGTCCATGCATAAAGGTGTAAGTCAAAATTAGCCCTGATGCGTCTCTATAATTTCTAAAAGTCGTCAGATCAGACCTTATGCATTTAAATATCTCCTCAACGGAAAGAGATAGAAATACAAGTGTCAGTGTGGTAGACAGAGAAAGAGCGCATTATAACCGTAATTTAAATAAGTCAATTTGGTCTGATTTTCACATCAGACCTTATGCCACTCGAGTCGAGACATATATTTCGATATTTAAAAGAAAAGACGCATCTTATTGCAAAATTGAAAGGGCGTACTTAGATACTTAAATTGAGAATACTACTAAATTATTTTATTGTCTTTTCATTCATCTTACATATCTCTACTTGTCTTTCAAGTCAATCTTGGCTACCTACTAGAAGATGGTCAAATTGTACTAAAATGTAATGCATTAAAAATACAGTGAATGTGCTAGAATAAAGTCAAAATGTAAAGATGGGATTTGCTTTGGATTGGAATTTCAAAATACTTCAGTGATTTCACGGCATCCGATTGCCAATCTTCTGCAAAAGTGCAAAATTTGTTACGATCCGTCGTCATTAAATAAATAAATATGACTGTGTGTTTCGATGAAAGTATTTCTCTATCAGACTGTTCAATTCTAGCCTCAAAGTATTAAAGTGCCTGTTTATCTTATTAACTTTATCCGCTTCAATTCGAGACATTGTTTCATTTTTGTATTTACGTCCTTAGTTCTGTTAAAGATAGCAAAAACAAACAACGAAAAACGAACGAAATTTCGAAGGTACTAGTCTTCGCTTCAATTTCTTTAGTTTAAAATGGAAAAAAAATTGGAAGGGTACACACTAAGTGAGGTTTTCTTATTCAAATTAGTAGCCCAGTATTTATCGTGGTAATTTACTCTCAATTTACACTACGAAATCCTTATACCGATACGCACTTGGTCAGTTTTTCCCTACAGTTTCTTTATTATACGAAGAACAATGTGAAGTCATCTCCAAGTGCGGCAGTAGTTTTAATTTAGATAAGTAAGATAAGAAAGTCGTACGCAGTGCATTATTACACGGGATACAATTTTCGCGCAACATACGGTGCGTAACGAAGATAATAGTTTCTTTGCATTAGTTTAGCCTCGATTGATGTTGGCTTAACGTTCTTACGTTACCTATCCTATCTGCATTGCACGGTTTCATCGTCTATGGGAAGACGGGCCCAGCGTACGGGCCCTTCCATTCTTGGCGCGATTCTGGGGCGACCGGAGGGACCTTTCTGGCATCCCACTAGGTCCCTATCACACCGGATAGAGGACAACGCTGCATAGGTTTTAGTTCGGGTGGACTCCTTCGGGGGGACACCCACATACCCCTAGGCATCTCCGTGCGGGCATCCCAAATAGGGCATATCAAAAAAGACTTAACGTTGTTATAACGTTTTAGCTTGGACAAAAATGCTTTCGTATGTCCAGGTATAAGTATTCTCATCTACAGATTTAATTTCTAAACCGATTTTTTTTTATCAGTAGCGTAAGTATAGAGTAGCGGGACTGGCAAAATGCCTCGGGATTTTAGCTCTACGGGGCCCCGAAATGGATTAGGCTTGAGCACAGAAGGGACGAAGATGCTCTTCTTTATATTAAGGAAGGACCCCCATCTTCTGATGAATTTGCTACGGGTCTCAGACTACGCCACTGGTAGTATAATTATGTTTTTTTCGACGATTCAATTTCCGTGTTTTTTTAGTTTTTTTTAAAGTTTATAGCCATTTCGAAAATTAATAGAAAATGTCTCAATTTTTTGTCTCAGTACATTTTTTTCCATTCCGATCCTCAGAGTAGCTTTTTAGCCAACACTGATAGTTGGAATAACGTTTTTAATAGCACACAAATTTTGATCTTGTGATGCTGCTTGATCTGATCAAATACTCGTACTATCACATAACAGTTCCCTTTCCGCTTTCGAGTAGGTATAGCCCTCGCCTAATGGCCGTAAAGCAAATTACTGATAGTATCATACACAGCGAAATTGTTAGTTGCAGCAGAAATAAGCCTAGTGGTTTGCGTTCGTAAAAATTTTCGAAACAAATTAGCTGTTGCAACCAGATTGCAGGTAAATAAGGAATAGCATATTGGTTATCATATATTATATTATTTTTAAGCCGGGGATTCTATTGTGTAGTTGAAAAGTTTGAACTTAACTTGATCTTCTTCATCGTTATTAAGTACCTATCTCGCAAAAGTTCAGTGCTTCAGTGTCTATCAATTTAAAAATGTTACAGATCGTAATTCTGCGTAAATATTAAACGTTACTTTTTTCTACAATATCTCTGAATACTCCATTGTTTGCAGTTGACATTAGAATGTCTGCACCTATTGATTTATTGTTTCTGTACCGTGCTATATCGTTACTGTTCTCTGTTTATTTAGTTTTTAAATACAGTGCTGTCACTGACCTTCTATTGTTTGAAGAGGATATGCTATAGACGGCGATTGTCTCAAATAAGGCCGCGGTCAATCGGTTCAGGCCATGTTAGCCAGGATCTGAGGGCGGCGTGGGTGCAACGGCCATAGATAAAGCGGTCTGACTCATTATTTTTTAAATGGTTTGACCAAAACCGTTCTGTCAGGTGCGGAAATATTTTGACGTAAAAGACTCACTGCTAACTGCTGTAGGTATATGAAATTTGGAGTTCAGGAAGTGTTTTGTTCAGCTGGTCGTACTCTATTTGGGAACTCCATTCCCATCACTGAGAAATCGCTCGCTTAATATTTACAGTTTGTTAAGTTTACAGCAGTTTTAATCTATGATTAGTGTATAAATATTAATTCAGTGTTGAGGTGCATCTACACAGCTGTTAACTTTTATGGAGCAAAATTGTACAACACTGTAACTTTAGGTAACTATCTGTGACTTATGGCTACTAAAACTACTTTTTGCTATTGGAAGCTCAGTGACACTTGCGTTCTACAAAAAGTTACTACGACGGATGCACCATTATGCACGCGACGACTCGCGACATACTCAACAGTGCAGTTGAGGTCATTAATCTAAGGTGTACTGACCCGGTGACGTCACACGGGTCACGCCATCTGCTCTAGCGCAAACAAAGTTGGCTTTGCAAACGCGATCCTTAAAAATAGTGATGTGAATTCGGGTATCGACAGGACAACAACTTATCTTACTACAATTGACAACATTCATATTTTTGAGCATTGCATATTAATGGTACTCTGTATTTTGTTTGAAAAGATGAACATGCTGACAGTTTAATTGTTTCGCTAGGGCTTGAATTTAATTTATAATTAATTTATTAATTTGTGCTTATTCTAAAAGGGCGTAACTCCGATACTATCACAGAATACACACTTATCCCTTTGTCTTTTCTCTATAGAAAAAAAACTGACGTTAATTTCTAGTTGTCAATGTCAGGCCCTATTCTCCAATATTCGATTTTCGAGGTTCGCTTCGTGCTGTTCCGCTCATACAAATAGTCATTATGTTGAGAGTGAGAGTGAAGGTATGCAACGAACTTCGAAAATAGAATTTCAGAGTTGCCCCCCTTGTACTTTGAAGTTGTCAAAAAAATACAAAATTATGATCGCTTATTTTTTCTCGTGAAAAAAGCAAAGGCGTTTCACCTATCCTGTGGTAGTTTTGGTAAAATTAGGACCATATTTTTAATTAATTTTTATTTTTATAATAAGCGATATTAAAATTATATAAACATATTGCAGTGATCAGGAGGCAAAATGCTTTCGAACCATATATGCATTTTCAGGTGTTATAAAAATGAAATGTTGTCAATTATAAAGGCGGATGTTTGGATAAATGTTTTAAACTTCCGCGATTTTCACTCATATTTATTTAAAGTATTTCGGGACTAAACCGCGTAAAAATTGCTATTAATTAGCTCGACGTTTCGGCCACAAAGCAGTGGCCGTGGTCCGTGGTAAAGTCTGCTCGTGACCACGGCCACTGCATCGTGGCCGAAACGTCGAGGTAATTAATATAGTCCCGAAATACTTTAAATAAATATGTTTGGATGGATGTTTGTTACTCAATCACGCCTAAAGGGCTGAGATATGGATAAAATTAGGCTCAGAGATAGATTGTATTTTGAAACAGCACATCGGCTACTTTTTAATCCGGAAAACTGCGAAGTTTCTACGGGATAGTGACAATACATTTTTCAGATTAACTCGCAGGCAACAGCTTGTTTAATCTTAGAATTAATCTTTCTTTTGGTACCAATTTACAATAACACCCCTTTCGATCGTCATACAAGGTGGCAGATATTTCAATTCAAACATAAGTTGATCCCAAATTAACGCACTGAATAACAAAGAAAGTTCTTTTAATAGGTATACTTATACTTACTTAAACACAACAATTGTGCTCAGTGATATAATCTTGAGGTCACCTATCCGCTTTCACCCTGTATAAACGGTGACCCGATCCGTTGCCAAGCAGAGCGAAAATCCGATTCATCTGTATCAATCGATAATGGAATTAATCGATAGCTACTGATCATCACTAGCCCATACAAATAGGCAAATAGAATACTTAATACATTTCTTGGAGAAGTCGCATAATTGTTAAGATTAAGATAATTTTGCAAATAAATGGTGATTTGAGAGACATGTACACATCTGTCATAAATATTTCGAGGGGACGTGCGAGTGATCCGAAAATCTTATAACTAATTTTATAACCATACCTATCCATGACATTCTTAGATAGACAAAGATAGATAGATGGAAGATTAACATAATTCTCCATTATACTTATTTATAGTTGAACAGCGAAATTACAAAAACAAAACATCTTGTCTATGACTTAAAAGTGCAAGCAAGTGTTCCCGCCATTTTTAACTTTTTCTAAGCATCTTATAATCGGCCGTGCATTTACGTGAAAGTCACAACCTTGTAATGTGGTTTAAAACTGTCGCCGACCAAGGCTAATGGATGCTGGGAACGGATAAAATTAAAAAGTTACCTAAATGCTATTTTTATTTTTGGTACACGTAACTTGACCTTTGGTTCTCTATGCTGTAATGAACGTTTTTTCGTATGGCATTTGTGAGAACCGGCGTACTCAGAAATGCCGATCAACTTAAATATAACTTGAACACTAATTCGTCCACAATGGAATAAGCAAAAGAAACTTCCAATCGCTTGAAAAAAATAGACAGTAAAGTAAGTCTTTACTCAAAGGGATATGCAAGTCTAGGTCATACGTCTCACTTCAATCGTATCTCCTATTCCTTTCCAGTACAAACCTAATGACCTTTCACATGTTACAAATGTTACAATCTAGACTCGGATCAGTGCCCACGATCTCAGAAAAAAAAGAAAGTGGGACGTCGCGTGCTCTATGCTCGTTCACAGAACGTACAGTCTAATGTGAGAACTCGATTATGCTCGATTTAGATTAAAAAGTGTGCTTTTTTTAATGAAAATACATTTTGCGTTAAATTTGAAATTTTAAGTAATTGAATGCTGTTTTTTTATAGTTCATTGACAGGCAATGATTATTGTCGTGTCTATGGATGATAGCCCTCTAGGCTGGTACACATCTGCAACCGCTCTTGGTCCTATTTGTAGTCCTACCCCGCGCCCCTGTACCCGCGCGGGCGAGGACTCAGTTAAGCGGTCGGTCTATAGTGTTGACTATATTGACGTAGTAGTTATATTCTCTTTGGTGTTGTCTTGGAGAATTTAGACAGTGTTGGAGTGTCCATTGGTCGTGGTGATTTACTAGACGCATCCATGTTTTGTTTAATCCATTAACATTTTATTTTAACAGCCATTCAACGTTAAATAAAATGCTTCCGAATTGACTGTTTTGTAGTTACACACTTGTTCGGTAAAAAAAAAAACTTTTTTCTCAAATGGCAACATAAAAAATTAAGATGCGGATCTCGCACGTGATCTTATTAAACGACAATAACTATAACTTTTTATAATTTCCCACGATCTCTACTTCCGCTGATTACGGAAGGAAAGGAAAGTAACGTTGTGAACAATGTTTGTCTTACATCGCAATTGGGGACACATTAACCTCCCAGATTATCCACTGCATGTACTCGAAGTTCCTCTAATCTAAGCAAAAGCAAAACTGAACACAAAACCCTTTTCTAATGTGTTTAAGCTTGTAGTTGCAATTATTTAGATATCTCTCTTCTGACATCTCGCCACATACCTACGAACTAAACTGACGTATCCTACATCGCGCTATCAAAGTTATCCGAGCTATTGAACATCTAAACAAGAACCCGACACTAACCGTCGGGCAGTAGCCCACCAGACACAACACCCGTCGGTTCGGAGGATCCTCCCTTTTCAATGGTGGATGAGGAACTTTACACCCTGTTCCTCACGGCCCCCAAATAGGTATGCACGTAAAGAAGACAGAAAACACAGAAGACCACAGACACAAGGGGTCAGACAGAATTAGTCAGACCAGTTTATTAATTAATCGATGGTCTTATGAGAGAGACCACCGTAACCATACCACATACATACATATGTGTACCATATTCTTTGTAAATTAATAAATTATCATTATCAATACGCGCAAATTGATCTTCCTTTTTGCAAGTTTCTTTTCTAGAAGCGTATTTGGTGTATTGTGCTGGACAAAGGCCTCCCCTTTAGCGCACTATTGAGCACCAGCACTAGCAACATGCATTGCTAAAGCCACCCCATTTTCAACTTTCCTGCCCAACCAACCTTTCGACTAAAATCGCAACTGAAAGAAAGTATGCAGTCAACTTAGAAATTGGGTCACAAGAATTAGAAGCAAGCGGAATGTTCCAAGAACAAGACGGCTAGGCTAGAATGTATCAGTTTTTGTGCGAGACGCGTGGCGTTGCTATGAATGGGATGTTTTTGCGGCTATCTATTAAATACTCGGAAACACGTAAGATTCAGGGTTGCCATAGAACTGTTTGAAACCAATCCTTGCTTAGTTATATTACTCCTAATACTGGACTACTCCGAAATTTGAGATTCGAACTTTGTATCATACTATTTCTTTCGCTCTGATAGTGATGACTAAGCAATTTAATGGTTCGTGTGAAGTTCCCAATCCGTTTTGAGCGTTAGTCTTTCATTCTGAGAGGAGGCTTCTGGATTCTGGGATGAATGTGAGCGAAACGGCAAGAAATGGGCTTCGGATTTTGAATTTTGCAGTACAAGGCCAGGGTTACTACCGTTTAATTCACTCAAATACTACTACTACAATAATTAAGTATGCCCTTAAACAGATTGGGCAATCTAGACAAAAGCAGCGGGTAATACCTAATTTGACGCGTTTGTGACACCCTCCCTATATTTACTCGCCATAGCAATTACATTTTCGAATGTAACCGAGGATCATATGAGAACATACTTAATATTTAAATGCGGAAATATAGAATGTAGACATTCGTTTGAAAACGATCTACAAAAGTTCGAGTTGTACTAGTTAAAAATAAATAGCGAATCAGTTTTCAATTTCACAAACTTTTCCAACATTCAACATAACTCCAATTACTCTGAATTGGAATCACGCAACGTTAACTAGAACCGATATCGGATTTGCATACAATTTTTTCACGATTCGTTCATATTTTCCAGTTGTCCGTTGCTGAGGTGGAACTGCGCGCAGCCGCAGAAGAAAGGGACAAACTGATGAATGATGTCAACTACAGCAGTCTACAGAACGATGAGGCCGTGTCCCGGGCCAGGCAGGAGAGGGACGAAGCTATTGAGAGGAAGAAGACGGTTGAGGTACGTGTTAAACTTGCAATTGAATTAAATACAAGTCTGGCGCTTAATTGAGTTCGCTCTTAGGGTAGCAGAAAAGTGCAGATAAGATGAAAATAATACATATGATTACCCTTTTGAGGCCCAACGTCCTATTTTTAAGAAAGCGATATTATAGCCGCACTAGTTTAGTTGGTGTCACGTCACATATCATATCACATTGCGAGATCGAGTACTTAGCTGAAATGAAAGAAGGTCCTTATGGAAAGAAGAAGGAGAAGATAAACAATGTGGAAAACTGTTTGCACAAATAGTTTCGTCCAAATGTGCTCTTGCGATTTTCTTTTGATAAGGGGTGTTTTTGTGTTTGGTTTGCTGCCAACTATCTGTCTACTGTCTGATCTTTTTTTCTGTCTCGCCTTATCACTTGGTCCCACATTTATTTATTATGGATGTTGATAGTAAATCTGGTTAAATCTGAACAAAATATAATCACAGTCTGCCACCATCAGTCATCCAGCAATTTTTTTCTAGAAATATCTAGAAAAAAATTGCTGGATGACTGATGGTGGCAGAAATATTTAGATAGATAGATATATCGTTTATTTGAATGCTACAATACACACAATCAAGTTTAAAAACAATAGAAAGCAAAAAGTTGCAGCAGTGCAAAAGGGCCATGGCTCAGTGGGCAACATTGCTCGTAGGAGCAAAACACTGATATTCTGCCACAACCCAAAGACCGAAAACGAATTAATTAATCTAAAAAAATACGGTAAATCTATACATATAATAAAATCGTTGAGACCAAAAAATCTGTACATTGAATATTTAAAAAAAAACCGACCAGGGTGACTTAAAATAAGTAACTGAACATATTAAAATCATTTTTAAAATTTTTGTTTGTTTGTTTGTTTGACTGAGCATCACGTAAAAACTACTGAACGGATATTGTTGAAATGTTCACAAATCTATTTAAATACATTCAGAATAGGATCTAGGCTATAGAAATTTTGGAAAATATTAGAAAAAGGGGGTGAAAAGGGGGGTTAAAGTTTGTATGAAAAAAAATTTTATATTGTTCTAGAATCATGAAACTCAGAATATATACTCAGTAATAAAAATAAAGAAATACCTGTTTTAGCATTTTTTTTAATCTCACCCAAAGACGCAAAAAAGAGGGTTTTGTGTTAAAAAATAATTAACTTCATACACCTATAAAATAAAAACCAATGAAGTTTAACCTTTTAAAGTTGCTGCATATACTTCCAATCTAATACAGGTAAATATAATTTCTCAGTTTTCTTGAAATTTGATTTTTGAGTTGATTACGCAAAAAATAGCAGAACTCAAGAAAATCAGCTTTCCTCGGTAAAGTAGTTGGTAATAATTACAAATACAATAATACTACGAAGAAAATAGATAGATACGAATGTACATAAGACATAAAGCCGGAAAAGTGTGTAAATTGTGAAAAAACATTAATAAAATAATTACATTCTGCACAGGTATTTTTTCAACGAAGACATTTTTGTCCAACCTAAATAAACCTAAATTGGCGTCCTGAATTGTGTTCTTTACCTAACACCTAAAGTTCAATATGAAATACCGTTACTTTGTTTTTATTTATTGCGCTATTATTTACAGCGCGTTCGGTTTTCGAACGCACTCTTATTTGAAAAGCTGATATTATTATGAGGGCGGCGTGGAACGCTTGGCTGTATGCTCTCAATAGCTTTGCCTAAAAAAAGCAAAAATCCAACGGCGCGTTTACGCCTGCGCTACGAACATGTCAGAATTTTATTGTGAAAAAGGTGGTAAATGAAATAGTAAAAGTTTCTGTCCTCAGACTTTATATAAGATTTTTATTGTTTTGGTTCTGCCCAAGAATATACATATAACGCTGCGCTGCTGGGCCTTAGCGCAACATGTATCTTAAACACTTCAAGGTAGGCTTGCTTAAAATTTTTTCACAAATACTTAAAATCTGAATGTACATAATAGTACCTATTCGAGAAAACTATTTGAATGTGCCTGTTTCAGGATTAGTACATATTATTGCAAGGGTATAATAATAATAATTTTGATATCGAGAATAGCTATAAAGTATCACAAAAAACACACGCGGACGTAGTCGCGGGCAACAGCTAGTTCTAAAATAAAACAAACTGCAAAAATCATCATAAGAGTTTAGTTTTTGCTAACAACGCTGTTATTAATGTTTTCAGGTGGCTCTAGCGAAGACTCGAGTGGAGCTGATGCAAGCGAACAGCCAGTTGTACGAGGCTGTGCGGCAGAAGGTGGACTTGGGACAACAATTGGAGCAGTGGCAGGTCAGTACACTTCTAAACATACGTTTAACGCAATTCACGAATGTCACCAGAAGGATAAAACTAGCAACCAAAGAATAGCTTTGCTCACTAATGTTCCGTTCATTGCTTTCATTATTTTTTTATACTACACAGTTTAGTTTTATTTGACGACCGGATAGCCTAGTGACTCTGACTATGAAGCTAGAGGTCCCGGGTTCGAATCCCGGTAGGGGCAGACAGTTGTATGATGAATACTAATGTTTGTGCCTGAGTCATAGATGTTGTATGTGTTTAAGTATGTATATATCTACATTATATGTATACCTAAGTATGTTTATCCGTTGCCTGGTATACATAGTACAAGCTTTGCTTAGTTTGGGACTGGGTCAATTGGTGTAATTTGTCCCATAATATTTATTTATTTACTACTTTTCAATCAATTACTTGCTACTAACATACTAACACTAAATACTGATGCTTTTTACACATACAATATTTAGGGCCTGTTTGACCAACTCTGTGTTAAGTTCCTGATATCTGTCTTTAATGCCTCGTCTGTTTCGTAGTACATTAAATGGAGATGACATCATTAATATACGGCGCTAATGATATCGACTTAACAGAGAGTAGAGAGATAGGTTCTTGATTGAATTTTCTAACCTACTTATTGATCTACAGATGGATATGCAAGAGCTGATTGAGGAGCAGATGAAACACAAGCTGACGAGCCAAGAGAAGCGTCGCAAGCTGCCGGAGCAGACAGCACCAGCGCCCACTCGCGCCTCCCGCCTCCTTGGATTTTTTCAACGGTGATCTGTTGCACGCTCTTGGTGCCCCTTAAAGCCATAGACAAAACTACCATATCAACTATCACGTTACTAATCGTCATAAAACAATACGATCAATTAAGTTTTTTAATCGCATCCTCTTTCACCATATGGAGCGAAAGAACATTCATATCAGCTCTCACAGCGGCCGCCATCTTGTTCAAAGATGCGTCCGCCATTTTGTATATGGGATGCGTTCTCGTTTTGTTTTTAAAACCGTGTGATGTGTACACGTTGGCAGTGATAGTAAGTGTCTTAATTAGGTTGTTAATATTATCTGTACACATTATTTTTAATTTACTGAATTTTTAGATACTTAGATTTGCGCACTAATGCAATATTTTTTTATTTATGAACGACATGCTGTAATATTTCGTACGTAGTTAATTTTGGAAAACAGTTTTGGATTGGTTAAGGCGGATATTGTACAACAGATTTTACTACGGACCTTTTAGCCAAGGGAATTGACATCTTATGTCCGTATTATGCTGGAGTCACATCTGCGTCTAGCGTTAAATATTACTTCTTAGACGTGATTGTGACGCAGCAATTATAACATAAACAAATGTTAGTAGTTAAATAATTGTCAATTGTAATAAGTATATCCCATATAACCTTTATCATTTCTTTAACATCAAGATAGGCATAATTACTTAATTATTTTCGCGGCTGGCACTGTGATTACGCTACTAATTTGCCTTTCCCGGGTTATCCTAGCATGATAACCTTACGTAAGAAAATTATGTCGCTTACTCCATTGCCAGCCTGTGTGAAATTAAAAAAAAAAAAAACTTTATGTGTTTACATCCTGAATTAACAACAAACTGTAACAATTATTTGAGTTAATTAATTTTGTATTCTTTAACAGTTTCATTTCGCATTCCATTCCTAAACTAACTTTTCCATTAATTAGTTATTTTAATTTTAATGTGTGTATATAACTGAAATAATTTATGTTTTAAGTTACAAATAGTATATTTTTGAGGCGATCTTTATTCAAAGTACTGCCGAAGTACAAAAAACTACTGTAGTAAACTTCATAAGAAAATGATCGCCTAAAAATATCTTAAATATTTTATTAATGTGAGATTGTACGTAACATCTACGTATAGTTTTATCAGTTCACTGCGAGTGATAAATGGTGCACTTACTTATAGTTTAAAAAATGAAAATAATAATGTGAAACGGGGGAAGGCAGATGCAGCAAAAATGGCGATAGGTAACTACCTATCGGAAATATATGGAAATACATGTCTTCGTAACGACTTCTGCTAAAGCCCCAATTTGGGCGCCACTCACATTTACTGTAAAAAATATAACACAGTGCCTAAAATTCAAGTTTTTTAACATGTTTTGTCATAGAACAAGAGTAGTAAAGAGACGAGTTCAGAAATTAATAACATGTCTGCGTCGTAATTAGTCACACAAAGTGGTAAACGAAAGTATTTTTTGTCTGTGTTTTAAGTATTGTCGCATCTGTGATACATTAATTTTTTTCTGTGCAACACTGGCTATTAAGAAACTTGGCTGTAGGTCCCTGTACCCACGGAGTAAAGAAAAAGAGACTGCCTACCCCCAACAAAACTATTGTCGAATAGCCATATTATTATACAGAAACAATACATAATACGAATTAACATGATCTGCTGCAATTTTAGAATAACATAAATTAAATAGTTATTAATTTTTAAAATTAGAAATGTTCACGAGTATTAATTGCGTACACGTATAAGTGATACATTTATAAATTGTTTTGCAATACAGACGTTTGTACCTATATTTAGTACTGTGCCTTATAAAGTACCTGGCCTTTGGTGAGTGCCTTTTTAATCAATGTATTTCATTGTAATTACAATGAAATACAGTACCCGGCCATAAAGATTGTACTTCGGTCTTTGGAAAGAGACAATTGGCGTCACGTAAGTTAGAGCGAGACAACGCTCTACGAAGCCGAAATTAGCCGAGAAGACCGATGTGTAATATTTATGGTCGGGTACTGTAGCATAATACGCTTGGAAATGTTTTTAAAATAATGGAAATTAAGAAATATTAAAAGTAACCAATACTTACATCAGCAGCAGAGGTCAAGTAGAATTGATTGATTGTAAACATTTATGTAGCCCTTAACAAGAAAATGTTAATGTAACAATTACTTGATCTCCAATCTTGCCATTGCGGGTATTTTTGGAAACTACGAAATAATTGTTCATTGTGACCTAATTTCTTTACGATGTTTTACGATTTTAGTGACCACCGAGTGTTTATTTTTAGAGTATCTGGGTTTTTATTACCATTCGGGATACTTAAATTACTATTATGTTGTACTTAACGTATAACTAAGAAAACTAGGTAAGTGGATTAGATATGGAACGTAAAACCATCAACTTGTAAAAAAACATTCAGATTTTTTTTATTTTAAAATTAATTAACTAGGTCCCAAACAATTAATCGACCATTTTCTTACACTGCATTATTTAAATGCGTTTCTTTTTAATTTCGATAACTTTTCTCAATTTTCATTTTTAGGAACGGCACAGTCAACTACTGTATGTGTTAGATTTTAAATAAATAATACTTAATTCGTTGGAAAAGACATTTCGAAATATAATCTTTATTAATTTATTGTTAAGACTGAATTTAATTATGAATTATGAAATACTTACTTGAAGTAGGTATTTTAATGCGCTTTTCATAACATTTCATTAAAATTGGTTGTTTCTTGCTTAAATTCAATGGAAATATTATGTTGTATAGCTAATTTTTTGCTTAATGATGCCTTACAAATGGTTTTTAGAGAAGTACATTCTTGTTCTTTTATTTTCAATATAATATGAATATAATATAAATTCTTATTTCAAACGAATGTCCGTTAATTAAAAAAAATATCAAGCTATACCAGGGCTAGTACCACGCTAGAGTACATACATTTTACATTTCAAAAGTTACGTGCCTGTTAGAAAAGAAAATCAATATTTACAAAAATCATTTGAGTCAAAAGTGCAAGCAACACCCATAAGAATGCCATCCGATGTTAGGGTTTTGTATCCAAATGGGGGCTATCCCGAAATTCGAAGTTCGTGTCATACTGTCTCTCTCACTTCCATATCAATGACTATAAGCGTGAGCGGAATGGCGCGAAACGAACATCGAATTTTTAACTTCGGAGAATGCCTGTAGACCCTTTTACTAAGTTGTATTTTATGAACTCTAGGCAATATAAAGGCATTTGAAATTTTCACAGAACGAGTATCACCGTGACCGTGAAATTTGAAAGGGTCATTATTCTAGAAACTGGTTTTGTTGGTACGGTAGTATACCTGACCCAAACCTGAGCGCTTTTTTATACTGTTGACATTTGTATCAGATAATTTTTGGCATATAAACAAACTGCCATTATTAATTTTCAGACGGATAAGTAGAACAAAGCTAAGTATAGTATTCCCTGCTGGTACTTTGAGATTGTAACTATTTAATATTTGTCCAAGTAATTGCAAAACTACCGTGAATTATAACAATAGTTTTATATTTAATTTCTTAAGCACAAAATATTCTCTATGGCGAGTATAACTTTATAGTCATTCCATTGTTTTAAAACGTGATTGTATTGGGTCTGATTTATTGAAAAATACTTTGAAACTTTAATTTTCCTTTCATAATTTACCTTTCTTCGTGGCTGTACCAATAAACATGGCCCAGTACAAAACTTTTGAAAATAACATGAAATTTTAAACAGTGCAAAGTGTACTTAATGTAGCACCATCGTTACTTAAATAGTGTAAATCATGACTAAGTAGTAATAAAATACCAACCCTCATTTGTTTGTGGAATTAAATAAAGCATGAAATTTTATATAATCTTTGTTTCTGTTCCATATCCCATAATTTTCCTGAATATTCATGAATTGAAACGCTCAAAGTGTATTTGTAACGCGTTATCTTTATGTCCGGGTACAGTAGCGTAATACGCTTGGATATGTTTTTAAAATAATGAAAACTAAAAAATATTAAATATTATTACATCAGCCGCAGAAGAGGTCGAGTAGAATCGATTGATTATGTATACCATTTTCATTCTTACCTGTCCTATTTGGTAAACAAAATTCTAACCTCAAAACGTCTCATTTTTGTTATTTTTTAAATATTTCATCGTAAATAAAGGAACTGGAGATAAAATATCAGCAAAATTATATACAAAATATTACCTCAGGTTTATTTGATAACATAATACACCTTATTCTTTACAAAAATTTGCACATTGAGGTTAGAATTTTGTTTACCAAATAGGACAGGTAAGAATGAAAATGGTATAGTCCCTAACGAGAAAATGTTACCTGTTATTGGTAGTGGTAGCTCACCAAGTTAAGAACAACAATAAATTGGGGAAATAAAAATAAAATCAAAAAATCAAAAACATTAGTCGAACAGAAATGCATCCTCTAAGTCTATTAATTTGATTCCTATGCCCTCGCCGTACTATTGTCTAAGACAGTCGACAAATAAATTTATTTATTTAGCTAGGTTAGACTGGTAAAATTCGTGAAATTGTAACTTGTACTTTGTTCGAGGAAAAAGCCACAAATGGAATAAATACTGTACCTACTGACTTGATCATGGTAGTTTATAGTGGTTACCTAGTGGTAGTCGTGCAACCAAAGAAGGTTTTATTTAACTAACTATCTCCTGCCCGCGACTTCGTCTGCGTATTATAAATATAAACCTTCCTCTCGAATCACTCTATCTATTAAAAAAAACCGCATCAAAATTCGTTGCATAGTTTTAAAGATATAAGCATACATAGGGACGGACAAAGCGAGTTTGTTTTATACTATGTACTAGATATACAAACTTTTTCAAGCCAGAAATATGACAGATTTATAAGCAAAATATCTTTCAGTCACAAATTCTTCTGTCAGACATACATATCTTTTGTAAGTTCGTTGTAACGGATATTTTATCAATTTCCTGCGAAAGTATTTCCCTGACAAGATGCCGCAACAAGTGGAACAGAAGACGGTAGACCCTGAAGCCGAGCTCAGCAATGTCCAGCGAATGGTAAATTAATATGTTTTAATTCATACGTTATACCTTATCATTGTTATATTCTGGTCCTTCAACAGTTGTGTTACATATTCCTTACGTAACATGATTCCTAAGATTTTCGTCCATTCCCTCGAGGGTTTTTGCCATCTGCACAGGAAGAGAAGCACTCGGTACATTGTATGTTTTTGCTTTACTTCCACACTAGCGTACTTACCAGCTTATTCTTCAAAACTTCAGCAAAAATGACTAGCATCTTGATGCCGGTATTTGAAACAAACTACCGTGAGACACAAAATACACGGATCATTCTCATACTTCTAGTCGAGGTACCTCATGTTTCGAACCAATCCGTGGTTCGTTTTCAAGGCGAACTCGAACGGTGAGCCGTGAACAGCGCGCCTGCGCTCGCGCAGTGGTTGTTCAAGTTTGTACCTGTTTCCCGCAGTTTAAGAAGCTGGCGCCGATGTGCAGCGTGGAGAAGCGAGCTGGTGGGGTGCCGCAGCTGGCTCCTCAGGAGAAACAGCTTGGCATCCTTGCACACGAGCTGAAGGAGACGCTGCTGTGTATCAACGTGAGTACGACCTTTGATTATTATTGGCAAAAGCCTGGGCAAAGGCCTTCCGTCATAGTGAGATAGGCCCTATGCTCACGAGTAATTTGTCCAATGCGATGGTCTTAAAAGACCACCGAGCCTTAGTCTGTGATAGGACGCCGTATCGTTCAGCTATCAGAGTATGTCAGAGAAAATGCCCAATTGCGCAGTACCTAAGCGAATTGTTCGGACAGGCGTGTCTTGACTTTTGATATGTATGTATGTTATGTATGTATGTATAACTCTTTATTGTACAAAAACACATTAATTTTATCATTGCCTTCCGTCTTTTCCGCCACTCGTTTCCTAGCACTACTTGATTATGCGTCCAAGTCATCCAACCATCTTTTCGGTTGGCTCTTCGACGGCCTTACAACGACGTTGTTCTTTTTAATGCTTTTTTTACCAGCTTATCGGTAGCTATATATTTTGTTTACTACCAGCTACAGCCCCACGTAGCTCATGGCTCCAAGATCTGAGGGTATCCCATGTTTACTGTGGCAAGTGGCGCAAGATAAATAAATCTTTGATATTTAACAATAATGGGTCAAACAGCATATCCCTCGGTATACCCTATAGCAGTCCTTTTCACCCCTTTCCAGCTAGCCAAAAAAGGACAGCATGCGCTCCGTGACAACATGATCAAGAATGGCACCCGAAAATCTATAGTCGAGTACGAACACCTCGAGTCGGAGCTGCGAGACGAGCGAGCCCAGCAGGCCGAGCTGAATTGTCTGAATTACCTCGCACAGAAGCAGTTGGTGGAACTGCTGAAGAAAGTGCCTACTGAAGCCGATGTAAGTGTATCACAATACCCTACATTTACGTAAGAGTCCTATTTCACCGGGATGCCATGGCAACGTCGTCAGTTAGCAGCCCCGGATCTAAGGGGGGGCAAGCCGGGGCAAGTGCCCCGGGCGGCAGTTTCATGGGGGCGCCAAATCCTTGAGACAAGAATTGGAAAAAAAAATCCCAAACACTGAAGGGAGGGGGCGCCCACCATCAAGGTTTTGCCCCGGTTCGAAAAAATCGTAAAATCGGGGCTACAGTTGCCTATCCTATAACAAATCCGACATATTTCTGTGCCGATTCATTTTTCTGTGAATGGTTTGGCTACGGTTGCGGAGATGTCGCCCATCATGGCGTCCTGGTGAGGCGGGCTTCTAAATGTAGCTTAAGCCGGGTACTAATACTAACCTGCGAGCTGTAACCGTACTAACCGTAACTGTCGCTCGTTATATAAGCGTACAACGTCAAAGGGTTCAAACTACGATCAAACTGTACAGGAGTACGTGTTTAATCAAATTAAACCCCACCTAACCAGCTGAAATATACAGGATTAATTCTGAGAGATATATTCAAGACTACGGTAACGTGTAGGAGCTGGCGATGATAGAAAACGCTGCCAACCGTCTCCGGCGCATGGAGAACCGTCTCGATCTAGCCACGAAGCGGTTCTGCGTCGTCAACGCCGACAACAAGCACGTGCGGGAGGAGATACACCGGCTGCTGGTTGAGAGGTCAGACTCCTTACTCTTCTGTAAGCTGGCCTTATATCCCAAAATTCGATTTTTTAAGTTCGTTTCGTGCCGTTCTACTCACAATAATAGTCAGTTTGGGAGTGAGAGGGACGTCTGATACGTAAGTACTTCGAAAATCTAATTTAGGAATCCCCCTGTTACTTTTTCTCTGGTAAGCTGTAATAGACCAGTGTGCCAGTGAAATTACTGGTACATGAGGTATTCCATCTTAACCATTTAGGCTGGCAACGCATCTGCAATAATCTATTGTGGCTGGTGTCCATGGGTGGTGGTGTTCACTTACCATCAAGTGATACACTTGCTCAATTGCCATCCTTGTCGTATAACAAAAGCCGATATATGATATTTAATGCCTAATATCCCTAGAAACGATTTCAACATCCAATGGAACCGCACCATTGGCAAGCTGGTGAAGGGCAAGGAGTACCTGATGGACATCTTCGAGATCGCGGCCATTGCCTTCGGGGACCGCGACGAGTGCTGTCGTATGCTGGAGGCGCTTAAGTGGAAGGGGCTGTTCCAGCTGAACAGGGATATCGCGGTTTGGATATATTACTGTAGTGCTCAAGTTTTGGGAGACACTGTCAGCAGTATTGCTTTCTTAACTTCATATTATGACGCTCCTCTATAACCAGTTTCAAGTGTCAAAAAGTCACCCCCTCACCTCCAACCTCACCTCACTTCCAACACCACACCTTTCTCTCCTCCCAAACGAAATTGTTTGACACAGTGTGTTACTTTGTAATCTTAAGGTTGAAAGTCTTTTTCATCATCATCATCTCCAGCTTATATACGTCCCACTGCTGGGTACAGGCCTCCTCTCACAATGAGAGGGCTTGGGCTATAGTTCCCACGCGGGCCCAGTGTGGATTGGGAACTTCACACACATCATTGAATTGCTTCGAAGTTGTGTGCAGGTTTCCTCATCCTTCCTTAAAGTCCCTTTCCTCATCAAAGTCCTTTTGCTCATCATAAAATATAATGTCAATAAGACATTTTCATATGATAGGAAGTTGAATGGATAGTTTACCACTCGTTAGATAATAGACCACTCGTTTCTCGACCGTACCTTTCAGATTTGTTTACTACCTCAGAGACAGAAAACGAACTGAAATTTTAAATTATCCATATACTTGACACACATTCTGAGCAGCTGGGTAATTCAATAATGTGTGTCAACTTGTTAAGTCAGCGGTTCTCAAACTTTTTCGGTGACGGAACCCTTTTAGAAAGCGAAATACTTTACGGAACCCTAAAATCAGAATGAGAGGTGTTTTGAATTATTTCGAAATGATTGCGGAGCTCTCACGACTACTTCGTGGAACCCCTACGAGGGCTTCGTGGAACCTTAGGGTTCCGCGGAACACACTTTGAGTATGGCTGTGTTAAGTCCTCGACTAAAGCCCGCTCCACATTCTCGGCAAAACTATACGAGACGATTTTGTCGGGACATTTGCCGAGACTGTGCCAATCTGAGAGCGTCCCTTCCCATTCTCGCCTTGTGCATTTGTTATTTGACTTTCATGCAAGATGGACGTGTTGGAAACCTCTGTCGCTGCAGTATTATGCGCTGTAGTGGAGCATATTACAATTACGGTATATTGAGGGGCCATATAGTAGACTACAATTTTGGTAAATTTCTAGAAACGTCAATTCTAGATCATGGTTCCAATTGGCCGCCATTTTTACGTCCAAAACTGCTTGCACGTTCAAACACTGTCATCAGGAGATGCAATCATACGAGGGTGAGCTGAACCACCTGGCGAAGCTAGAGGAGTTCCTCCGAGTCAAAGGCTCGAGGCGCATCTGCGAGGCTGATGAGAAAGAGGAGATAAAACGGCAGGAGGAGATCCAGCGCTGCGAGCAAGAGATCGCCTGGCATGACGCACTGCTTGAGGAGATCTTTGTAAGTTTTCTTCTTATTCTTTCTCCTTTTCAAGCTGAGGACGCTCAATGGTGGCATAAGGGTGCCTTTCACCAGGATGGGCTACGCTATGTTGCCATGGATGTGTTTGATATCCACCAATCATATTCATTGGCCTCAGAGCATAGCACAAGTGGAAACGGGTTGAACTAAGCTATGTTTTTGTATGGAAAGATGCGTGATTTGGATGCGTGCTGTGGATGCGTGCTGCGGATGCGTGCTATGAATACATACATGATATGGATGGATGTATGGATGGGCAATTGTGCAGCTGTTCAGTTACCTCGCGGCTGCGAACGAAAAAATAAATTATTCGTCTCATTGCATCTTTTAAGCTCTTTGTCAGAATACAGAACAGAACTGCAAATGGAGCTGAAAGTACAGGCTTGCCATTTTTAAGCTTGGTTAGGATAACATTATGTCCCCAAAGAGTGTTGCAGACAAAAGGCATAAAAGAGCAACATTGGCAAGTTAATAAAGTTTATTTCTAACTTACCTACTTAATTTAATCATCAGTGATTCTGATTTGTTTTTCATTACATTGACAATAGAAATACGCTGGCACGGACCGAGTACTTGGTATCGTGAACAACTTCCACGTGACCGAGATTGAGAACTACTCGTGCTTCGTGCTGCTCTGCGAGGTGTTGCAGGAGTCCATAATGTTGCGTCGGGAGCTAGAAGAAATGAGACAGAGAATACGTGAGTAATGACACTGTCATCTTAACCTGGCACATTCCAGGTCTGACAGGAGTCCCTTGCAGCCTGGCGCCGTCTAGTATCGCATAAATAAACAGCTACCTCAATCGTAACTGGGGGGAGCGGCTACACCGAAATTTGATTTTCGAAGTTCGTATAATAACGTTTATCTCACACTTCAATTACTGACTAGATATTAAGAGTGAGCGGAATGCCACGAAACCCTTCGAAAATCGAATTTCAGAGTAATTACTTATAATAAAATAAATAAATAATAGTTAAATATCTTGGGACAATTATTGACACCAATTGACCTAGTCCCAAACTTAGCAAAGCTTGTAATATGGGCACTAGACCACGGATAAACATACTTATAGATATAGATAAATACATACTTAAATACAATAATATTTCACATGCAAGACTCGAGAACAAACATTCATATTTTTCATACAAATATCTGCCCCGACCGGGGATCGAACCCGGGACCTCAAGCTTCATAGTCAGGTTCTCTAACCACTAGGCCATCCGGTGGTAATAATAACGCTTGGCGTCGGATTGTAGAATTCGTTAGCTGTTGGAGCTCAATAGTTTACGTACGTAACTAAAACTGTTAGAGATCGTGCAGATACTAGATGTGGTACACTATAAGTAGAACTACAAACGTCACTTACTCATTGGACGGCTGAAGGTTCCTCTGAGTTCAAAGTCGTTCTCATTACATACTTACCCATATCGAAATCTCGTTTGACATTTCATAAGTGTCGAAAGAGCTTTCACGTTCAAGAGCCTACCGACTGCGCCAATTATGTATGAAGTACCTATTTTTCTTGCAATAATCATATTGTAACCTAACCTATGAACAGTCGACCAACGCGACATGAATGAAGCTCGCGAGGAGAAGCAAGACAAACGGCTCGCAGAGATGAAGTTGGCTCTGGAACAACAAACCGCTAAGACTCAGCAGAAGCGAGACCTCAACGTTGCAGCGGAAGCTCTCATCCTCAAGGTGCTAAAAGGCATCGACGACTTGGTCAGGTTAGTAGAAAAGTTCTTCCTATAAGTATTTATACTTAACTGGCTGCAGGACATTTGATATAATACTGCTTTTACCGGGAACTAGGGTATCGGGTTTGGATTGTACGAGTAGACGAGTACAGTCCCCTCGAATAATCCCATACGTTTCGCATTTAAAATCAAGAGCAACTCAAGCTACAGCAGTAGAAAGAGAGGGTTCCTTACGATTACATGACGCCAGAGGGATCATCTCGGAAAACTCATAAATAGACCAAGGTGTAGAAAGAACTATCTTCTTCAGAATAGCCCGATGCGACATCACTCCCCTCCTCTCTCTTCTGGGCAACCACAAGGAGGTGACCAAGTGGAACGTGCCTAAGTTCCTCAGGATCCTCGAGGCTGAAGTCAAGAGTCTCATTGAAGTGTGCTACGGAGCAGTGAAGGTACAAATGAACTACATAAGCAACACGTCTGTGCAACATACCTCATCTTGTAAAAGGCCTCTCAAATTTTTTCAATATTGTGTGATTGCGAAGAGGCACGGTAATTTAGATGAGAGCTTCCGTAAAGGACCTACTTACTTAATGCCTACATCGATAAATTACTGTCAAGGTACTTCTTGATCGGTCTAAACTAATACTGGCCAGATACGGTCATCAGAGGACTAAATAACTTTAAAAAAACAGGATTTGAAAAGAGAACGCTGCAGACGTAATCTACTGCAAAAGTGTCAAACTTCAATCGGATATATAGGGTTAGGCCAGTTCTCCTTTGACTGACTCGTACTGCAAATAACTATGAAAAAAAGTGCCTAAGCCTACCCGTAACCGCTAAAGCTGAACTCAAATTATGTAGTGTGTTGTTGTATACTTAACTTTAAAGTGCGTCTCAGAAGAATTTGATGACTTTGTAAAAATGAATGTAAGCTAGCACAACAAGCACAAGAACTAAATGTGGCGTAGATCACTAGCGATATCGGACAGTCAGTCGGATGTCAGACTTTCTTATTTTTATGATGCCATCTCCTACTGTAGGTCGGCTATAATTTATTGTTGCTATCCTTATCTTGCCATCTCTATTAGGGAATGAAAACCACAATTTTTTGCTCGGTTAAAAACCGGTTTTGAACCTCAAAACCCGGTTAAAAACCGAAACATTATATTTTATTGAACTACTTTAATTGACAATATTTCAATTTTTTAAGAGCTACTTTTTATTGTCTGGCTGGAAAGGGCGCACAAATTTAAGAGAACCATATTTTTTTATATTCGTGAAAATCTTATATTTTCGTGGAAAAATCCATTTAAATCGTTGCTCAAGCAGAAAGGACGTAAGTAACAAACGTCAAGTATTAGCGAAATGACGTCACTGCTTTGTTTCGTACACTTAAAAACACGTTGAAATAATTACATTAATTGACCGCCAAAACCTGTGCTTAAATACTTTGACAGTGAATGCAGTTGTCACTGTCGATGAACGTCAAAACGAGCTGACAAACTCAAAAAACACACACACACACACACACACACACACACAAAAAAATTCACAAAAAATATGATTTTAAATGAAAACTTGCAAAAATATTATCATTATTGCCCGGCAAACAGATATCTAGTGTTTCCGATGGCAACAAAGCCGAGCGGTGTGCGAATGAATTAACCGCTGACGGTGTCAGTAGTGTTTGTGTTGTGAAAGTTGTAAATGTCAAAAGGAAACCCGGAAGACAAGGTTTTTTATAATGGCAGTATTGGACCGGCCGCTGGACGTCATTTCCTGTTTTACATATTTTGCTCATTTTTCCAAAAAATACTGAACGAAAAAACCCAAAAATATTTTTTTTGTGTTCTATAAGTGTTTCTCTCGAAATGGTTTTTGATTTATGAATATAAAGAAATTTGAAATATTGTCAATTGCTTAATATTTCTCCACGATTGTCACGCAATTATATTAAAAATTTAAACGGAGTAAATCGCGTTTACTCGTTTGTGCCCGAATAAACATTAAAACATTATTTAACTTTCCCGAAATTTTGACGTGTAACATTGACATTTAAAATGAAATTTACAATTAAATAAAAACCTAGCATGAAACATCTGAGGTGAGTAATAACCTAATAACTCACCTAAGAAGTAGGTAGATGGAGGTAGGTAGTATAGTATAGTTAATAATAGTAGATTGTACACCGAGGGGATAAAGCACTGTATTATGTCACGGGCGCGATATTGAATCCTGAGCGCAGTGAAGGACTCTAAATTTAACTCCCGAGCGAAGCGAGGGTGTTATGAGTTAATTCCTGAGCGTAGCGAGGGAATTAAGATGAGTCCTGAGAGGAGCGAAGAATTTAAGCGCACCCAAGACATAAACAGTTTTATCCCCGAGGAGTATACTCTACTTTTCTCACCTTTTGCGAGACAATAAAAACCAAGGCAACTAGAAAAAGAATTTAATTAAAACAACAGTAAAACGGAATTAAAAGTAAAAAATTATATTTGAGACATTGGTCCAGTTGTGTAATGATAAGTAATATTTTTATTTGGAATCTTAGCAGTTCTAATGCGTACCTAACTGTAATTACAGCGTCAGCAAAGGCTCGCGGCTATTGTTTTATTTGAAATTTGTTTCGGTGGTGGTGGTCGTCGTGGTCGGCGGGTCGGGTGGCATGGCCATCTCGATTTTCGGAGCCGTGCGATTTTTACGAAATTAGACTTTAAGTGTATAACAATAAGAACTAAGACAAGTGAGATTCTTATTACTAACCGGCGGGTTATAATGAAATTCAGTACAATATTATTACCCGGCTAGAGCCAAGGGCTATAATGAGTTACTTTGAGTAAGGTTTACATGCTATATAATTAGCCATTGTCGAGCAAGTGGTGTGAAAACTATAATATAGGTACTACTTACCTACACCGACCAACTACCTAACACAAAAAAAAAAATAACCACTGTTCTTCTTTACGTACCAGCACTAGCTGAGGTTGCAGTTTAATTTCACTTCTACCCCGCACACGCACCCACATTGTCTTAAGTTTTAGTCTTCTTCCTGCATAGCTGTGCAACTGAACTGAATCTTTGACACCGTCGTCACTTGATACGAAAGTCTAACTGGAGTGTTGTTTGTGTATATATTATATATCGTCTTGTTAAAATATTAAAACAACACGTGACGCGAAATGAGAGCTAAGCTAGTGGTAGAGATTTAGCGAGGTAAGTCAACCATTATTTCTTTCACTATTTACCGCAGTTCATAATGTTCCTTAACATAATATTTTGTTCTGACTCTGATTCATTGTGTGTTGAACAAAATTTTTGCGTAGACTAATCCATTGATAAGTTGTTATTTTTTTCATAATGATAATCTTTATGTCAATATTGAAATTCTATATAAAATAAATTCTATATAAAAAAATTCTATAAAAAATAATAAAATTTGATATATCAATATTCAATATCCCAAAAAAATATTGTTTCAGAGGCTGAAATTTAGACTACCTATTTAAAAATGGAGTACAGGGAGTTTAGAAAAAGAGGTCAGGAAGATATGTCCGAAGTTTGGCAGTATTTTTTTAAATCCCAAGATGGAAAAACTGCAAAATGCAAACGGTGCGAAAAAATTCTGAAATCCGAAGGTGGCAGTACTTCAAGCTTACGCACTCATTTACGCAGTTTACATGCTATTGTGCTGGGAGCGGCATCAACAGAACAGGTTGAACAGCCACTTCTACAGACACAGCCGCCCAAAAAAAAATATATAAATGATTACTTCAAAAGCGAGCAGTCCATGGAACTCATAGTATCGAGATTGGTGTGTTTAGATGGTTTAACATTCAGAGTATTTGCGAATTCCGTGGACCTGCGTCGTTTATTTATGAAAAGTGGTCATAATTTGCCAACCACACCAAATACGATCAAAAACATGGTTTTACAGAAAAGTGAAGCCGTGCAAAACCAAACTACCCAAGCACTAAATAAGCTAAAATCAAGCGGTTTGAAATTTTCGTTATCTATGGATGAATGGACTTCAACGGCTAATAAACGTTATATCAACGTTAATATCCATTCTCCTGCTGTTGATAACTCCAAACATTTTTACAATGTTGGACTAATCAGAATAACTGGATCCGCTACAGCCACAAGATGTGCAGAGCTGTTAGCTGAACGGTTACATATATTTGGTTTGAATATGGAAGATATCGTTGGTCTTTCTACGGACGCAGCTAGTGCTATGATAAAAATGGGCCGAAGTTTGCCCGTCTATCATCAACTTTGTTATGCACACGGGCTCCAATTGGCTATATTAGATGTTCTATATAAAAATCAACCATCAAGTTCTGAAATCGAATATTATTGCTGTGAGTCAGAGCTCTCAGATCAAGACAGTGATGAAGAAAATGACCACGCAGATGACGACGGCCTTATTATTGAAAATAACCAACGACGTATACCAATATCTCATCCTGGTTGTAAATTAGTAATAGAAAAAGTACGAAAAATTTGTAAGATGTTTTGCAAATCGCCAACCAAGAACGATGAAACCCTCCAAAAATATGTCAAGCAAGACTTTGGAAAAGAAATCAGTCTCATCCTGGATTGCAAAACGCGTTGGAGTTCACTGTCAAACATGTTGGAAAGATTTATTAAATTATATGGTTGTGTACAAATGGCATTATACGACATAAAAACAGAGATATCGGTTACAAACGATGAAATAGAATTGATTAAACATATACATGCAACATTAGATATTTTCAAGGTGTCTTTAGAGATGCTCTGTGAAAATGACGCGACACTCCTAACAGCTGATTGCGTACTCAATTTCTTGTTAATTGAATTAAAAAAAAAACAGACCTCTTTGAGTGAAGCGTTTCTGGCAGCTGCAAGAAAAAGAATAAAGGAGCGGTATTTAGTAATTCAGGGCGTATTGAAATATCTTGACAATCCCGATGAGTTTTTCAACGAAACTGAACTTGATAACATTTTTAAAAGACCATCTGTGAACGACATAGTCGCCGTAGTACTATCATTATTGGGTGCTAAAAGTAACGATGATGAAACAACAGTAGCTCAGTCTGAATCGACAGCATCGGCGTCTGATCCTTCTCACAGTTCAGGAACTCCTGATATTGAACCAGTGCCTTCTACTTCTACATATAGAAAATTGAAGAGCAGACCTGAAAATACGCACCATGAGTTAAGTCAATTATGCTCTAACGTTCTACGAATTGAGATGGCACTCCATGAAAGTGGCGGAATCAGAGGGAGGTACTTGGAGATGGCTCACAAGCTATTAATATCTATTAAGCCTACAAGCGTTGATTGCGAGCGGACTTTTTCTAAATCAGGGTACTTATGCTCAAAATTCCGTTCAAGGCTGAATGATGGCACATTAAATGCTTTAATTATATTAAGACATCATTTTTTAACGAATAAAAAGTAATTTAAGTATACCACGGATAAGGACTAAAGAACTTTTTTTTTTAATTATAAGCATTCTAATTACTGTTAGTTCAGTAAATGTTATATTAAATATTATAAACGAAATGTTTAAAGAGAATCACTGTTGATTATTACGGCACGATTTTTTTTGCTGTAGAGGTTCTACCGTATTACCGTATAGCACTATTTTATGTTATTGATTATGTAATTAAAATCACTACATATTAGTTTCAATCAATATTTTTATCATAATCATTTCATACATAAATGTTAAACTTAAATTCTGGATTACAATTGCTATCTGTTGTGTTGATCAGTTCTAAATGTTGTCAATAAACAGATGATTACAATTTACAATACAACGTACGTGTTTTATTATTATTTTATTATCTTTACCTTACTGTAATTTAAAACTGCCACGCTACGTGATGCAAAATTCAGCAAAATTTTTGTTAAATCTCAAAAATCATCCTGTAAACAAATTCCATGATGTTTCGTCAAGAACAGCAACGGTTATGCATTGTTAAAAAATGATTTATAATATGACATAAAATAAAAAATCGAAAACCGGTTAAAAACCGGTTAACCGGTTTGGACATGCAATTTTAGTTAAAATCTCTATGTGCTCAAATTGAACTACGTTCTAGTTTCTATGTTCAGAATTTATAATGTGTTTTCTGTCCAACTAGCCGCCTGCGCCGACACCAAAGGGTGGCAAGGGGAGGCCGGGAGCGGCACCTTCCGTAAAACTAGTGGCCGACCCTTACGTGGAGACTCTGAGACCCAACAAGATTGAGAAGCTCGTACCCTATCTGCCTTGCGCCTAGTAAGTGCTTAAGAATTCTGTGTAGGTACTTAAATTAGGTTCGCTGATAGGGATCAGCTATGAGACCTCCACTGCTGAACATAGGCCTCCCACAAAGAGCGCCATAAAAGACCAGCAGACCAGCAGACTCCCGCAATCTTCACCAGTGCCTCAGTCCATCTTGTGGGGGGTCTACTCACTGCGTCTTTCGGTGCGTGGTCGCCACTCGAGAACCTTCCGGCTCCATAGGCAGTTAATCCCGCAAGCCACGTGACCTGCCTACTGCCACTTGAGTTCAGCAATGCTTTGGCCATATTATTATTAGTACATATTATAAATCGTACCTATAGAAAAACCATTTGCAGGAGCAAGGTTTCGGCAACTCTGCCACATACATAACTCATTCATTGGGAGAAACTCATAGCTGTACTAGGGATGTGAAAAATAATCGATTATGGAAATAATCGATTAAAAACCGATTTTTTTAAATGGGAAAATTGATTTTTATACGCGATTTTTTTATTACAAATAATCGATTAATAATCGATTTTTTTTATAATCAAAAATCAAGCATAGTGATTCTGTGCGTCTACGATGGCAGCCCTTCTGTGCTTTTGAAACAGTTTTAATTAATAAAACCATGATAAATAAAATGTTTGTAGCGTTTATTTTGAAATTCATTAAAAAATTTGGAAAAAATCGATTAAAATAAAAATCGATAATTTTTTTAAGAAAAATCTATTATTTATTAATCGATTTTTAATGCAAAAAAAAATCGATTTCTTACGTAGAATGTCACATCCCTAAGCTGTACTGTTATTTATAGCTTGTATAACCAGTGCCTCAGTGAGAATATAGCATAATACCACAAATTTCATCTCCGAGCCTCCTGCAGTTCAGCTTTACGCTAGAGCAGTCTCTAAAAAATTGGTTGTCTGTAAAGTCGGTTTACGGACGATAGTTTTACGTGATAACGTTACAAAGAAACATATTCGAACTGCTAGCTCTGAGGTCACGCGAGAAGAACGTGCCTCTCTATCGCTTGTTCCGCGCTCTCGCTTGCACGCTTTGACGTCACGCGTAACGTGACACTTTTTCGTGCGTGCAACCGGTGGTCATCGATTTATAAGACGTTGTTACGAGCTTACGAGGAATCTTAAAACAGCGCAATCATCAACGTATATTTTTACTTTCGTAGCTGTGTCGAAGACTACATCTTGAACCTGGTGTTCGAGACACCGGCAATAAGGGCTGATCGGGAGTACGTGGAGGGCATTTTCCATTTGGAGGACGTCAACACCAAGTTTGGGATCTACACACTTACTATACCGGCGTAAGTGATTTGATATAGATTTTTTTAAAGTCTGAGAGTTCTTACTTGACTCGAGGATGCTCGAGGGTCCAATTTGGAACTCATACTTATCGATAAACTCAAAGCGCTTGGTAACATAGGTACTAAGGGGGACCCTGCAATAAAATATGACGCTTATTATAGCGACCCTAGCGCCACCTAAGTAGTTATTGGTTAGGCACTACATTGACGAGCAAAAATAAGAGAGAGAAAAGGTGACCCGTTATTTTTGCTCTTGAGTATACATATTCCTACGACGCTCGGGTATTAATTACCCTAAAGATTTTTCTTTTCTAAACTTGCTACAATTTGCGCTGTAGGTATGTAAATAAATTAGACGAAGCGATTATTATGACAAAATTACATTAGGTTAAGCAATTTTATGCCAAAGGAGCTTCCTAAGTAGTCACTTATTTTGTTTTGATAACACGTTAAATTATACGTAGCTGTGTTAACTACTTTCCGATTACGTTTAACAAACATTTATTTTTACAGAAAACGACATCCGTACAGAGGACCGAAGAAAGATTAACATTTTTATCTGTACATACTTACCTATTTATAAAGCGGACAATTGGAGTTTATTTCATAAATTAATTTTCTTGAGACTGACTTTTGTCTTATTAATCGTAAATTTTTGCTGAGAATCAGTACAACCTAGGTGAACCACAGGCACTTTTTCTTGCCGGTGGCCACCTCAGTACACCTAGGTGAACCAAGGGCACTTTTTCTTGCCGGTGGCCACCTCAGTACACCTAGGTGAACCACGGGCACTTTTTCTTGCCAGTGGCCACCTCAATATAACTTAGGTGAACCACGGGCACTTTTTCTTGCCGATGGCCCACCCACCTCAGTACACCTAGGTGAACCACGTGCACTTTTTCTTGCCAGTGGCCACCTCAGTACACCTAGGAGAACCGCGGGCACTTTTTCTTGCCGGTGGCCACCTCAATATAACTTAGGTGAACCACGGGCACTTTTTTTGGCCCACCTCAGTACACCTAGGTGAACCACGTGCACTTTTTCTTGCCGGTGGCCACCACAGTATACCTAGGTAAACAACGGGCACTTTATCTTGCCGGTGGCCCACCTACAGTTTGTCCACCTGGTTTTCGACAAAGCTCCGCCCAAGGGCTGTCCGCTACGCGGCTACGCGGCCACGGGATTTTATTTCCATTGAAATAAGTAAACACACGTACTTATTTCTTTTACCAAGGTTCATTCGTTTAATCGGTGACACTAGCATTTCAAAAATCAACAATAGGAAAAACATAGTAAATCAAATGTAGAAGGAGCAAGGAGTCCGCTATAAGGGCGGAGCCGTGGATCAATGATATTTAGAAACCCTCTAGCTAGATGCACCGCCACCTATAAAAGGTATGCCAGTCGCAAATGCCAAATTATATTTCAACCATATTTTAAAATATTCGAAATACGACTTTATTACACAAACGTTACAGTTCTATTTCAAATGCACGTGTTCGGGTGATATGATATTATTAAAATTTAAACAGGCAGCACGTCATAAATCATATTGACGGCTTCTATCGTTTTGAACAGAGTTAGAGTGGAGTCGTAAAATCATATTAAATATTTTAATGAAAACTTAAGTTACTATATACATGTAAATTGTTGATTATTAATTTTAGGGATATACTTAACCTACTATAAATAAAATAAATCTTTTTTGAAATGGTAAGCTTTTATTTTTATGTTCCCTAAAACAAATTCAATTTATTATACACTTGTCTCTTAGAAGAATATTTTTTTCAACATTTTCTTATTTGCAAATATAGTGTATACGGACATCGACGCGTATTTTTCTATCACCGCCTTAGTTAAGTCATAAATGTGGTCGAGTTGATCTCTTGTTACCCATGTCCACAAGACTTTAATTTTTTTTTCCAGTCCACTACTAAACGACATAAGAGAGGTTCAGGTGATGCTTTTGCTTTATCACTTAACCTTGAAAAAGCCTCTTTTTGAAAAAAACAGGTTGCGCATTAACATTTTGTTACCCCCTAAATAATGTATTAGGATGTAGCAGACTTTGAGCAAATACATCACGCAAATATTTATAGGCTCCTGGTGAGTAGGTATCAGAGGCGTCTCTAGCCCTTGTGGCGCCCGTGTGCAACCAGTAACCTGGCGTCATAACACGGGCGGAGGGTCTTTGAGAGCGCCGGCGCCGCGAGCGACGCATCATTGCAGGTGTCGCATTAGAGGGCGCTCGGCGCCCCCTTAGACCCAGCGCCCGTGTGCGCCGCACACCCTGCACCATAGATAAAGACGCCTCTGGTAGGAATGCAGAGTAAGAGCAAATTTTCGCAATTCCGAAGGCTATTTGGCAAATGGGACCTTTTTCTGGTTTAGGTTCGTAAGGACTAGATTGCATAACGACTCTATAAGCAAAACGTCTTAGTTGCAAAAGGTCTTGGTAAGCACAATGTCTTTTTTGCAGAATGCCCTAGAATGAGTAGAATGTCTTAGTTGTTCGATCGACAACTATAGCATAACGCCCGAAGTTGCAAAATGACTAATAAAGTTTACGTCCAAGTTATTAATAAGTCTTGATTGTAAAACGACGCATAAGGAAAAGTGTATGGATAGCATATGGTCTTGGTAGCACGATTCCATACCGGCTAGAGTTCCTTCACAAACTACGTTTGAGTTTTTCTTGTCATTCAACCATCTAGTCGTTATGCCATTTAGACGTCATTAATGTTTGACGATATGCCTACCTAGTCGTTTTGCTATTACAACATTTTGATATTAGGGCGTTATACAAACAAGACGTAATAGAACTAAGTCCAATCTTAAACCCGGGCATTCTACTATTAAGACGTTTGTACAATTAGACATTTAGCTACCTTATGCAACTAAGACGTGTTGCTTATAGAGTCGTTATGCAATCTAGTCCTTACGAACCTAACTCCTTTTTCTTTGCAGTCAATATGTCCATAATTTTAGCATTCGACTTTTTTAAATTAGCCACGGCTTCCTTTAAAGTGACGTTCCTTTTCATTAAACGCATATTTTTCTTTTTTAAATTTTGAATTTGTTTATTTTTTAAATGTATCTTCTTTTGACAAATAATAAGCGATCTTTTATAAAATGACGTTTTCGGAGAGTCAAAGATCGAAGTTGATCCTGATGACGTTGGTGATGGCGATCTTCTATTAATTAAGTTTGGATCTGTGTCATTTTTAGTTTTGACTGATGGATGTACATTAATTCCTGGGACCGTTTTCTGCAACAAGTAACAGGAACACTTAACAATTTGAGTGTTTTCAGACGAGAGCATAAATAATTTGGTCGCATTCTATAAGTAAATAAAGTTATCATGTAAATTAAATAAAAGTACGTGAAAAAATGCTAAAATTCTAAAATTTTCAGCTTTTTGTAATTACATAATCAATTTAAATTATAGGTTCTTTATTAATCCTGGGTACTGTACAAAAGTTAATACCTATAAATAATAATTTATTTAGTTACCAGCAAATTTGGTTGCAGCGATTTTGCTTCAACAGTGCTTGTACCGGGTATATTTGCTGGCGAACTCACTGTGGATGTGGACAGTACTACATAGTGGACAGTACTAGGTAGTGGTGTTGACGAGTTATTCTGAAATTAATTGTCATGAGTATATTAAATCATACACATTAAATGTTGAACGACTGACTGAACATACCTCTAGTCTTGGAAGGACCCGTTTTTTTATTTTGCGTAAGCCAGTTTCTGTTAAATACATATCACTTTCTGAAAAATGTTTCGAACAAACCACACTAGAGTTATTCGGCTTAAAAAATTCTTCACCCCTTTCTCTAGCTACGATTTTTCGCCATTTTTCTCGTTCAATTTCATGCCTTGGAAATCTAAAATAGTTCAAAAATTATTTTATTGACAAAATATATACATTGCCTTAAAGTGCCTATAAACATACTCACAAAATAGAAAAAGTTTTGGCAATAAAACAATCTTCAGAAACGAATTTGACAAGCGACTCCATTCATTTAAATTTTTAACTATGTTCCGATGATTGCAAATACATTTATATTCAGTTTTAGGAAGAATTTAGTGACTGATGCAGTAAATTACAAAACATTATATCATTACTTACCTAAAATATGATATGCCATCCTTTTTAATCGTAGTTAAAGTATTATTTTTACACTTTTTCAAGGAGCACTTCGGCATGTTGACAGTTTAGACGTCGGCGCGCGACTGCGGGCCAGAGAGTGCTTGCTTACACAGATTCTAAGCACTCTCTGCTCGGGACGAGTTTTGAGCGCTTGTAGTGAATCTATGGTTTCTAACTCCCGGGCCACATTAGCGGGCGAAGGTTCGTGTCGCGTCGCCGCGATAAACACTTCGGAC
This sequence comes from Pandemis heparana, assembly GCA_963854515.1. Taxonomy (NCBI): domain Eukaryota; kingdom Metazoa; phylum Arthropoda; class Insecta; order Lepidoptera; family Tortricidae; genus Pandemis; species Pandemis heparana. The sequence goes on along the minus strand of OY978022.1, from coordinate 12,561,351 downwards.
GAACTATGTCCAGTAAGATAAAACAGTTCGCAAGCCCCATACTTCGAAATGGTTTTCAAATCAGGGTATGTTGTAAAAAAATGAACAATCCCAATTAGCGGGAAATTGAACCAAGAGCTAGATACCGACAGGAGCCCGAAAACGGTTCGGGTTCGCCCGAATGATTCGCGATAAAGCGAACTGGGGCTTAGCTGTCACTTTTAGTATGAATCTGACAGCGAGCGAACCTAAACTGAAACGCATTAAGATTAAGAATTTAAGACGTCATGGTAAGGCCCCTGTCTGTCCACACACGCCGCGATAAGGCCTACCTTCGCAGAATCCCGCATACATAGCCATAGCATTGCATAGGCCATACTCAGCCCATAGCATAATAAGTATCATTGCTTTGACGTGACTTTTTGGCACTTGAAACTGTTGAAACCTTATTGAATGAAACAGATTATACTGTGGGAGCGCCATTAGATGTATAATTTATGAAAAAGGAAGGGATTTAACAAATAGATTATATTAATAAATTATAAATAGCGCTTAACTTAAGAGCTCTGCACATAATTTCTTAGTATGGGAGTTGAACCTTGGAAATAATACCTAATTAAAGTTTTTACTTATTGCGAGGCTTGCCCGTTATTTCAATAATTTAATTTGTCTTGTTATTTATATTTAAGTTGTATTTTAGGCTTTTTGTTAAACTACACTATGATCATCACTGGGATCATCGCATCGATCGATGGGGCCATATTAATAAAAGAAGAAGAAAGAACTTATCTTTTCCCGCGTCAAGCAAAAAGTATAGGTACGTGATCGCCGGACATGGAAGTCGGAAAGGCAACAAAACAAATCAATACAATATCGAGATGACAGAACTTTATTCAAAAGTACGTTTTTTACACGTGCTGGAACATTACAAAGCTCTTATTAGCAGTAGCAACACTGCCTTAACAATCTCATTTAAGATAGCAACACTGATGTTATAACAATGTTACCAACTTAAAATTTTACCCATATTTTGGGTAGTTATAGCTTATTAAATCAGTGTTTTTATTTCCTACATATTTTAATCCTTGACCTCTTTCTTTTAAAAATGATTTGACCTTTTAATAAAATGATCCGGATAATTTAATTTATCTGTCCTGATTTTGCTTATTTTGTGAAATTTCAATAAATATTTGAGGAAATTTGTTTAAATCTTTTAGTGAAATTCGACTTAGCGAAAGCTGAAAATTACTTGACGAAGTTCTCATTTTCAGTGCAAAATATTGACTTTAATTTTAAATTTTGGAAAGAAAAGCAACAACAAATTGTAAATTGATTGATGTAATGGGGTGTCAATATTTTGGTTCCTGGGAACACTGATGATGTGTTTCTTTTGTTTGCGTGTGTGCGTGATGTCTCCGCCATTGGGTGCAGTTAATTCCCGACCATGGAAATACCGGCCTGGAAATCCCGACCCTATATTCCGCGTACATTGTACATGAAATACGGGTCGGTATTTCCACCCCGGTATTGGCTTGTACCGCGGTGATAAAACGCGACCTGATAAATACCGGCCTGTTAATCGGTGTACATTCATTCGCAATGACAATCGATTCTTGGCATCGATTCTCTAGAGTGCATTTGTAGTGATTGCCTACTAGAAATAATGAATGTCGATATATCGATGCCTATCGACGTGATACTGTCGATAACATATTGAACATAACTTAACTTCTTCGTTTTGTTTGTTTAATCTGTTCTTTTGCAATTTAGTATTATTTTGGTATTATTTATTTGATTAAGCTGTGGTGCGAATGTCGTGTATTTTATTTACATCTATGAAATGATATTAATGCGTTTTCCGTTGTTCCGCTCACATAATAAATATTAGATCAATCAAACATATTTTTAAGTGAACACTTGAAGCCACCGGGTTCTCAATTCTTCAATTTTATTTCAGTAAGTATAATTATTATATAAATTGTTCACCTCTTGTCAATTCAAACCAGGTATTGAAAGAACAAACGGTAGATTATGTATATTATGCAGTATGCACATGCAGTTCCAGTCAGCAAACACGCAATCAATAGTCTATTTAATTTCAAGAAGAGCAGGCTTAATTATCTTACATACATACATACCGTCACGCCTCTTTCCCACAGGGCTACCCAGAGACTACTTTGTTGCACTTGCTACTGGTCCTGACATACCTCTTTCGCTTCATCCGCATTCATCAATCTCTTCATACATGCTCGTCGGTTTCCGGTACTCTTGACCTGACCTTTTTCCAAAACGTCTCCAATTTGATCACGGAACCTCTGTCTAGGCCTTCCCCTCCCAACGCACCCATTCACACTCCCCATATAAATCTGTTTTGTTAATCTTCTTTCATCCATCCTCTACATGACCAAACCAACTAAGCATACCTTTTTCTATCCTAGTCACTAGGTATATCTTCTTTCACACCAGCATGTTACCCTTACCACACTATTCCTTATTCTATCTTTCAGTGATACACCTTCCATACTTCTTAACACACTCTCATTTCTACTGCATTTATTCTACTTTCAGCCACAATATGTGGCTGAATCCATTAATAATAAAATACCGGTCATGTCAAGTTGCTGGATAAATTAGATTCTTATGGGATCAGAGGTCAAGCAAATGATTGGCTTAAATTGTATCTATCCGACAGGAAACAATGTCCAGAAATAACAAAAATTTAAGAAGATAAAAATCAAATCCAGAAGATAGTGTATTGATCATCTGATAGTACTGTTGTTACAGGAGTGCCTCAGGGCAGTAATTTAGGCAGATATTAATGAAGCCTTATCTGACACGAGTTGCTAGATACATAGTAATTATCTTTTAATAAACCTGAGCAAAACTCAGTTTATGCAATTTCACTCAGTCAAGGCCAAACCTCTTAAGATCAATATTAGAATTGAAGAGATTGAATTGCAGGAAGCTAGTAGTGTTAAGTTTTTGGGTTTAACTATAGACCCACACCTAAATTGGAAGGGACATATTGACTCTGTATGTTTTAGGTTGGAACGTTTCGTTTATGCATTGCGGAAACTTAGACAATGTGTGTCAAATGAAGCTGCACTTAAAGCCTACCATGGGCACGTATCATCAATCCTTAGTTATGGCCTAATTTTATAGGGTAACTCTGTGAACTTTGGTAGGGTTTTTCTGTTGCAGAAGAGATGTGTACGTGCAATAACAAATGCTTGGATAGGGTGCAGCTGTAGGCCCCTTTTTAAAAAACTAAATATTTTGCCGCTAGCCTGTATGTATATTTATAAAATCTGTAATTTTATTAAGAAATTCCCTAAATATTTTAAAAAGAGATCAGATCAGCATACAAGGGGCATAAGAATGCAATATAAATATCTCTTATATCAACCACGCTGTAATAATAGCATCTACAAAAGGAATAGTTATAATATGTGCATTCTAACTTTCAATAACTTACCTGACCAAATAAAATCACTTGAAGGCAATGGATTCAAACGAGCATTGAGATGCTGGCTCCTTGAACACTGTTTCTACAGTGTCAAGGAATTTACTAGTTATAGACTTAATATATGACATGAATTTAGAAATTATTGACCGCCTACTATTGTTCAAATTTTATTTTTTTAATGTGTTTACCATATAATTATATATGTTATTGTTGTTGATTTTATTATTGTTGATGCACATTAACTACTTTATATAGTTGCATGCTGTATGAATGCAGCTGAAAAAGATGGAGCAATATCTAACTTAAAATTAAGACAATGTCTTATGTATCTAACCCTTTTTCTGCAAATAAACATTATCTTATCTTGTCTTATCTTCATGCTTCTTTTGCCATTCCCAAATTTCGTTACCGTACATTAGTGTTGGGATGAGCACTCCTCTGAACAGCCCTATTAGAAAATAACAGAAAGTGTATTGCAACCAAGTCTGTACCATGTTTGAGGCTTGATTTTCTTTATAAAGTTGACAAGTCATTAATTATTAATTATCCCTATTAAAGGAATGAGGTTTGGCAAAGACCTCGTCTGATTAAGGGAAGGCACTATGGAGTTCTTCAACCAACTATTCCAACGAAACCATAGTTTTTTTTAAAAACAGAGAATTCTCCAAATTGTTTACCTCCATAATTATTAGGCTAAGATTGGGTCATTTTTGCTCACCTGTATTCTTGGCAAAGCTCTGAATAAAGGACAACTCCATCTGCGAATGTGGTCTGGCAGAGGGTACTCTGGAGCATATATTTTTTGATTGTCAGCCTGCTAATATTAATATGCAGGTACTGTTACAAATGTGTATCATTTTGTTGTATGAGATGATCAACATGATGTGATTTGATTATAATTCGTTGCCAATGTTTCAACATATGCAGTGACTGATCAAGAGTTCTGACTGCCTTAGGTTAATTAGGTGCTGCCTGGAGAGAGCTGGTACGCCGCGCAACGACCTCGCATGGTCACGACCCTCAGTCATGAGGAAGCGACAGAGAAGAAGAAGAAGGTTAATTAATTTTTTTTGTCAGTGTAGGGTACCTAGATGGCAATGATGCTAGATTAATAGTGCATGCGAAGACACGATTTCAGCGCGCCATAGGCTGCAGCCTAATTAGCCTAAGGGTTAATCAGGCCCTGAACATATGAGTAATTAAATATATTACTGGGGGGGGCGTTAGGTATTAACTTTTTTTATTTTATTTTAGAGAGGCCAGACAAACGAACTAGTCAGTCACCTGGTGTTAAATGATCACCACTGTCCATAGACACCCGCAGCGCTTTACGCTATGCCAGTGCGTTGTCGGCCCTGCAGAAAATTGTACACTCGCCTCTTAAAGGCACCCTGGTCGTAACTCGATGGGAAGACCCCAGCGGGAAGCTCGTTCCAGATAACTGCTTGACAAATAAGCTTATAAGCAATAATCCACAGATGTTTAATTTTACTATCACTGAATTCCAGATATGAGCGACATCACACACGAACTGCGACAGCGCTGCTCAGTTCCCACGCCGCGTACGGCGCGCAGGCCGCCGTCGCTTGCACTGGCAACTTAGTCTGAACCAGGGACTGACTTGGATGACAGTCAGTTTTGTTATGAAAAAAAGACAGCAAGTCACCTGATGGTAAGCGATTGTTGCTAGTGTTGCTTTTCATAGACGCCTGCAATGTTGGAAGGATGGCTGATGATGCAAACTAGGAGATCAAGAAGAAATGTCTCTTGTGATAACAGGCCGGGTCCACTCCGCACTGTAGGTATAAAACTACAAGTACGCGCGGCGGCTGGCCCGGGCCGGTCAATCAATGGGTCGCCGCGCGCTGCTTAGTTCGCTTCGCACGCGTTGATTCTCGATTTCTCGCGCTTCCGAGTTAGGTAGTCAGTCAGTCATTTAGGACAAAGCATTTTATACATAATAATATGTATGTATAGATCATCGTAATTTGAGTTCTTTTTGGAAATAATTAAATTGAATGTCCTTTAATTGCGAAAATAAACCACCTACATTCTTATTACCTGTAAAATTAACGTGTTTTATGTACAATAAAGAGTTATACATGCATACATACATAATAAATAATCAATGTTAGTAATGTTTGTAAGAATAATTTATTTATATAAGTGTGTCGTTTTTTCATTCAGCACACCTATTATTCATTTACCTATTTCAATAATACTTATCGTCTTTCACTCGCTTCACTCCGTTCTACCTGCTACAGTACAAAAAATATTATAATTCGTAAGTCACAACCTTAATTATGCACGCGGTGACGTCGTGAACGGCCATGATTGAAACGGTTAAACTTAAAGAAGCACTCTCGCGTCGTAACACGGTTTATTTTTGCATGGACAGACTTGAATATAATTATAACATCTTTAACTATAATGTACATGACATAAACAATGAATAAATGAATATGAATATGAATGCTTTGCGGGAAATGTGATGGAGTGGGGGCTGTAGGCTGTTATCGCTGTAGGTAAATATAACAGGAGCGAACTAGATCGTGCTTTATTTGTTCGCGGCAAGAGTTTTTATCTAATTCATCGGCTTCAGAGAGTGAGCCTTCTGTACTTTAGTACTATTACTTATTCTGTGATGTAACGGAACGCATATTTTGGGACATTCAAAAAATATGTGCTCCAAAGTTCCTTCACCAATACCACATTCGCATATAGAATTGTCCCTGATCCCTGAAAAAAGAAATTTTGAGTTTCAGTTCTAAGTATGGGGAACCCCCAAAATTAATTGTTTATTTTTTATTTTTGTGTGAAAATCTTAATGCGGTTCACAGAATACATCTACATACCAAGTTTCAACAGTATACCTGATATTGTTTCGGAGAAAAGTGGCTGTGACATACGGACGGACAGACAGACAGACATGACGAATCTATAAGGGTTCCGTTTTTTTGCCATTTGGCTACGTAACCCTAATAACCATGGTCTTGAGGGAAGATCTGGTTGTAGGCTACCATAGTGTCTACCTTTGGTC